>CM055983.1:2255000-2855000 GCA_029531755.1 Holothuria leucospilota | reverse complement strand
ATTAGGATCGTTATCAATCAATCGCCTATAGGGAATGGAAAAGTATTTAGCAATTGTTTCTGGGCTTAGGCCCTTTATGTGCAGTTCACACATGCGGTAGCCAAGCAGTAGTTGCAGTGGCCTAAACTAGGCTTTGGCTACAATGTTTAATCCAACCACGTAGATACATTCTAAAACATGACCCCGTGATTGGTGAAAAAATTGTCATTACAATGTGAAGAAATGCATTAAGCATGTTTAAAATATTTAACTATCAATGCTACAATTGTGTGCGAGATGTGACCTATGGAGCTGTAGCCTATTAGTTAAACTGTTGTACCAAAATGGTACAATTTGTTCAAGGCGTTGTTGATCGATGTATAGTGTATGGTTTCTGAATTTCAACAGCAGGGCTAGGCTAGGCCTGTGAGTTGTTGCGTACTGTAATGATTTGTAGATGGCAATTGCATGGCATCGGTAGTATGAATGGATTTGATGACACAGAATTTTGATTGTAAGCAACATGTTGGCATTTCTGCAACGAAACATGTGAATCATATATATGTGCTGAACAGTACATCAGGCTTGCTCACAAAAATTTATATCTCAATATGCAAGAGATGGAATAGCATTTGTTCTAGCATGGGGTGGGTCGAAGTTTAAGTGCTCAGAATATCTCAATGACTTTGGCCTACTCTTAGTGTCAGACAATGTCAATTTGCGAAAGTCGTAGGAGTTTACACCTTACACAGATTCATTCATTGCTAATGTGGAGTGAATTTTAGATTCTCCTTAAAAGGATTGCCAACCCTCTGTGAAAGTACCTTGACTGTGTTGTGAATTTAATTGGACACTGGAAAACGATAAATGAATGTTCGGAAAGTCAATACATGAAAGAAATTTAATGTAAATTAACATCTCTATTCAGTATAACCCTCATTGAAGGTAAGTTTTTACGATGCTTCACGGTGATGGGCAATAGCGCAGTCGACAACCATTGCCGTGAGTGTTGCCGCACATTGGATTAGGACTTAGCAGCAGCAGCTAATACCACATCCTCAGTGGCAACTCCCTGCTACATACTTCCACTCCCACCGGTAAAGGTTCGATAGTGGACCATAGCTGTGTGTTGCTTTTGGTAAGAATTCGGCACCAGATAACATTACATCCTTGCCTTCAATATTATTTTCTTGCTTTGAAGTGTTCCCCAAATTTACATGATTATATGCGGTTTCTTTCGATTTTTCACGATTACTTCCATTTTCACGATTATTTCGATTTCTCCAATTTTCCGATTTTCTTTCCGTGCAATGGTCGTACCAAATCAAGACTGGTCAAAACCAGTATTGGTATAATAACCAGTTTACTGTGAAAGCCTATACCTGACCATTGTGCATGGTGATTATTGGTTATGTCATAGGTCAAAGGTCAAATAAGGTAAAACTTGTTTTATAGTCATTTTCTACTAGGGAGTAGGCAGGAAAAGCCATTAACCGAAAGCATGTGCTCTTAAAATGAGAAAAATTTCGAAATGTTACTCAATAGCTTCATGGTTGAAGGTCAGTAAAGGTTAAAGGTCAGACCTGCATCATGCTCTTCTTCTTATGCCAAGGGTCTTATTGAGACAAAAATTTTACAGTACTTTGTAGTTGCTAAAGGTTGAGGTCAGTGGCTAAATGTAAGTCAAATGTCAAATTAGAGCAAATGTTTTAAACAAGTTAATTAAGAACGCCTCAACTGTTAGTATGATTGGGTTCAAACACGATGGGTTCAGTAGTACATGACCATGAAAACTTATGCATGTGTAATTGATATAGTAGAGGTCAAAGGTCCAGTGCCCTGTGTCTGGTTGGTAACCATTGTTTGCTTGTCAGTTGAATTGTCATTTAACTCGTTTGATGATGTAAATGTGTGCTTGCTTGATTAAGGGTACTTGAGGGTCAAAGGTCAGGTCAGGTCAGACATCATGCCTTGCATATTTAGTAGTTGCTATCATTATCAAAATAGAACAGGGGAGACGAGATACGCAACAGGAATTGCTTCCTTGTTAAGTCTTTATCTGTGATTTATGTATCTTCCTACTAGCATTTTGTATGATTAGACATACAGACTGGTTTTCAAGGCATTAGCCTTGCTACATGGCATTATTTTTCAGGGCTTATAGAATAAATTGTTTTTTGATGCCTTGAATGTCATTCAGAGATATTACCCTCAACAATAGTTGAAAGGTTTCCTCTTTTTAACTCTGCCCATTCAGGTACTGTTTTCTTGTCAAATAAACTTTGAGTATGGAAACTTCACAATACTGCCAATCTGTACCTGTGGTTGCCAGGAGAGCTGGAGAATCATTTCTTATACCACTGCCCCACTTGACCAAATAGTCGAGGCAGAGAAATCCCTTAATTGGACAACTTCCTAAGTCGAACAACCAGGAGCCATTTGTAAATTGGCAGATGAAACTGTTCTTGGCACTACTGTGAACAGCTGTGCCAAACAAGCAGTTTTGAAATGCCAGAATTGATGGTGATGTTTATATTCCTGTTCTCCATTGTCTCTTTTATTACAGAGTATAGTAGATGCAGAGAGGAACTCCCTTGTCCTCAAAGATGTATCGATTTACCGACAGGAAAAAGGTCGTACTGTTACTGCACTGAAGGGTTCAAATTAGTTGACCAGACTTCCTGCCTTCTGGAACATGGTTTGTTCACAAGTCCTTCATTATTTGACCCTTTTTTCATAACTTGACCATTTTTGATTCCTTGCTGTGAGGTCAAGGAATCTATGCATTCATGAAGGCATGTTCCTGTAGGCGTGCATGTGTGCACGTTTCTGTATGTGTTTGTGGCACTTAGCTTGTTAACATGATATCTCAAGAAACTAAAAAAGAAATAAGTGTCATACTTGGTATGTGGGTACATCATATCGAGAAGAAGAACCCTATTGTTTTTGGTGGAAGTCAAAAGTCATATGAGGTCACCAGAGGTCAAATACTGAAAACCTTGTAATTACAGTATCTCAGTAAATCAAAGTCAAACAGGTCTCATACTTTGTATGTGGATGCACAGTATTAAGTTAAACCTTTCAGGTTTCAGTAGAGGTCAAAGGTGATGTGAGGTTAGTAGAGGTCAAACACTGAAAACCTTGCTAACATGATAGCTTTAGAAGGTAAACTCAGATTACTGTCATACTTGGTATGTGGATGTGCCATATTTAGTAAAGAAACCCTACTGTTTTGAGGGGAGGTCAAAAGTCATTTAGGGTACTTGACATCAAGAAGGGTGGCCTTGATGGATCAGCATGTGAATTACCTATTTTGAATAATATGTTGCATTTGCTTTCTTGTGGTGGTCAGAGGCCATTGGGGTCAGTGAATTTGGAGGCGGAAGTCAAAAAAGCTTGAAAAGGGCTAAACAGAATATCTCAAGAAGGCCAACATTAAAGGATCTCATACTTAGTGTGTGGATGAACTATGTTGTGTGGATGATCCCTAATGTTCATGTTGGAGGTCAAAGGTCATTTGAGTTACCAGAGGTTAAAAGGTCAGTACATTTTAAACATATCTCACTTGAAAACTTGGTAACCATGGTGAATCTGACACATGGTGTCTTGATATCAGTATCTTTGATCTCTGTCGATGGATCTTTCTGCTCATAAATGTCAACACAGTAATTCAAACTTTATAATGAAACTGTGCCAATTTGAACCACTGGTCTATTTCCATAGTATATTCCAGAGGCAAGGAATCATTAAACATTTTGGCTTTACGGTTTTTGGTCTGATTTGAAATTTAAATGTGCTAAGTGTTGTTTAGAAAAGAAGGTTACTCTACAAAGTTATAAAGTTATGAGTCATACTAAATGAGTGATGATATTGTGTGTGACATAAATGGCGGTTACAGTGTTCAGAAAATAAAAGGGGAAATGCACTCATGGTAAACCCTAGAACATGAAACTGTTATCGTCATTGTAGCCATTTGCTTCAGATATTTTTAATTTACGGACATCCATTCATTTAGCTTAATGACCAACCCCACCCACCCAGCATTTTACTGATGCATTGATAAGGACTGACCAACAGACTGGTAAAGCAGTTGCCTAGCAACACAACCAATCTACTGACTTACCCATCTGCCATCAGACCAACATACTGACTCACCTAGCAACCAGCAGACCAACACCCTGACTCATCTGTTAGCCAACAGACCAACAAACTAACCCATCAGCAAACAGCTAACATACTGACTCACCTAGCAACCAGGAGACCAACAACCTGACCCATCGGTTAGCCAACAGACCAACAAACTAACCCATCAGCCAACAGTCCAGCATACTGACTCACCTAAGAAACCAGCAGACCTATGCCCTGACTCATCTGTTAGCCAACAGACCAACAAACTAACCCATCAGCCAACAGCTAACATACTGACTCACCTAGCAACCAGGAGACCAACAACCTGACCCATCGGTTAGCCAACAGACCAACAAACTAACCCATCAGCCAGTAGACCAATACTAACTCACCTAGCGACCAACAGACCTATGCCCTGACTCATCTGTTAGCCAACAGACCAACAAACTAACCCATCAGCCAACAGACCAACATACTGACTCACCTAGCAACCAACAGACCTATGCCCTGACTCATCTGTTAGCCAACAGACCAACAAACTAACCCATCAGCCAACAGCTAACATACTGACTCACCTAGCAACCAGGAGACCAACAACCTGACCCATTGGTTAGCCAACAGACCAACAAACTAACCCATCAGCGAATAGACCAATACTGACTCACCTAGCAACCAACAGACCTATGCCCTGACTCATCTGTTAGCCAACAGACCAACAGACTAACCCATCAGCCAACAGACCAACATACTGACTCACCTAGCAACCAACAGACCTATGCCCTGACTCATCTGTTAGCCAACAGGCCAACAAACTAACCCATCAGCCAACAGACCAACATACTGACTCACCTAGCAACCAACAGACCTATGCCCTGACTCACCTGTTAACCAACAGACCAACAAAGTAACTTATCAGCCAACTGACCTACATACTTACTCATCAACAACCACACCACTATCATTCTGACTCATCCATCAGCCAACTGACAAATGTACCGATAGTCTCATATCCAACAAATCCATCCAATCAATGAACAATTGAAGGTATGAATGATTGTAGGACCAATGGACTAACTGACCAGCTCAACTTTTCCTTCCTCAAGTTCCTTTGTGTTCAGTAGATCTGCTCTGTTTGTAAATGATGTAATATGTTTTAATATTCATTCCTTTCATATTTAGAGGAGAAACCTTTCTTGGTGTACTCTAGTCGTCACAACATCAGCCGAATTGACTTCTCTGGAAATAATAAGGCTGGTATCGTTGGCAATTTACGCAATGCTATTGCAGTAGACTTTGACTGGCAGGAACAGCATGTCTATTGGTCTAATATTGACATTTCTAAGCTGGAAACCAAGACCACAATACACCGTGCTAATTTTGATGGCACTGATTCCCAGGTTGGTAATTTCATCAGGCTTGGGTGACCCTGAATGGGGTTGCAATTCCTAATAACATGATATCTTTATGTCATATCCCATGTACATCTAAACCACACTATTCTGTTCTAAACTGACAAAACCACCACTTTTTATCACAGAATGGATACTGTCAATCTCAAATAATTGTGCTCTGTTTTGTTTAGAAGTATTTATTTATTATTCAAGTATCAAAAGTGTGGAAGCAGTTATTCAGAGGCAGACAGTCATTTTAGCTTTTCAAAGTGTGATACAGTCAGTTCAAAAAGAAATTAGAAGTGGTACCCATTTCATAGTTGTAGAGAGTGGTGACTTACAACATAGCGGAGTTACTACTACTAAACTCTCAACTGACAGTCATTACTCTGAACTAGAGTGACTCCCCCAAGCCCAGTGTGTATTTCTTATGGGCTTTTCGGGGGCATTATGGGAGTCTTTTGAGTCAGGTGGTGGATATAGCTTTTGCCCTAGGAGCAATTAAAGAGGTATCATGTTGTTAGCTTTAATGATTCAGGGTCAAGAAGCCACTGGGCTCAGTGAGGACCCTACAAGAGATTGAACATTGATGCATACTGCTGAGATTCATCATCTTGGCTAGTGGTCAGAGGGTGCTAGTGGTCAGAGGGTAATAAAGGTAATAAAGCTGGATTGTACAACTAAATCCAAGGACCACTCTCTGTCATCTAGTGGATTGACAAGATTGTGCTCCAGTCATTATTGTATTATATACCTGTCGGGTGTAATTTACATTATTTCTTATGGTGATAGGAAACAGCTCTTTAGGTTTTGTAGTTATGATTTTTTTGCAAAGATAAAAGGTGTAGAAAAGATAAGATAAGATCAACATTGTTAAATCCCAACAAGGGTAACTGAAGGCAGCATTGAGGCAGTCAGTCACTATGGCAATGACTGGGATTCCACCATCAGGTCTTATCCTCACAATCCCTTGAAAATATTGAAAGTTCAAGAACTTAAAGATGTCTTAAAGAAAGCCTTTTAAGTGCTTGAATGTTGTTATTTGTCACAATGATGGTGGAAAAAATGATTGAATTATAACTTCTTTATCTTTTAAAGGTAAAATATGACAAGGTATTCTAATGAGTGTGCTTGATTTTAATTCAGGACATTGGTATGGCTATTAATCTAGAATAGTTTTGTGGGGTGCATATTCTTTCAAACACTGTCCCCCACCCCTGCTTCAAACCCATCTATGAGACATGTGAATCTGAGTGCAGTGAAACTCAATTGGCAGTGAGTAATGACATGATTCACTGATGTGAAGCATATTCACTTGGGTAGTGTTGGGCTGCATGCATCACTACCTTACTGGCATTCAATTTCAGCAATTACATTATGTTGGACTTAAGGTGGTTGAGTGGTTATAATTGTATGCCATTGATATAAGTGGCATGGCTGTAATTGATTAAATGTCATGGAATATCCTAGAGATGCAATCACTTTCAAGAAATCTTGAATGCAACCTTTTGTTCTTTTTTGCAGGTTATTATTGAGAGTGGCATTCAGAGTGGTGATGGACTGGCAGTAGACTGGGTTGGGCGTCATCTTTATTGGACGGACAAAGGATTGAATCAAACTGAAGTCTCAGACTTGAATGGAAGAAACCGCAAAGTCCTTATTTCTGAAGGTTTGGAGGAGCCAAGGGCATTAGCATTACATCCTCGCAATGGGTGAGTTTGTGGTCAACCTATTGCAGTTGGGAGGTTGAATGAACTAACACTTGTGAGGCAATGGGTTATGATTAAGTGATTAACCCATGTTTGGCAGATAGAGTCATGCAATGGATAAACATGTAAAATAACAAAAGGCAGGATCAACTGAAGTAAGTTACCTTGGAGCCTGGTGATCTACTTTTCTGAGACAAGATAGGGGTAGGGGAGTGGTGGGAGGAGGAAGAGGTTGGTGGGAGGAAGGGATAGGTATTTTTTCTGTGATGGTGACTTGTAATGGACACGAGGGATTGGGGGTATGAGAGATGGGCAGATTATAACAATAGATATGTAAGTATACTTGATGTGTCCCTGCATGCTGCTACTGTGTGAATATGGTCACCAAGGTTCAGTGTCAGAAAGAATGCATATGCTAAGTTGTGTAAGTAGTGGGGAAAGTGCTTATGCAGTGTATCTTGCTTTAGTCTGTGTAAAGGAATAGCAGTTACATAGTGTGCAACTTATTGCAAGCTTCAGAGTTGTGCTATGTTGAAAAAGCCGTAGCAGCGCACATTGGTGCATGCTAATTGTGCACAGCATAGGACTGGGCATGTAAGCACAGAAGTTTTTGCATATGGTTTCAGCAATATCATTCAGTGTGTTTGGTTTAAAATGTGACAACACAAGTTGCCATCTCAAACGTGATTTGCTCACATACTTACATTGCAGTTCACATACGTACATTGCAGTTACACTGAATATCTTTACAAGCTGCATAAGTTGGCTTTGTGAAAACCGAGAAAGTTCTTATACAGTGCTTAAGTATTATGACTTACATAAAAACTCATGCTGTTCTTAGTGAATCTTATCAAAGACAGGTTTGCTGGGAAAATGCTTTTCCATGAGCAATTAAGGAATTACAAATTTGTCTCATACTTGCAAAAATCAGCTAAGCATTGCAGTCATGTATGATACATTGCTGGGACAGAAAGTAATGCTGACCCCCTGACCAAATTATTGAGGATTGTGCCTCCACTCTCTACCCCCCAAACCAATCCCCCATCCTAGACATACCCATCACCATATTTACTCTCCTGCTGCAACTCCTACCAGTCATAACCCTAATATATAATCTACAGTAGTATGCAGTATTGTTTTTAGTATGATGCTGAGCATTGTTAGTAACCACACGTTTGGAGTGAGCAGGTAGCATTCATATTAATTCACAGGTGGGGGGAGGGGGGGCGCTGATCAACTGAACAATTCAGATAAAATTGGGTTTCCTCCTGGGAAGAAACTCTCACCTTTCTGTCCTCTGGCTGTTGATCACATCCCCTGGTTTCTGTGAATTCTTTTTCCATTTGGCTTCAACACTAGTTCCACTGGGCCGTAACACAGTCAGATGCCTTACCATTGTGTGATACCATTGAACAGAACAGACAAACTAGGAACATGTCCTGTCAGTAAGAAGTAAGTTTTGGAGAAAGTAATCCTTTCAGGATGAGGGGAGATAGGAATTCTCTCAGGGGGTGAAGTACACTGGTAGTGACGTTGGAAAGAAGATAGCAGTACCTGTTAATTGATATAAACTTTGGACATTTGTGATAAGCTTGATTTAATGTCTTGTAAACTTTGTTTTTTGTTTTGCAGAACTTTCTATTGGACAGACTGGGGGAGTAAACCTTACATTGGCAAAGCAGGTGAAAATGAAAGAATTCTCTACAAAATGGTTTAGGATTTGTGGTATTTTAAAAGGGTAGATTTAGGAGTCATTTTGGATGGATGGGAGTGTAAAATGGTGGTCTTAGGAGCCAGATTGGTATAAGTTTCACCTGTCTTACTCTCCACTGAACATCATTTAAAAAGAGAAGGCTATCTCACCAATGTTTTGGTATGGCCTTCTGTCAAACAGGGTCCTTGACAAACCTGAGGTGGGTTTCTAAGTTATCTAAACATAATAAGTTCAAAAAGTCTATAAAATGCTAATGGCGTTGTCGCTTGAACATTTTGAGGAGACTATACTAAGTAATTATTAATAGTGCAGGAGACCTTTATATTGTACTCGTTTATTTTCCTAAAGGACCTCAGGCATGTTTCATACCCACCCTTGAAGCTCTTTGGCAGCCTTCAACTACTTAATTATATGTCACAGGATAAACTTGAAATGCTTCAGTTTCATGTGTTTATGATAGACAAAAATATTGCAGAGCTGTCTGTTTCGTCTTCTTCATCATCTGTCAATACAGCATATGTTTTTGGAATCTTTTGAGTGCTTGCAAAATAGTTGATGTCTTTCAGCTGAAAATTTATGTAGAGGTAACCTGTTACACTACCTTACTATACATTAAATCAGTAAGTTAGCAGCACTGTGATGAGAAGAGAAAGCTAATTCATCTTTGCCATTTACTTCCCCAGGTATGGATGGTGGTAACCCAAGACATCTTGTTAATACCAAGCTGATATGGCCTAATGGTCTAACAATAGATTACACGACCGACAGAATCTTCTGGGGTGATGCAGGAACAGACAGAATTGAGTTTGTAGAGTCTGACGGAAGTAACAGGTATAATTGCAGAGAAATTATAAAGCTGTTGTATAGATTTGTGTGTTCAGGAAATTCTGGTTTATGGTTCTCCTGGTCTGAAATTTTATTTTGCAAGTCTCCAGATTCAGTCACACAGCCTAAAACTTGTAACTCTGCAGAGTTGTATCAGTGTGTTTGATGCACATGATGTATTAGGTCCTCACTTTTTCGTCATGATTGAAACTTGTCATCTAAACATTCAGAAAAATTTTCTAGGTAACAACTAGTGAAATAAGTGAGGATTGGCAAATTCATGCACTATGTTGTCTTCATGGCCATACAGCTGGGGGGGGAGGCCACCCCCCAAAAGTCTGAAATCAGACTAAATTGGGCAGATAGTTTGTGTCAGTCGGACAGAAAAGTAGACAGTTAAATTAGGTCTGGAGTCAGGCAAAAATCACCGCCCTCTGTTAGAAAGACAGTCCTGTGCGGCCGTGGTTGTATTGCTATAGTTGGAAAGTGTTGAATGGGGTTTCTGGGATGAGAAAAAGATACAACTGTGGTAATTCTCTAAGAAATTAAATGCAAGTCACATAGAGTAATTTTGTTACTACTAATAATAAACACCTACGATTAGATTTAGGCTTTCAAAGGTGTGTACAATATACTGTGTAATACAGAAGCATTGTCCTGTGGTAAATATTTGTGCATAATTGCTCATATGCTTTTAAGGCTTAGCACATTTGGCTGTTGGTTCTCCCCTGGAGTAACCCACTTATTGTTTTCCAGAGTGTTCTTCTTTTCCACAGATGACAAGCTCTGTTCAGTGTACTGATTCGTTTTCTTCCACAGACATGTAGTTTTCAGTGAAGGCCTTACCACCCCACACATTTTCTCTATTACGGTATTCAGCGATACCATTTTCTGGGGAGATTGGCTCAACCATACCATATTTTCAGCTCATAAGTACTACAGTCATAGGGAAAATAAGGAAGTCACTAGTATAATTACGACCAACGAACGGCCAATGGATCTTCATGTTGTACACCCGCTTCGACAGATTCCAGGTAACATTATGTCGTTACAAAATTCATTTCAGTAGCTTTCATATCAGATTGTTGAAGATTGTCAGTCTTATGAGAAGAAGGATGATTTTGAGGACTATCATGTTTAACCTAATTTGAATATGCTAAAATACTAGTTGCACTTATGAGCAAATGGCCTTACAAACTTTTGCCATTAATCGAGTAACACTGTCAGATTATGTTGAAATTAAACAAGCAGAAAGATCCTTTATCGAGCTTGAAAGGACAGTGCATGATAAATAAAATGCAAACATGTCCCTTTACACTTATACTTGCAGTGATGTGGTAGCCTCATGGAAAAAAAATGAAAGATTCTGTCGTTCAGTTTTAGTGGGGTGTATTCATTGATTTTTGTTGGCCAGAATACCTAGGACCTACAGGGCTTCATACTCAGATCCCCACAGATCAAACAAATGTCAGTTAGGTGTAGGCCAGACAACCTAAAAATGGCTTTGGTCTTGGGTGATCCAGGTTTGCATGGTCTGACAATACTGGAATAGATGGATCATTTGTTCATTGAGGTGTGTTATTTTTAGGATGAGGTGTGTTATTTGTTCAAAGAAGCATTTCATTTATAGGATGAGATTTCCTAGTACAGTGGATGAGGTTTATCATTTGTAAGATGAGGTTTTTCTTTTGTAAGATGAGGTTTACTGTTAGATGAGGTTTATAATTTGTAAGTTCAGATTTTTTGTTTGCAGGATGAGGTTGATTATTAGTGAGATGAGGTTTATCATTTTAAAGATGAAGTTTATCATTTGTTAGCTGAGGTTTTTCATTTGTAAAAAGACGTTTATCATTGGTATGTCAGTCTGTTGGGTTGTAGGACAAGGTTTTCTGTTGTCAGATGAGTAAAATTATTTGTAGGATGAGATTTGTTACTTTTAGAGTGAAATTTTTCCGACAGGCTCATTATTTTGAGAGTAAAGTTCATCATGATATTATGGACAAAAATTTAGTGGTCATGGTATCTTGAAACTTACTCAATTGTAAGCAAGGATAGAGCATGTCTAGCTAACCCTTCAAATACAAAGTCAACACCGTACCATATCTAACTTCTTTTATTTTATTAATTTCTTTAGTCTTGCCCAACCCATGTGAAAATAATGGAGGATGTTCCAATCTGTGTCTCCTTCGGGAGGGAGGAGGAAGAACTTGTGCTTGTCCAACTGGTAATATGATCTTGACTTCTGATAACGCTACATGTAAGGAGGTTTGTCCACCCTATCACTTCCCTTGTGGGATAACTAAATGTATTCCAGCATGGTGGGTGTGTGATGGACAGGTTGACTGTGATGATGGCCAGGATGAAAGCAACCAAACTTGTGGTGAGTTAATTTTACTCTTTCTCTGAGGTTGTAAAACTTATAGGTCATCCATTTTGTCACCATTTTTAGAAGGGTGCATACCCTACTCTTCATTGGGACCTCCCTCTGCCTCCTGGAGGGTAGATGAAAATATATTTATGGTCTGTTTTGAACAAAGGAAACATGGTTCATTGATGCTTACCCCTTAAGCTGCTGTGTGTCATTGCTTTGAAAGCTCAAAGGTGCATCCACTAGTCCGTGGGACTCTTTTAGCTGGTAAACTGACCAGCCATCTATTGTTACTATTTGTCTGACTAAATAAGCAGTGCCTGCTTATTCCTTAGTTTCATTTCCTTCCGTGATTAAGGTACAGCTGTAGCTACATTGGTTAGTTACAGATAGCCCCACCCAGGTGGTAATATTTCTAGAGCAACTTTGCTCCCAACTGAGTTACATCTAACTCTGCCCAAAACTGCCCTGAGCTCCTCCTTGTGCAGACACGAACCCAGTTTATTACCTAAGGTCCTATCCTGGTGAGCATACAAGGCTCTAGTGTGTAATCAGAACTCTCTCTCTGCATTGTGTGAAATGTCAGCTGCTCTGCATCTTTTAAATTTTCTGATTTTGGTACCAATCAAAGAGAGTCACCAGTTGAGAATTTTGGTTACAAAAAACATACTTGCAGGAGTGTCTGTTTTTAAGCTCAGCATTCATGGTCAAGTAAACCACCAAAATAGAGTCAGTATGAAAGTGTGAGTTGGTTTTGAAGGAACTACAAGGAAAGCTAATTCTCTTTTAGCATCAACCAGTTTTGTTGGATAATAATTCAGTACAGAGCTGTTAAGTTGGGGAAACTAAATCAGTAGACTGGTAATGTTAAATTCTTAAATGCATTACCCCACCTTCTTAATGATCCCCTGAATTAGAATTAAGAGGACTTTAAGAAATTGGAGTCCTGTTTTAGAGAAATGTTCAAACTGTAAGGGGATTGTTTTAAAGGACCCCCCCTCCCCCCCCCCCCCACTGGCCAAAAAAAAAAAAATGTGGTAATACCAAGAAAGAAGATCACAAGAAAGTTGTAAATCCTATCCAACACAACATATCTCTGTTCTGTATTTGATTGTCAAGTCATAACATCACCCTGTCGATAATTCATAAGGGAGCTGTCATTTAGTATGTAGGGGTGATTTGTGGCAAGTTTATTTTTAGAATTCATGCTTCATGTTTGAGTTATTTTGTTTTTGTTTCACTGTTACTCTTCACATATATATATAGATAACCTGTAATTGTGAGTAGTAAGTTTCAGTAATCTTCCAAAAACTCAGGTGGACATACAACAACAAAAAAGGAACAAACAAACAGTGCAAGTTTTTTCTTCTACTTTGTAAGTGTGAGAAGAGATAAAAATATTGTAAATTTCTTTGTGAAATTTTGCTAATACAACTTCCAGTACTCAGTTGTAGGTGTGTTTGGTGGAAGTGGAAACATAGGCAAAAGTCACCTAGTGCCCATTATATTAGCCATTATTTTAAGTGGTATATGTGCTTGTTGAAACAGTGCTTCCAATATTTCAGCCACCATTACTGACCATCAATTACATTGTGGGATTACTGGTGCTGTAGCAGTGAGGAATTCATGGTAGGCTTATATGGTTGGTGAAGGTGGAAATTTGGGTGCAAGAGAGAAGGATTGGGATGGATATAAAATTTGTAATATCCACAAATTGTCACTTACAAAATTATTACTGGTGATGAATTTTCCATGCCTACAGTAGGATACAATGATACAAAAGATGCAGGCCTAGGATTTGGTCGAGGGTCATTTTGGATGAATGGTCCCTACATAGTAGTTAAAAGGGTGTATACAATAATGGTTCATAATTTTATTTTCTTTCAACAGCAAGAATGCCATACTCATGTCCTCACACAGGAATGTTTCAGTGTGCTAACTCTACTGAAAGTAATCCAGAATGCATCTATAATGTTCTGGTTTGTGACAGGGAAGATGATTGCAGTGATGGTTCGGATGAGAAGTTTTGCCCACGTGAGTCAAAGACAGTCATTTCTTATCTTATTACATATTCTAGTCCTCTGATTAAGTGGTAATTATCTGGGATAAAAAACCTGCTATCATTGTTACCTGTATGTTTACATCGGAGTAAGGCATTATTATTTTTTGCTTATTTGGGCTGCTGGATGCATGTAGTATCTAAAGGTCTTCCTTTCCTGTGACATTCATTTACTGTCAATCTATATCAGGAAACCTGAAGCTCCTGTCATACTATTTGGTGCAGACTCTTAGCAACAGGACAGTCCATCTTTGGTGTTTCCCACCCTCATACTACTGGGTTTGGTTTAAAAAAATTGTACATTCGTTTCAGTTGCTTACATCTGTTATTTGTAGTACAGACATATAGTATTTTCAAAGATTGTGGCTGGGGAGGGGGTACTCAGTATTCATTTGCTAGCCACAGTGACCATTCATAGATGGACTGTGGTGAGGGAGCGTACATGACCAGTCTAGTAAAGGGGACACATAAAAGTCAAAGTTTCTACCCTTTCTCATAAGATGCATTTGTAGTCAAAAATGGACATCACATCCTACTTGAGCAGTGATGGTATCCTTTATGTCTGAAAGGTTGGGGTACACAGGAAGTTGAAAAGGTAAATGTATTACTGAAACCATAAATGTAATAGTTTGTTTACTGTTAGGCTTTTTTTAACACTGTCTTTGTTTTAGAATTTATAAGACATTTATTTTATACACAGACAGTGCTGGTAATAAATCTGTTGGTCATACATTTCTGTGTCATTCCTGCACCACTTTATATGTTTGATATTTTGGTGTGAAATGAATCAATGGATTGATGGATCGATCCATCATCATCATTGTCGTCATCGTCATTGTCATCATCAAGTGATGAATTTCATAGAATGATAGTGACAACAGAATGGTAATATTTTTTTTCTTAGATCATGTGAGTGGTTGCCTGCCTGGTCTTTGGCATTGTGGGAATGATGGTCCCTGTATCTCAGCAACACGCCATTGTGATGGTACACCTGATTGTCCAAAGGGTGAAGATGAAGCAAATTGTGATGAAGGTACCATTTGTTTTGAGTTTATGTCTTAGAAATCTATTATTTAAGTTGATAGTCCACAAATGTGAAGCCAGCTTTCAAGAGGGTTTAAAGCTACATTTCGTAATTGACTACAGTCTCAGCAACCATGAAGCTTAGGGTCGGCAAAGTGTGGGTCACAATTTATTGTTGCAATAGTACAAACTCTTCAGAGGGACTGGGGAATTGTTTCAGAAATCACGGGATAAACAAAAAAACATTATTAAAGACCATCTTATCACAATTGATCTGTTTTCATATGTCGGTGGTACAACTAAGTATCTTAAAACATGTTTTCAGAAATGCATAAAACCTGACTAGAGTAGGCCATTGTTCTGTGTACAATGACAAAATGTGATGTAAAATACACAGAAAAACATCCCCCCCCCCCTCTTAAAAAACAAGGATCTGACACATGAAGTGAGCTCCAATTAACATAATAGACTTGTCAGAAGTCATTTGTGTAATGACAGCTCTCCTATGAATCATCAGAATGGAAATATTTTGACAAAAGTATATTCGAGTGTGGTTAATTGGAGAGTGTTTAGAAATTTGCTTTTCTTTCCTACATTTCACTGAAATCTTTAACTTTTTCATCTCCTTAAAGTTTTAATCTTTTTCAATATGGTATGGTTTTCAGCTTGTGATCTTTCATCCCTGGATCCGAGTGTCATATGTGATGGTATCAATGACTGCTTGGATGGTACTGATGAGAAAAATTGTGAAGGTAAGAATTGGAATGCCTTCCTCATGACTTGGTTTTGTTATGAGGAGATGACGCCAGTGGTGTGCATGCTTGTATGATGTAAAGGGGTGTGTTAAGTTCAGTGTAATGGTAAGTGAAGGCTGAGGGGCAACAGAATTTATATGTGTGAGAGCTGTAAATTAATTTTATTCAATGGAATCCTGTATCAAACTGCTATATTCAAATGTGCATGCATAATAGTGCAGTATGATGCAGTGAAATATGGTATGATGTAGCTAATTCAATAGTAGGGAACAATCTTTTGATGGAGGGGGGGGGGGAACTATAGGGTCTGACTTAAGGACTTCTGGGCTGATTTGGAGGTAGACTAGTAGGCTTTCTGGATGTGTTTAATATGACTTCCCATGACAGAAGTCAAGGAAAAGAATGTGTATGGTAAATGCTTGTGCAATGTGGAGTTTGAAGCCAGACTTTTCAATAGACCCTTTTCCAAATAGCAATCACAAAGAATTCTGGGATACAGTTTTGACGTGCGTCGGTTTTGGCCACAGTAATATATCATTGATAAAAACGACACATACCAAAACTCTATCCCATAATCCTTTGTTATTGCTATTTGGAAAAGGGTCTATGTACAGGATGATGTGTTTCTATAATTTGGTCATGAAACTGTAAGGTGCCTCAGCAGGGAATAATTTAGTTTTTCAGTTTTGCCTAACAGTTTTGCATATTTGTACTTATTTGGTGTTAATCACTGAAAACCCTATGGTTATGTGTACAAAAAGTGCCACACATTTTTGCAACTGTGAAGCAGTTTTGCCAGCTTGTATGGCAAATAGCGATGCGATACTGGATAAATTATTCCCTGCTCAGGAAGCCTGTTTGCAGGCTTTAACTAATTGACATCAAATCTGGAAGGAAGGTCAGTCACAAATGAGCCACTAAAGCTATAATGCCAGTCATCAACTCATTCACATTTGTACCAACCTCAATTTTCTGCTGTTGAAAACTGGCAAAGTGTCCAAGCACAGGCAGGAGATGTTCTGTAAAGAGGGCAGCCTACATCTCAGGGATCCTGGATTCTTAAACCAAGATGTTTTGTGGGATACATACAATGTATCTAGTATTAACATCCGTCAACTCCATTATTTTGGAGTCAGGTATTAGAAACTTCATAGTTTTAACTTGCATCCTTACGATGACGTTATAAGTGCCCCAGGTACATGCGCACCCTTGCATTTTTGGTAATAAGAGATGATGTATGTACATAAAGGCTTAGCAGCTTTATAGTGTTTGGTGCTGGATGACTGAGGATAAGCCTAATAAAACGTATCATTGTAATTAGTAAAACGTTGTTACAGCTGTATGCAGTAGGTAAATGTTCATAATGCAGAATAATCATGAAATTGTAGGTACATGTTTTAGTGGTTAGGTTTCTCCTAGGGTTGGTCTGTTCCTGTCTCAATCTCTTTTGTCTCAGTTTTGCAATAGTGCATTTTCCCTACTGTTGTATAGTAGTCTCAGGAGTGCGTATTTTCAAGTTCAGCTGGGTTTTTTTTTGTGCACTTCCTTTCACCTTGTGTACATATGTTACTATTACCATTCCTGCTACATTGGTACTTGCGTATGTATACACTACGTGATAAACCAAACGTGAGGATGAACACGTTTGGTTTATATGTAGAGCTATGGGAACTTTTTCATTACTAAAATAAACTGATTGGTCATAAGGCATACATCCAAAGAAGGGCAAAAATTGTTTTCTTCCCACGCAAACTTTATTTTTGTGTTTTGAAAATTGTCACGTTTTTTTTTTTTTTGGCAAGTTGCGCATTTCACATTCTCAAACTTTGTCACAGGTCCCTCATTAAAAAATGGCTAAAAGCATATCCTTGGGTAATTTGATCATGGATCTGTTGCCAGTGGACATTGCTAAAGGCATGTCTTTCAGCAATTTCACCATGCTTGGATCCTTTGCAACCCTGTACACAGGGAGAAAATGTTTGGCTGCTAAAATAAAAAAAATTGATGTCCAGTTTAACCCAAGGTGGAAATGTCACAAACGAGTGAAGTAAGTTTCAGAGGTCAAGTTCAGTACTCACTGATGCTTAGTTTAGCTAGTTTTGCCTCCATAGTTATGAAGAATTTTACTAATGCACGTGCACAATCACGAGTGACATCTGAGTGTGAAATTTTGCTGTTTGGGATTTTACTTGACATCGGTAAGAAACCGTGTGTTTGTGTCTGGCAGGAAGTGGTAGTAGGAAGTATGTGAAGTTGTGAAGTTAGTTAAAAGTGGCCTAGCAGCAACTTTTTGTACAATTCATAACGAAAAAAATGATTCTTTTGAATTATTTAGTGCAACCAGAAGTGCAAAATGTGACTGGACCATAGGCTGGTAGAGCAAATGAAGGGGTCTCATGGACAAGAAGAATGGTCACCAATGAGATCAAAATAGCCACAATATTCACCATTGATCCTTTCTTTATAACTGTGTCTAAAAGCTTATCCTTGGGAATTTGGCCATGTATCCTTTCAGTAATCTTGGCTAAAAGCATATTCTTGGGTAAGCTTATCCCTGGGAAATGTATTTACAAAGATGTAAACCAGTGGAGTGTGAATCAGTCTTGGTCTCTCTCTAGAAGTTTTCGCCAATTGTTCATAAATATATTGTAAGTCTTGCTCTATTTTGTTCCTTCAGATGTTTGCGATGATGTTGAAAACTTTTACTGTGGAGATGAAGATGGAGTCTGCATCAGTTCTGATTGGGAGTGTGATGGAGAAGTTGACTGTAGTAATGGAGCTGACGAGCATTCTGGCTGTGGTATGTGGATTCCCTATTTATACAATGGTGTGTGATCCACATTAATGACGTGTTCGTCCCTGCAAATTACGAAAGTGCCACTATTTTACCTTGGAATCTTTATCTGTGAATAATTTAATGGGAAAATGGTTTGGTGATCATTATAGCATATGTGTAGGAACATGTGGCTGGAGGCAAAGGCCCCTAGTCAAAAATGGGGTGGGGCTATAACATGCTTCTGTCCCCCCACTTTTGAAGAATGAAAGCCCTTATCTGTCCATTCTGTGAAATGTGTTTAACTTTTTTGGAATAAATATGAAACTTCAGTAAATCTATTTAAAAAATTGCTCAAAATGTACCATCAAGAATCTTCAAATGTTAAAAAATTTTTTCAAAGTTTTTCAGGATGGTGGCTAAAAACATTCAGCCCTCCCAGGTTCCCAGACAAATTTCCATTTCCCCAGGTACAGTTCCCCCACCTTTTGCAAAGATTCCCACCTGGAAGTCCCCCCCCCCCACTATTCCCACCCAGGACAATTCTAAATTGTCTGAAGGGGCAAGTTTTCTGACGGGCCCTAGCTGAGGACAGCTTCCAATACCTTTATGCATTATGGAATCTCAGAAGACCATTCTTGTTCAGGAATTGGATATACTCATGCCTTGGAAGTGAAATCATGCATTTGTGGTACAAAATGTTTTCGTGTTTACGTGTGTACCATTTGTATGTATTTCACTTTTTCAAAAAGAGTTAAAGGGAACATCTAATTTTCTGTAATGACTGCAGATTTTTTATTTCGTACGGAAAAATGGGTTTTGCGATTAATCGCTAAACGGTCACAGCCTTACAGTAGGGGACACATAACCTTTTTTAGTATGCGGCATCTTCATCCATCAATGTTACATACATGGGAGAATGTATAGATTTAGGATCATGCAGTACTGATTCCTTAAAATACATCAAGAATGAAAAGTTGTACTAATTCATTCCCCTTATTGATTCCTCTCATTTGAAATCACAGAGGAACAGACTTGTTCAACTTATAGATTTCCATGCGACAATTCCAATTGCATCCCTCAGCAGTGGGTATGCGATCAGGAAGACGACTGCGGCGATAATTCTGACGAACGAGATTGTCCTACAGGTAGGGGGGTGTTTGAAGATTTAAAAGAATGAGAGGAAACTTGTATAACTGTTCTTTCCCAGATGTAAAGTTTCAGGGCTGGAATCAAACAAAGGCCACAGAGGTATGGCCTTCATAATTTTTGGAAATGGCTTTGGTGCCCTAGATAATGGAATAGTTTTGAAGGCCAAGTTTTGTGCCCTTCTTACAAAATGGAACCAAATGCCTACCAGATTACAGAAAATTTTTTGCTTAGCCGTGGTGCCATTTGAGAGGCATAAATATGCCTTAGAAGGTAGTATGAAAATGGCCTTGCCCTCATGATGTCTCATTTCAAGCCTTGAAATTTTGTAAGCACCTTCAAAGTTATGTGGTTGCGTAGCTTGGATCCATGTGTGGAGTAAAAGGTAAGTTTTGTAACTGAGAAAAAACAAAATGTTATTCAGTCTGGAGGTTATAGGGAGCTGTGAATACTTGCAGTTTCTGAAGGGTTAGGTTTAGGACAAAATTTGTAACAAGTGTAAACTGTTTAAATAAGAGCAGTGACATTCTAATGGTATTTCAGAAAGCAGAGATTAGTAGTTTGAAACTCATGAGGACTGTTAACAGCTTTTCTACTGCCCTGAGGATGCTTTTCCAAACCTTACGAATATGGCCCACATTATGAAATTTTCCTAGGTGTGTGTGATATGTATCTTATTTAGCTCACTATAGATAGGATTCACTGGTTGATTATAGCTGTCGAGTAGCAGAGGGTTATGGTGTGCTCATAGGATGTAAAGGGGAAGGGGATATGACCCCCCAGCTCTGGTACTCAGTTATTCAGCCCAGTCAGGAGAATAATGGGACCATGGTGCACTGTTGTAGTCTGTAGCTATAGTGTGGGGCTTGGTAAAGACGGTCAAAGGGTTGAGAGAATGCAAGTGTTGCTTCCTGCCAAAGGGCTGGATATTAACAAAAAATGCCGATACAGTACAGGTAGCCGCTGTCTGCAATAATTGCACGGTAACTTCCATAGGTTATGCAGATGTGTATTTGACATGCTGTCCTAAGGCACATTAGCAAATTCTACCTAGGGTTTGTTTGGCATATGTGGTTATAGAGAAGATTGGAAACATGAAGTTTCCTTTCAAGGGACAGGGAGAAATCAAAAACACTTAGGGTATGAAGTTGTGTGTTTGAAGTGAAAACCTCAGTTGTGATAGGGCTGGTAGCCATCATTCTTTAATTAAAATCTGACCTTTGACCTGCAGATCCTCCACAGTGTGAGAACCTCTTCTTGTGTGAATCAGAGGGTATATGCATCCCACAGGAATGGAAGTGTGATGGTGAACCCAACTGTATAGACCACCAGGATGAAGATAACTGTGAAAGTGGTAAGTTTAAAAAGACCACTGAGGTCACCACGTGGTATTAGCATCTTTGTATAAAGAATTCATTTCATGTATTTCATCCATTGCTCTGCTTCTCGAATGATAAATCAGGTTTCACTTGGTTTACACCATTTTGAAGACAGTTCCTTAATGTGTAGAATTTATGACGTATTGCTCTGTCACAGTAACACTCACTTCCAAAAACCCTTGTAAGATTCCTTAGAACAATTGGAATACTCACATGCCAGCATTGGGTCAATCTGTACACAGATATGAAAAGCAAAGATGTTGGGGATGGGAGTTGTAGGAAACGGAAGAGGGGTAAGAGGGTAGGGGAGTTAGGGAATGTATTGAGAAGTGAAACAAAGGGAGAGCTTGAAAAGCAAAGATGTTGGGGATGAGGGTTATAGGAAAGGGATGGGGGTTAGGAGGGTAGGGGAGTTAGGGCATGTATTGAGAAGTGAAACAAAGGGAAGACTTGATGTAAGTGATGAAACTGAGTAAAAACATGCAAAATTTCCTAGATGTGTTTGGATACTCCAACCATTCACTGTGGGGAAGGGGGTAGATAGTGGGGTAGATAGTAATTACTCAAGTAAAGTTAATTCAATATTTTAAATTTTGCAGAGCCACCATGCGATGGGTTCAGATGTGAGAATTCCAACCAGTGCATAAACTCGACCTGGAAATGTGATGGCCAGCGGGATTGCTTTGACGGTTCTGATGAAACAAACTGTAACTATTTCCTTCTATTCATAATTTTTTGGTAGTCTATGGGTATCATTTCTTACTAGTATAGTGAAACAAATTCTTTGTATTCTAGGGCCGAAATAACATAACCGGCAGCACCGACAGCCATGGCTGTTGGGCCCTTACTGATGGCTGTGGTGCCCCTCAGTCAATGTCCTATGAAGTAACACTAGACTGACAGGAAATTTGCTCATTTTGGCAGTGACCTTTTTCAAGCTTATTTTGAGCCCTGGTATTCTTGTCATAAACTCACAAGTTTGGGTATACGTTATAATGCTAGGATTTGTGCTGTAACCTTACCTTACATTTTAAGTGTTAACCCTTTTGTTAGTGAGTGTGACCTATTGATTTTTTATTGATGCATAGTGAAAAACATGTTGCAATATTTACATGAGTTGCAATTTGTTAAATTACCTTTCATAAAGTTTCTTTCCAAAGAATGACTTCAGAGAAGTCAAAATTTAATATGATTTTTAATGTCTGATTTTCAGTAAATAGTTGGCATAGTTTTTAAACCTAACCTCACTTGTGGCAATGATCCTGTGTTGGCCACCATATTGTTTGTTCTCAGGAATCCTATTATCTAGCTGGTCTGTATGGGGTCGGTCAGTCCTCCGGGTCTTTCTCCGTTGCCTTAGCAACTTTGGAGTGAAAACAATCCCTGGACTACACTACATACTGAATACGTGCTTTGCATTGTTTTCACTCCAACATATTGTTGTCATGGAGAGTGACGTGTCACTGACCGACCCCATATATAAAGTTTTCCTTCTGTACCTTCTCCAGAGCAAGATAACAGACTGTAATTCTATACAGAGCAGTTTTTAAGTCTATTGTGTCCTGTTCTTTTGCTGCAAAACCACATGTATAAAATGATTTGCAAGAAATGTATGGTTTCACAGTGACACTATACCTAGCAAAGGATTAAGGGTGAGAGTAAGCCGTTCTAATAAATTTCCACTAAGAGTAACTTTTGTTCCAGCTCATGGTACTTCAAGAGAAGTCTAGTCTTAAAGAAATAAAATTCTTTTGGCATCATTTTTAATATTTTTCCCCAGCTTTTTAAAATTTTGTTTGATTTCCATTCAATTGTAGGTGCAACCCAAAGGAATTGCACACAAGATGAATTTAAATGTTCAAATGATGGCCAGTGCATTCCAAAGATGTTCCGCTGTGATGGAGACTTTGATTGTGTCGACAAAACAGATGAATCTTCTTGCTGTAAGTTCAAAGGGATGCTTTTACAAGTTTAACATCATCACCGATGCTCTCTATGTTTCTTAAACTAGGACCTGCTGGTTTTTTTTTAATGGGGGTCATGCAAGAGATTTGGCTGAGAATCCCAGAAGGACTGAGAATGTAAGGGGGTGGGGTTGTAGTAAAAACAGCTGGAAGCCATCATTCAAAATGTTTCTGAACTGATGCTGTATGGGACTGAGTTTTGAAAAAATAACTTGGAAGTGGCAAGATGGAATCACTGGCTAACATTAAGTGTAATGAATCCAGGAAGTTTGGTTGGCTAAAGCTACAGACCTACCAGTTCAAAGGTTACCTGCTAGTTTTTTCATTTTTCCCATCCCATGTGGATGTAAAATTTAGAAGATTTGAAAAAAATTGTAAAGAATGGTCTGTAATATTCATTTTAAAATGTGTTAAAATGTGGTTATACGTGTATACATACAAAGTACCAAGCAAAGCTATGTTACTCTGCAGCAAGAATTTCAAATTTCTTTGCTGAGTGAAAGTTACTGTATGGTAGTTGATTATCTTAAAACACATGCTCAACACTTAGGCAAGACTTTGGAGGGGATAGATTGGGGGAGGGGTATTTCATAACTTGTTACTTTACAAATACTTGAATTCTGGGTAATTAGTCTGGAAATTTTGCCAAATGGTAGGGAAAATTAGAAACTTTGATTGTTTTTTTGATTATATGTACCATGATGTTGCTGACCTGGCATTATATGTGGATTAGTATTCTGTTTTTAGATATGGGTGTACTATAAATGCAAATATGGCTATTATTAGCATGGTTGTTGTCATGGTTACTATCAGGACAGTAACGGAACTCCTGCTTTACAAAGTTGTATGTTATTTTATCCTTCAGTGCTCTTCCCGTGTCCATACAAGTTCAAGTGTGATAGTGGTGTGTGCATCAGTCAAGTGATGCGATGCGATGGCGTGGATCAATGCGGGGATGCACGACGCCCAAGAAGTACGGTATCCAGCGACGAAAGATACTGTGAGTGTTATCATTTGAGTGGATTGTAAACTGGCATCACTCCAAAGCCAGGAAGAAAATAGTTACAATTTTGCTTTCCCTTGTAGCAAAGAAATTCCATTATGTCTTTGCTTTTTTGCATTGTTTGTCAATCAACAAGGTGTCTGATGTTAGTTTTGGTCATGAAAAGATGTAAAGTATGGGTTTTAGAATGGAGTTATGTAAGATAAGTTGATGATGTTGGGGAAATGAAAAAATTGCCTGGTGTATTCATGTCATGAATAAGCATGCATTCATTAATACACATATGCTTGTGTCTTCATTTAACAATGGTTGGACCAGAATTGCATTCTCAATTAGCATATGTCATGAATATGCATGGTGCTATGAACAAATGTACATCCATCATTATACAAACATTTCGTGAATATGTATCTGCTCATGTGTTCACCTTACAGTGGTTAGATGAGAATTGTATTTTCACAGAGTATGTCATGAATATACATACATGTCATGAATAAGCATACATTCATTAATGTATAGAAATGTTTTAAATGTACTGTAATTTTGTCCTTACCTTACAATGGCTGAATGTGACTTGTATTTTCAAGTGTCAATTACTTGTGCGCTTTGCCCTTGGAGGTGTTTTCACATGATTGGTGTTGTCATCCCTCTTTCTCCTTTGCTTACCCAGTCTTCACCTCCCAATTATTCTTGGCTGCCATTGTCATTCTTTGCTATTTTATCCACCTGTTATCATGAGTCCCTCTATTATGCCTGTGTTGTCTCCTTTTTTTTAACTCCTAAAATAATTTGTAGTTAAAAAGAAATTGATCACACTACTCAAAACCCTTGTCATAACCTGCAAGGAAGGTAGAAAGTTGATTTAAAATCAGTGCTGAATTAGAATACAAATTCCAAAAAGTTAATTGTTTTCTTTTCGTTTATTCATGTTCTACTTTTGTGTAATTACTTCCTTTGTTTAAAGTCCTAGATGAGTATTGATCTATTTTTCCCCAGGTCCTAGACCAAGGTCAACAGTTGAATGCAGTAGTGATACTTTTAAATGTTCGGGCAAGGAGCATATGACACAGCAAGGAGATTGTTTCCCCAACCATTATGTCTGTGACAGTATTGAAGATTGTGAATTTGGGGAGGACGAAGATTATTGCTTTCGGGGAAGTAAGTTTCTGGCCAGGAAAGGTCAAGAAAATATATTCATTCCTTCTTATGTCCTTTACAAGGAAAAATTTGCAATTTCATTATGTTTTTGTTTCCTGAAAGGGATAACTGTGTAATAACTTGGACTGACTGGGCAAAAACTTTAGGGATCTGCAGGTTACAGTTGTCAGTAGCTTTGGTGTGCATCCTAGATACAGCAGGAAATAACTGCCAGTAATTCATGGAAATTCCCAGTTTTCATATCATACATGATGAAGCTTTAGACAGAGACTGGACATGCGTGACAGGGTCTCTTGCTTTCCCAGCAGTTCCTTGAATTAAGTGAGCTTTAGCCAAGGTAGCATGTGAAGTATATTGCAATGCCTTTTGAATATCAATAATGTCAGTAGGCATAAGTTCACCAGTGAGATAGACACTGCCTATTTGCAACATATTTTGACTTCCAAAGCAACCATCAAATGTTAGAATGTGAGATATGAATATTCAGGCAGTGTAACTTTTCAGAAAGCTTCTCCAAAATCAGGTTTAATTTCAAAAGTCCTTTAAAACTTGATGTTACTGACACAGTTGCTTGGTAACATTAGGGGACATTCTGCCACAAAGAACTCTAGGGTAGGCTACCATATCATTTATCTTGTGATTATGAATAATCATGCCTTAATCCACATTCATATAATGCATGGTATTGTGTTCACTTGCAATTGTGGGAAAGACTTATGGCAAAGCATATTTACATTGCTTTGGTCTTCAAGGAACAAAACCACTGTGGTCAATTAGTCGGTTATACCCAGTTACACTACACAGGTGAAACCTTTAACCATAGCCCAGTTATGCCTATTTGGTATTAAAGAATACTGCAACAAGGCCAGTCTAGTAGCAAAATTGCCTTCAATTAATCACCGAGAAAACAAAAACTTTCTGGATTAATGTTAGTCTTGGTGGCCAATCTTTGCTGCAAAGAATATATTTTTGTTTCTGGCAAGAGATCTGCTTCAGGTGAATGTTGAGACCCCTTTGTTTAAGTTGTATAATATCAGTAAGAGTTTGACCTAGTCCCAGAGGAGCTTGTATGGGTGTTTTCAAATAACTAGTAGTATTACCTGCAAGGCCCATGAAATTTGCAAGTCACTCTGTCATGAGTATGACATTAATTTTTGCTGTGTGGTTATTCATGTTTCCTTATATGGTCTTTTCTACACTAGTCACATGTGATGACAGGGTGGGCTTTTGTGATCAAGGCTGCCGCGACACCAGGTATGGTCTGCGGTGTTTGTGTTCAGAAGGCTACACACTGAGTGCAAGTGGACGGGGTTGTAAAGGTGAGAAAGCAAACTAATCTTTTCCATCGGTGTTAAGTATTCAAAAGGAAAGAATTCTAAACGCAAACTTAGCTTCAAGGTGTAAAGAGGAAAACTGCCCTATAGTCCTATAGTCTATTGGTCCCCTGGCCACAGTTGAATGTGAAATAACAACCTCTTCATCCTAACACCCATAAGTCCTACGAACCATTATCTCACAGTATGTAATTACATAAACAATCTCCCTGAATCACAATGGACTGTAGTACTATTCGGCAGTGCGTTGTAGTACCAATCAGTTGTAGGACCTTTGGCCTATGGTACATGGCACTTAAGGGTAGCTGTGCCAATGGGCTGTAGTACTGAGGGCCTGTGGTACCAATTAGTTGCAGTACTAATTGGCTGCTGTAGTACCAATTAGTTACAATATTAATGGGCTTAAGTACAAGTGTTACAGTACACAAGTCGGCTATAGTACCAAACAGTTACAGTACTAATGGGCTGTAGTGTTGATGGGTTGTAGTACCATTGTGTTACACGACTACAAGGTTGTAACTGTAGAGGGTCCAAAATTGCTTTTGCTTTTCTTAATAGTGGTGCATGTCCATTGTGTACTTGTCAGACTTTCAATAAGTCTGTACTCATGCTCACAGAATGTGTGAATTAGTACAAATAGAAAATCTTGTCCAAAAAAAAGGTGACCTTGAACTCTCACAACTCATGACACTGTACTCACCCTTCAATTCTTTGAAATGTTATAAACAACAAGAGACCGAACAGCAAAACTCAAGATAAGTGACCTCTTGTAAGTTGTCCCTGGCTTTATATTCTGTGCAGTTATGTTACTGTGCAATGCACCAAGTGCTAAGAAGAGCCTGCTAACATTTACACTACAAAGTTGCCACCATTCTGTTAAGATCATTCTCAAAAGGGCCATCTAGGAAACCAAAAAGAGGAAAGGAGCCTAATCTTGCCCTCAGGGGAAAAGATATGGGGATAAAAAGTCACTGCACTTGCGTATCAAGCCCATCCAGGGATTAAAGGAAGAAGAATCCAAAACTTGCTTTTACCAGCATGAATATTCAGTGTGTTATCACCCTAGGGTTAAAGCTAGATAAATATCTAGTCACCATCCAAAATTGTCCTCTATGAAGTTAGTTCAATGGGTCTGTACATATGCAGTAGTTGGTTTACTCAAATGAAAATACTGTTTATTAGAATAAACTTAAACCATTTGGGATGAGTAGTTGTTTCCAGGTTAAGTATTGTTTAAGTATAACGTTTGAGGGTCATGAAGCCAATTGACTCATGGAGGACCCTATACCAGAGTGAATGTGGATGAACACCGGCGAGATTTGCCTGTTCTTTTCAGCTAGTGCTCAGAGGTTAACAAGGCAGGTATAATTTTAATTTCTGTGAAGCACTCAATTTTTTTGTGCTGGGTATTTATATTCATCTGCATTGATTGACACACTGGTATAGACATGCACTATAAGCTGGACATCTCATTCCACTCTGTGAAATTGAAGCCTGCATGGAGGGTCACATGCTGCACTCCACTTTGGAAGTCCATGTAAGGAGGAGGTGTTTTTCCGTGTAAACACCTAATTTATCATTTAGTGCATTTGATATGTTTCCATGGTTTTCACAAAGCTGTTTGTTTCCTCATGGTCTGCCAGTGTATGCAGTAGAGGATCAAACATGTACAATTCTCATGTAATCTTAGTTCATACATATGTGCCTCATGTGTTTCCCTGTTGCCTTCAAGTATTTATTGGTAAAGGACATTGGTGGAATACACTTGGTGAGTATAGCTACGTGCCCTGGAGAATGTTGGTATCCTCTGGATGAGAGATTCAGAGGGGGTGGGGGGAATTTCCTCTAATACTGCTTGAAATTAGTCTCAAAGGTAGAAAAGATTTGTGTAATTAGATCAAGAGGACTAACACTTATCAGAACAGGAAAATGGAAGGGTCATGAAGGGGTTGGGCAGGGGGAGAGAACAAGCCTGAAAGAAAGTTAAATGTGGTGTCAGTCAACACATGTCACCTGTGAGGTAAGGAGATGATGATTTAAAACTTAACAAATGTTTTTCATTGGTGAGTTGCACTCTCTCCCTCAACCCTCAACACTATTCCATTGCTCATAAACCTTGCCTCACTCACAATCTGTGTTTTTTTTCAGACATTGATGAATGCCAGCAATTTGGTGCTTGCACCCATGAGTGTCACAACTTTGATGGGGGACATCATTGTTCTTGTTCTTCGGGGTACTACCCTGTCACTTCCTCAGATAACTTACCTTCCCGCCTAGAATGCCAACCTTACGGTATGTACCAACCCATTTTTGTTGTTAAATGTAGTACCAGGGTTACCAGCCATCTTGGAATCAGGAAAAAATGGGAAAATGGGTGTTATTTTGTCAGCTAAACATCAGGAATTCGAAAAACATTGACAAGCAGAATGTCATCTTCAGATGAAACCAAGTCAAAAAAAAAATAAAATCTCAGCATACAGGTCGAAAATTTGGGTGCTTGCACTTCTCATTCAGAAAGCTTAAATGAGGTGGACTAAA
Source organism: Holothuria leucospilota (assembly GCA_029531755.1). Classification (NCBI taxonomy): domain Eukaryota; kingdom Metazoa; phylum Echinodermata; class Holothuroidea; order Aspidochirotida; family Holothuriidae; genus Holothuria; species Holothuria leucospilota. The sequence goes on along the minus strand of CM055983.1, from coordinate 2,825,751 downwards.
AGCATAAAAATTCATACAATAAAGATAAGTTAAGGCCTTGCCAAAAGATTTGATGTTATTTGCTTTACGTTTGGTTGTACATTTTAAGAGGGACATGAAGGCAAAGGTGGCCTTGAAAAGTTCAGACTGCTATCTTGTAGGGCACCAAGGCTATTGCCAAAAATACGAAGGCCATGTGGGCCATGGCCTTCATTTGATTCCAGCCCTGACATGCTCGTAAGTATAAGGTACATCAAAATAGAGCCTGGAGTATAACCTTAAAGGCTTCAAGAAATTGGCATACTGAAACTTTTATGTAACTTTCACTTTTATTGTTCTATTGATTTTTATTGTTTTTGTTCATCTTCCTGTTTAGGTCCACCACCATTCATGCTTGTTATGGATGAGTCACAAGTCAAAAGACTGTACCCATACCGGTCATTGTTTCGATTATTTCGTCCTTCGACCTATGGCAGGAGGCCTTACACCATTGAACGCACTTTTCCTGGGAAGAGGGTGGATTCTGCTGATGTATCAATTAAAGATAGAGACATCTACATTCTCATGGCTGATACAAAAACAGTGATGAGAGTAAAGACGGTGGGGAGTGGTACTAGAGTTAGAAGGGAAACCAGTGGCAATTCACCCAGCCAGACAGCTCAAAGTGCAGAGGAATATAAGGTTTGTGATATTTATTGCAGATAATTTCATAATAGCAGGGTTCCCACATGGTAAAGGAAGTAGGAACACCTTGGAAAAGTCTGGAATGTTTTGTGGACTTGGAAAAGTCTTGAATTCAGGATCATTGGTCTGGATAAGTTATCTCTTGGTATGAAAGCATGAAAATCATACACACACTGTACTTAACTTTTACAGCACTGAATTATTTTACTGTGCACCTTTCTTCATGCCAGAATCAATTTGAAAAGTCTTTCTCATTTCAGAAGCCAACTCTCAATTTAAAATTACTGGAACAAAAATTTGGTGTATGAAGAAGTGATGAACGTAAACATTAAAGAACTTCCAACTTTTCTTTCAAATGAGATCAAATTGAGGACATTCACTGTAATACACAATGAACAAAATACTTTTAAAAGCTTATGCAAACCTATAAAAATTTTGGTAATTTGTATCATATTTTTCTTGTTTAGTCTTTTTTAATAACTTTTATCTTGTACACATTGTGGGCTTCTCTACAGGAGAAATGAAGCCTACTTAATCCTCTGTTATGTGGTATATAACTTGAATATCTTTGTGTGAGTTATTTTCATAATATTTCTAATCTGTTTTGTCTATTATTATGTTTTCGCTAACCTCTACCATCATCTGTATATAACAGTAGCAGTACTAGGATCGGTTCTTAGTAGCGGTCTAGCGTACTTACTGGTACTGGGCTACTGCCTTTATGACTTTGGATGATGTTAGGCCATACATTAACTGTACTGACTGTTGCACTTGTTTTGCAAATTGAAGCAGAATATTTCCTAATAAATTCATTCTAATATTTATCTCTGTGACTGTGAAGAAACTACCATTATGCACATGATAGCCTACTTGAAAATGCTCAATCAGTACTGTTTAGCCATTTTCAATCGATATTGTCTCCAAAGTTTTTAATGCAAGTTCCTGGTGTGGTTGCTATCAAAATTCGCAAAATGGAGTATCCTGTTAGAAGGATATGGTTTGGTATCATTTCATGGTAGGTTGCAGAGTAATACTAGGTTGATCAAGACAAGTCACGTGGGTGGATATATCCACCTGTAGTGTGGAGGGCATAATCTTGCATAGCCGATATATCCACCTGTAGTGCTGAAAGGGTTGAGGTCATGTTGTTTCATATGTCTGCAGTGTGTAAATGTTTGTAATCATAATTACTGCCAGGCAAAGTCTATGTGCATGCAGGAATGCACTGAAGACATGTACTGTATGTACATAGGGCCTATGTGAGCATGTTAATAGTGAATGTAAAGTTAGTATGAAAACAAGCACTGTTCATATGTAATACTACAGTGATTGCTTTGGTGTTTTAGCGGTTTAAGATACTGGTTACCTCAATGGAGAAAAATTCTCATAAATGTCTCGAGTTCAGTGTATTCTGAAGGTTTCACTGGACTTACCATAACTTGTAACAAGACTGTTGACAAATTCTCTTGAATATAGCAACAGAAAACCCTCAGTAATTGAACAAAAATTACCCTTTACTTACGATACATCACTTATCAAGTGCATCAACAAGCTTTTAGTGAACCATACTTAATTGTTATGCAGTAACCTTGTATCAGTTTTCATGGAGCAAATTGTTTTGAGGGGCCTGGTGAACATCTTCAATGGTCATCTTCAGTGGCCATGTAACTGGTCACTTCTTGGGGCAGAAGTCATGTAAATGGCATGGACACACTAGGAGAGTATATGCAGTTGTGATGTATGAATGATTGCCAGCAAAATGTCCTATGAAGAAATAGGTCCTCAGTTCTTAAGTGGTGACCCATGGGCCATTTGTTGCCCATGATGTGCAAGCAAATGGTCCATAGAATACTTGTATTGCCAATAATTTGAATGAGAAATGAAACTACTTAATTGAGTTATGGCTAGAGCAATTATTTTAAAGTAAAAACTCAAGTCAAAGACTGGTGGTTTGAAACACTTGAGAATCCATGATATAGATGCATGACCTACATAAATGCACATCTCTTAACTCAACATTCACTTCTCTTGTCGATCCTTTCTCTGTAATACATTCGCATATGCTAATAGCTACAACTTAAATAGGGAAAGATCAGGTGACTAGCTAACCCCTAATTTGACCTATCCTCAAAACCCTTTGTACCGAGTGATCATCTGTGGATAGATGATTAACTGTTTATCTTGTGATGTTACTATCATGTTGTTTGTATAGAATTAGAGGGTGCCATTCTGAAATCTTAACAAAAAGTTAGTTTTTACACCTGAAGAACATCATCAAAGGTGCATGTGTTAAGTAAAAGTCCCCTTTACTCACAAGGGGTGACTTAAAGGCTAGGCTGCCCTGGAGTCATCAGGCTTAATGTGTGATCTTCAAAGTAATTGCCTTTAAGATCACATAGAATAAAGTTGTTTGTTTGGATTCCTCTTGGTGTAAGAATGTTTTTGTTTTATAGAAGAAACTGGCAGGTATGATCCATAATTGTGATATTTTTAATGGAGAAACAACAAGAACTCTGGATTTTTAGAGCTGTTCTCTTCACAATAGCTTGACGTTATATATTGTCTACATTCCTGTACATTGTTTCAGTTATTATCAAATATTGTGAAGAACCAAATAAATGAAATGCTGAAGAGGTGACTTCAGGGAAGGTTACATTAAAGAACCTCTGTGCTGTTTGTCATACTTATCTGTGTCTAAGGATGGCACACCCTGGTTTGACTTATTACTTCTCTTCATTATGAGATGCACCTACTATGTTAACAAGTCTCCACATATTGATCTACTCATCTGAATGATTTGTTTAGTGGTAAAGCTGGGTGGCCAGGTACCATTCTCTAACTAGTTCTACCAAAGGCTGTAATAGTGGAACTTGTTGCTGTCTTGCTTGGTATTCATCACAAGGTTGGAATGTGAATTTAGAACTTTTAACCTTGGCTGTCTCAGTTTCATCAAGATTGTGTAATCCCATGGGGAGGGGGCTGGGTAATGAATGATTAAGAACGAAAGAATTCCGCCAAATGTTTGCTAAGCTGTCTGAGAACTGTCACATGTTTTAAGCAGGAATATGCAAACAGTATTTGTCTTGTGCTGTAGCTCATGTTTTGAACTCAAGATAAAATTGTTTCTGAAGTGAATTGATGATAAATTTCTTTTGAATGCTGTGTTGGTATAGAAACTTGAATGCAGTCTTCTTACATTCCCTTTTAATATTTAGGTTGATGCCATGGCTAAACCCAAACATGTTTCACTCGACTGGACCTCCAAGAAACTTTACTGGACAGATGCTGGACTGAATGATGTAGGGGTGCTTGATCTAGACAGTGGAGTTACACTGACTCTTTTTTCTGGAAATGTTAGGGATCCGTTTGCTATCCGAGTGCATCCTAGACAAGGGTAGGTGGTTATAACCTGCATTTTTTGTAGCCCTAATTCATGTTGTCAAGAACTGTGACCACATTCAGAAATTATGTCACTACTGTTGTGCACAGTTGCATTCTCTTCCTTTGGGCTATGAATGATTGGTTTTTGAGTAACCTTGTAATTTGCCTGGCAATGAATAAATAGTTTACTTTTTCTTAGTTGTATATATTTGTGACCATGGCATTATGTTCCATAGTCTTGTAATGACATTAAAATGTGTGTATAAAGTGAGATAACAAAACAATATTCAAAAAAAAAATTCTATATCCACAGTGAAGCAGCTAAAGTATTGTTTTGTTGGTAGGCCAGGTTTTGTCAGTCATTATTCTTTTCCTTCTTAAATATTCCGCATGAAAGTCTTTTGAAGTGTTTTAAGCATTTACTTCTTCTTCTTGAGAGTTTGGTGGACTAATGGGTAAGGCATCAGATTGCAATCCAAGGATTGCTGGTTCGAGTCCTGCCCGGGTCATTACTTTGTGTCCTTGGGGAAGATGCTTTATCTCAATTGCCTCCCTCCACCCAGGGGTTAAATGGGTGCCTGTGGGGTAGCTTGTCGTAATGCACTGTGTTTACCTGCTGCAGACTGGAGGGTTTGTCTCTGGGAAAGGCTGTCATTGAGCAGGGGCAATATTTGTAAAATGCCTTGAAGCCTATCATTGGTGTAAAGAGCTATATAAAAGCAAGTTATTATTATTATTATTCTGCTATTATCTTCTTTGACAGGAAGCTGTATTTCACCACCCTTCAGACTGCTTCTATTTATTCCGCATCCATGGATGGCAAAAACTTAACAAGACTTCCGATCAATGACTTGATCTGGCCAACAGGCCTTGCCATAGATCCTGTACAGCAGAGGTTATACTGGGCTGACCCTAAGAGAATGTACATAGGATCGTCTAACCTGGCAGGCCAAGATGAAGTAGCTGTCAAATATTTCCCAAGAGGTATGCCACTTTTGTCTTTCTAAAATAGGAGGGGAAGAAACTGGGACTCATATTTAACTAATGTTTATTAATTGTGTACTTGTAATTGTACATCGTGTTATGGGGTCGGTCGGTGACATGTTACTTCCACTCGACAACAATGTGTTGGAGTGAAAACAATTTAATGCGCGTAAAGTGTTCCCATATGGTCATAATGTAGTCAGTTGTTGTTTTCACTTCAAAGTCGCCAGGGTAACGGTGAAAGACCCCGATGACCAACCGACCCCATTGAAAGAGTAATATTTTATAGATTTTGATAGAAACAGTTTTTTATTGGTTCCTTGCGATAGCAAAAGGAACCTATGCAGTCAGCTTGGCGTGTGTGTGTGTGTATGTGTGTGTGTGCGTGTGTGTGTGTGTGTGTGACACTTGCTTCGGTACTCTGTAACTCAATAAGGGAAGGTTGGATGGAAGTTGGATTTGGTATGTAGGTTTGCCTTGGTGAGAAGGCGTGCCCTATTGTTTTTGATGGAGGTCAAAGGTCATTTGGGGTCGCCAGGGGTCAAACGCCGAAAACCTTTTAATCACGATATCTCAATGTAGGAAGCTTGGATAGATTTCCTATTTAGTATGTGGATGCATTATGGCAAGAAGAGGAATGGCGTTATTTTTGGTGGAGGTCAAAGGTCATCTGGGGTGACTGGAGATCTAACACTGGAAACCTCTTAAACAAGATATATCTCAAGGTAGGAAGCTTGGATAGATTTCATACTAGGTATGTAGATGCTTTGTGGTGCAGAGATAAATCATGGTATGTTTGGTGAAGGTCAAAGGTCATTTGGGATCACCAGGGGTCAAACACCGAAAACCTTTTAAGCACGATATTTCAATGTAGGAAGCTTGGATAGATTTCATACTTGGTATGTAGATGACTTTTGGTGCAAGGATGAAGCCTAGTATGTTTGGTGGAGGTCATAGGTCATTTGAGGTCACCAGACACCTTTTTGACCAATTTGTGCCACCCCTCTACTGTATTTTAACCAGTCTCACAAAATCAGCTTACCTCATACAGTACACTGCACTCCCTTTAAAACTGTCTGTGTACAAGAGGTCAATCCTGTGAGGTTGTTTAGGTTAGTTTAAAGGGAGCTGTCTAATGGGTTTCCATTGTGTGTACATGCATGCACTGTATAAGTCAACTATTGTGAGAGCAACTGTCAACTCTGGGTAAGGAAGGACTCATGGTCAAGAGGTCAAATTTCATCACTTCAAATACACGCACAGTTGTTCTTCTGAGCAGTATTGGAACAATTTTTGTAGGTGGGTATGGTGAAAGACAGAGGAGTGATCATGTTACTAGCCTACGTAGCGCCTCTGTGGCTGCCGCCCATTTTGTAGGCTGCCGCCCCTCAGAGCCTGCCGGCAATAGCCATAAATTCCTTTCATTGAGCCTCAGAGTTGATGAACTTAATATTCATGAGCATGAACGGCAATTGGTCTATTCCTGAGGAAGGCGGTGCTCAATGACTCGGATCTTTGCAACGCTAGGTTGACCACAATTTCGTTTAAACCAAAATACTTTTCGTCCGTTAAAGCTTCCAATTTAGATGAAAGTCTTGATCATGGACAATCTCCTACAAACAATGACAACTGTTTTTTCGCAGCGATGAGCTGAACGAAAAAACTTCGCCCGCTCCGCGGGGTATCATGTTACTGGCTTGTTGTGTTGGGAGGGTTATACTGAAACATTTCCAAACAACAAGTTATTAATTGTAGACATGTGTGCTAATCACAATCATCACACCTAAAAGTACCACACACTACTCAAAATCAAATGTTGAAAGCTACAGCAAGTGCATCAAAGCATCATTTCACATTTTATGGTTTGAGCTAGTGCACAGTTCGTGCTCAAGTTTGGGGTCACCAATCGTCAAACACAGAACTTTTTAAACTTTTTAAACACCACATCTCAAGGTAGCAAGCTTGTATAGATTCCATATTTAGTGTGTGGATGCATTATGGCAAGAAGAGCAGTAGTGTCATTTTTAGAGGAGGTCGTCTGGGGTGACCGGAGGTCAGACACTGAAAACCTCTCAAACAAGATAGCTGAAGGTAGCAAGCTTGGATGGATTTCATACTTCACATGGTATTGCATTAAATCCAGCTGAAAAACCATGAGGTTTGTCGAATGTATGTAGGCGTCACCATAGTAACAGTTAAACTTAAAACTAGCAAAATTTTGTTTGTATAAAATGGTAATGCCTCAGTTTCATTACATGCAGCAAGGAACCACAGTGCCCATTGGGCTCTTGTTTTTGCTTTGAATACATTTTCATCATATTAGAAGATGTGCCTGTCACCATTGCCTGAAGCCCAGGGGAAACAAACAGTTTAAAATTATTCAGCTATTCTAGAAGCTTTTGTTCATTTATTTAGCAAATATAAAGTGTCACCCCCTAGCCCTCCTCGTGTAAATGTTAAAGATTACATTGTGTGGAAGTTGGTCTTGCATAGCTTGTTTCTGTATAATTTGCTCTTTCTTCCACAGGTCATACTTTTATTTACTTATTGCTCAGAAAGAATTAGCCCTATTTGTTGCACAAGGGGCAGAAAATGTGTGAGAGAATTGATTAATATCATTTAATAGAAAAGCTGTGCAAATACTCAGTGTTAATGAGCAGTTACAATAACTGGCAGTTGAAAAATTGGCAAAGAATGAGAAAATATTGATTCACAACTACAGCCAATCTTTATTGTAGCTGTGGCTCTTTGTGTTTGATATTGTGATAGGAACATTTCCGCTGTGTTGTTTTAATGTAATGAACACCTGTTCTGTCTCTTTGTTGCAGGGGAAGCATCTGCTTTTTCAATCGATCTATTTGCCAGTACTCTCTATGGCACAACTTACTTGCAGAATGGCGTTTTTTTCATGAATAAATTTAATCGCAGCGAATCATCTCGGACAAACTTTACCCTAGTCATGACAAATCTGTCTCGACCAAGTGATCTTATTGTCTTCCAGGAACAGAAGCAGGACAGTAGTAAGTTTTTTTAAGCAGAAATTAAATCCAAACCCCTTGTGCCTGAATCCACAGCTGCCTGTACTCTAATATCAATGTAGACCCAAGCCCCTTTCTGCTGAATCCACAACTGCCTGTATCCTAAAACTATTATGGACCCAAGCCTCTTGCTGCTGAATCCACAGTTGCCTGTACCGTAATATCAATATGGGCCCAAGCCCCTTTCTGCTAAATCTACAGCTGTCTGTACCCTAATATTAAAATGAACCCAAGCCCCTTGCTGCTAAATCCACAGCTGCCTGTACCCTAAAATTAATATGGACCCAAGCCCCTTGCTGCTGAATGCATAGCTGCCTGTACCCTGATATTCATATGGACCCAAGCCCCTTGCTGCTGAATCTACAGCTGTCTGTACCCTAATATTAATATGTACCCAAGCCCCTTGCAGTTAAATCCACACCTGCCTGTATCCTAATATTAATATGGACCCAAACCCCATGCTGTTGAATCCACAGCTGCCTGTAACATAAAATCAGTATGGGCCCAAACACCTTGCTGCTGAATCTACACCTGCCTTTATTGTAATATAGATGTGGACCCATGCCCCTTGCTGCTGAATCCATACCTTTACCCTATTTTTGACAACGTTGCTCAACCTCATCTTCCACCTTCAACACACAGACAAATGTCTTAACTGGGAGAGACTGAAAGAAAACTAAATGAAAGACTTTTCCAAGACACTTTTGGAGTTTGAGATAGTTGTCATCAGTTGAAATGACTCAGCAGTAAGGCGCCTGGATTGAACATATTACTGTTATATGTTACTTAAAATTATAAAATATCAGGGAACAATCATTAGTGGTGTCTTGTCTCTGGCAAAAAAAAACTTGGGAAAACTGCAACTTTTTTAGAAATAACGATGAAACAAAATGTTTGATCCACACTGCCCTGTAGTCGGTAGCATCAGTATTGAGACTAGAAATAAAAAAACCCAGAGTATGTACTGAGAGCCAAAAGGGGCTCTTTTACTGTCGTTGTCTGGTGATTACTATAAATGTCATTGCATCAGACAGATAATTGTCATGAATGGGGCCCTTCTTAGTAGATAGGAGGTTATGTATATGATATGGATTGGTGAGAGTGGGCAATTACATGTCCCCCTCTCCTTTACAATATTTGGATTGTTAGGCTAAGAATCTTTTTTTCTCCTTGCCCCAAATATGTGTCCAGTGGATGTAACTTTGCTTGCATTTATGGCTACAAGAAAACTTTTTCATACCTAAATGCTCATACAAATGCTTTTTACTGAATCTATGGCAGCCATTACTCTACAGCTGCATACAACCCCTAATTTTACTTGTTGTAAGAGTGGATTCCTTCAAGTAGGACTGGTTCTGTCTGCTGTATTATAGCGTCAGTCTGGATTTATTTTGTTATACTTTGTCGTTCACACCCCTAGGTATCTTAAATCCATGTGATGGTGTGACATGCCCCGATAATAGTCTCTGCTTAATTTCATCTTCACAAACTGGTTTCTGCTGTAAGTCCTTGGATGCCAGTACCGACGGAAGTGATAATTGTCTTCCAACATCTTCCACAGGTAAGTTTTCTGTCTTAGAGGGGATCTTGGGTCTAAAATTTCAAAGATATATAGTCTATTACAGAAATTGCAGTATAACAATCATTGGACCAACTTCCCTCTTCACACGGTATTCCATTTGTAAATAAATATTGAAATCTACTGACTTTCTTCAAAAAGGGTAAATTTTATAATAAGGTACAACGTGACACTTAACACGAGAACCAAGTGTCTTATACGGCAGCTTGCAGTTTATTTGCAGCCACATTGTGTACTAAAATGACCTACAGAAGATTTGAGGAGCCCAAATCTTTAATAAGAAATTTTTTTCATTCAGTTCTGGCTGCTACAATAATTAAGTATTAACTCAATTAAATGTACCTCACAAACTCCAGTACCTAAGAACCCATGCATTATAACATAAAAGAAAACTTTTTGTCAAAACTTGACCTGAACGACTGCACCAGATCAAAGGACCAGTGGAGTGATCAAATATTGTATAGGAATGCTGTACTGATAGCAAAGTGTTAACTAGCGTGCCCCTTAAGTGTAGTGTGTATCAAGATACAGCAGTTACCTAACTGATTGTATAAATGCTCACTGGTTGGAAGTTGGCCTATAGATCCTGCAAGTGTAAAACTAAACAACTAAGTTGCCTTTCCAGAAACTTTATACCTCAGTTGTAATTTATTTGTTAACAGCGCCCCTACCATCATGTGACAACTACTGCCAAAATGGGGGAACCTGCTCTTTCGATGGAAGAGAAAGGATTTGCAAGTAAGTTTAGTCATCCATTAAATCAGTTTTTTTGCACTTTTGCCTATCCTTTAGTAGTATGTTTGGTCAATACACTAAGAATTTTTTGAAGTATTTGTACAATCAGACAGATAGGCTGTGCACAACCCCCAAGGTGAGAGTGCAAAATCATCTCTAATGGAAACACTTTTGGCTAAGCTATTTTTGGCTCATACGAGCAAAGCTAGTGTGAGCTTATATTATCATGTCTATCTGTCTGTCTGTCCACAATTGCCTAAAAATTGCATAAAAGGTTAATATCTCAGGCAGTGTTCAATGAATTTATCTGAAAGTTGGTCCATTCATCTTACGGTGAGGGGCCTCCAGAAGGGTGTGAAAAAAATTAGGTCAAAGGTCATCTAAGGGCCATTTTGTGCCCTAGTTTTGTAAATTTTTCAAGTGGTCTCTGTTTCTAGATGCATTAATGAATTATCATCACAGTTGCTCAGAAATGATATCCCCAATTGCGGATCAAACATTAGCTTGGGACCTTTTTTACTGGCTTTGTTGTGGCCCACCCATTTTTACAAGCTCTACAAAATCTTTTCTCTGCATCCCTTTAACACCATCTGTGAAAGAAAGGTCAACTCTGGGAGTTCGTGTAGACTGCAGTATGAGTTTGGTTAGAGTAAGTTAAAACAATATATGATTGGTATTATTTGACAAAAGGTTGCACTTCTAGGATCATTTTGCTCGTTTGTGAAGAGATGGATTTAAAAATATCTTGGTAGGCCACTAAAAAGGGACGTAAGGCCCCGTGTGGCCCAATGACCATATTTTGCCATCCAGTGCCTTTGATTATATGTGTGGTATCAAAACCTTATAACATTCAAATAAAATGAAAATATCTGAAAATCAAGAAAGATTCTGAAGGCATTGAGGGATTCCTCTTGTTTACAGTGTTTCCCATACTGTGTTTGAAAAATGGACCCTGGGACAGAGGGAAAAAGGGGCCCTGGGACAAAGGGAAAAATGGCACACTGGGGAATGAGCATTAAATTGTGATTAGGAAGTAAGGGTCATTAATGGTTTTTGATCCTTGTGGGAGGCAAAAGGAATCTATGCAATGGCGATGTGGTGTGTGTGGGTGTGTGTGTATGTATGTGTGTGGGGGTCTAGTGCTCAGTGATGTAGTAGTACCACTGTATGGCTGCCAGTTGCATCCTATTGGGTGGGTCTCTAGCAGTGGTCCACGTCACTGTGTACAACTCTCACCTATGGCTGCTAGAAGTCACTTATGCACAGCGATGGCTACACCCAGTTAACTGCTTTGACTGGCAGGCTAAACTAGGTTGAGGGTAGCCCGGGGGTGGGGGGGGTGATTGTCTCTGGGTGAAGGAGAACACCTATCTCCTCTAGTGCATGAAGACTACTCTGGCAGATAAGGCAGACCAGACATTCCTGAACATGATTTGTCAAGTTTATATATGAAACATGTTTGGATCTTATATCCAGCATGTAATGCCCAAAATTTAAAGACAGACAGTCATCACCCCAAAGTATATTTTTAGTGTGGGTATATCAAAATTCTCAGTTGGTCGCTGCTCTTTGATTGACATCAAAGTTTGAAAATTTGAAAGATGCAGAGTAGCTCACATTCCACACAAGGCAGAGAGAGTGCTTTTATTACATTTTATAGCCTTGTATGCTCACCAGGACATGGCCTTAAGCAGTAAAACAGGTTTATTCCTGCACAAGGAAGAGCTTCATACAGTTATGGGAGGAGCTAGAAGATGCATAGTTGGGAGAATTGGAACTGTCTGGGATCGTGAAAATTCCCCTTAAAAGCAAGAAACTGATGTATGAACACGATAACATGAATCAGTCTGTTTGATATTTACCCATGGAGTTTTAACGTTTGATACCTAACTTTAAGCATAGCTGCAGCAAATTCACAATGAAACTGTGGCAACTTGAAACCACAGTACTTAAATTATATCCACATGGCAAGGAATCACCAAGCCTTTTGGCTTTCTGATTACATGTCCTCTTATTTTTATGTAGACCTACAAAAACTGAATTTATCAATGTACAAATCTGTATGAAATCTTTGCCATGCATTGTGTGCATGTTGTGTGTGTTTTATTGTGTGTAGTCTGTGTGAAGCTATGTGATGTAATCACATACATGTAAGGGAGAAGGTTGGAGGGGGAGGGAGTAGGGGGTATGTGAGGGTAGGGAATGAGTGCCCACAGTAGAGAGTAAAAGGTGGTTGTATAATGTTAAAGGTTTGCATTTGCTTTTCATAGATATCTGTAGTTTATTGTCTTATTACAGAGAACATGTAATTATGTCATCAACTTTGTTACACTCAGAATGCATTCATTTCCTGGACCTAAAGGTGGAACTACCTGCAGTAAATAGACTTTAAATATCAGTGTGTACATTTATACAGTAGCCTTGCCAGCTGGCTAGTGCAGAATTACTTGTGTATGGGATATATGAACTTTGTCCTTAAATGCCACTCAAAAGTTATCTGCACATGACATCATCTGCTCATTCTCCATAGAGGGCAGCATTCACCTCACAGGTTTGCACAGAGTAAAATTATGTTCTTGATATGTTAGCCTAGTCCACATCTTCTCTCGTTCTTGTTTGTAGGTGTCCTCAAGAATACCAAGGCCCACAATGTCAGACGAAATTTTGTGAGGACTCAATGTGTCAAAATGGAGGTATCTGCAAGGGTACATTGTGTGACTGTGCTCCTGGGTACGTGGGAAGTAATTGTCAGTTTTCCAAAGAACAGATGTGTAAATCAGCCGCTTGTATGAATGGAGCAACTTGTTTAGTGCATGGTGAGTTAGACCAACAATTCTTGTGTATTAAGAAATTGTTTAAGGGAGGGGGACAGGGCTTTTTGGTGGGGGTGGGTATGCATAGGAAAGAAAGGTAAGGATTGTGGTTGAGGTTTAAATATGCAATGCATTATGTACATTAATTTATTCTAACTACCGTAACCAAGGTTCTACCCTTCCATGGTGGTATCTGGTAAGATAACAAAACAAAACAAAAACTTTTCAGTTCATTTGTGAAACATTTGAGAAGAGCTGGCATAAAATTGCAAAAAAAAATGGCATTAGCAAGTTGAAATACGTGGAATTTGTGATGAGATTATTTGAAATCCCACAAATGTTTGTGTGTGGAGATCACGTGATTGCATTTGTATCCTAAAACTATGAAATTTAGGGTCAGTTAACAAGTTTATAGCTTTTATTTCTGATCTAATGATAAATATGTTTTGCTTTTTGACTCTCAGTGTCATTTTTTGGTTTCAATGAAAGAGAAACCCGTGGAGTTACGATGGTGTGTGGACAGTTTTACTAGCGGTGAAGTGGTCAGAGTAGATTTGATTGGGACACTAAGGATAAGAGAAACCTATGAGAGAAACCTAACATGATGGCATGTGTGTATGTTTGTGTGTATAGTTTAGTGTATGTTTTTGTGGTGCTTAGCTCATTAACACGATATCTCAAGAAAAAAACTCTGACAGTTCTGTTATATGGATGCCTCATATTAAGAGCAAGAACCCTATTGTTTTGGCAGAGTCAAATGTCATCTGAGGTCACCAGAGGTCAAACTCTGAAAACCTTGTTCACATGATGTCTCAAGGTAGGCAGCATGGATAATCTCCAACCTTACCATGTATGTGCATTGCATCAAGAGGAAGGACTGTAATGTTTATGGTGGAATTCATAAGTCACCAGGGGTCACCAGAGGTCAAACTCTGAAAACCCAGTTAACACTATATACTCAGGTAGAAAGCATGGAGACTAGTCGTACTTAATATGTAGATGCATTATATTGAGAGGAAGAACCTTATTGGTTTTAGTGGAGGTCATATGTCTTCTGAGGTCACCAGAGGTCAAACTCTGGATAACTTGTTAACATGATATCTCAAGGTAGGAAGCATGGATACTCTCCATACTCAGCATGTGGATGTATTGTATCAAAAGGGAGACTGTATTGTTTTTGGTGTAGGTAAAAGGTCATCAAGTGTCATCAGAGGTCAAACTCTGAAAACATTGTTAACACTGTATCTCAAGTTAGGAAGCATGGATACTCTTCATACGTAATATGTAGATGCATTATATTGAGAGCAAGAACCTTATCGATTTTAGTGGAGGTCAAATGTCATCTAAGGTCACCAGAGGTCAAACTATGAATAACTTGTTAACATGATATCTCAAGGAAGAAAGCAAGGATACCCTCCATACTTAGCATGTAGATGCACTATATCAAGAGGAAAGACACTATTAATTTTGGTGGTCAAGGGTCATCTGGGGTCATCAGATGTCAAACTCTGAAAACCTTGTTACAACAGTATGGTACAGCATCTCAAGGTACAAAGCATGGATATTTTGCTAACTTAGCATGTAGATTCCTTATATAACTAAGAGAAAGTATCCTATCATTTTTGATGAGGGTCGAAGGTCATCTGAGGTCAGCATGTAAACAATTGCTTTAAGAAGGAAGCATGTGTACTTACTATACCTACACTCGCCGACAAAAGTAAATGAAACAAGTCATCCCCCCGCTCCCCTTTTCAATGTTGACTACGAATTTGTGACGATCAGATAGGGCACAACATTGAAAGGGGGCAGGGGATCTCAAGTAGATTTTGAATTGTTGTGAGTGCAAATTGTCACTGTTTCGGCGATTTTGTTTCTTTTGTTTTGTCGGGGATTGTCTTTGGTGCATATAGCTGTCACAGGAAGTATATGAGAGGAAAGGAAAATTGGAACTTTTGCAGTGACAGCAAGCTCTGGAGGAAGTTGTTTTCTAACTACTGCAGGGGGGGGGGGTTGGTAGATGAGGCTGCAGTAAGTGGTAGGGGATGTTGATTTGATTTGAATGACTAGTTTCAATTGAAGGCGCAGACATGGGAATGCGAAAGCCGTGTAGACAAAGCTGCCAATCCAAACATTGTAAACAAATTGCTCGGGATCTTTGAGAAAAGTACATCTGTGTGGTTTGTAGGGGTGTTTGATATATGTCATAATTTTGGGGATTTTTTCACACGTTCAAAAGAAATTCAGTAATTGTATCCCATATACTTTTAAGAAGACGGGTTTTGGCTCACACAGATTGGCAGCTCTCTGTCACGAGTTGCAGGTAGCTCAACATTTATGTTTACCATTTTTAATTGGCTTTTTTTCTCAAAAATCTTACATAAGTAGGAAAAGTGAATTTCCACGATTACTCTTTTGTAAAACAAGAATATTCTTGCTTGGGCATTTGATGGAATATGAAAGGAGTATTTCAATCGGGGCAGTGGGTAAGGGTAAACTTAAAAACTTTGAAAAAGATTTGAAGTCATGTGAACTATTTTCTGTACCTGATGGTAAAGTAAAACCCTCCATTGAATTACAGGACTATTGGCACGGTAAACAAAAGGGTAACGGTAAAGAATGTATGCAAGGAATTGCTCAACAATGTATCTAAAGTATGCAGTTGCCTCTTAGACTGAAGAAAGTAATAATAGGCACCGACTTAATATTTAAATTCTTTATGTTTAATAAAATGAAATTCGCAAAACAATTGCCGCAGGGGCGAATGAATTGTTCGAGTAAAGTAATTTGGCTCTTCAATATAAACTTCCGCCATCTTACTGACGTCATTTCCGTTTGACGCCATTTATGGTACCAGGCTTGATCCAGACCAAATTATGTTTACTTGTTTCGAAGACTGTCCTCCCCCCACCCCCACACACACTCTTTCCATATGATGTTTAAACTTCCACACTTTATGTTACTTCCACATTCCTGTATTTCGTCACGCATGTACTGTACCTTGCCCGATATTTGTACAGGCTTTCAGACACTCCCCAACAAAAGTAAATGAAACAAGTCATCCCCCTGCTCCTCTTTTCAATGTTGACTACGAATTTGTGACGATCAGATAGGGCACAACATTGAAAGGGGGCAGGGGGTCTCAAGTTGATTTTAAAATGTTGTGAGTGCAAATTGTCACTGTTTCGGCGATTTTGTTTGATTTGTTTTGTCGAGGATTGTAGCCATGTAAATGCATTACATTGAGTGAAGTCCCGTACTGTATTTGGTAGAGGTCAAAGGTTATCTGAAGTCACTGAATGTCATCTACAGAACTTACTTTACAGGATATGTTATGATTTGAAACTCGAAACTTTTATATACATGGTGTTATTTACCATATTTATATGCTGTTGTTGATGTTTTTGCATTCAGTGAAAGGTCATTTCAGGTCACCAGAGATCAAAGTCTGAAAACCTTGTCAGCATTATATATCATGGTAGATATTGTAGCAACTTCTCATACATGGTGGGGATATTTGTTTAGAATATTAACAGTGTAAAGCCTTCGTAGTTGTGGATGAAGTGTAAGTCTACCGAAATGAGTTCATCGAAACCTCAATGCATTTTTGCATTCTGGTTATTAAAATAAATCAGCTAAATTTTCAAATTCTGGGACAGTAAGGCAATACAATGAAAAAAGGAAGTTTAATTTAGGTATCATTTTTTTCTTTGCCTGCAGATGTGAAAAAAACTACTTGTAAGTGTGTTGAAGGTTTTTGTGGGGTAAAATGTGACTTGAAAGTTGAGGATGGTGCTTGCAGGTAAGTTGAAAAGAAGGGGTCAGGATTTTAAATTTTACTTGCATCCTGAGATCTTGTTTCCTTGTTGAAATACTGCCATTTTCCCAAACTTCTCAGAAAATAAAGAAAAGATGCTGTAAGATGTTGAAACTTTACAAAGTGCAATGACCCCAAGCATCAAGAACCTGATGAATTATTTTGCTTTTTACCTGAACACTTCAAATTGTGGTTGCTCAGAAGCTGTGGACTTCTCCTTTCAGTAAGAATGGGACTTTCTGCATCTGTGATGGGGCAGTTACCTTAGGAGCATTTACTAGCTGGATAATACCCACCGTGCACAGTTTCCTTGTGGGCAATTTCTACCCTGGAAAAATCCAAATTTTCTCATTGGGAAGGTTGGAAAATGTCACTGTGGGAATTTTCCAGTGGAGTTTTCCGGGGGAAACTTGTTCTGGTGGGGAGTTATCCGGGAATCTCTGCATCTGCAGTTTTTTTCTAGTGATGTCCAGAATTTTGGAACAAAGCTGTCAGTGAGTGCCGTCTACCACTGTAGGGGGGTTACTAGTCACCAATCCTGGGCTAGATGAGCTCTTACATTCAGAATTATCCACCCTTTTCCTCCCCTTCCACCCCAGTGTGTTTAATTTTCTTGAGAGGGAAATGGCACAGTGGCCAGGAAAAAATTAGACCACTTTTGAGTGACCAAAGCATTCATTCCTTACTATTGAGTCCACTTTTGTGTCCTTCAACATCAACCCATGCTCAGAGCCAGCTAATTAATCTTTTCTTTTAGACCAGCATCCAATTGTAACTTTAGACTTGGCTCTTTATTGGAATGCTTTGTTAATATAGTTCAGTATTTTTTCTTTTCATTTTGTCATTGACAGGTCATTTTCTACACCTGAAACACACACAGATCCAAAGGGTGCACCTTGTGAGTATGGATTACATTAAATAAACATGTAGGGTTTGCCCCTTTTTTATTCCATGTAGCTTTTAGGATAAAAAGTCAAGAATCTAACTTAAAAAAATAAGTAGACATTTCAGCACTATCCTAGTCTGAAGGGTCCTCAACCATGGTACAAATGAGGGAAATCCTGGAATGTGAGCTAATCTTTTTCTAGTCAGGAAAAACTCAGGGGATTTGAGAAAAAAAATGCCTCACATCTAGGAAAAGACATGAGAATGAAATTGGCTGAAAAGAGAAAGTGGTCAGTCTGTTTTATTTTGTCTCACACTTAGACAGCACTTCCAGCACTTGAATATTTATCCAACTGGAGATATGTTGATATAATTATATTGAACTTGAAAAATTCATCAGATCAAAATCATAGAATTTGTTAAAGAAGTTTTAGGAACCCTCACCTTGGAAGAGGACTTAATCTTAGTTTGGAACAGGAATTTTATAGTCAGTAGTCAGGTCACTGATTTCATTGTGAAACTTATAAAGTCTGCTTGGGACCAATCTTGTGACAGGTGTTTAATAGGGAAAACACAATATTTTTTCCTTTTACACATTTTCTGTTCCATTTTGAATTTTTCTGGCAAAAAATATCGAAATTAAAAGTAAGAAAAACTCATTTGAAATTGTATATCATGGTTTTCATGATGTGAGAGAGAATGGGAAACAAGCCCTGAGACTATAGGCTGTTGTCTTACAAAAGCAGTGTACCCACCCAACCTGGAAATCATTGAAAATGAGTCTCCCATTTTCCAGTAAGGGGGAAGTCCAGGAATTTGGAGAAAAAAAACCCTCAAATCATGGAAAGGTATGGGAGTTTAATTGACCCAAACAAAGGAAATGATTGTCTGCTACATTGTGTTTCATGTTTAAATAGTGTGAAGGGTGAGATAATAGATAAGTTGGGAAACTGGATTTTACTGTACCATGCAGTACCACAGATCAAGTCCACAGATATTCCTGTACTGATACGAAGTCTTCGAGGGACTGTTTTCTTTTGTTCCACAATTTACCATTTTACTGTCCAACCTTTTCGGTCCAAGTTGAAGAGAAAAACTTCAAAAAGACCTTTCCTCAAAAGGAAATTCTCTTTGACCAGTGATTGATGTCCAGAGAAACGTAATTTTAATTTGAAAATTGTGCGTGATTACGCAAAATATATGTCTTGCACTTGCAGTCTCAGTTATGATACTCTTACCTTCCCAGCATGCATTGTGTATTGCTGTTTCCCAACTCAAGTATAAGACTGGAATTTAAAAATTCTCCATTCAAAAGTCAGGGAAAAATAATTTCCTCTTTCTGAAATAATACAGAACCCAGGAAACCCTGATAAAATCATTATCAAATCAGTTAGGGATATATTTTTGGAAATCTATTGGATTCAGGTTTCTAACAATGGGGACTGGTTTGCTTTTCAAATTTTTGGAATCACCAGTGGCTGCTCTTTTCCTCTCAAGTGTTGTCAGCTCAACTACAGTTTGCATGGTTCCTTCAGTCTGAAAATATCCTTGACATTTTCACTCTCAAGGCTTGGAAATTCATGAAATCTTGTAAAAATGACAGAAATCTCTCAAAAGATGTGGAATCTTATGGAGGACTTGAGACTTATTATTTAAGTTACAACTGTCTTTTACAATGGGTATTTCTAACCCAGATTTTTTCTTTTCCATGAATTAGATCAAAGCTTTTCATAATTTGGTAATTATAATGAGGTGTCAAAGGTTGAATTATGACAGTTACAAGCATGTGGTGCTATTTTGCAAAATACATGTAATGTAATATAATATTTGTAAGAAAACTGTATCTAGGGAAGTGCAAATTAAAAGCTTCTTACTCACTCTTGTATCTTACAGTTCCAGTGCTACCCATCATCATTATTCTCATACTTGCTGTAGTCCTTATTGCACTTATTGCTATCCTTGTAAAGAGAAGAAGAAGGTGAGTCCCTTGGTGAAGGTCATTTCTTAGATTTGGGGGTGGGGGAGAGGGGAGGGGGTTCTCATTTTACTTAGTGCCACCATGTAAAGAGAACGTGAGTCCCATAAAGTAGAGTAGATCCTTTCTGGGATGTCTTCTGGGGGGGGGGGGGCTGGGGTGGTTGTGGTGAGAGTTGGGGGAAGAATTTGTCATGATTTTTGCAGTTTTTACGTATAACAGAATAACGAGAGTCATCAGGGGCTATGATATCCTTTTTGTGGAAATTTGAGGGGAGAGGGTGGTCTACTCAGTTTGACAGTATTATCAGTTTGTAAGTTAAAGGAGGATGTGAATCAATGGAGGAGCATTGAAACCCTTTATTGACAGCAGGGAATGGGAAGAAGATATCTCTAGGGCCATTTCCCTCGGGGTGAGTAGGTTTTGTTTATTGTTTGATATGTTACCTGGAATGATAAAACTAGCTCCAGTTATCTTTACATAGGTATACAGTGTGAGGAAGGAGTTGGATGCAATCTGGGCAGTTGTACATGCCTAGCCTCCTGAAAAAATGACATTATATAAGACATGAAGAACACCTTGATTTTTTTATTTTCTGTGTAACTATTATTGGTTGAAGCATTAAGAGAAGAGCAGTAGATTCATTTTTGTCAGTAAATTCGTGATTGCTGCATAATATCAAAAATTTTGTAAGAAAACATTTGAAGGTCTGACTCAGAAACCACCTCCAGTACTGTTAGTGAAAAAAGAAACTATTACTGCCTTTGAAGGTTTCATCACATTTTCCTTCTTAGGTTAGTTTTTAATGTTTTATAATATGTTTTATCTCTATAATTGCACCTCTCTCCATGATTCTTGGAATTTTAAACATTGCATTTGAATGGTAATAATTATTTCCTGAACCCTGTCTTTTATTAGACGTACAGCCGGTTTCCGTCATGAGAGGATAAAGTTTGAAGATGAAGATAACATCAGGTTTGGGAATCCAACTTATGGCAACAAATATTTAGAGGAAGAAGACGAGGATGAAATGGATTTACCGTTTCAATCAGAACAAGCAAAGGTAATCTAAAATTTGCATTGTTCACCATGAGAATTATTCAAGGATTGTATTTTTTTCAACCTAGTTTTCATTGTCTTTCTGGAGTATGCCAGTCCAAATCCTCTTTCAGTCCAGATGTAGCCATTGGCTACCATGTCAGACACCTTGGACTGGTTGTATGGAATCAACCTTTCAGCTACAAGTTCACAGCGTGAAGGCCCAGGTCCACTTTTTCGGTCAAGTCAGTCCAAATATTTTAACAATTGAATTGATTACATCCTCCCTTTGTGTAAGAGGCAGAGTTTAGAACAGAGATGATTATACAAATATTGAGTATTATTGGAATTGTTTTAAGTATATGTTACATTTTGAAACTTTCTTGATGTGAATCAGCTATAATAAAGTTCCACACTAGGCTTTTTGAGGGCATCATTCATTTTATTTGATTTTTTTTTCACTAAATAGCCTGCCAAGATTACAAAATCGAAAAAGAAGAAGAAGAAGAAGGACCAGCATGCTGGTGAAATAAAAACTTTCTCTGAAGAAGACAGAATGGAGGCAATGGATGAAGCAGATTATGATGAAAGGACGGCTATTTTATCCTGAGGCTTGTACTTAAGAACTAATCGTGCAATGGTGGGAAGTAAAGGTGGCCTGGAGATAACTTATATAAAGATATCAGAAATGTAATTGATGTACAGGCATTTGGAAGAGTTATCTTTCCTTGCAAGTCAGAATGAAAGGCAGAAAGTTGCTTGTATTACAAGACAAGATTTGCCTTATAAAGTGTATTTTTTAAAGACATTTGAAGCAGTTTGAAAAATGAAGTATGGAGTTGGTAAGTGGGAATTATTCTGTTCCTAAATAAAATGGAATATTTTGTCAAGTAGTACATTTGCACCTTTGTGAAATGCATTTGTATGTATATCATGTTGGAGTATAAATAATTTTAGATATTTTGACTTGATTAAAGGAGAGCTGTTCCAAAGTTAAATATTAATTGCTAGCCAAACAGGGTCCAGCTATAGTTTTCCAAAGGCTCTTAATGTGTTGGTTGATCTTGAAAGACGTTTTAATTGACATGATTCTGTTTCAAAGTTTTTGAGGGGGGATGGCACTGTTTTTTTTTTCATCTGTTTCTTTGGGGGTAGACTGCCCTTTTCCATTATCATTTCCCTACTTCTGAAAGAATCAGAATCACTGAACTAATAAAATCTGGTGTTTTGAAGCATATTTGTTACAATTTTGTGCAAGTTTGTAAAAATCACAGTTCAAATGTGACTGTTCCTGCTAAGTCTGGTATTGTTGGTATCACTTTTCCATGGTTGAAAGTTAAAATATTTCCTCTTGCAGTTAAAAAGTCTCCAGTTGTACCCTCTTCCTACTCAAATTTTCTTGATTGATTGTCATTATGCTTTGCTAGTTAACTGACAAGTACACAACTTCACATGATGGAGTATGTGTGATGAATTTGATGTGGCAGATTTGATTTAATATCAGTTAAGCTGCTTCAGCATGATTAACAGTGCATGCCCATACCCAACCCTACATGCTTGACTCCACCAGGAGTGTTGTGCAGTACCTTCTCAAAACCAGTTAATGTTGGCGACTGTCAAGTTGTGTCTTTGGATAGTAATGCGGTTTAATGAGAAGAGATTTTTAGTTTTGTGATATTCTTAGATTGCATTTCTTTATGCATGTCTGTATATTTTGTTAAATGAGGCCACAGTAATAATGTCCAAGTTTGTTTGTTCAAACAAAATGAATACCTTTTAGTGAATACAAAGCAACAAAATGAATGCTCTTTAGTGAATACAAAGCAACAAATGAATACTCTTAAGTGAATACAAAGCAACAAAATGAATACTCTTTAGTAAATACAAAGCAACAAAATGAATACCCTTTGGTGAATACAGAGCTCCTTTTGATTAGGTAAAAGTTAGCATTGGATATTTATTTGACTTCTCCAAATCAATTGGGGACAGAAACCTGGATTAAACCAGTTTATATCAGGTGTCAGTGTAATTTCAAACCAATATGTCTCAGCTCTTGGTGTAGTATTTGACAGATGTTACATTGGAAACAAAACAAAAATGTTAAGTTAAACAATCAGGTTGACCTTATGTGCCTAATTTTCCTAGCACTTCCTCCTAAAATCATTCCTAAAATGTCAACTGTAAGCATGTCATCTAGACTAAACTAAGAAGAGTTAAATATTAGTAAATAGTTGCCTTGTTGAAATCCCAAATGTTAGACAGTATTTCAATGTTTGTACTCTAGAAGCACCAGCATTTCAAATGATACCTTGCAACCAGGCGCGTAGCCAAGGAGGGGGGTTGTGTGACGGGGCAGCCCCCCTTTGAGCATATCTTTGGTATTTTTTAATGTTTATTTTGACAGTATTGCTAGTGTTTCCCCTATTTATATGAGGTAAATAGGCCTCAGGAGCCATATCCTTCGATCTGCGAGGCATTTGGGGCCCAAATTTTCTTGCGCTTTGTGTCAACCCGTGGTGGTACGGAGCACTGAGAGTCTGTCTGTGGGCTTCGCCCCCTCCCTTGACAAATTCCGGGCTACGCCCCAGCTTGCAACTGTTGTCACTGGTACATCCCATCCACTTTGTCAGTATTTTAACAGTGATCAAATTTACCAAGAATGGAGGGTACGTAAAGGTAATTTGAAAATTCTTCGATTTTGTGTTAACACATTCCTTTGAAAAGTACTTAAATATGCTTAAATTCGCTGAAAGATTTTTGCAGTTAGACTTAAAAAAACAACAGATTGTGCTTCACATGAACATCTTGAAAGTGAAAAAAGGATGAAAAATTTCCAGGTAATAATTTCTTGTATGGTTAATGCAGTCACACCAGTCCATGTGTAATGCTGGTCACAAAAATACAAAGTAAGGTTTGGTTTGAAACATAAATTTTCACATCTGTATTGGGTATGTTTTGTGGTATATCTGTGATGTAATGTGATAGCATACTATGTGACACCCTACAAATTTATGATATGACATGACATGATACCATTCCAGGCACTTACAGGTAAAGCTGTTCTTTCAGTCAGTTTCAAGAATAACAGGTTCAGTTTAGTTACAAAATTTCCCCAATATCAACATACTGGTATAGGCAGCAAAATATGGCTGCATATCAAGTCTGATACAACCACCTGCAAAACCTAATCATTTGCTCTATTTGTCTAAATTAAATCTGTAAGAAAGACATTTTATGGGTGGTAAAAGGATGTGGTTAGAAAGAGATGTACCGCCTGTGGCGTTTGTGCAACAATGAAATCATATCCAGTTTGAATTCTTCCGTGCATAACCAGGCTATTTTGGTAGTAGTCTGCTAACAACTGTCATCATTGCAAATAGCTTAAATGCAGGTCAGTTCAGCATGATAAATTATTGTCTCAAATGGCCAGTCAGTGCACGTCATATTAATAACTGTGTATGGAGTTACAATCATAATGGACCCTGACAACTTCACTAAGTCATATAAGTCTTACTTGCAGATAAACGTTCCAACAGCTGCTTTGGCAAATAAGTTCCCTTCCATGTAATTTGGTATGAGCTTTAGTACCATTTTGGGGGAATATGTTCAGAACTTTTTAGTGGTAGATGATCTTTAAAGAGGCTTGTTTTCTTTAAATGTTTAATTGGGAATACTTTTAGTTGCCTGACACCTTTCAAGCCTTGAGTTGTATTTTGTAGTTGCTTGTATTGTACAAAGTTGGTACTTAAATATTAGAAGCATTTTTCTGTGTTTTCACTTACACAAAGAGTTTTGGCTGCCCTTCATGCTTAGGTAGATTGGGATATTTCAGTTTACATTGAATCTCTCAAATCAAAATAGATTTAAAATACTTTCATTCTAGAGCACTGAAGTCTTCAAGGAGGGTGTTTTTCACTCAAAAAATTGTCTTGTAGCAACGGAAAATAAAAGTGCCTATTGGATAGATTATAGCTCAGTTTGTGTGATTTAGTTGGTAGTTATTGTGGTTTTGTGTAAATGTTAGAAAGGTGTTAACATATGACTAGATCATGAATACACTGTGACGTCTTGTTGTTCAGGTGAGTGAACAGAGATGTGAAACTTGAACCTAACTTCAGTCAGTTTAGAGTCAGTCTTGAGTCAGTCTCAAGTCAGACATGAGTTTCATTTACTGTAATCTTCTCTCTAAAGAAATCCCCAGAATGAAATGTTCAAAAAAATTATGCTCCTCATAATGGTCATTAGTATGCATCAATTACTTTGTATTTGCATTTAAAGGCTATATTAATTATTAAAATGAAATCAACTTTAATATAAACTTTTTGGTTAGTAAGAGTGTGTTAGTTTCAAAGAGGTAAAGTGCACTTCAATATTAGCCAACATTTGTTTTATGTAGTTAATGTAAGGATTTTGGAATGGAGATCTTTGGTTCATGGATTATATATGAAGCAGGCACTAAAATGGCCTGAAGTGCCAAAGTTTTCTTTTTGGGTTAAACTAGAGGGTCTAAGACCTGTCTTGTATTATTTTGTATTGTAATGATTTAATTATGATAAGAATGGTAATGATAACAGTATGGCATATATATGAAAAAGTACACTCTTTGAAAAATACTTAAGGAAAAGAGGAATTTTGATGTGAGAGCTGAGCCAGCTGCTCTTAAAAGTTTCTCAAAATATCTTGCAGACAGCCCACGAAAAGGGCATTAGGCTTATACTGGCCACATTTTTCCCGCCTATGATTTAAGTAGAAGGACAGATTGTCTTGTATCTTATATTTGTGGAAGATGTCAAAAATTGGTTTCTTAATGAAAAAATGGTTGGAAGTTATGTTTAAGTCAATAATTAATATATTTCATTTACAGTACATTCATTCTAATACTATGTATTCAGAGCATTTTGCTACATCAAATTACAATTTGTATTTTATTATTTTTCATAAAAATTTCTCCTTGCTATGAATATTTGTTTAATTTCTTTATTAATATTTAATTTCTTCCTTATTGTGGCAAATATGAAAGTCTAAATCTACACTTTGAACGCATTGTTAGACAAAGTGCTCAGAATTGAGCTTTTTGTTTTTATTAACCATTATGACTGAAATGTACCTGCATGTATATTGTGCACGAATGTGTAAAAATGTGTTCTTTCTTTCAACCAGCTGTACATATGTATATAAAAGTTCTTCTCTTCCTTCCACTCGCCATAGAGTCTGAAACTTGTTCGTCAGTGAGTCTGTCAGTGAGTCTTTTAGTGATTCAATAAAACAAAATGAAATGAATGTTTTTGTTAGCATTAGGTCACATAGTTTAATGTGGTATCCTGATTCATGGGCTGCGATTTTTTCTCATTATTGGGGGGAGGGGGCATGACCCCATTTTCAAATTATTTACTGTGTGAAAAATCAAAGTTAATGGGCGATTTCTCAAATATCGGGGGAAGTTGATTGAGGGGGGAACATGTCCCCCACCCATGTCCTGATTAGCTTAGTAATAGCAGATATGTGGGAAGCTTTTGGGAGATAGGGAAGGTCCAAGTTAAGGGGGAAGACTTTTGGCTTGGGAACTATTTGCCTTTGTTTTGGAAGTCTTCCCCCACCCTTCCCTGACTTGGTCTAAGGCCATGAGTGGAAGTAGAAGTTTTTCAAGTTGCCAAGTAGACAACGGGTACTGTACTTCCTCTGTACCAAATGCAATTGTACTGTGCCTGAAATGCTATATACTTTGCACAAGAGTAGCCTTTTTGGTTTCGATGAAAAGAGAAACCTATGCGGTCATGATGGCGTGTGTATGTATGTGTGTATGTGCGTGTGTGTGTATGTGTGTGTGTGTGTATGTGTGTATGTGTGTGTGTGTGTGTGTGTGCGTTTGTGACACTTTGCTCGTTAACACGATATCTCAAGAAGGGAAACTCTGACAGTTTTCAAACTTGGTACATAGATGCCCCATATTGAGAGGAAGAACCCTATTGTTTTTGGTGGGGGTCAAAGGTCACCTGGGGTCACCGGGGGTCAAAACCTGAAAACCTTGTTAACACAATATCTCGAGATAGGAAGCTTGGATGAATTTCATACTTTGTATGTAGATGCGTTACGGTAAGAGGAAGAACCCTATCATTTTTGGTGGAGGTCAAAGGTCATCTGGGGTCACCGGGGGTCAAACCCTAAAAACTTCGTTAACACGATATCTCAAGAAGGGAAGCTCTGACAGTTCTCAAACTTAGTACATAGATGCTCCATATTGAGAGGAAGAACCCTATTGTTTTTGGTGGAGGTCAAAGGTCACCTGGGGTCACCGGGGGTCAAACCCTGAAAACATTGTTAACACAATATCTTGAGGTAGGAAGCTTGGGTGAATTTCATACTTAGTATGTAGATGCGTTATGGTAAGAGGAAGAACCCTATCATTTTTGGTGGAGGTCAAAGGTCATCTGGGGTCACCGGGGGTCAAACCCTGAAAACTTTGTTAACACGATATCTCAAGAAGGGAAGCTCTTACAGTTCTCAAACTTGGTACATAGATGCCCCATATTAAGAGGAAGAACCCTTTCACTTTTGGTGGAGGTCAAAGGTCACCTGGGGTCACTGGGGGTCAAACTCTGAAAACCATGTTAACATGATATCTCAAGAAAGAAAGCTCTGACAGTTCTCAAATGTAGTACATGGATGCCCCATATTGAGAGGAAGCACCCTATTGTTTTTGGTGGAGGTCAAAGGTCACCTGGGTCACCTGGGGTCAAACCCTGAAAATATTGTTAACACAATATCTTGAGGTAGGAAGCCTGGATGAATTTCATACTTTGTATGTAGATGCGTTATGGTAAGAGGAAGAACCCTATCATTTGTGTTGGAGGTCAAAGGTCATCTGGGGTCACCGGGGGTCATACTCTGAAAACCTTGTTAACACGATATCTCGAGGTAGGAAGCTTGGATAAATTTCATACCTTGTATTTAGATGCCTTATAGTAAGAGGAAGAACTCTATCATTTTTGGTGGGGGTCAAAAGTCATCT
Organism: Holothuria leucospilota; assembly: GCA_029531755.1. Lineage (NCBI taxonomy): Eukaryota > Metazoa > Echinodermata > Holothuroidea > Aspidochirotida > Holothuriidae > Holothuria > Holothuria leucospilota. The sequence continues at coordinate 2,797,837 of CM055983.1, read as the reverse complement.
GGGGTCACCAGGGGGGTCAAACCCTGAGACAGAGCTCCCAACCAGCACGGACTTTCCATATTCAGTACGGAAAATCATTGTAAATATGGGAATACGGATTTTTCCTTGATAATCCAAATTTTGAATGAGTAAATAGGTCCTTTCACGAACTTTATTATTCTTTAGCCAACATATCAAAAGACTGAGAATAGACTACAGTATTTCACTTTTCTGTACAGTACTGTAGTGTATTTATTTGAGCCCAGTAATCTATGCTGTTATGTTATTGGTTCAATTTTTGTCAACAAGTTGATGTTAAACCAATCAGTAGATAGTTTGCAGCAGATCCATGACATTCCATAAGCTACCATATCATTGGTTGATCAGTTGTAAACGGATCCACTTTCAACCAATCAAAAACTGTGTTAAAAGCTAGTTTCTGAGTGCAGTGACAGACTCCTGCCAAGGTCCTGTTGAGTGTTGAGCTGGCTGAGTAGCCCAACGTTAATGTTAGATTTGACTGTAACTGTATTGGAAAACTAACGTTAGCACCAAGAAATGGAATAATAAAAATTACAGCAGGAATATCACAGTATGTTGTAATATGGCTCCTCTTCAGAGTAGCAGAGTAGTGTGAGTAACTTTAGTGGAAAATTTACCAGGCAGATCAAGTTTTAACGTAGGCCTAGGCCTAGGCCTAACAGTTAGGACTTAGGGCCTAACGTTAGGCCTAACGTTAAGTGTTGTTACAGAACCAACAACAAACATCAGCCTACACACACAATAACGTTAGACTCAGTACATAAAATCTAATGCAGAGTTCCAGGTTTATGGGCTAGGCCTAGACAAAGTCCTAGTCCTGTGACTAAGTCCTAGCCTAACTGCCACAGTACAGGCTAGCCTAATTGTAGTACAGTATGTATGGGCTGATATTACTTATTAGAGGTAGGCCTAGGTTACTGTAATAGCTATGGCCTAGGCTAGGGCTAGTCAAAGCAGTTATTGCCTGTCAAATGTTGGTACTCATCATCTAAGTTTGTAGTATTTACAGAGAGATTTCTGTGACCAGCTGTGCATAGGCCTAGGCTAGGTTTATACTTATAGCTGGGCCTAGGCTAGACCTAGGCTAATGTTACTTAGGGCCTTGCCAAGTATTTAGCATAGCCTCTAGGCTATACTGTAAAGTTAGGCCTTGGGAATACTTGGGATATTTTGCATTTTGTCCTTTGGTGACCCTGATGACTATCTTGGGAATTCTTGGGAAATTTTGCTTTTTGACCTCTCGTAACCCCAGATGACGATCTTGGGAATTCTTGGGAAATTTTGACTGAAAGATATGGGACATCATGGCATTATTTGGAATAGAACATATATCATCGAAACCTCAATGCATTTTTGCATTCTGGTTAAGCTAAGAAGCAAAATTTCTGTGTATACCCTCCCAGTGGCCAACCCCCCTACCTTCCATCCAGTGATGTAACTCCTGCCCCACCCCCGTCCATTCCTAAATTTCATGCTTTCATTATTTTATATCTTTCCATTGTAAAAATCAAAAGTTCATTCCAAACGAGGGTTTTTGATGTAATTTTTGTCATTTACATGAGATTGTAAAGGTGTTTATATAACTAATTGCATCTTCTATGGTACAATATTTGCAGTCCCTTAGGCTTCCTGTGGACTTGCTGCTGTTGCTCAGATTAATGTGAATCTTTGGAGGAATTATGCATTAGATTAACTTTTACACAATTAAAAGTTGTCCAGTCAACCCCCTTACCTCTAACTTTTAACCCCCCCCCCCACCCCTTACCTCTAATATTTTCATCCCACTGCACCTGCCAAAGAATTCAAAGAGTACTATAACATATGCTTTGCAGTACTTAAAGAGATTTCCATTTGTTTTACAATCAGCTGCCATTTGCAAAAGGATCATTAATATCCTTGAGCATTGTTTTCAGTTTTTGGGGAAATGTTGATGTCATTTAGTTGACATTTGTGCCTTGTAAATGAGATGAAGGAGATAGATTGTTTTGGCTTCCTGATTGTGTTGGTGTAATTTAAAGTTTACAATTGTAGGTAACCTTATTGTAAATGATAAATTGTGCACGACTATATGATTGCATAAATACTGCCCTCATATGGGTGAGTCAGTTTGGATCATGTTCCATGCATACCATTTAGGCAAACAATGGCTGGTGGCATCAGTGAGACTTCATTGTCTTCTGTTCATAAAAGAATGACCAGCTTATAGGCATCAGTTAAAGACTCCATCCCTTTTGTTTAGCTGCTATTGTGAAAAAACTGATGTCATCAGTCCAAGTGTATTAAGTCTTCCAGCATTAAACCCACCGAGAAATTGTACTGTGTAGTGCCTAGTAAGATGCTCCTTGCCAACATTACATAACCACTGATGGCATCAGTTACCACTGATAATTGAATTGTCATGGCTATATGCCTTTTCTGCATTATCTTAACAAGTCTGATATGAATCATATGTAAGTTAATGAGAAAAAGATTTCTAAGTGTAAGCAGTAAAAAATGTGCAAAACAGAAGGGTAAGAATGAAAGGAAATTAAATTACAAGTCGAGCTAGAAATTACATGTAGTTTACTGTTTTATAAGCCTGACTGAGGGCGCTATACATTCTAGGATAAAGAGGTGATCTATACACAACGAGAGTTGCCACGCTCTGTACACGACTAATGTGATTTATGAGTTATATTATAATAACACTTACTGAGTGGACTATGATGGGCAAAGTTTATAAAGAGAAACATCTTAGCCTTACTTCCTAATTATACAATGAAATATTTCAGTCAAGGATTTGTTCTTCAAAACGTAAATGTTGCAGGTATAGGAGTCATGTTATGAGGGCCGCACATGGTCGAAAAATTGGGATATGTCTGGGCCGGCCATCTTTTCACTTTGGGTTGTATCTTAAGGTTAGGGTTTAAGAACTCTCTGAAGTACTTGATAGCATCGAGGGGAGATTTTGTATCTCGCTATGTCAGGAAACCAGTAAAATCGTCGGCTTTGCAATTTTTTGTGATCTTAACTTTTCAGTCTTCCTGGATCAAAAGTTAAGGAATATCACCGTAGAACTGGGGTAATGTTTTAGTTTTTTGGTATTTTTCTTTGAAAATAGTGAGGGCTCTTGAATTTCAATCGTTTTATACCGTACAATTAACAGGGAACTGTCTCTATATTTTAGAATGTATTGTGACTGTATTCGCCATAAATCATTCTGAACATTTTTACTGGGTATGTCACGAAGTTCGATTTTGTTTCTCTGACAAGTGGCAACTTACTGACCTTGAAACTCTGCAGGAGGGAGGAATGTTGTGTCATAGTCAAAATATGAAGAAAAAAGCCTTTATGAAAATTTGAAATGGGGTACTTCATTTTACGGGTTTTTTTTTTAATATATTTCAGTAATGATAGAGGCTGTCGGTGTAAGCATATTTGCATGTCAACATGTCTCCTGCTTTCATTACGGTATATTGCGGTCGGCTGTTTTTCTGTAACCTTTGACCTAGCTATTATGATTATTTCTGTTTGCTGTAAGTCTTTTACAAGACATTTCAAAAGTGATTATATCATTATGTCCCTGCCGATTTTTAGTTGGCTTCATTTTCCAAAAGTAATGGGGGGCTATCTTACCCTCTGTGACTATATGTTTTGACGACCCATTTAAGGCGTTCTGTCAGCTACATACTTTACTTTAGTAGATTATTATTCATTTGTACTTAAATCAATGCCTTTGATCGGCGATGACGTGTCTTATGACGTCATATATGGCGCATAATTGAATGGTTCCTATTGGGTTTTTATCATGTTACAAAATGTCATTGCAGGTGGAAGTTTTTTCTACGAAAATAAAGCATCGAAACAGTAAGAATTTGTTTGTCAAGTACCTAATGTTTTAAGCTTTTCTTGTTTGGAATCACGTGACATTCGGTAGATAGAAGTTGGTGGTACCCACCAGAAATTCAAAACAACACCTCGAAATTGAGTCTGAGTCTCTGTGGAACTGAGTCTTGGGAAATTTGGGATGGATTCAGTTTAGACCATGTCACTTAGAGGCGCTAACGTGTGGTGTAAGTTTTGGAGCAATTTATCAGTGCCCCTGCAACACGAGGATAAGCAGAGTTCTGTAGTCACCGCTTGCATCATATCCTTCCACTATGCAAGCTCATATTGTAGATGCTCTCTCATAATTCCAGATTCAAGAATATGATATTAAAATTTGGAAACGGTGTAAGAAGGCCCCTTTGCTAGCTTCTGTAGCTTGTTCCTACCGAGGCCGCGTCATGAGCCAGAGTGCACTAAGCAAATGCAGAATAGGTGGTATGTTATCACGATACTTAACCCCGGGGTAGCGCTCTAGTTTTATTCATTACTCTCCTCGTGGGAAGGTAGCTTTTATTTGAAAATGTCAATTGCCAAGGCGGAAGGGCGCAAACCAAACTACACTTCTGGACCTCTGGACCGTTGGAGTTACGTCTCTTAAACGGGCCGGCATAGGACTGTACTTGACCAGCCGCACACCCTTCAGACCTTGCTGGAGCAGACGAGGTCCCATTCATGTAAACTGAAGGGAGAATCGGAATTTGATCGGGTTATTTTTCTTTGTATTTTACGGTGGCGTAATGGCAACATTGACAATCAGCAATTACACCCAAAAGTGGAACACTTCTCTGTTCTTAAAATCATTGTTGTTCAACATATCAAGGGAGTTAACACAGGCGAAAGTTCATAAAAACAGACTACTAAGAGCTTGCATATTAGGGGTACTTTGTTCGTGACGTCTACGAGGTTTGTACAGAGGAAGAAAAACGACCCTCCCTTAGAGGAATGCAAACATACGGTAACGAGACCAGGGTGTTGACCGACTTTAATTCATGCAACGTTTACGTACTATCAGATGACAGGCTGAGAGAGCAACAAGAATTGCACTGCGTATCGCCATCATCCCCTTCTTCGCCCATCACTGTACTTTCAAAAGGTGCGTAACGTCGAAATTATTGTCAGAAAAGTGACAACGTGGGGCAGTCTGTTCGAAATGATGTAAAGTGGCAACCAGACGGACTCATGGCGGAGTGAGGTATGATGTCGGGGTGGGGTTGTGTGGATCAAATAGTAATACACTGAAACATCGTGCCACAATTCTCGTTCACTTCTCTCGAGGGTTGTAAGTGACATTTTACCGTCTGTAGTCGCATGGCTTCAGTTGCAATCATTATACGAGACTTCAATAAGGCCGTGTTGATTTCTATCGATTGGGCAAGATCCCTGTCGAATAAACCCCTTACGAAACAGTCGTGTTTTAATCGATGCACGTGCCTTGTAGGCAGCCTCCATGTAACGTCCCATCAAATGGACGAGAGGATAACCTCTCAGACTACTTCACTATTTCACACATAATGATGGGACAGTCGAAAGAACCCTGTGCCTCAGCCTCGTTTGATAAGCCCATATTGTACCGTGTTTAAAGACGGACTAAACCAGTCAACCTGAGCCTAAAGGTTGTCGGGTGGTATAGTGGTTTATTCGAGCTGCCATGCACCAACAGACCAATGCATTTCACAAGTGCTTAAAATCCCTCTCTAGGTACATGGGTTTTTCCCGGGTCCGGCTTTCCTCCCACTTGGAATAGGCTTGCCATCAAAATCGGTTACCCATTCGACGAAGTCGGTTGCGTGCCGGACTGGAGCGCCCTCGGGTAGACCAGTTAATTAGCCGACTTTCTTTGCTTTTGTCATGCAACCAATTGCATCTGGAACACATCCCCGAGAAACCAAATTAATACTCACCGTAACCTACCTTTTGCAAAGGTAACGTAGGCCTAATCCACAACTCTTGAGAATTTTGTAAGCGCTCTCATTCATACGGAAACGTTAAGGTGCCGTCCAAATGTTAACATAAACGCTAAGTAATTCAACAAAATGATGATTTTTGCACACATTATCTCTCCATTTTGCAAAAAGGTGATGAATTACTCATTTACCAAACCAAGTCATTTCAACATTTTACAGAAAAATGACGAATTTCCAAGTTATTGAATCTTATCAATTCAACATTTTGCAGAAAAATGGCGAATTGCGAAGTTATTGAATCTTATCAATTCAACATTTTGCAGAAAAATGATCAATTGTGCAGTTATCAGAAGTAATCAATTCACCATTTTACAGAGAAATGACGAATTACGAATATAGCGTAACTTAACAATTCATCATTTAGCAGAAAAATGATAAATTGTGCAGTTATTAGAAGTAATCAATGCAACATTTTGCAAGAAAGTGATAAATTGCGCAGTTATCAGAAATAATCAATTCAACATTTTGCCGAAAATTGACGAATTGCGAAGTTATTGCATCTTATCAATTCAACATTTTTCAGAAAAATAATGAAATACGAACTTTATGTAACTTAGCAATAAAGTATTTCGCCGAAAAATGATCAATTGCACAGTTGTCAAAACTAATCACTTTAACATTTTGCAGAAAAATGATAGATTGTGCATTTACCAGAATTTATCAATTCAACATTTTGCATCAAAAAATGATAAATTGCTTATTTACCAGAGCTAATCAATTCAATATTTTGCAGAAAAATGACGAATTACGAACTTGTTTAAAACTATTATTTCCACATTTTGAGGAAATATAATAAAATGCGTTTTTATGAAAACTAATCAATTAAACCTGTTTTCATACCCCAAATTTCTCTGTGACTGTGTTTTAGCGGCAATCTGACCTCTTAACTTAAGGCAGGAGGGGGGGGGGAGGATAACACTTGCAGAGCGCCCCTAAAAATTCGAATTTGGTGTTGGTTCAATATGATAGTTTTATGCAGTCGCGTAGCCAGACCATTCGATCTGAGGCAAAATTAAAATAATCGGTCCGATTTCATGCTTTTCAAACATTGTGTGGGTACCCAGTGCTTTGGGTCCAGTTCACCACCCCGTGGGGGCCGGGCGAACCCTGAATCTCTGAAGTAGTAACAAATTGTGGGCATTAGATAATTTTTATACTCTTTTTCTCAACTGGGAAGGCATGATATGGGTGGAACTCGTGTGTTTTAGGGCATATGAGCTTACCCTCAAACCCAGCGAGCCTGAACCAAGTATTTAAAGGTGTGGTGACATGCAAACTTCATAGTTAGATATTTGATGTGAGCATTAAATACCCAGCAAATGGCCGTAATTCTCATCGAATTCCATCAAATATTGACTATTTTACAGAGTAATATCTATTTCAGACTAGTATCATGAAAAACATTTGTTTAATATGCAAACTTGTGACGTCGAAAGATGAATATACCAAATATGTCTAATGTTAGCCTTTCTTTTTTTAGCCTTCATTTTCAGGGACACTTGTAGCATTGTAGCCCCTGAGGGGTTTATTAAGTAAGTTAAAATTGTTTCCTTGAAAATATTGATATCACTCACCAAACTGTAAACTATCTGATCAGTAATTTCATCTGCAGGATTTTCTCAAGAAATGGTCCAAAATGACCGCAAAAGCCCCCAAATTTAAAAAAAAAAAACATTACTCGGGGAGGACCCTTAGTCCCCAGCTTTCGGCTTCGAGCCTTCGAAGCTTTCAGTTACAGGCTTCGCCGGCCACAGCTTCCTGAGATGCAGCCTCCAACGAAAATAACTTCCCTGACACTTAAACTGCCGATGCCCTTGGCCATGTCCATGTATAAACTACCCATAAAACATTTCATTCATGTTTTGAGTATTATACACTCGTTTTATAACCTTCAAAATCGACACTGCCTCATGTGCTCATTTTTCACACTAATAAAAAATTGAGGGGACTTGTCCCAGACCAGCGACAAAAATGAAATATGAAAGAAAGAACCATAGAGCAGCATATAGGTTTCTATATTCTGCTTCTACAAGCACCTGGGGAGAGAAGGAAATTTTTTATGTAATGAACAATGCTGCATTTAAAACTAAAGAAAAACAGTAGGCTACAATTTAAAGTCTCAACGCTGTCTCAAAGCTGTTTTCTTATTCGTGATTTTTTTTGGGGGGGGGGGGTGTTGGGGTTGGGGTTACTTCCTGTAGTACATGTAGCTTGTCATGGCTTCGTACAAATTCTTCCATTACCATCGAAACCACCAACCCCATGGCTGTGAGCAGCAGGGATAAGTTCCCCATCCCCCCGAAACTTTCAAAGCAAACTTTTTATCACCACCTATCTGTGTAAATTTACCAATTGTTTACATACAACTTGTATATAAATCAAGGAGAGTGCCATTTCCGACACCGTAATATGAGACAGGCGCTTAGCGAAGGGGGGGAGGCAAGAGCCCTCCCCTTGAGGATACTTCTCTTAGCTTTTCATATAGCTAAAAAGTCTAAAAATGCGATTTTCCAGTGCGCTTCGCGCGTACCCACTAGGAGTTTTACATCTCCCATTCTTAAAATTATTGTTCCAAAGCCCCGGGAAACCCTCCAAATAATCTATTCTCCCCCTCCTTCCTTAAGCTCTCTGCAAATAAAGATCCCGGACAACTGTTGGTTGTTGCGGAGTACGAATATAATTGAAAAAGTCAAATTGTGATTTTTGTGCCCACCTTATGTAATTTGAAGTTGAAGCTTAAATGCATCATTTTAATGCCTACAATTTCGTAAATACCCCAGAGTTTCTAGGGACTTCGTCCCCTGAACCCCCACCGGGGACCTTTTCTTGACACGCTACCCGCCAACTGGTGGTGGCGCTCCGCTTGGAAAATGTCTCGAAGGTCCCTTTGAGGAAGGGCCATGGACCTCTCTGAGGAAATTCCTGGATCTCCCTCCGCCTCCCCACCAACAAGCCAGTCTTAGTGTCATCAAATCAATCGTTATTGCGTCCAATTAGGTTGTTTTAAAAAGATGGTTAAATTGTGATCATCGTCACTTGTTAAGTTCGCATCATGATAAGGTCATTTGAATATTAATGCTTCATTCTCCTGCCCACAATCTTGTTACTACTCTAGAGATTCGGGGTTCGCCCGACCCCCCACGGGGTGGTGACCTGGACCCAAAGCACTGGGGTACCCACACAATGGTTTGAAAAGCATGAAATCTGGACGATTGTTTTAATTTGCCCCGGACCGAATGGTCTGGCTACGCGACTGCATAAAACTATCATATTGAACCAACACCAAATTCGAATTTTTAGGGGCGCTCTGCAAGTGTTATCCTCCCCCCCCCCCCGCCTTAAGTTAAGAGGTCAGATTGCCGCTAAAACACAGTCACAGAGAAATTTTGGGTATGAAAACAGGTTTAATTGATTAGTTTTCATGAAAACGCATTTTATTATATTTCCTCAAAATGTGGAAATAATAGTTTTAAACAAGTTCGTAATTCGTCATTTTTCTGCAAAATATTGAATTGATTAGCTCTGGTAAATAAGTAATTTATCATTTTTTGATGCAAAATGTTGAATTGATAAATTCTGGTAAATGCACAATCTATCATTTTTCTGCAAAATGTTAAAGTGATTAGTTTTGACAACTGTGCAATTGATCATTTTTCGGCGAAATACTTTATTGCTAAGTTACATAAAGTTCGTATTTCATTATTTTTCTGAAAAATGTTGAATTGATAAGATGCAATAACTTCGCAATTCGTCAATTTTCGGCAAAATGTTGAATTGATTATTTCTGATAACTAGACAATTTATCATTTTCCTGCAAAATGTTGAATTGATTACTTCTGATAACTGCACAATTTATCATTTTTCTGCTAAATGATGAATTGTTAAGTTACGCTATATTCGTAATTCGTCATTTCTCTGTAAAATGGTGAATTGATTACTTCTGATAACTGCACAATTGATCATTTTTCTGCAAAATGTTGAATTGATAAGATTCAATAACTTGGAAATTCGTCATTTTTCTGTAAAATGTTGAAATGACTTGGTTTGGTAAATGAGTAATTCATCACCTTTTTGCAAAATGGTGAGATAATGTGTGCAAAAATCAACCTTTTTGTTGAATTACTTAGCGTTTATGTTAACATTTTGACGGCACCTTAACGTTTCCGTACATTCACAATGATTTGACATCTTCAGTCAAGTATAGTAATAATTTTAGGGGTTGCATAATCCTCGACTCCGTGGTGGGAAAGCAAAGCCAAGACCAATAGTTTTCGAAGCATTAGTTTCTTTTTCTACAAAGGATCATGTTCACCCATACATAGTACCCTCGCCCCTCCTGCTCTCTTTAGCTTGCGCCTGGCGCCTTGGAAGAGGCCTTGAGCGTGCATATTAAAATCCCGGAAGTGACAGCTGACTGTACATCCACTCAATCTGACTGAAAATTCAAAGAGGGGAGAGGGGAGGGGTTTGCAGCAGTATTGTAGACTGACAGAGCACGTTAAGTCATGCGTTACAAAATCAAACCAAGATGATGCAAACAATCGACGGGGACAGTCAAATTCTGTTGCTGTCAAGGGCAGAAGGGAGATGTTATTAGACATCTTCCTGGCTACAGGCTGTTTGCAATCCCATCCACAGAACTTTGTTCGGTTCACTCCACTAAATCCATACCTTTACAGCGCCACGCGCACATGCCTTCAACCGGTGTTTATAAACCAGCTTTCTAATAGGTTCTGTGTCTGGGTATTTTAATCTCGGTAATTAGATGAATCACGTTTTAATTTGATCAGATTGAGCAGCTACTTACTTTTCACACATTACCTGCTTATACATACTATTGTTAAACTATCATTCAATTGTTAGGTGTTTTCTTGCATCGATTGGCTTCTGACCATGGTCCAGATTAACTCATTTCACATACAATCTAGTTTTTAGTTCAGTTGGAAAACAGAATCAGAAAGAATGGCAGATCCTAATTAAGCAGCCAGCATACTAAAGAGATTCTCACACCATAAATCCGATTATCACCGTATGGGCTAATGACTATGCCATGTATTCTTCAAACCACCATCACTCGAAGACAACCCAATAGTCTGGGCACTTGGCAGTCTATTCTGTCCGTCGTATGCAAGGGGCTTTAAATAAAAGAGAGAGGACGAAAAAAACCTTCAGATCTAAATAAAACGTTTTGAAGTTTTAGACCGCAGCGACTACTATCATTCCTAGAAAGTAAAAGATATTAAGGGAAGTCACTAAAGGTCTACACAGGTATTTCACGTGACGTCAGCTCGGTTTCCGATTGTTAGGCTGGGCGCCATGTCACAACTCGTTAATGGTATGAGTGCTCGAGGCAGTTACTTCTGTGAAAACCCTCTTTAGGCGCTTCCATATAGTCAGGGGCGTATGGTTGGCGCCCTTTTTAGCTTTTAAATGTGCTTTCACCCGTTCGCTATTATTGACGTTGCTTTCATTCAAATGATTTCATCGTGATATTCTTTTAGGTCTATAGTTAGCAAAATGCTAAAGCGGTGGTCATTACTGGCAAGTGGGCAGGATCACTTCCCGCGAACTAGGAGGTATTTTAGCCCCCAAATTTCTAAACGCTGGTCCGCGTCAACGTACGATGGCTCTTCCCTTAGATCAGTGCATGTCCATGTGGACCGACAGGGGAATTGCAAAATTATGGGGGTACAAAGAAGGGTAAAATACGGGGGAAGATAGGAATAGTAAGAGTACTGAAATCTACTGATCAGACCCGTCTTTTCCCTGTCTTGTTTACTTTGACAGACGCATGATCATAATTACTGTGTAGCTTGTTCCGAAATTGCAATCTCACCTGACACAGCATAGAAAAACTCACCTGACACAGCATAGACAAATGTCATTAAATTATTTTTAAGCACGTCTACCTTGAATTGTATTCTACCAGGAACTCCCATCTAGCAGTGTTTAATTACCAGCACAGTATTCCTTGAAGACGGTCTCAGACTTTCCGTCTTGGTCATTTCTAACGATATATGATCATACTAGTATCGCAGTGATCACGCCGATAGTGATATACTTACTTATAAAAAGTAATGTTTGCATACGTACTTATATGTTGATTGAAAATGCTAGTAATCCGCATGTAAACGATTTTAGTTCCAAACTTCCCCCACCGGTGGGGTCCCCAGACCTGCCTTCGGGCCTTCTTGCATTTTTGTAGGTTTGATCTTCAGCCTCCCTGGTATATTTTTTTCTGGAAATCCTGCATCGGCATCGGACGGATTGCGTAATGGAGTGAATTTAAATGTCACCGTACTTACATCAGTATGTGAAAGAAACTAATCACATGTTACGTTTTTGTTACGGTTTTACCCTTAAGGACTGATTTGATGCTGGACAATGGCCTGACACTTCAAATTTGGGAAAGAAGTGCATTTTGGGCGTCACTCTTAACTCTACCTGGAAGCTCTTGCCAAATGTCCTAAAGAACCATAGGCAAAAATTATCATGGTCAAGGTACGTGCCCTTCAAATATTATGCAATTCTAGCAGTCTAGCACTCGCCGCAAAGTAGTGCAATTTAATACGGTCATGGTTGACTCTTTTAGTACTTAGCTAAGGAAACTGTTGCTGTAGGTTTGTAAATTGGACGGTTGGAGGGAGGGGATAAAAATGTCCATTAGTGGGGCCACGGGCAGCCTCTGTATGCTACAGTGCGCTACTTTATTACATATTGAAATGCTACTCGTTTCAGTCTTGGTCCTATAGTTTTAACATTAAAAACTAGAGGAACACATTCCGTTGCCGTTCTAATACCTAATCGACGGAGAGAAATTCGGGAAGGGCCTTCTTCCTATAACCTGTCATTTCATGCTTTGTTCCACTTATGTCAACTACCTCTGTAAGCTGTCCTGTAATAGCCTCTATATGTACATTGAAAAGAAATAAAAAAGTCAAAATCTTGTCCATTCACAAGCCACTGTCGTAGATCCACAAAGGAAGTGGAATTATACCCCTTTCATAAGCCCTTGGAAATAACGACAAGTCTTCTTAATGTGACGCCAAGGCTTGCAAGGATGAAAGCCCGTTTTGTCCCCGTCAAAGGTGGCTCCTGGCCTATTACTATAATTGAGTGTTTGGCTTCGAATGCGGTGATTAGAGGATAACAGACCAGATAGGATTAAAACTGTAAAGTGAGCAACTTGTACATGCATGCATGCGCAGACTGGCTATCTCATTGGAGCTACCAGGGTATGACTCGTTTTTGATGGCTGGGGCCACCTTCGGTGATACTTTTCTCCCTGCTCATTTTTTTGACATCGAAAAGTATGAAAGATCTCTAATCCGGTTCATTATATGATCAGCGCATTATAGACAGATTACAGGCAGTAAAAACTGTCGGGACCTATTCTGGTCCGTCTGGAGACCAAAGACCTTTAGAAAAGGTGCCAGAAGACAAGGAATTACATGGGAAGGAAAGAAGGATTTTAGGAGGACAGAACAAATTTAAAAAATATCGATGCCTAAATGTAAACAGTTCATTTTTTTATCCATCTCCTATGTTTGGTTCTCGGGCCGTTACAGTTGAATATAGGCCTATCATATTCTAACCCTTCAGCTCAAAGTGATCTTGAAGCAATCAGAGGTGAACATTTATACCGGTACCATACATTTATACTAGAAGGAGTAAATAAATGAACGAAATGACATCATAGCATCAAATTCATCAGCACAGTTTTATTTTTCTTAAACTGAGCCCCCAAAGCAAATTATCTTCTCCAATATCTCATGCTTTCCTAATGTGACTTCCAAGAGAAGCATGGTAGTTTTTCAAGCTTCATGTTCCATATAAGGTAAGAACACATCCCTTTCTATTGTTACGGCTTGTGGTCGCGAGTCAAACCAATAACAGCGAAAGATCACAGAAGAACGAGATTAATATTCAACAACTTAATGATTATTTACAATCTCCTTATCTTACTTAAATTTACAATAATTAATTAGACTTACTCACAATCCTTTACCTAATATTTGCCTGGTCTGGTCCAAGGGCTGGTAGTGCATGCACGTTGACGATGGCACAGTGGTAGACCTGCAGCGTGCTGTAGCGTAGGAACTGGTTCCACGAGCGAATAACGACAAGGCAAGCGATGATGGACGATAACAATCTCAATACACAGCGTAGAAACGGCGTAAGGCAATTTATCAGAAGTGTTCAGTGTCAGTGGCTGGCTTATGATATCTCAGTAGTGTGACAGTCTGGTCTCGTTGAAATCTCTCCCAGAATAGTTGTTGAACTGCCTTTTATATGCTAGGCTTTTATTCGAGAACTCTCCAGAATTTAACAGAAACTTCTAGTGTTTACAGTCCAGCAATTACGAGAACGTTCCTTAATAGAAACTTCTAGAACACACAGTCGAGACATTACGAGAACGTTCCTTGTATGCACGGTAGTAAACAGTGTAGAATTGTCGTCAGGCCGCGTAAACAGTTCTCTCTTCTAGACAATTCTAGAAAGGCTGCGTTGAAGTTGAATTCTCTGGAACTTTCCATTCGCTCGTCGATGGATTCAATCCGGTGTTCCTGACGGGTCGTCTTGTAACACTCCCCCCCTTGAAAAAGTTTTGGACGTCTCGGACAAAACTTAAGTTACAATATTTACAATGTATAACTTTACAGTAATAACTACAGTATGTATATTATGTAGTCCAATATTCAATGGAAGGTATAATCATAACATACAACTTGTCTTGCAAGGTGATGATAATACATGAATACAGTAACATCATCAATACACAGTGTGCCATAGTTAACACAAAATTTCAAAACTTACAGTGATATCTTCAACATACTGCATCAAATCAAATTCTCGACAAAGAGTCTGGTACAACATTGTCTTTCCCTTTAATGTGCTTAATATCTACATTATATGATTGCAGAAATAAACTCCACCTCATCAATCTTTGATTTTTGTTCTTCATCTTAGATAAAAATGTCAAAGGGTTATGATCAGTGTATACAGTGATAGGGAAACTAGTAGTTCCCAAATAAACATCAAAGTGTTGAAGACCAAGTATCAAAGCTAATGTCTCTTTTTCAATTGTTGAATAATTTTTCTGGTGTTTGTCAAATTTCTTAGAATAATAACAAATAGGGTGATCAACACCATGCTCATCAGCTTGAAGCAAAACTGCTCCTATGCCATTGTCACTGGCATCCACTGCCAACTTAAATTGTTTTTCAAAATCTGGAGCGATCAACACTGGTGAACTCATTAGTGCCTTTTTCAATAATTCAAATGCTGCTTGGCAATTATCCGTCCAATCAAACTTTTCATTCTTCTTTAACAATTTTGTCAGTGGTGCAGCAATGTCAGAGAAATTCGGACAAAAACGTCTGTAGTAACCAGCCATGCCTAGGAAGCGCATGAGCTGCCTTTTATCAGTTGGGGCAGGGAATTTGTCAATGCCCTCAACTTTGGCCTTAATTGGTCTAACTTTGCCCTGACCAACCACATGCCCTAAGTACACCACATGGGCACAAGCAATCTCACTTTTGACCAAATTGACAGTCAAATTAGCTTTGGCAAGCTTGTCAAATAATGCCTTAACATGTTGTATATGTTCATCCCATGAGTTGCTGTACACAATAAGGTCATCAACATATACTTCACAATTTTCTAAATTTGATGTAAGATTATTTACTAAATGTTTAAAGGTCATTTGTGAATTTTTCATACCAAACGGCATAACCTTATACTGAAATAACCCATCCGGCGTTACGAATGCCGAGATTTTACGAGCCCTCTCAGTGAGTGGTATCTCCCAGTACCCCTTTAGTAAGTCAAACTTTGACACATACGTAGCTTTCCCAATCCTATCAATACAATCATCGATACGGGGTATCGGATAGGAATCCGTTCTTGTGACCGCATTCACCTTTCGGTAATCAGTACAAAATCTGTACCCACCGTCTGGCTTGGGGACCAATATACAAGGGGAAGACCATTCACTATAACTCGGTTCTATAATGTCATGGTCCAACATGTACCGAACCTCATCCCTGAGATGTTGTCGTTTTCTAGGGTTAACTCGGTAAGGATGCTGCTTGATTGGTGTGGCATCTCCCACATCAACATCATGTTCAATCAAATTTGTCCTAGTAGGATCATCTGAGAACAAGCATGCATATTCATAGATTAATGATTTCATTTCTGACTTTTCTTTGTGATCTAGATGACTTAATTTCTGGTCAAGATTTTTCAACACATCAGAATTTTGTAACTTAATACACATATCAGGAACATTATTAGCCTTGATCTCATCATTACTGAGTTCATAATCAGCATTGATAATACACACTTGATCACCTGCATCATTAGTGTTGCTATTTACATCATGTACACTTTCATCCTTAGAAATGTCACAATCTTCTCTTTCATAATATTTCTTCATCATATTAATATGACATACTCTTTTAGATTTACGCTTGTCAGGTGTCAAAATGACGTAATCTGTGTCACTGACCTTTCTCTCAATGACATAAGGTCCTTGAAAGCGAGCTTGGAGTGGCTGACCAGAAACAGGTAAAAACACTAGCACCTTATCACCAGGCTTAAACTCTCTTTTCACAGTGGTCTTATCGTACCACGCTTTCATTTTCTTCTGAGAGTGCCTCAGATTTTCCTGAGCAAGTTCACATGCTCCATGAAGACGATCTTTAAAGCGGGATACATAATCAAGTAGATGTATGTCTTCACCTGGATCTGATAACCACTTCTCCTTTAATAATTTCAATGGTCCACGAACTGTGTGTCCAAGGACAAGTTCAAATGGACTGAACCCAAGTGACTCTTGTATAGATTCCCTGGCAGCAAACATTACAAATGGAATGCCTTCATCCCAATCTCTCTCATTATCATGACAATATGTCTTTAACATATTCTTCAATGTTTGGTGAAACCTTTCTAAAGCCCCTTGGCTTTCAGGATGATAAGCCGAAGACTTAATTTGGTCTATGCCTAACTCATATAGTATCTGTTGGAATACAGTTGACATGAAATTAGACCCTTGATCTGATTGGATCTCTTTAGGCAACCCAAACAATGTGAAAAATTTAAGTAAAGCTTGTAAGACTGTCCGAGCCTTAATATTCCTCAGAGGTATTGCCTCTGGAAACCTTGTAGAAGCACACATAATGGTTAATATATACTGATGTCCTGCCCTACTCTTAGGTAGGGGACCTACACAATCAATGATGACTCTACTAAACGGCTCTTCAAAAGCAGGAATTGGCTTTAAGGGTGCAGCCGGAATATTCTGATTCGGCTTCCCAACCATTTGACATGAGTGACAGGTCTTACAAAATTTGGCCACATCACTTTTAAGTTTTGGCCAATAAAAGTGATTTAGAATTCTGTGGTAAGTCTTATTGACTCCTAGGTGCCCTGCAAATGGCATTTCATGAGCAATACTCAGTATTTCCCTTCTATAGGTCCTAGGTACCACGATCTGATGGTAAATTCTCCACTCTTCATCTAATGGTGCATCAGGTGGTCGCCATTTACGCATCAAAATATTGTTTTTAAAATAAAAGCAGACTGGGACGTCTTTAGATTCATCCTCAGTGAGTGCACCAGCTATTAATGGCTGAAGCTCTTCATCATGTTGTTGTTGCACTGACAACTGGTCTCTGTGGAGTGTGTCAGACATTTTTGATTTTTCCTGTTCTACCCCCTCACTATGTGTGGGGCCAGGAGACTCACAATCCTGACTATCATTAAGATTAGTCATAAAAGATTGGCTGAGATCATACCAAGAATCTTCACTTTCATGAATATTTTTACTGGAATCTTTTCCAGATTCTGACTCCTCCTTTGGGAGTGTTATTCCATTTTTAGGAACTAATTCCTCAATTTTAGAGGGTGGATGATTAAGATTATCATCCATGGCGAGCTTTTGTGACATAGCTCTAGTGACAGCACAGGCAGGGAATAAATTTGGAAATTCCTTTTCTAATTGCTCTGTGTTGTTATAATCACATGGCTTATCTGTCAAAATTGCATTGGCTACTACCTTTCCACCAGCTAGGTCATTGCCTAGCAACAGAGATACCCCCTTTACAGGTAGAGTAGGTCTGACCCCTACTATGACCGACCCAGAAACTAAATCTGACTTCAAATTAATTTTGTGGAGAGGGACTGAAATAAATCCACACTCAACCCCCTGAATTAGTACATTTGCCCCTGTGGAAGTAGAGTCCGATAATGGCAAAACTCCATCAAGAAGCAACGACTGAGTTGCGCCTGTATCACGCAAAATTTTAATTTTGACGGGTGGATGAGCTGAATTCCCATCTAGGGAAATAAACCCCTCAGACACGAATGGAAGGTATTCTTCCTTAATTTTGTCGTTAGAATTAGGCCGTAAAGTCACGACTACCTCAGAAGAGTTCTCTACATTGGCTAAGGCATTGGAGGCTGTTTCAGTCTCCTTTAATTTTGCCAATTTGAAGCAATTTGCCGTTGTGTGGCCCTTTTTGTGACAGAAACCACAAATTATAATGTCTTTAAAGGCAGCTTTGTTTGAGCTGGCCTGGTCGTTCTTTTGACGACTTGACTCTGGTTGTTTTTTACCAGAATTTGTTGGAGAGATAGAACCAGACTGAGATCCACTGTTACCTGTTGTGCCACTACTGTTGCCATATTTCTTATTTGGCCTACTAAACTGACCCTTGTTTTGAGTCTGACCCACTTTACCAAATTTATGGGTAAGTGCATACTGATCAGCCAAATTTGCAACTTCACTCAGCTTGTCAGCCTTATTTTCCTCAAGGTGAGTCTTAATGTCATCATTCACACACCGTTTGAATTCCTCGACCAGCATCAGTTGTCTCAAAGTGTCAAATGTGGAGACCTTTTTGGAAGCACACCATCTATCGAAATGCCTTTCTTTTTGATAAGCAAACTCTACGTATGTTTGTGTATCCGCCTTACGATACTTTCTAAATTTTTGGCGATAAGCTTCGGGCACTAATTCATAGGCTTGTAATATGGCCTTTTTAACCTTATCATAATCCATGCTGTCCTCTATTGACAGAGCGGAATACACTTCTTGAGCCTTGCCTGTGAAATTACTCTGGATGAGTATGGACCATTTATCTCTTGGCCACTTTAGTTGCTCACCCAGCTTTTCGAAATGGTTAAAGAATTTCTCCACATTATCCTCCTGAAATTTGGGGACAAATTTTACGTGCTTAGAAACATCGAATCCCCCAGTATCCAAGCCTATTTTAGGGTCTGAGGCTTTTATGACCCCTAACTCTAGTTGCTTCAACCTAAATTCATGTTCTCTTGCCTCCCTTCTTTCTCTTTCTTCTCTTTCCTCCCTTTCCTTTTGCATTTGCATTTCTCTTTCCTCTTTTTCCCTTTCTCTCTCCATTTCTTTTAATCTAACCTCCTTACTCATTTCTATTTCAAGCCTTTTCAATTCGAATGTGTTGTCAGTTGGCACAGTGATAGCTGTTTCCAATACTGTACTAGGCAGTATACTTTCATCCACAAGATATTCTAGAACATGTTTTTTAATCTCGTCCTCCCGCATTAAAGGCTGAAATTCAATGCCATAATGTTTTGCGACCTTTACAATCTCAGACTTCTTTAATGAATCTAGTTCCTCGACTGAGGGACTAGCCACGAATTCATCTAAGTTGAATGGCATTTTGAAGTTATATATATCAAGCATTCAACAAACAAATAAGAAGTCTGGGCAAACACAGTTGCTTACGATTCACAACAGAATTTCTCGAATTTTCTAGTATTTTTCGTTCCCGGATAGGCCCCCAATTCTGTTACGGCTTGTGGTCGCGAGTCAAACCAATAACAGCGAAAGATCACAGAAGAACGAGATTAATATTCAACAACTTAATGATTATTTACAATCTCCTTATCTTACTTAAATTTACAATAATTAATTAGACTTACTCACAATCCTTTACCTAATATTTGCCTGGTCTGGTCCAAGGGCTGGTAGTGCATGCACGTTGACGATGGCACAGTGGTAGACCTGCAGCGTGCTGTAGCGTAGGAACTGGTTCCACGAGCGAATAACGACAAGGCAAGCGATGATGGACGATAACAATCTCAATACACAGCGTAGAAACGGCGTAAGGCAATTTATCAGAAGTGTTCAGTGTCAGTGGCTGGCTTATGATATCTCAGTAGTGTGACAGTCTGGTCTCGTTGAAATCTCTCCCAGAATAGTTGTTGAACTGCCTTTTATATGCTAGGCTTTTATTCGAGAACTCTCCAGAATTTAACAGAAACTTCTAGTGTTTACAGTCCAGCAATTACGAGAACGTTCCTTAATAGAAACTTCTAGAACACACAGTCGAGACATTACGAGAACGTTCCTTGTATGCACGGTAGTAAACAGTGTAGAATTGTCGTCAGGCCGCGTAAACAGTTCTCTCTTCTAGACAATTCTAGAAAGGCTGCGTTGAAGTTGAATTCTCTGGAACTTTCCATTCGCTCGTCGATGGATTCAATCCGGTGTTCCTGACGGGTCGTCTTGTAACACTATTGAAAATACAAACAGTATAGAAACAAAGATAAGAACATTAGTGCTCTTCAATGTAAGGAGATGACACCACTCCTGATCGTTTCAAGTCCACTTTGGGTTATAAAGTTAGCTACTTGACTTGTTTAGGCTGGGAAGCCTATCATGCTTTTGGGTTGAATGAAAATATGAAATCGGGTACAGTGCTTAGAATGGGTTCCTCATTCACAAATCAAACGTAAATTTTAGCTGAGAATCTTTCTTCCAATACCTAGATTTCTATAGATGCTAACAGCTTACAAGAATCGGTAGGGTTGTCAACTTTCTCTCAGACAAGCTATTCAATAAAAAATGAATTAGTAGATTAAAATCTACTAATCTTATTCCCTATCTAGAAGTAGTGGCATACGATACACAGTGATTCAGTGAGAGGTTTGAGATCGTGCTGTATCTTTCATAGGTTTTTCGACAGTAAAAGTTTCGGTGTCACTTGACAATGATTTTACCAAAACGACGGTGGTAGCTTCTTAAATGCAAGTGTCGTTCAACACTCTGGTTAGAATGCTCCCATCGTGCAGTATGATTACCGCAGAGCACATGAGGTCGAGGATACTTTCAACTTGCCTACGTAGTAGGCTGTGCGGCATATTCTTAGTTCAGTCGTATCCCTAACGGTTTGGGAAGCAGAGCTGAGCAAACAGAGTCCGCTTAGCGGGGTAATTTACAAGAAGCCACTCATCTCAGGGTTTGTTGTTATAGTAGGCTTACCTTGGTGTATTATGTCAGCTGGCTTTATAGATCGATATACATAATAACTACATTAGTCTCAGTACAGGTCTAACAATTAATACACTCGAAAAATGTTCGACTTCCGTTTCTTTTCGCGATATCTGTATAATGGGGTGACCGTCGACTGCGCGGGCCCGTCGAGTGCACATCTAGCATAACATACCATACAAAAAGCTTGCAATGGTAGGTTCCTTAAGTGCGCATTCGACGGTCAACACACTATACTATTTCAGTTTCAATTACTTCAGTGACGCTTGGTATTGGGTTGGTTGTATGTTTTAGTAAAGGGCTTGGACTTCAGGGCATCTTATTATAGGGCCACAACCCTCCTTTTCCCTTAAACCTGTTATGTTATGGAATGTTGTGTTGCGTTGTACTGAGTTGTGTTGTATTACGATATGTTTGTTATGATATCATGTTATCTTATGTTATGTTATGGTATGTGTTATGTTGTGTTGTGTTAGGTGATGTATCATTCTAATGCAATGCATTTTGGGACGTAAATCATGACTACCGCCAGGATACCAAATAGGTGAGCCCTATAGGGGCAGAACCAGTGGAGCCTGTCCTCTGGTTGTCCGGCCCGTCCGGCGGACGTGCATTACCCTTACAAATATGCTGGCTGCATTCGTAATACCAATATGTTCGCAAGAATCCTGGAAAAGTAATACGGCACATGAGATATGACCTCTTTTCCGCTTTCCGTTTTCCGCCACTGGTGTAACTCAAAAGGGGGCAAGTGTACTTTCATAATTGTATCATGTCGGATTAAAATATTTGAGCAATTACCGTACGCTACAGACTTCACAGATGTAAATCTGTGACTGATGAAAAGTCTATCGGGCGTTATATACCCAGTAGCGATACAACTGAAGTAAACATGTGTTCTGTAAACTTTGGGTATTTCCCATGTCATCAGAAAATGCCTCCCTAATTAATGGCTCATATTTTTAAACCACGCGAATGTTAGGTAAATTTCAAATAATCATCACATTTGCCTTGCAAGACCACGAAAAAAATCTATGTCGAAGGTGAATGCCTATGAAAATGTTTTTCGAGGCACGCTTACTTCGAATTCACCCTACTAGATCAAAGTTAGCTGCAGGGGAGTTAGTGACCGCTGTTTACGAGGGTACTCGGAAGGTACTTTACTGCGTAAATTTGTTGATTACGGTCCGTCCACAAATTACTACTTAAAGGTCAAAAGCAGTCGCCTCAAACTTATTTTGAAACAATAGCTAAATGTCACAAATTTCTTCTTATTTCTCTTCCAAGCATCTTTCATAATATTTTAGGACATAAATATTGCATATTCAAGGTAAACCAAGCAGTTGCTCCGTGTAAGTCTTACAACTGAGTGAAAAAATACTGTCACATGATTCTCAAGATCCATTCAGGAAATAGGACAGTCTACTATACAATTCTTTATTGGGGTGACTGCATTTTCCCTTTAAACACAAGCACAGTAGGCCAAGCTCATAAATCATTTTCTTTAGTCTGTATTTACGAAGTTACCTTTTAAAGCGTGAACAAAAGGTGTCCACCTCCGTAGCAGGCTGTACGGCATATTCTCTGTTCAGTCACATCCCCGGGAAGCATTAAAGAGGGGCTGAGCAAACAAAGTCCGCTACGCGGGGTACTGTCCACCTCGAAGGACATTCGTATATTATACTCCCGTCCGAGTTATTACACTTGTAGGGGTTAAAAAATCAGTCAATCAGTAGAGTGCGGACGATTGTGTCAGTCAGAAAAATTCCATCACATGCCAAATCCGGGAGTGGGAGATCAGCCAGTTTCCAGTGGTGTAGACTTTTGGGGGCACCGGGGGCACAACGCTCCACCGGAGAGCCTGCACATCAACATGAAGGACTGGCGGCGTTGGTGACATCGTGATGACGCGAAGCACTCCGGCCCGCCGTAGGGACCCCGGGTGGGGTCAATTTAAAAAGCCCAGTGGGGGTACAGGTGAGAAGCCCCTGGAGGCTCTGGGCATTTACAGAATTGTGGCCGTTAGAATGAACCATTTAACCATCTCTGAGTGGCTTTGGATATGCACTTAGCAGACCATAATAAAAATCACAATTTGACCATTTTTGTTATCGTATCGTAACTCACACTAACGATTTAATGATTCGGGGGTTGTGGCTGGGGACGACGAATCACGTTAATTTTTTAATATGGCTTGGGAACGGTAATTTCACTCATGTTGCCCAATAGGACTTAATATTGATACAACTACCCTCCAGGTATGCCTCTGAGGGGAAGCCCTCACATGAGGACATCGAAGGTGCATCTTAGGCGAGGGATGTCGGGCCTCGTCGGGAAAATTTGGAAAAAAAGAAGCTTAAGTATGTAATATAGATGGTTATGAGTGCCTTAAACTTATCAGCATAACAAATACATATCCTGCATTTTCTTCAGCAATAAATGAGAAAAGGGGTGGCTAGTGTCCGTTGAGACTACCCCTGGTATGCGCGGGAAGCGTGCAGAAAATCATGATATTTAGTATTAAAGAAAATATCGTGCAAGTACTCACTCTCCTTATGGAGGTATCACCACGTTATGGTCACTTGTGTTGTGCTTGGTCCCGCTTCGGCGAGGACCCAAGATAGCAAAGTTCTCCTTGCAAAGTTTAAGGCATCGGCAATTCAAATAAATGGACATTAGCTTTTGACATGGCGGTATTTAATAATCCTCATACGTTACTGCATGGATGCGCATTAAAATGGCATCGCAATCTTAATAGTTTTGAAACTTTAAATTGGACTAAAAGATAGTTGATGTGGGAATTGTATTCATTTGAACAGAGAGGACTCAGGGCCGCAGTGGTCCCATAGCATGTTGAAACAATAATTCTGGAATTTATTTCCTAGAAAGGCAGTGCTTCACCAAGTTCACAAAAACAGATGCGCACGAAGCGTGAAGCAAAAATGTAGTTTTGAGAACATTTTGCGCATTTTTAGTCTTCAGATTGACTGATAAAGGGACAGTGGGTCCTTTACTTATGTCCAAATTGATAGATAAAGGGTGTATTTCTGCATAATTTTTAATGCGCAAAATCTCATGGGGGAGGAGCAGACGGTGGAGGGCTTTGGGGGACGTTCCCCTTGCTCCCTGACCACACCACTGCCAGTTGTCCTTATTGATATCAAGGGCGTCGAAAAAGCGTGATTGCTACATCGTTTTCCTTTTACTTCAGATCTTTTAAGGGACAGTTATATGTACAAAAGGATACAACTCTCTAGAAAGGGAGAATCATGTAGAGTAATGATTATTTACATGATTGACCCTTTTCAAGGGAGTTCTATCATTTACTTGTGTCACATCCACAGAATACTTTCTAAAAAAATCTTTAATCCGAGCTCCTGACATATGTGAATCCGGGATGATCAACTACCATTTTGAGAAAGTAGTCCCTACCACCAGTGTTGGCACTAGGTCTCAGAATTGGGGGGGATCCCCCCTTCCAAAATATTTTGGGCGGGATCATAGTTCAGAAGGGAGATCTCGATAAGTTGCAACAGAAAGAAGTCAACTTTTTCTCAACTGATTTTCCAAGCAGGATCGGGATATTCTCGCATGCAATTTTAAAACTTGCGGGATTATTGAATAAAGAATTGCAACTTGCATCAAACAGTCGTGAGAGTTGGGACATCATTTCAAAGATATCTTCATCCACTGGCGTATTTAGCCATGCCCCCCCCCCCCCTCACCGATGCCAAAAAAAAATAAAAAAAATATAAATATTTTATAGTTCTTGGGCAGTCTCATTTTGGCCCCCCAACATCCAACATTTACAGTGTCGTTTTACCCATTTTTGCTCTCAAGAGGACAATTTCTCTTCCAAAAACACAAAATTTTCGGCGCGCTACGCGCGCAGAAGAGCTAATCCAGTTTCTTCTATGGTTCCACTCTACATTGCTAGATAGCGCAAGTCCTTCCCACCTCACAAAGTAACATGTAGGAAAAGTACACAGTTTATGTAGAGGTCGGAAATTTCCTCCCATCGCAAAGGCTAGTAACTGCTCTTTTGTGTGTGTCATGCGGCACGGTCAGTTGGTGAAGGACTCACGGAGCAATGCTTGGCTATTTGATCGGATGGTCAAGGTAGTTTCGATACAATGCATATTTTATCTCTTATACGGTCTAAAACCCCTAAAGATTTTCCTTCTTTTTTTCTCCATGATTACATGTGTTTTTTTTGTGAAACCTACCAAAAAATTTTTTGCGCGCTTCGCGCGCTTTGCAAGTTTTACATTTTAGATTCCGGGAAAACATTTAATCAACGCCGAATTATGCTTCTCTAGCATATACAAATTTTATGCAATATGTGGCCCCGAATGAAATGGTCTAGTACACAGGGTGTTTTTTTTCAAATCCCACCTCACAGCACTGGGGCTCTAGGGGCCTCGGGTCGCAGGCCTCCCATCGGGCAAATCTTGGCGTTACCTGTACTCAATAGTAGTAATAGACACTGGCTGTTGAAAATCTCCGTTCCAAACAATTCACTGAAATCCATAGGGAAAACTACACTATGGATAATTTTGAATAAAGTCGGATAAAATGTGACAAACTTAATGTGTTTTAGAACAAATTCAAATCAACCTTTAAAAATTTTCAACAATTGCGCATCTTGATGGCTGCTATCAAGCCTGACAAGTGCCATTTCCGACGATCTGGGATGTATTCAAAGCTCAAATTTTCTTGGTACGCTACGCGCCAACCTTTGGTGGCGCTCCGCTCATATATTACCGCTGACTATATATCCGGAAGTCAGAACACTTTACCTATTTCTAGACTTTTTCCAATAGGCCTATTTTTTAGGAAAGACATCAGACAGTTGTCTTAGTATCACGTTGAAAAGCCTGGGAAGGGCAATTTCCAGTGATCTGGGGGTATTTTTTGCCAAAATTTTCTACGCTCCGCGCCAACTGATGGTGGCGCTCCGCTTAGATATTGCCGCTGACTATATATCCCACTTTCAAAGACGGATCGCCGCCCATGGTGGTCATAAAGAACATCCATATCTACCGAGGAGTTATGTGATTTTTTTCTTTCTTTCTTTTTTTTTTTTTTTTTCTTAAATATGTGTCATTATACAAAATGTCAGTACACGAAATGCCAATTTAGAGATATTTTCAGCGCAGGTCAAACGGCCCGGAGATGCAATCTCCAGCCATCTGAGAGCCTTGGGGAGCCAAAAATTTTCTTGTACGCTCCGCGCCAACCTGTGGTGGCGCTCCGCTTAGATAGTAAATCGTGCTCCATGGCCCCCCCGTCACCGAATTCCTAGCTACGCCACTGTCTTCATCAAAATAGTCTACGGTAACTTTCACTTCTCGGCTGGCCACTCACGTTATCTCAAGTCATGTAAGATTTCTATACTTGAAGGGATTGTAACTGACCAGTGACTGACCAGTATCTTAGGCTTCTCTTTAAGCGCCACATGGACTTAACCCATTTTCCGTCTTGCAATGTACAAAGTGAGCAATGAGAGTCCTTGGTCTGGTCAGAGATTTGCTCGGCCTTACCAGTTGACGCCTAGATTCTCTCGATGGATCATAGACCTAATTGGATTGTGTTTGTAGAGGATTGTTGTACGTAAATCCCGCCCAACAAGATGTATTATTACGTCACAATAGAAATGTATTTAACGACAGGAAACTGAATAACCCGCCACTTGATGAGATTTTCGAAAGCAAACCTAACCACAACAAACAGGGAAACGAGATAAGAATTAAGTTGAAAAAATTGTGGTTTACAAATCGATCGAATGAATTGAAAAAACGAGGGCAAGTTTACCGGTTTAACGCGTTCGTTCTGGGCACATTCTTTTGTAGGATTTGTCGACCGGTTGTAATGAGAAAAATGTGTTGCAACCTTTCCTCACTCATGATCACATCTTTATTTCTTTGCTTGCGATAAGATAAGGAGGAAAAGTACTGAAGGAGGAGCAGTTACCTGTTTGATTGAACTGAGTTGACACCGTAACCTAGTTTTTGAATTCTTGAACTTGGAGTAAATTCTTTTGGAGACATTCATTGCGTAGGATACAATAGTGACAGTGAACTCGGATATATTTATCTGGTTATTCTGATTACGTTAACCACCAAAGGTAAGTAAATTTGTTAAACTTTGTTTTGTGACATAAAGATAGATTATCATAATATAAACTAAAATTACAACTTTTGCTTGAACAACAACCGTTTCGTTGTTGCAAGCTGTTACAACTCTTGTTGACATTCTCAAACAGAAGAAAGACGGTTCACTTTCCCCAGTGCCCGTTTAAAGTGAATTGATTCTATAACATAATGGTGCATCCATGCCATGTACGTGTGTATGGCTTCCACTAGGAAGCGGATCGGGCGATTCCCGCAAGTTTCCTCAACATACCCCCGTACCTGTTGGGACAACATGTTGAGAGGAAAATTAACTCAAACATGTTGCAATTTAGCGAGGTCCCGCTCTTTCAACCAAATCCCCTCAAAATACTTTAGAAGGGGGGATTTCCTCCCCAAGAAAAATTCTGAGACCTAGTGCCAACACTGCTACCCCGTCTATTATATTGTTGTCGTAACCACTCGCATTGCCGCCACCTACAAGGAAAGGCAGCAGGAACGTGAGGGTGGGGGCACGGAGATCCAGACTTCTCATTAACATTAAAATATTATACCTTTTTTGGGCGTGTTAGGCTTTCTTCGTGTTTGCTAGATAACTTTTCGTGACTGTTGCGATTACCGGAGGGCCTATGTCTCCACCTATAGGTTATGGGTCGAAATTTATTTCACTTTTTGTGTTGACACTGAGTGCGTTAAAATTTTGTTCTTCCTAACCAGCATAAACCCCCACCCCACCCCAACCCCCAACCATCGTGAAAACGACCGATTACAGACCCTTGTATGTAGAGTCATATTTTTCGATCAGATCGTACCCCACGTCTGCATCCCCAACCCCCCTTCTGCACGGCCCCTGGTTGCCCCAGCTTAAGACCCCCATGTATGTTCCAAGTCGTATTATGTTGCCTGTCGAGGAAGGGGGTACTCGGCACTCGCAATTTGATATTTGTAATAAGGAATGATTTTTAAGGAAAAAGTTGTGTTTCTTATTGATTTTTTGAGCATAATGAAATAGTCTAAGTATACTATGCACACTGAATACAAAAAGAGTCATGTTTGTCAATTACAAGGCCTACATCTTTATTAAGTATAAGATGCCTTGAGTAGGGAGAGATGGTGGTTGATATTGCTTTTTAGGGGTTACAACGGTTTAACTTTTGTAACTCGATGTAGATCAGTACTTTTTCTGAATTGAGACTGCATTATCATGGCTGCCACTGCAAAACACGTTACAGTGTTGTGCAACTTAAGTTTTCTTCCTGACATGTTAAGGAGGTTTACGGTCGTTTCGCCCCCTTGCCAGTTCGCCCCCAACCAGTTCGCCCCCAAGAAACCAGTTCGCCCCCAAGCGATGACCAGTTCGCCCCCAAAGACCTACCAGTTCGCCCCCAAATGCTGACCAGTTCGCCCCCTAATTTTTAACCCTCTAAATTTCGTCCTATGCAATATTCCAAATGCAAAGGCTCATACATACGTCTTTTCACGTGAAATTACCAATTTTTTTTCATATTGTGTACATCATCTCTTTTTTTTTGAGTTCTAATTTTTCATTTTTTGTTTTTCGTCCTTTGCACTTAAACTTGCTGCAAAGGCTCATGCAGCATTTAATTTTTATTTTTAAAAAGTATATTCTGTATGTGCTAGTTTGTGTCGGAATTTTACCATATATAATACCCTGTCATTCTTAAAATATAAAGTAAAAAAAATTTTCATTATACCAATATCATGGCAAGTGTATTTGAGCAAGTTGGACATATCAATTTGTTTGTTACTTAAACCCATACAGCTTGTGTTAGCGTCTCCGACGCAACGAAAATGCGCTCTGTGGAAAACAGTACGGATACGAACTTTCGATCGCTCGTGCTCTGTTGCATAGCAAAATTACAGTGATGTTCATTCAGTTCCATGTTCTACTATGTCTCAGCTTCTGAATGACATAAAAATATATCGATATTATTTGACTTTTACATAGGGACCTGGACAGATTTCGAAGGCATCTTTTTGCATGGCAAGCAATAGCTATGAACTTTTGAGCTACTGCTGTTTGTACAAATAAGCTTGGATCGCCGATGTTCATGCATTGCTAGATTGGTTATCATGTAAACTTTCCAATGGTAACCTTTGTTTTCAAATTTTCAACACTCCCCCATAGGGACCAGGCCAAAATACGTACAAACAGACACAAATATGAATATGCATAAGTCTTGCACCAATGAAAAGACCCCAAGCGATGTGTAAACAAACGCGACCGTTACCCGCCACAGACTTCTACACCGTGCGCGCGTTGTACTGTATGTACAGGGAAAACGTGCGTGCAGTGGTAAACAAAACATTTGGTCACGCCCACACGACCAATCAAGTGTACGGGATGAGCGTGTGTATGAATTATACATAGCCATGACGTCTCAGTCACCCAATCCTCAGTTTAGAGAGAAAAGTGTTTTGACAGGAAAGTGTTTTGAACAAATTGATATGAAACGATATAACGAACAACACTTAACGTAAATAGCGAGAAATCATTAAACTTCCAGCTAGCACAGAGATGTGTTACCGAGTTCGTAATAGATGGCGGTATTTCAGTTTAAGTAAGACCTGTAATCATTTCCGTTTCCATAACTCATGTCATTCCGTTACTGCTGTCGTAAAAAAAAAGTTTTCGAAAAAACATTATCAACTTAACAACTGCCAGGCAACTAAGACCGAGGGGGCGAACTGGTAGGTACTTGGGGGCGAAACGACTTCCAGTTTGGGGCGAACTGGCAAGGGGGCGAAATGACCGGGGCGAACTGGTTGAGGGCGAACTGGCAAGGGGGCGAAACAACCGGGTACCGTTAAGGACGAGTGCAATGTTTTGTATTAACACCTTTCAAATATGTCAGTATGGTGCCCGGTCGTTTCGTTCCTCTAACAGTTCGCCTGGGTTGTTTCGCCCCATTACCAGTTCTCCCCCAAAGGCAGGTCGCTTTCGCCCTCAAGAACCTACCAGTTCACCCCATCAATTTTACAAGTTAAAAGGGAATTCCAAAAAGAGATTTGCTGGAACAAATATGATCGGTAATTTGAATAAAAAATGCGAGCATTAAAAACAAAATTCAAAATTGAATGGAATGGAATGGAATCAAAGAAAAAATACAGAATATCAACCGCAAATGACAGATTAAATTATGTACAATAAAAGCTGGTGGCATATCAAAGAAAAAGTTGTAACAAATTTCATTAAGTGGAAAATTTTAGTAGAGTGCACAAAAAAGTCTCTATATTCGCAACAAATTCCATTGTTTGAAAAATATAAGTATTACGGCGGCTGAATAGTACGACGGCTAAGTATGGACAAACACAACAAGGAATAGGGTCGTATGCAGCAAGGATCATGAAAGGATCATACTGAGGTGTAATGCATAAAATGAAATTTTCCAACATTGACCAGTTGACTGTCATCCGGAATTAATTGAAAGCCTATATATTCTGCTTCTATAAATCAATCTACAATGCCTTTTTGACATGATCAACATCATCGTCTAAAGGTTCTTCTGCTATAACATATTAGGGGGCGAATTGGCTCTTTGGGACGAAATGGTGAAGGACGAACTGGTAGTGGGGCGAAGCGACTGTAAACTGTCGTGAGTATGAGTGATTACTTCATTCTTATAAATATATGTGTACAGTTGAAGGGTTTACGGTCGTTTCTCCCCCAACTAGTTCTGAGTCCCCCAAGGACCTACCAGTTCGCCCCAAGTGCTGACTAGTTCGCCGCTTACTAATTTATTGGCAATGTACCTTTGTTATTTTTGGCATTTTTGTGCCTTTTTATCGTTTATGTTGCGTCCTTTGCAATATACTATCTGCAAAAGGCTCATATATACTTTTTGTTCTGAAACACCATTTTTTTATTTCCTTAAGAACCTTTTTTGTGCATCAACTCTTTTTTTTTTGAAATCACATTTTCCCTCTTCTCCTTTACTATCGGCATGCCCTCTTTTTTCTTTTTTTTTTTGAAATAGGTCTACCATTTTTTTTTTCGTTTGCGTTCGTAAAGAACGCCATTTTTTGTTTTTGTTTGTGCAGCAACTCTTTTTTTTTTTTTTTTTGAGTCACATTTCTACTCTTCTCTTTTATTATCGTCATAATGCTTAATCGAAAAACAATATCAACTGCATTTGATTTTTTTTTACAACTAGTGTTAGTAAAATCGAGGGAGACAAACTGGTAGGTACTTGAGGGCGAAACGACTTCCACTTTGGGGCGAACTGGCAAGGGGCGAAACGACCGGGTACCAGTTGAAGGTGTCAAACGTGAGCGTGCATACTTACTGGCTACTAGTCGCAGTTTGAAGCTTTATTATTTACAGTAGCGCAGACATTTAAAGGGTCTGGTGACATCAAAATGATATAGTTGAATATTTGCTGCACAAAGCTAAAATAGCCACAGTTGTCATAAAAACCCATCAAATATTGACAGTTTTACAGAATAATTTGTATTTCTACACTTATATCATGCAGCTAACTATGATCACTATACATATCAAATGATATGTTTATCATAAATTATATATCATGAAGCAAAACATGCAAATTTGTGACTTGAAGGAGGGACCCACAAATATGCCTATAGTGTTTTCTTTTGTTTTTATTTCAAACCTCCATTTCAAGAACGGTTATAACATTGATATGTCCTAAAGGAGTAATTTTGGAAATCACAGTTGTATTCTTGAAATATATCAATATCGCTCAACAAACTGTTAGCCTAAATATCTGGCGAGTACCGTAATTAAAAGATAATTTACACCGTGCAACACTCCGCATGATGATTTTTGCAAATGTAATGATCTACTTTAGAAGGTGTTCATCTTATGAACGGTGCAAGATACTGAGATAACTTGTCCCAACAAATCTTTAATTGTGGGCTTAATTTTGTTGCTTAACCTTTGTGTAAAAACAGCGTCTTTTGGTTGCCAACCAGAGCCGATTGTCACGGCATCATTTGTGGTGATTTCTTTGAAGAAAATAAAATACTTCCTTTTTAAAGCATACCTTCCAACACTAACGAACGTATTGTTTGGTAATAGCCTTTCCATTGTTGTTTGGTGCAATAACTGTTGGCCTACCGTACTGGTTGCGCTAAAACAGCTGTTTTTCAAACCCCACCATTCCAGGTGAGGTTTATCATATAACCAACCCCACAGCCTAATGCCATTGAAAATGCAATTAGCTATGGGATCCATTTCTGTAAAAAATATGTGTCACTCATAGGCGTAGGAAGTGGGGGGGGGCTGGGCTTTGTCCCCCAATCAAAAATGTGGTGGGCGAAACTATGCTTCCGCCCCTCAATCCAAAGAACGAATACCCCTTGTTTGTTTCCTCTGTAAGGAATGTCAAAAAAACATGTTGCACCAAATTGCATTTAAGGACACTCAAATATTTAAAAATTCTCCAAAGGGACACCCCCTCCCCAAGGAAAGCGATCCGAAACAACGTTCAGTTATGTCTTTGATATTACTACTCTATCTCATTGGCGTAGCCAGCATTTCTTTGTTAGGGGGTCAAAGCTCTTCTCAAAGGGGGGGGGGGAACAACCAAAGGAAGTTTTTTATGCACTTATCGTACTGAAGCATTGTGCAGCGTGCAGCATCATTTACAATGTACATCAGAATGGTACGGTATATGTTGATACTGCATGCATGCGGTTATTAAAGCTATTCTTTGACAAATGAGACCAGGACGCCATCATTTTTTGTTAATGCTTTCAGAAGATAGTACCTGCCAACTGGCCGAACTGATTAATTGCCAAGCTGGTCAAGTTTATCAAAGTTTGTATATAATGTAGCCTAAATGTCGTATTTTCGTGTGTCAAAGAAAACTCTTCCCGTTTTTTCTTTTTCAACACATCGCTTGAAATTATTTGAGGGCGGCAAGAATGTGTGACAAAATAATTTGGCTGCCAATGCCCCCTGCTCCCCCCATGGCTACGCCACTGCTTCACCTGAACTGCATATGCATAGGTAAGGAACGTAACATCTGACCATTTTAAGGGAAGCCAATTTGTCATGCTGCTGAAGAAGTATTTTTGTCTACTAAAATGCTACAACAACACTACTTTTAGTCCGTGAACCTATTGATACGTGCATGGTTAGGCGTTTTGTATGTAGCTGCAAATGCTTTTTGTGTTTTCCGTTTACGACGTGCTTGTTATATCTCCTTCAAAGGTAGTCCATCTGTTTATACCCCAAACTTTTCTCACAGCTATCTTATAATGTAAGGTAAGGAAGGAATACTGGATATTAGGCCTGTACTAGAGCCTGTCAAACTTGCCCCTCCGAACCTGCACAGGTCGCATCTTAATTGTTAGCCTATAAAGTCGTACTGTTATCGATGTGAGTATTCGTGGTCGCAGACCCATATATTCTATCCATGTTCCAACCCGCTGTGCGATACAATATACTCTACAGTTGTACTGAGAATTGGATAATATCACAAGCGGTAAAGACATCAAAGGTTTTTCTAAAACAATACTGGCCAGGGAGGTACATTTTAACAACAAAATTTATCCCAATTGCCTATTTTCAAAAGAGATTGTTTTTGACCCACTTATCGAGCTTTTAGTGAAAGGTTAATCGCTTGACCCGCAAAGGTCAATTACATGTATGGAAGACATAAAAGCCAACAACAGTTGGGAATGCTGACCTTTAACCCCGCGTATTTTCTCGGATTGATCATCTCGTCTAGGCGTCTGCACTAAATTGCGTCGCCTTGGGTTAGGATTCTAATCAATGATCCTGAGAAGTGTCCCCGATTTGATATTTGAGGTAAATTATAAAATTAAGCTATGATCTTTGCGGAATGTATACCGACTACGGGCCACTTATTATATGGTCTAGCCAATAAGCCTGCACCAGTCCTCTGGTGACCTATCGCGCTGTACACATATGTCAAGGGGCGACACAAACTCAAATTGCTACAAAATATGCGATTTCCCCGTTGGGAATGAACTGCCATTTGTAAGGACGCTTCGGTTCGAGACCAATCATTAGTCCAAGAAAACTCGGGTGCGAGAGCTATAACCGATAAGCTTGAACTCTCGTCTTGTTGAAATAATCCGATAAGCTCTTTGTCACCACGCTGTTCGCTGATTTTGGGATAGCCTATACCCCTCGAGTACTCACGTGGTAATCAGTGACTTGTATTAAGATGGCCATCTTATGATTCGATGGACTCGAAGTTTACACACGAAAAACAATCCTACTAATCGCTGTTAATATAAGGGTACCCATTTTAGTCCTTACAATTTCTTTGTTACTGATTCTAAGGGAATTCTTAGCCCTAAATTTTACTCTACAACCAACCATGATTAAAATGTTCTCCCGGTTCGTCTCAAAACCATCACATCTGTAGATGCTTTTAAAGCAGCTTCGAGAAAGTATCTTCTGTATTTTGTTTTCCTTTTAGCCTTGTTTTCTTTTACCTGTTTTATTATCCTTTATTTTTTAATGTATTTTTGCTACTTTCTGTGTTTCCGTTCTCTTTTATTCCTCTTGTGTTTTTTATTGTTTTGTACCGATGTTCCGTTTGTCTTGAAACTTTAACTGTAAGTGCAATTCTTATGTTTCTTGGGCCCCATTGGAAATGGGCAGACATTTTGTCAGTCTAATGGGTGTAGCTTCTGTTACTCAATTGTTCCTGTCAATCTGGTTTTTTTTTTTTTTGTTTCCTTTGCTTTTCTTGAATATTTTGTATTGTTCTAAACCTTTTCAGTACTAATAAATAAAACAGGAACTAAACTAAGTTGAAATTCTATACAATTATGATAAAGGAAAAACTCGAGAAGTGGCCCTCCGCCCAAAGGGACTCTGAGGCAATATGCCTACTTTGCAGCACATTCTGTGATCTTGAAGAAAGCTGGGGAACTTCTCGACAAAGAAGAACAACCTTCACACATAAGGGAGTTACGAATGGAGGGAGTTTTGCTACGAGGTTAAGATGACATGATATGATTTTGTTCTCTTTACTAAACTCTAGGAATTTTACAAAATACCTCCAGAGAATGCCTTGAATTGGTTTCTACGCGGTTACCATACGTATGTACGCGCCTTTTATCACATCACGACTTTATGAGAGGCCCGTCATCAAATTAAGAGAAAATAGTTCAAGTGAACAAAAATTCTGAAAGTGTTGATCACGCAGTCATGATTAAATGCCTAGTTTAACAAACAGAACAATCAAATAAGGTAATTACTCATTGTTTCGAGTAACGCAGTCACACCTAAGTTCATATTTGGTGATGGCATGCCCGATGATGGCGTGGTAAATGAGTGTTATGAGATCGTGAATCAACGCACGGGAACATTTATGACGAGCACGCTGACACGTGGAGGATAAGTGATTAGGTTTTGCACAGGGTGTTTCGAATTCTGTTTATTCACACGAGGTTGTGCTCGTAAATGAAAACATTTTCCATAACTGAGTGAAGTAGGAAAACAAACCGAGAGGTCCCTTATTAGTTAACTCTGGGTCCTCACTCCCTCAGAACCCAGTCAGTGTCATTTCAGAGGGGAGTATGTTTAGGAGGGGCCGCCAGGTTTGCCGTTAGGGGGATCATAGGCGAACGAGGCAGGGAGGGGGTTGGAAGCTCGCCCGAGGAAATGTTGATGTTAACGTAAAAATGTCGTTTTTCCTGGCAAAATTCACGTCGTGATTGTCTATCAATGAAGGAAAATTTCGGAACAAGCACTTCCCGTCCCACCCCCGTGGATTTTCTTCCATACGTTTATGGCGGTATTTGCATGTATCAAGCACAGGGATCCTTTATTGAACCCATAAATAATAAAAAAAAATGGGAATACCTGAAATTTGTTGAAGGCATCGTTAACTGGATTCTGGAGTGAGAGTGATTTGCAATAAAAAAAGAAAATCACCTTAAAACTGGGTCATACCAATTATCGAGGTCATTTGCAGTTCAAAGTGCGCATCGACTGTCTACCTCAGTGTTTCTCAATCAGTGGGCTGCAGAGCTCCGTTTGGTGCGCCGCGAAGTGCAGTAGGAAAAAAATAAATAAAAAAGAAATAAATAAAAAAATAAGTTTTTATTTCTAAAATTTTTCTTTAGCACAGTTTGTCTTATATTGCACTCAATATAATTCGTCTCACTCGACACAGACAGACAGATGGAATTTTTGTACCGGTATAGTATACGTTGCTCAGCGTTGAAACTTGTTTTTGTTCGGTTCAAGTTCAAAGGCCTATATACGTGAAACTTTATTTCAAGTCAAGTAGTGGTGGAAGGTGACCCTCCGGTAATTTCAACAACCAAAGACGGGGCAGTGAGTTACAAAAGATTTAGAAACCCTGGTCTAGCTCTTTCCCCAAATTGCTAATATTTACATTCAGATGTGTTGTATGTCATGACTTCATCTTAATAGATACAACATAATTATGTCAGGGATGTGACACCAGCAAATAGGCTATTATTGGAATCAAACAACATTTTAGGCAACAGATGACCTTTCTGGTCACCATGGTAACCTTCATTATAATTAGGGCAATCTACGATAACAGGTGTTATGTCACTTCATTCATGAATTCTTCAACCCATTGTATAGATAGGTCACAGATTTGCTTTTGAGAGCACTCCACTGTTGCGAAAGTGTAATGAACCAATTCACCATGCTAGGGGTAGGCATACGATGTAGGTGGGACAAGGTTAGACGGGGGGGGGGTATTATAAAAGGAAAAACATCCTTCTACATCTACAGAATCTGAAACTCCGGGACCATTACCGGTCCCCTTCCTTTGCTTGCAGTGACAGATTTTTCCATACGTTTGTCATTTTACATGGTTCCGGGTTCAGACGGTCCCGGAGGCACAGGGGATCTCTGGTGAAAGCTCACCTGTTTCCATTATGCCCATATTGTTCGAACCTATATGGTTTCAATTACCGTATTCTATATGGTAATTATTTCCCCGTTATGGTTGGTGCTTGTAAATATTCCGAAAACAAAGACTTTATACCTCGAAATATATACTCTTCTCCCGCAACTTTGACGAGCAAACTGCCTACTGGCCGGGCTCGAGTTCCCACGCTTCGCCCACCTGTCTGCCTGTAGCTCCCTGCATACTGTCCTGGAAATGGACCTTCTCTCTTGGAGTGATCACATAAACCTGTAACAGGCTCAAGGACAAGATTGACCTTTAAAAGTTTTCAGGCTCCCCTAAATAAAGTGTACACCGCATACATCACAAAGAACAGTTCAATAAATTTCGAGTCAATAAATGAGATTCTGCAATTGCGTCAGCCGATTGCGTGGAATAATCTAGTGCGAAGACATGTAATACCCATATACAGGGTGTAGAAGGGGATCTGATTTATTTTAGTTTGGGGACGATAAATTTAATCCAAAAACTTTCTCAGGCCACAAATAGTCGAGGCGCCAGCTATACCTAGAATTTGTCTTTGAGAAATGTAATGTTCAAATGAACAAGTGATCGCGAAGCACGCTACACGAAGGCTTGCGATCCAGGCACTCATCTGCCTTAGGGCCCTGGTGGGTTTCAGGGACAGCGCCCTGGTTGGAGACCAATTGCAATGGGCTTTTGAAAAAGGAATGCCTTCAAACTGTGTTACATGAGAAGGGTTGACACACCACTAGCACGACAACTTCGCGCAAAGCGTGAGGAAAATAGCATTTTAAAGAAGTTTTGTAAGTTGCAAAGTAGTATAACGTTTAATCATTTCTGCTGCCGAATTCGTTTCTTCAACTCTTATTTACCTACTTCCTACACGGGCCGGATTAGATCGCCTCGCCACACGAATGTGACCCGCCGGTCGCCCATTTAGGAATCAGGGCTCTGGTAGCCAACTCGTAGAGGTGTAGTCATATATGTGGGCAAAGTCAGTTACTTAATCGGAAACATGTAAGGACAAATTTGCAGGTACTATGTGAACAATTTAGAGACACATTAATCTCTGTTGGCTAATTTCTTTTTCTCGCGAGTGGGGATTATTTCCAGCTGTGTCCACGATCAACCCCCTTAAATAAAATGGCCCACTACGCCCATGCCTTCGCGATATTCGACAGAACCACAATGCACTGATCAACATATTGCTAGTCTAGGACCACATTAAATCGAAGTAAAATAATGTGTTTGAGTTGTCCATTAAACAATCTTAGTTATCGATAAATCCATACTTCCAGTGCAATTTTCCCCTTCACTCGGTGTAGACCACCGTAACATTTATGTTATCCTTCTAACATACCCCCAATTATATATATAAACGGTTTATTTGCAAAATTGTCGACCATCTTTATGTTCGGTTTGCTAGTTTTCAGCCCAAATTGAGATGCCCTCAACCTTCTTTTCTCTGAGATTATTTTTCAGTTTTTATTTACAGACAAGAGAAAAAATGTTTCTCAGACATAACTGCAATCTAATCAACGACTTATTCCTCAGGCTTTCGGGACAACTTATCTTTCACTCTTAAATATAACTTTAGAATCGCTCAACGTTAAAGTACATTCGCATGCTGCCCCAGATCTTAACATTGACCCGGATTTTCCAGGGGGCATTTAAACATTTAATGGTTTTCAGCCGGCCAGTCAGTTTACATCAAACTGTAGGGAAATAACAAGTCGTTTATCAGTTTATCAATATTATAACTTGGGAATTTGTTTCATCTAAATATTGATGGTGCTGTGGCCGAGTGGATAAAGGCGGTGGCGTTTGAAGCGAAGAAGCTTAGCACCCGAGAGGGTCGGGGTTCGATCCCCGGCCGAGTCAAAGTAAGTTAAGTTTTTCATCAAAGAGCAATAAACGGTTTTCCAATCTGAACTGGTTTTTCAAAAGAAACCAAATTTGATGTAAACTGTTGAGTAGGTTAGTCATCCGACATGAAATTGTAATTCATAAGCCATATAGGCTTCTCCCACATTTGTGGTGGCTTAACATCGTAAAATAACTTCCCTTCAAGGCCTGAATTATAACATTATCATTATTATATATTCACTAGGCTATTATCAGCTCACCTAAAATGTAGTTTTTTTATATTGACTACAATTATTTTGATCGACGTAGTTTTGTTTCCCCCTCGTTTCCCTGTGACTTTTTTTTAATACTGCTTTAGTCGTGCCAAGCTATTAATAATTGCCTAGGCGGTTCATTATGCATGTGTATACTGTGAAATAACCACAGACTAGGAATATCATGATCACACTGTCACAGTGACGACGTTATAATGACATCACATTCTCCACAAGACTTTTAGGTTAATTGGACCCTAATAAACCTCCACAGAAATTCTGGTGACGTAACTCGCCAGTCGATGAAGAAGAGACTTTCTGACTTACAACATCCTCATACACATAAAAGTAATTGTAAACGGCAAACCAGAGAGATGTTATAGATAAATCACATAGAGGTATGGGTGAGACATTTCACAAGGGGTAGGGGCAGGGAGGTGTCTGTCCTGAAATTTCCCCTAAGTTGATGAACAATCAGGATACAATCGTGAAGGTTAACCTGAAAATGACTTTTTAGCCCTGACATTAACATTTTCTTTCCTAGAGGTGTGGAGGAAGGCTAACCTCATTTCTCATACGCCTGTAAAAAAAACTAGGAAATTAATTTGAAAAACATGTAAACGATGCATAATATACGATTAAAATACAAATAACACCAGTATTCTTCACTCTGGGTACAATGCTTTGACCTACTAAACACATATAGGTTATTTTGGTCACCCGGCCGCCATTGCTTTTTGTGTACTTTTGAATACGACCAGTGACCTGGAACTCGTTCCCCCAAAAAAGTAAAAAAAATTTAATTCGACAACAAATGGAAATGTTATGACCCATTGGGCTGGTTTTAATGAGTTTACCATGTTACGGATATTGTGGGTTAGTCGGTATTAGTTGCCCATGTTGACAAGATAGCTTTATAGCCTTTTATGTAAATATATCATTGTAATCCAGTTCAGTTCAAACATTACATTCTGACTTGCCGCTGAACTCACAAAAAGTAAGATAAGAACTCTAAAACTTTTGAGTAAAAATTTACACAAAATTACTGTAAAAATTATACATATTTTATGCAATAAAGTAAAATGTATTACACGAAAAGAATGTAGAAATTATCCTTTTCTTAAGCAATTACCCCAAATAAAGGCCATTTCTACATCAAGTATGTGTAAAATTTTACTTGAAATTGCTGAAGTTCTTACTTTACCTGTTTACTTACGGTAGCCATTCTGAGAGGGTTGGAGTATAAGCAGTTATATGCATATGCGTACGAGCAGGGAGAGGGGGGTGAAGTCTACCTGAAAATGGGGCGAAACCAATTTCTTGGAGAGAATACAAGACAGCAGGCGAATTTCTCGGCACAGCCTCCCAGATAATCTATCCAGTGCGCCCATGCAGAGAGGTCGTTATTGGTTTGCACCAGTCTTCGGTGGCTACGAATGATCTAATGAAAACTGCACTACACAAGTTTGCCTGCCCGGCGGACGTTTATTGCTCCTGCACCCACACTGACTGCACTCGCAATACCAAGTATGGTATGTAAGTCAAAAGAGGAGTACATATTCGACACCTGCTATGAAGGCCAAGTTTGCGTGACCAAACTCAACTTTGCTGTCATGATCCTAGTTTCTTAACCTTTTTCAGTAAGTGCATGACGGGCTCAGGCAAAAAGGGTTATCATTTTTAAAAAATTATAACTCTGTCATGCAACATCCACTAGCCTTTATTTTACCATCAAAATGAAGCCAACAAAAAGATCTATCAAATGCCACCATTTTTTGGGGGGGTTCGTATTTGACATTGTTTCATAAAAAATCGTTAAAAAGTTGTTTACATTCAAAAAATATACCAAAAATTCAAAAACATGCTAAAAATGACGTCATAATTTTAAAAAAATCAGTTGAGGCACTTAGAAAAAAGTCACCCTACTCACTTTTTTTTTCTGAATACCTAGGAACCTATACAAACACCATAAGAAGTGATTAGGTGTCAGGGGTAGGGAATTTAGAGATATTTGAGGTATAATTTTCAAAAATTAGTCATTTTCAGTCAAATTTTACATTTCCATCCCAAAAACCCCCTCCCAATATAAAATTACCTAAGTCAACAGGGGAATGTCCAAACTTTTTCATTCAAACACCAAAATGTCCGTTATGAGCTACCTTACGCAGAAATACCAAGAAATATGAAGAAATGGCAAGGGTAGGGTGAGTAAGAGAGTTTCAAAGATCCAAGCAACTGCATTTTTCAAAAATGAGTCAAATTTGGCCCAAAACATGCATTTCTGACCCAAAAATCCCTCCCAATATCAAAAATTATAACCCACAACACCCCTCCGACTTTTCCACTCACTAAAATGGCCATTCAGAGCTACCTTATAAAGCCATGCAGCTCTATTTATAGATCCAAAGTTGTTTACGTTTCACTGTGCACTGAGCCATAGCGTCCTGTGTAGAGGTCAATATAGTTCAGTGTGTGTGAGTTCAGTGTGGGCTGTATAGCAAGAGTAAAATGGGCATATCTTCCTCATTATTTGTCCAATTTCCTCAAATTTGGTATCAAATGAAAGAGAAAAGGAAGCTAAACAATCTCCTGCACCATAAATTACAAAATAATAGTGATCTGTATGGGTTTTCTACGATTTTCTATGAAAATTTGTATTACGTCATCTAATTTGCATATTTGCATACATAATGAGATTAGTTTACAAAAATAAAATATGCATTCAAATTCCCTCTCTTTGCTCTTTACAATGATATATAGGTTCTCACAGAGAATATTCTTCTAAATCAACCAAAAAATTCCTGAAAATATTCCTCTGTTTAAAAAAGTGTAAAAAAGTGAAGACCTTATGGAAAAGGGTTTTTAAGGTTGGCGCAACTTTCATTCTCACGATTGACAATGTACACTTCATCACTGTACATGGTATAGGGCGACCCTCCTTCCGCTTCATGCACAATCGATGGCACCTGATTGGTCAAATTGCTCCACGCAGACTCCAGTAGGAAAGACGAATATGTTCGTTTTTTCCCTGCTTAAGGCGACGCGACTTAAAACTGGTCGTAAAACTGCCGTTCGCAGTCGTAGACCCACGCATAGCAGGGATTCCGCCAGAAATGCAAAAAAAGGGGGGGGGTTTAATTGCTCCTAAACCCCTAGTCAAAACTGATGCTGTCCCTGGCTAAAGTTACAAGTGGGTTCAGGGGGACAAAAGCTTGCTTCAAGACCCCTATAAGGTGCATTTTGAAGGGTTTTAAAGGCCATATACTTATGAAAGTCCAAACATTGCTGCAAAGGTGTCCTCTTCTTAAGTAAGAAACCAAGATATGGACAATTTTTTTAATTTTTATGGAAATGAAAAGGGGGGATTTTACCCATCTTCTTCTGGAAAGGGGGGGGGGGACAAATCCCCCCCTTTGGCAGAAACCCTGCATAGTATACTACTGTCAGCGACGCGACGGTCGAGTTGTGTTGCTTCGCGCAGTCGTGTAGTGTGCTGCTAGCTTCGTCTCATGTGCCTTAGAGTTCTTAACTCCCTTTGGGAGTAGTTTCAGATTTCGCCTGTACGGGTAGCTAAGTAAAGCAAGCAATTTTGACTAGTTAACTGATCCACCCGTGGAACCTTAGTCAGGTGCTCAACAGAATTCGTCGGTTGGGCAACCGATTTTGATGGCACGCTTTTGCCAAGTGGGAGGAAAGCCGGAGTACCCGGAGAAAACCCCATGTATCTCTAGCGGATCAACGCACTTGCATAACACATTTGTGCGTGGGCGGTAGCCGACACAACCACTCTGGCATCTGAGGACATATCTGTAGCGAGTTAATAATCCCCATGACTTACTAAGCAATTCTGAAATGCCGTTAGTTTCGTCACTTTCAAACTGACCAATCAACATCTTGTAATAAAGTCTGAAATGGTCATAGTGCATAGCATATGACAAATATTGAACATTAAGCTATTTTTAATAGAAATAGGGCCTACCCTCATATCGCCTGATGTGTATCAATCCGAGAAAATGGTAGATGACCTGTTCAGGTTAGAGCCTTCAATCTTAACCGACTGCTTTCATGGCTAAGATCATGTGTATAGAATCTCTTCTTTTCAGCCAATCTAGAACGGGGCTATGCATGACAGACCTACGACACCTGAGGGCTAAGAGCTTGGTCACTTAAAGCAATGACTACCTGCAGGGGAGTAGTTCCTTCGGGGAGCACAACGCCTGGGTGGGGGTAACTCTTGTTTTTCGCCCTCGTCACCTAGTCTTTTCAAGACAGAAAGAATTAGAATGTCGGTTCAATGAGTCTTTGCCTAAAGAAAATAGTACATGTCAGTCTCAGATTTTTTTTTCATTGGGGGCGCTACCGGACAGTGCCGGGCGGCGTAGTTTTTTCCCAGGACGAGTCAGGCCAAATCTGGTCAATGGACCATTCAGCTTCTTGGAAATAGGCCACACCTCTAATATCAAAATGACAGCTTTTCGACCCTTTTCTGTAATTCTGACGCCGGATTATGAAAGAACGGGCCAAATAACCCCAATCCACGTAACCCAACCTTAATTTTAACCCTAACCTTCATTTTGAAACAAATTTAAAATTTTTTGAAAACTCGATTTGCCCACGTTCGTCCTGGGAAAAAAAATAATGCTGCCGGGCGGTGCTGGGTGGCGGCAGGATGAAATACCTTGACATGTACTATTAATAGTACACGGTAGTTATAAGATGTTAAAGTTTGACATATGGTGACCTCAAATGACCTCTGACCTCCAACAAACAGTGAAGGATTATTTAACTTAAATGGAGCATCTACTTGCAAAGTTTGAGATCCCTAGCTCATTGTAATTCTTGAGTTATCAAGTTCACGAGTTTTCCTCAGTTTAACCTCTGTTATTCTCATATGAGCTTTGACCTTCACTGAACTTTTTGAACTTAATGCAGAACGTCTACACGCCAATTAAGTAAGAGATCCCTCAAAGTTTCACGTTTCTCCAATTATCATGTTTGCACCAGTGGTTTTTATTTGGTTTGACCTCGGAATATGAAAGATCACACTTTATTCCCCATGGCCATTTATACCTAACCTAATGTTTTAACCTTAACCATGATTTTAAAACAAATTTTAGATTCTTAATTGGAGAAGCGTTCCGTCTGGCCAGCCATGTAGGCAATCTGAGAGCTGCCCTAGCCGAGTTCTTATGCTCGAAAGTGTTGTATTGGTCTCAATCTTTCGTGGCTTCCC
Source organism: Holothuria leucospilota (assembly GCA_029531755.1). NCBI lineage: Eukaryota > Metazoa > Echinodermata > Holothuroidea > Aspidochirotida > Holothuriidae > Holothuria > Holothuria leucospilota. The sequence continues at coordinate 2,753,301 of CM055983.1, read as the reverse complement.
GTGGAAGCAAGGTTGTTTAAGCAAGGTTGGAAGCAAATGTTATCCCTAAGGAAAGCTTTGTCAGCCTACCTAACAAAGACCTTGTTACCGTTATTCCGATATTCTGTTTACAAAACTTACTGGATTCAATCAGCTGGGCGTTCCACTTGGTCATTAACACCAGACATCAAGGCCGTCTCATCACTTTTACAATATAGTGTGAACTTCACACTTTAAGGTTCTTCAACTGTCTACTGCCGCTGCTTGGCTGTTTATATTTCAACTCTGCATATACAGTGGTCCTGAAAGCACATTATTTATGTCACCTCGTTCAAAAATACTTAAAGGGAAAATACAGTCCCTCAAATTTGAAGTAGTGTCCTTTCAAGGCTCCTTTCAATTATGTGACAATATTTTTGTTACTTATTTGTTAAATTCATGCAGGATAACTCCTTGGTTTACCTTCAATACTAAATATCTTTATACAGAAACATAATGAAAAATACCTGTGAGCCAAATAAGAGTAGATCTGTGTAAGATTAGCAAATTTTTAAAAAATAGAATTGAGCCGACTGCTTTCTCCCTTTAATTTCTGTCCATTATCAGATAAAAGCAGACAAGTAGCTACGAGGGCGTGGCGCTGTCTTGCCCAATAACCACACTTACCGCCCCCCTCCCCCGCTCCTTCAAAACTAACTCTTCGTTCTCGTGTAGTCTGGTCACGGCACTGCACATTTGAAAACATCTTCCGTAATTTTTATAATTTCTTCTTGAAGACATTTAGCTCTGGGGAACTTTGCAACTTTGATAACTTTTCAGATGCTTTCTTGTATTTTGTGGTGCTTGCAATTTTATTAGGTCTAACCTAGTCGGAGAAGAATGACCATGATCGTGTCAAATACCTATGTCGTTCTAAGACTCCCGTACATCGTGGTATAGTTGCACCAACTTTTAGGCCACGATATCACATAGGTTTGCGATTCTTTTAAAGTAGTTCTTTCTTTGTTACCTAAAATGATCAGGCAGTTATAACGAAATGACTCAGTCGTTTTCTTGACAGCATAATTATTTCTTCACCTCCAAACACACACAAGGATAGAAGAGATAAACTCGCCCACCCAATTGAACTTACCCATAGATTGTTGGACCGAGTGGCGACCTGATCAATGGATCAGACCCCCAGTCACACTGCTATAATAAAAACAACGATAACGATACCGATATAAAATAACGATATAAGCAAAAAAAAAAACAGTTACAATGCGATCACGTATTGCCACATTTCAGTGTAACTTGACAGTTCATTGTAACAGTATCATTCGATTTGTTTGCAGGACCAAAATAAAATAACGGAATGATACGACCAATCATTCTGCCAGTCAGGTATACTGTATACCAAACAAAGGGTATGGCCTAATGAATTGCCAACCTAGCAGGCTGTACGGCATACTCCTTGTTCAGTCATCATCTACCTGGTTAGGAAACCTTAAAGAGGGGCTGAGCAATCAAAGTCCGCCTCGCAGGGTACCTGCATGGTCAGAGGGATTTTTTTCTTTCCGATTTTATTAAATAGCAGAGTTGTATCCGAGCGCGCCTAATATAATGCAAGGCCATTTCCAATCCCAGAGGCCACCATTCCCGGCGAATTCCGAGTCCAGTGCCCTCCAATAGACGAGTTGGGAAATGTTTCCCCGCAATGCAATATGGGAATGGGTCAAAGGTGAATTGTACCACGCTTACAGTGTCCCAGCGCGGGTGTTGCATGCTGAGCACGCAGAGCTAAACACGTTGCCCGTTGTCATGGTACACTTGACCTTGTGACCCGACCGGAAGTACCGAATTTCCCAACCCGTCTATTATGAGTCAGTTCTGGTTCCAGTGTCCTCAATTCGGGGCAAGTTTCGAGTCTGGTCATTTGAGAAGGTGGCATATAAAGGCTTTTCTTATATTAAAATACAGTTGTCTAAAAAGGTCATTTTCAGGGGTCAGTTTCATATTCTGGCCCATCCATCATATTTCTGACCATTCATTTTCGTCAAACTCTGGCAACAGCTTTTCTTCCCAAAACTATTTTGCGTTACAAGTCTTATGAATATTACATCATAAGAAAATTTGAAAAATTGGGTGAACAAATAACTCATGAGCTACACAAAGCCGTGAATGTCTTTCCATTAATGTCATATTTCATACAAATAAAGATACCCACCTTTTTCATTTGAATTTTTAAATTTCCTATCATTCTACATCCGGAAATGATAGTTTTAAGGGGATGAAAATTTTTTGTTCCACAAATTCAATGTTTCCCTTCCCTTCTCTTTCACAGTGCTACTCTGTGTAACCTGTACACAATTTACACTCGTTCCTGACTGACGAGATCATTTTATCCAATTTCTCTTCACGGAAAGACCTAAATATAGGTCATTTACTTTGTTTTAGTAAAGAGTGTTAACAACAACAATCTCCAGAAATAATGAGTGACTGCAATATTACTAAAGTAGGCGGGAAATTCACGCTTTTGAAAGTACACCGCAGCAAGCGCAAACGATACGCCCTAGCAACGGATCAATATACTTGTTTCTCTATATTCAGTCTTTGTTTAACCCAAAATAGTATTTCGTAGCAATGTAAAGCGCGTGTGACGTTATTTTCACCATACTGTCTGCTAGTTAAACCTTCTTCTCACGGTCAAAGCCAGTTTAAATTCTCATTCAAGGGTTCTCCCTTTTGAAAGACAAACCCTCTCCATATCGTGCAATCAGCGAAAGAACGGAAAGATTGCCATAGCCGCTTAGCATATATGTGTTACAAGACCGCCGACGTAAACAGGGAAGATTATGCTGGGGATGGGACGGGGATTACTCCGCAGTTCGGAGGCCCCTCCAGCCTCAGTCCAGACACCATAGGGAGGTTTCATGGGCTCAAAGATCAAGTAACACAACCAAGTGTTGGAGGGCAAACAAACACACGTGGATACTAGGTCATTTTCTGAAGCAATGATCTTGGTAGTGGTTCTTCGCGGCGCATTTGTCCTCCACAAGACCTAGCGCGTCTACTGAATATGAACTTTTGACCTTTGGTGCAAGCTCCCTATAGAGAACGTGCGGATGACGTTTTTCGTACCACGTGACTAATTTCTCTGGACGGCAAAACCCGCCCCTTGTTACATTGAATAGCCACGCAAGACTGGTTTAAAAAAGGGCATTTAACCTCGCTAGTGTATAATATATTTGGCTAAAATTGTTATTTATTGCTCTCTGTTGCACATGTCTCCAAGGGCAGAAAAAGAAAGTTTCACTCTAAGAAATTCAAAATTTGGAAAGACAACGACAGAAATATGCAATCAGCTGTATTACCTGATAGGTGGTAGTTTCTTTTTGCCGTCCAAAATGACCGACAAAACCGTGTGCTATGACGTCAATGCACGTCCTCTACACACTCTTGTAAACAACCTTACGTCACTTCCTGTCCCTCTCTAATACCCCTCCGCTCGGTTTACAGTCTTGAAAGAAGACCCTTCCACCTGCATAATGTAAACAGATGTAAGTTCACGTGCACTTCCATACGGATAACATTTCTTCACTGTACGGTCGTTACCCTTCGAACCGGTTAGCACTTTAAACGTTTTGTGTTTCTTTTAAAATTGTTTTGATGAAAACCGCAATATCCTGCACTTCCGTTGCTGTGACAAAAAACACGAGTTCATTTTTTGTCATGTTTTTTTGACAAGGGGGGCTGCAAATTTTTTGACATCAATATAAGACATCAATAGTAATTAGAAGAAGTTTTGTCCCGAAGCCAAACTGTCAAATGTTACCGGTAATTACCATGAATGCAACACACTCTTTCTTGATACCTGCTTCTCCCGGTCTTCCAGTCCTGACGTCATCATTGGGGTGTCATGTGACATCTTGAGGGCGGATGTATCGCCCTCGTTCCCCTTGCTCCGACCCTGGATCGAAATTCGAGATTCCTGTCAGAGAAAATCCGGAGAAACTAAATCCTCAATCCAAAAAATGCCTTTCCTGTCATTTTTGTGAGAGAAAAGAGGAAAAGAAATTAAGAAGAATTGTGAAAGAAAAGCAAAATGTGGAATGTAATTATGGGTGGGTTTTCAGGGTTTACTGCCCTTTGTCCCGTGCGGTTTGAATGTGTGAAGACGCCCAGCTCACTTCTATTAAAATAATTCACAAAGAAAACAAAATCAGAAGTTTAATGGCAGAAGAACAATAATGAACCTTGGTTGCCCTTGAGATGATATTATGCGAGCCTTCTTGGTTAGCTCAAGTATAAAAACATTCATGTACGAATCTTACGTTTACGATTACAATATGGTATATACATCCGTTGAAATTGAAAAAGGAAGTCAAAAAAAGGACTCCTACGTAAATAAATAAGGGACAGGAATATTATTTTTTGATCACGCCGTAACGTTGGTAGAATTATTTGATACTGACATGTTATTTTCTTCTGCCGTCTCAATACAGTAGCAGAAAGGACGTTATTGAGAGTAAATTCGTGTTTAATGTTATTCAAAAGCATGTTTTAACACCGCCTGACTCAAATATGCTTCCTTGCAGAAGCGTCTAGCAGGAGACATTCAACTTTTAAGAGTAGCGTTAAGGTAAGAAGGGCAAAGGGTATCCTTATGAAAAGTGCATGCACACTTTGTTATAAATGCGTATTATACTGCATTACAAGGATGGGGGGGGGGGTGGTCTGGAAGAGTTTATCTGCGTAAACCTCCTGGGGCACTAGTGGGGGCTTGGGTGCTGTATCCCCGAAGATTTTCAAACGATGGAGTTGACCCACCATTGTAAGACCGTTGGCCTATAGAGTACCGAAGTGATGTCGTCACTTCCGCATAGTTGCCCATGGCGATGGTTCTAAACAAACTTCGACTTGATTAGCCTAACGTACTTAACGCAATACCTTCAAAAACTGTGATTTTCACGCGTATATATCTATATCTATATATATATATATATATATGACACACAGTAGAACTGAATATTTGTCACAATGGCACTCTTACTACCTATGGAACAATACTATTTTACTTATTTGTTTGAAAATCCCTGCAACTGGAGAAAAAAAAATAAATTCATTAATGCATAGGTTCCCCGTACAACCGGATAGGAACTTTCGGAGGCCTAGCCACTACACTTTTACGTGCAAACATATTGAAGGATACGCATCATTTGAAACGATGTACGAAATGTAGCCGCCATTGTCTAAGAAAATGTAATTTGGGCCAAGTAATAATTACCAATATGTTCCTGGTCGTATGGCACCCTACATCATTGATTTCGTTCTTGAAATGAGTTTAACTTCAGTCGGTAAAAAATGTTAATGGGTCCATCATCGTATTACACCGTAAGACACGCACTTCTGTGTAAAGATCCCTATACCAGATCTACGAAACCTCTTAAAAGTTACAGTTCGAATGTAAACGAAATTTAATCCAACCTGAAAAAAAAATTGTAAAAATACTTCGAATATACATAAAACTATATGTTGGACTCTCATTTATATTAAAGAAGCCATTTCATTGCAATGAATTGAAGAAGTTGAGTCCTACGACAAAGCAACAGGGGTTTTGTTCGTATGGAGCCAGTGTCTAAAATGACGTCACATTTCGGTACTCTGTAATGTTATTCCCTCATTAGCGTGCACAGCCCTGTCAAATCAGCCCTTTCCCCAACTATTCCAGCCCATTACAACACCTAATGGATAACCCTACATTTTCACAGTCCGTGTAGTCAGTGTTTCGTTAAAACAACGTACCAGTAGTATTTAGGAGAGGTTCAATTTCTGGACTCTCTCAGAAGGCTTTCAAAAACGGTTTGTGGAGAATATCTACCTTTATGATGTGGTCACATCTCCAAACCCCATAAAACACCAGTACCGGGTGAACTCGACTCACTTTCCTCCCCTTCAGAATCGATTGATTGCAGACCTTGTGCATTATGTTGGCGATGACTTATGCTGGCGATGACTTTCTCCGAGAGATAATAAAGAGCACTTAGTTCCAAATTGACTCTCTTCAAAAAGCTCTTTGTCAAGAATTTTTTCTAGGGAATTTCAGATAAAATAATGTAGAAATTTGGGGAAAAGAACGGAATTAACTCAAATTAAATGCGTGAGAACTTAAATTGATGCTGCAAACTTCGTTTCTTTATATTATGTGATTACAAATAAGTGAACAGGTGAAAGGTTGGACTGAATATTGCATCTAGCCGATATTTGAAAAACATGTCATCGACTGGGGCTGCCTGAATTAGACAATCAACAAATTCAGTTTTCCCCATTAATAATCGTAATCGCGATTAATCGACAACAACTACGCTTTCTTTCGGTGTTCCTTCAAGTGGATTTCAAGATGACGTGATGACATACGATTTCCACATTTTGTCAAATACTCTTACCAGATGCCCGGTTTGGGCTGTATTAGGTTCATTTCAGTTTATCCACACGAACTGGTTTCTTCCAATTTATGAGAACGAGAAGCCCTGTAGTTTGCACTCATAGGCAACAACTGATCTCAACGAACAACATGAGGAACCCGTGTCACCCACCAGTTAGTAAGGGTCGTGTTCGGGGGCAGCAAACCAAGGGGCCAGTGGCCCTTACATCAACCTGTCACAGGCCACTGCTACTCACAGAGGTCGTAAAATGTTATAGTGTTTTGACAATCGTAGTAACATTTCCGTTTTATGAAGAAAAGTCGCGACAAAATCAGTTGTAAATGATCCTTTAATCGTCACATCAGGAATCAGGAGTCGCTAAATCATTGCCTTGAATTTCAACTCGCCAGTGAGTGTATCTGTTCTCAGAGTGCAATGATCAGGCAACTGGCAATTTTAACGGGTGCAAGTCGGGATCTTGTCACGTAGCTTACGGGGACCGTTAGACAAAACAAGGAAAAAATCTTCCTCTGGCATTCGAAGATTGGGTAAAATATTTTGATGAAAAATAAAACAGTCGACCTAATGATTTCCAGGGAGACCAACAGTGTTATGAAAAGTACTGAAGATTTCTCTCTAAAACATGCATGTAAATAGTTGCAGAATAGACCATGACTCATTCTCTAAAATTAAATGTAGGTTGAAATGAATAAAAGAAAACCAGTTTACTCAGCATTTTACTTTTTCAAAAGTTCCTTTGGATGGATGTCGAAGGGTGAAAACCAAACGTTCCCCCGAATGGGTTCTGCTCTCGGAAGGAGCTGTGTCCGGTAAAGGAACACCCAGACTTTACATGAACAACCGCTCAGCCTTCAGACCTCTACAGCAAGGGTCTGTCTTACGTGGCTCCGTTCTAGACTGGCTGAAAAGAACAAATATTACATAATCTTAGCCAAAAGGCCGAGAGAAGCTCTGGGGTGTTTGCAAATTTGTGAGTATTAAGGTAAAGCATTAAACTCCACGGGATGAGCACTAAAAAGAAGTTGGACGCGTACTTAATAGACTAATAAAATGATAATTCTACCCTGCTGGCATAAGTCGTACGAAAATTTAACGGCATTTTCCAGTGGCTTTTTACAAGGGTCTCATGTGAAAGAGAAAAAAAATCCAGTTTATGCCCTCCAAATCCCGTAGCAATACCCTTTTCCTAATTAGAATATCTCAGATTAAAGAGTACTTATTTTTGTCAAAAAATACCTCCAGTTCTCATCAAGGTCACAGAATGTTATTTATATAAAGTGGGGATATTTCCTCAGATTCCTTTTGTTTTTCTTTATAATTGAATGTCCTGTTTGTCCTTGAAAATTTGATACTGTTGGAATGTTTGAATATGTTTCCATGTAGATTTAGCACAAATCTACACCATATATGTAGGGCATAACAAACCAAGTTGCTAAATATTCCCTACAGCTCGGCGACGTCAATATCATAAAGAAATCCAATCCTATGTCAAATTCAATGTGCCGCGATGACATCACAGATTTCCCATAATGCACTTCATCTTGAGAAAAAAATGCATTTCCTTGAAAATTAATATCTTCCAAACGCTACAAGGTATTGAGATGCAGTTTCACCTCCTAACAGAGAAAATTATTCTGCATTTTTTAAACTCATTGAATTCTGTCTCTGGCAAATCCCTTTAAATAGTCAATTTGATGATTCAAAGGGTTTGTGGTCAGTGTTATGTTCAAGACTTCTTATGAGGGGGCAAGCGCTTTTGTTTTCCGATTAACACATAATCGACTACGTTCAAATACGTGATACCAAGGGAAGACGCATATAATTTATCTTTATAAGACCTGTATACACTATTGTATCATAGAGTGGGCTCAAGTTTAAATGACCCGACCGTTCAGTCTTCAGAACGGGCCCCGCGGGAACGCGTTTAGCTCTTCCGGGGTGTGAATCATTTTACTAGCTGAAGATGGCATTGAATTTGCACATACCTCGAAACTGGAAATTGATTGCTATTTTTTGTAATTGCATTTGTACCAATGGCCGGTAAATTTGATGATGCAAGGGTATTTTGGGTGGGGAAGGTGGATGCTAGTATAGGAGTTGCATTGGAAATGTAATTCTATTCAAGCTGTCTAAAAGGAACTGCCAAATGATCGACGGAACTATCTACGATTTCTTGCGCAGCAAAATAACATGTTAACAGGGCTGTATCCGAGTCCACCTAACCCAATTCCGGGCCAATTCCGAGTCCAGTACCCTCATTTCCGAGTCAAGTCCAATTCCAGTTCCCCAATTCCGGGTCAGTTCAGAGTCCGGCCTTTTGACAGTGAAGCATCTCACATGCATTTTGTACTATTTTGTTACTACACCGGCTAATTAATACGGGCATTTTTAAGAAGTCAGTTTCATGCTCTGGCTTACCTTGTAATTTAGTTGACTGTATGTGACCATTCACTAGTTAAACTAGTAACAATGTAGCTTTAAGTGAGTTTTATGAACTTTCATTTTGTAGGATCGTCTGGAATCGGCTTCGAGTCCACTGTGCCACGGATCCCTCGTTGCTAGGGCTTCGCGATTTGTGCTTGAATTATTTTTGTCAAGGTTATGACCCCCCCCCCCCCTTGAGAAGAGGTTGACGCTCTTGTTCGAAAGAGTTAATTAACAAAGAGCCTTGTATATACAATAGACCAGAAGCAGGACCTTCTAATGAGAAACTGTTCAATTCCAGCGTTACTACAGCAACCAACAGAACCGATGTGTTGTAAATCTATTGTTAACGATCGTAGACAACAAATTTAAAATTTGCATCAGTCCCTGTCGTTATAAGGTCCCCACCGTAGCAGTCTGTGTCCATTGGACCGACGTAATGATCCGTTTATTTGGGTGTTTTTCTTTCCCCCCTGGACTGGAGAAAAATAAGTGAAAGGGTCGAAATAACACATCAAACCTTACAAAATGACAGATATCATTTGCAGTTGAAAATGTAAGAGGTATTCTTGTACTTGGGGCTAATAATCGTTAAAGCTACTCCCAAATTTACAACTTCGCAACGGAAGACGCATTTGGCGGTTTGAAATATGACTCTTAATTTAGTACCATTTATGTTTAGTGACATTTATGAGCGGACAGCAGTAAAGTACTTTGTTCGGGGAGATACACTGTTGGGGTTTATACGGTAACTTTAAGGCGACATTATAAAACCTTACGGCGACACTGTTATAGCTGTGGGTACGTTACGCGAAACCCAAATCGATGTTATGCTCGATTTTATACAGCTCAATTGAACTTTGATTCATTTATTTATTACTCGTTCTAAAGGTTTAGCTGCGCACCGAAGATTAGGCGGGTTGAGAGGGGGAGATTACTCGTCCCTCCTTCCCTGCTGCTATGAAAAGTTCCCTTCAAAATGCGCGTCATGTGACTGAAACACGTCGTCGAAATTAGAAACAACTCATATCACTATGTAAGTGATAAAAGTTCTACCACGAGTAAAGCGTAAACTACAAGAGAAGAGGGCACTGTTCCATGTCAAACTCTATAGTCCCTTTATACGAATAGGAACCCTATTAAACTCCAGGGTCATATATTGAAAGATATATGGCTTTGTCAATGGTCAGTGTACCAAGTTACTCTAAAAATGGAAAACGACACTTTACAAAAATCATCATATACACATGCAGTGGCGCCAGGTGGGGGAAGGGGGCCACCCTCCTCGGGAATGGTCGGCCCGACGTGGAAATTTTCCAGTTTCGTAGGGGAGCCTTAATGGGTACGATATAATATTAAAGTCCCGATGACGACCTCTCGCTTCAACGATTTACTTGATTTCGCTCATGTGGAGGGCAGATTCCTCAATAAAAACCTACTTTTTTTCTAATTTTCATTAATAAAACCCACAAAGTTTGATTTCTTTTAATAAAAGCCCCAAATTTCCGTGCGCTAGTGTGCCGAAACTTTAGTTCGAAATATTTTTGGCATCATTTGGTCGCCTTAAGTCGCCTTTGTCTGGTCTTCGAATTGCTGCACCACCCCCCCCCCCTTTGTCAGGCAGCTTACGGGTAATTTCTGGGCGCCATCCCTGCATACATCATAATTTGGCAGTTTTGTTCAGTCTGCCGTATTGTGTATTTGGAACTGTTCAAACTGGAAAAGAATGCATATCCGTTGATAGTGTATAATTGTGATTATACCCATTATTCATACACAAGAGATATTTTCTGTCACAAGTAAGTACGCACATTTCTCGAACTGCGTATGAGCAAGGTGACTTTACTGCGTTTTATAAGTCACTATAGACCTATATGTAAAACATTATGGTTGATAATTTCTATACCGTGTACTAATATCTCTGATTGTATTTTATTTTAAAGAATCCATTATCTTTCTTTTTATCAAATGAGACCGTTTTAAAGGTCATTCACTCACAACTCCATACCGTTTCAGGATCCATTAAATGGAATTAAAAGTCTATTCTTTCAAATGTAGAGGGCAGTGTTATCAGTCTTTACCTAAATACTACTACCGTACTCCATCTTTTACCGTTCCCAGACAGCCTTTTCCTCCAAAATATGAACCTCGTACTTTACCGTCTAGTAGCAGCTTCCGTATTTAAGAAAATTGTTTGACTATAAACAAGACAATTTTTAATTCGTCTTGTACTAGTACATTTAACTTTATCTTCTTGCTTCGCTGGAGCCTCGGTATGCTGAGGCCTTTTGGAGACGATCTTTTGTTATTCGGAAGTTCACGGAGGTAAAGAGTTAGATATACTTACAGGAACGCACTGCTCCTGACAAAAGTGGGCGTCCCATTTAGGTTAGTGTCAAAAGGATTTCTTAGCCGGAGTGTTGACTTTCTTTGAATGGTGTCTATTTAAGAACTTCACAGACACGCGAACGGCCCAGTTGGTGGTGAGAAAAATTCATCGTGGAGGTTCACTCTCTATTCCAGTTTATCAAGAATAAAAAAAAATAAATTTCTTCGACTTTTCGCCTTGGACCTCGTCTTAGGAAGCAGTCAATTTAAAGGCCAAGTTTCACTCGGCTTAGGATCGAAATCTTTTGTGGAAACAGGCTAATATTTATATGAGAAATTGTAAATTTTTAAAGGGGAGAATGTAATTTGCGGTTTGGAGCTATACCGTCATGTAAAACGTAAGTTTTCATCATTGCTTCCATCTTCTTTTCGTACTTTTGATAAACTTCATCTTTAAGTAATGTTCAAGTGGAATGGAAAAGTTCCAATTCCCATTCAACTGTTTTCCGAACGTCTTTCGGTGGACATTTCTCAATGATACACCCTGAATCTTTTCGTTCTACCTTCAGACATTCTGTGTATGCGGCCGTGAATTGCTTAACATTGTAATCAAACAGAGCGCTGTCTGAAGAGCGCCTCCAATTTTTTTGGTTGTATCATAATCTGTTTTGCACAATAACTTACTACGGGAAATTGCGAACCAAATGACTCCTGTGTGGGTTTGCTACGAATCGTGTAGTCCTTTTAATTTAGCAGAAAACTGGCGATGCAAAATATTTCATTTATGTTTCTTTCCTTCTTTAATTTTATTTTTATCATTTAGTTTTATTATGATAATTTAACCATAATTTTGTTAATGCAGGTCAGGTCAAATTCCTCAAGCTTAGGTATCACGTTATGCCGGTATTGTTCTGTGAATTTTGTTCTGTGAATTTCTGAAGATTTTCACTGTCTCTACTACCGTATAGTTATAAACGTATAGGTTCAAGGTAAACTATATTTGGCGCACATGTAGTAATGAAATTTCGGAAAGTATTTTTGTTGTTTACAAAGTGAATTTTTACTTTGTCCTTGTGTTTTTCTTTAGTTCGGATTTAATAATGCACTTTGCTCAATTAGAGGGATAAAAAGAGCACTTCAAAATTTTAAAGTAGCACCCGAAATGAGATTTAGGGCCGGAAAGGTTTTCATTTCGAAACAGCACCCAAAAATGAGAACATATTTCCAACTCTGGCGTCCATCTATCGGTTGGGTAGCCCGTATCGATGTCCTGATACATACCATATGGCCTAAATGTAAACATTTGCATTGTTTATAAAAATCGTAAATAAATCGGTCGAATTTTTTTCAAGCGACTGAGGGAATCCTTGGCTCCGCAGTGTCCTCAGGAAGGAAGGGTGCGATAAAATTGTCCAACAACGACTGTAAGGTGTGGCGTAGGCCTAATGTAAATTCTCAAGTGTTGTCCTCCATCCAGTTTCTAGCCCGATCTGTTCACCAACAATCGGTTGGAATGGAGGAGGGGGACACGACCCCACTATCAAAGGAATACTCTCCCGAATAGGTCTCACTGACCAATAGTTTCCTTGTCTTCAATAGTGCCTTTCCCCCAAAAAGCGGTGAGGCCTCCGGTCTCATATTGAAAAGGTCTAGGTCATATTCTCAGGTCATACCACTTTTGTTGTCGGTTTATGGAGCATTCCCTTTCGTTCGCATGCTTTCTATAAACCGCCAGTGCAGAGAACGGTGGATGGTAGTTAACTTGTGACAGCTGTGTGGCCGAGATGGAGGAGGGGGTTGGGTACATTCTAAAAAGGTTGAAGGGAAGATGAAGTGGAAATACTATAAGATACCGTACCATTAGAGTTACGTATGAAATAAGTCAATTTGAGCAGCTATTCTATCTTTGTCTTCTACCATGGCTCCGGGAAACCAACAGTTGTTACATACTCTAGAGATTCTGACGCAGGTGGCTGAAACGGGGAGGGGGAGGCAAACCATTTTAAGAGCAAAACTCAGTGTTGGCTACTGATGCATACTTACAAATTTTTGCTTTCAAAGTTTACAGATCATGTTCCCTCGTCTTCCGTTTAAAGTTCTTTATATCTACGATAACAATAACAACATACAAAAAATAACATCACAAGAATTTCGAAAAGTAACGTGGGGGAGACCCCGACAGAAGCAAAACTTATCAAGGCCCGGCCACCTTACACAAATAAGAACAAAGATATCAGTTTACATCGAAAGATTAATAAATACTACATGTAAGAAACAAAATAAAGCTAGCAAAAAGTAGCGATTAAAAAGAGGAAACAGAAGGAAAGAGGAGAAAGAAAAGAAAGAAGGAAAAGAAGGTAAGGCACAGACTTACTAAGATGTAATATCTATCATATTCGTAATAGATACATCTTTAAATTATTCTTAAACCTTAATCTGTTAAAGTTGACTTAGAAAAAAAACATGACTAAGAACTGAAGAACAAAAAAACATCTTCAGGCTCAAGCAAATTACAAGATCTAGGAACAAAAACATAAAGTAGAATAAGCCGTGGAAGAGTGTGTGTAGGGTACATACAGGGATAAATAATTAAGCATAGAATACTTCTGGTAAACGTGAATAGATTTGAAAAGTTACAAGGAAGTAAATTTTCATCATATTCGCATCTTTTATAAGAATAACTGTTGAAATTATTTTGCTTTCAGTAAGAGTGCTAGTTACTTAGCACATGGGAAGGTGATCACTGATAGCAAATTTAATAATTACAAAATTCATAGGACTGCTGTCATTTGTAAATTTGATATTGTCAATAAGAGTAGCAGATGTACTGGACATTCTAGTAGGTATGTCAATGGTTGGCACTAACGAATATGAATATTGATGAAACCAGCACACTGGTTATGTTTTTCTACATTTATCAAATTAATATTGAAATCGCCTAAAAAAGCACGTTTTATAACAATAGCCATCCGAACTTAACATTTCATTTCAATCAGTAATGAAATGTGAAGTACTAAGATACGGTGGTCTATAAATGACCTCAATATTTATAGACTTATCCTGGGAAATGCAGTGAACATTGACTCAAAGCTGTTGTATTTTGTGGCACTTGTTTGTGTCGATGGTCCCTTACAAATGGGGTGGAAAGTTTTCAATTATTTCTTGGTCGACAAAGGTATACTAGGCGACCAGGATGAACCCACTTCTGCACTTTTATAATAGTACGGTAATAGCACAGGTGAACAAAACAAACTTAGAAGTTGTAAATCAAATATTAAAATTCAAATAAGACCCCCGCTCTAACAAAGAAGTGTATACTCTTGGTGAAAAAACGGCAAAGTTGAAAAAGGTTGTAAAAATTTTCCTGAAAAATGGAAAAAGGTAGCACCGTATCAGTGAATTGAGAAATTACAGAATGAATTCTACAGGGCAAAAGAAATATTTCATCGAATACAAATACTGTCGTGTTAAATATATTCTGCTTTATAATAGGTCGTGGCGGTTGATTGCTCAAAGATGATCTCGAATTATTGAAATTTATTGAGCGCGTGTAGGAAGCACAAATTGACGGTTTAATTAGGCGACAAGGTCCAATGCACTTGGGCGACTTATTATCTTTGAACGTAATTAGATTACCCTACAACCATTAACCATTTTCTTTTTAAACTATTGACAACCAATTTTAGTAAAGTACGTTTCCCCGATCCAAAAGCTTGTTGCGTTTTGTCTTGTGTCGTACGCGCCTACATATCTCGGAGCATATATTGGCATGAAAATTATCGATTTTGGAAAAAAAAATGCTTTAACCGTGACGCAAGGAACTCACGTCACGGGGAGTATATTTTAAAGAACTGCGATCATTCGAAAATTAAGGCACTTTTGTTTTCTTTAAAACTGATATTTTTGCTCAAATCGTTATGTTTGTGCCGACTCTAACAACCGAATGTAGGCTAGCCACAATAATCCCACGGATTCTAAGACCTCGTAAGCAAAGTGAAGGCTAAATGTATCTATCTTAGAATATGCATTGTGTTAGCTGTGGACTTAATTAGGCTAATGTGATCTTCACATGCAACTTGCTTCCGACTTACAAGCTTGTCGATATTTTTTTTTATTCTGTACACTTTCAGCATATGACGCATTTGAAATTCTTACGTCATACTTTATTCACCATATCAGTGCCATTTGTCCCGAAAGAGGAATCGGAGAGTTCAGGGAATTTGTTTAATTTTTTTTTTTTTTTTTGCATTTTATTTTTCCTTCTACTGAAGGAGAACTATGATCTCAGTATAAGTAGGCCCGTGTGTACTGTGTAGCCCCGCTACGCTATTGAAATTGAAAATGCCTTAAAAGCTTATTCTGGTGACCAAATTTGATGTTTTCAAAGGATTCAGTAAAATTTTCTGCAGTATAAGGCAGAGACAAACCCATGTCAATAGGGTCTTGTATTGCCTTTGGAAGATACTAGTATTTTAATAAATGCTACTTTTTCAGCTTCTGCAGTGCATGATGGGAAATCTATGATGTCATCTGGGCAAATTAATCAGACAGCGCTTTTGTATTTCTTTATCATATTGATACCACTTAGGTATATGGAATATTTCAAAACTTTAGGCCTATACCAAAGTGATGGAACAGTTTTACACTAGATCTACATGAAAAATTGTCTAAACATTCTAACAGTATCAAATTCCAAGGACAAACAGTTAAGGTTTTCAGTTATAAAGAAAAACAAAAGGCATTTGAAGCAATTTCATTTTAATTATTTTAATCCCTGGCCACGCATTTAAGCTGGGCAGTTTAATGCGTGTGTTATTCCCGCGAATGCACATAGACCGGAAGTAACTTCCTGTCCTGCTACCACGTGATTTCCAAGACAGCTTAAAAACGGAAAGATCGGACCCAATGGGCGGTTGCAGTTGCATGGGCGTTTTGGTCAAAGGTCACGTGACAACCACAGTGCCAATGAAAACAACACTGTAAGACAGGCGCAGTTTTAAATAATACGCACACACTGTATACGAACCTCCTAATCGACGGGTTTCCATTGGTTCGCTCGCGTTACCAGGAAGACAAGCCACTCTACCCCCAGTTTTAGGGGGGCAAGGCGGCACTTATTTTGTCCAGTAAAGTTTACTTGAAAAACATTTCTTTCAAAATTTATTAACGGCCATACAGACATACCAATCCCCTTACTTTCCCAGTCACCTGCATGAGGCCCTGTTACCGTTGCAAACTGAATACAGGTGCCAGCAAGCTGCTCCGTAATTTGCAAAACTCACCTGTGATCAGATGGCAAAACCAGAGGCGATCTGTCCCATTCACATTAGGTGTGTTCTACTGCTTGGGGGTACTAGGACTCGAGGTCAACTGCAACCTCAAGTTGTATCGGCCAAGACTATCGATCTGTATCGAGAAACAGTTCATTGGTTAATCCAGGTGTATAGCCGTGTCTGTCAACCCGTTACATCCTGCTGCGTTCCCTCGTGTTTCGTTTAAAGTTCCATCAACCGCAGACTGTACATGTAGTTACGAGTGAGGAACAACAAGTAGAAACATTTCCAGCTGCTATTGTTTGCAGTGTTAAACTTAACAAAAAGTTTGACAAATCGTTTACAGCATTTCCACAACTTCATAAATGCATGCACGTGGGTTGAAAGAGGGAACCTGCACTTCTACGACCGGAACTTCTCTCCTGAATGAATATTCCGCAACCCCAAGTTTATTTTATATCTCAGAGTTTCGTATACCGTGCCACCTTCCTCAGTAAAAAGTAGTTTCGCCCAGGAAAAATGCGCTACAAGCAGAGAACAGAACGTAAGTAACTATTTGTCAATGTTCCAACATAATATTAGTTTTGGTCAATCTGCGTGGGAGGGTTTTACGCGTAAGTTGCACGGGCTTCCACATAATCATTTTAACATCATGTTTGCATAATGAATTGAACGCCCGGCAGACGTGACATTACTACTAGGCCAATTACCGTATAGCCTACTGATGTGTCGGTTATGGGTGTCCTCGTAGTATCGCTAGTCGAAGTAAATCAGTGACGTGAACAGGACGTTGTAAATTTCCAGTGGCGGGGGCTCATGTCCCTATTCGCCCAATTCCACGGCCCTCGTCCTCTCCCCCTCCCCACTTTTCAGTACGCCACTGCAAACAGTGTGCATTCACACCTGCTGCGAAGGTAACGGTTGGCTACCTAAGTGACTGGTCACAACGCTCTGCTTCAAAAGCTGCCACTCTGCAGGCTCCCTATATATCTATTATCTATCACCTGCTGTACTATTGTTTGCATAGTCTGTGCAGCCTGATTTTTTCACCAACCGCAATCTACACACATTGGTAGCCACACACGTGTGCCAGGAACGTCCGGAGAACGAACTATGAGAATGTCGGTGAGTTTCAACCGGATGTATTGGTTTGCTCGGTTGAATAATTAATTCATTTTCCATGTTTCCAAAGAATATTATCTTCCTGAAACAAGAAAGATCGACTTGGCAAATAAGTCTGTTTGGTAGAAAAGTACATCAGCCAATAAATGATGACGTTAAGAAACAGACGGATCTAACCTCTTGTGTCATCGGCTGGTAACACTTGTTTGGGATAATACACGCTTGGTTTCGCTTCAGAGGATACTCGGGCAGAAGTTCACGAAGGCAAGACAGCAAAGTATTTGTCATCGGTGATTATTTTCAATTAGCAGAAAAGTTTAGTATTTTACTGTCGTCTATTAGTGGGATCTGAAAACCTCCGGAATCGGCTGGTAAGTTTGTAAATGATTTGTCGAATGGTTTCTGTTTGTTTACTGCGTTAAGTCCAAGAGATTACATTGTGAAGGCAATCCAGGTATAGTGTAGCACACAAGGCCCCGTTTCATGAGGAAGGCCGCGATTCATATTTCAGTATAGCACTGTAAAGCTATGAAAGTTGAAGTTGTTGAACTCTGAGCTATCATCTGTGAATGACCAGGTAGAGCCAGGGATGACCATATATGGGATCTTATCATAGCTTTATAAAGCGAGTGAAAATATGGGAGTATGGACCGTAGCTAGAGGCCAGTTCATACTTCAGTATAGCGATGTAAAGTTATGAAAGTTGAAAACTGTTCAACTCTGAGACATGTCCGTGATTGGCCCGGAGCAAGGGATGTCCATATATGCTATAAGCTTTACAGCGCTTGAAAATTTGGAGGTATGAACTGGTTACGCTCGAACTAAAATTTAATTCCAATAGGGCTATATAATGCTATTGCATGGTACATCAATCGTAACCCTTCTTGAAACAGAACCCATGAATCCCTCTTTCAAAGCAAAGTTTGGTATATTTTAATCTTAATCTTTTACCAACAAGATCCATTTTCTCTCCTGATGTTTTACCTTCAAAACTTACTACTTTGTCTCAAGAAAATAATATCAGTCCAATGAGTCCATAAGGAGGAAGCAGTTCATGTATTGTAGCCTAATCCTTAGGCTATTACTATTTATTACACAGCCCATGAGAGGCGGTTGGTACCGTTGTGACATTTGATTAGGACATCTAAGAACATGGTAGATGTATAAAAAATGATCTTTACACATTTTTGCAATATATACACTTCTTCAGGATGAGGGGAAATGGGGTGGGGGTGGGGTTGGGGTTGGGGGAGGAGGTTAGGTGAAAAGTGAAAATTTACTCTTTCAACCGACTTTGCCTCCATATTAGCGCAGGCCCGTAACCAAGGGTGGCCGGCAGTATCGGAGGAGCTTTTGGAGAGTTTTTTAAAGAATATTGTAAGCTCCAAATTGAAAACAGATAGCGATTCTTTGCGTTAAAAGTATGAACCCAGATTGCTAAACTTTCGTCTAGAATGTAAATGCTCACAAGCATATCTTAAACGATGTATCCCTCTTCCCTTCACCCTGTTTGCACTTTCTCATTTGTTCCTGCCCTTAATATTTCATAGGTCCCTCTTGCCTACGTAGCAGGCTGTACGGTATACCCAAAAAGAGTCCGCTCGGTGGGGACAAACCTCTCTTTGCAGTGACATGTTCTTTTATACCTTTTAAGGGAAGCACATGAAATTCTACATTTTTAGTCAAGTGTAAACTCACTGGTTATGACAAGCAACGTTTTTCCTAGTTACATGTGCAGTCGAACAAATTGTCGAAACTTCAGTTCTTTTTAAAGGAGTGTAAATGCCGTTATCCTTTCATTTTTTCTAAGGTTTATCCCATAAAAGAATGGCTAACTCGTAGTTTCGCGGCAGTACAATGTTTTCGGCATTTCTCAATAAGTGATGGTCATTTGCAAAGGCTTAGTGGAAAATTTCATTTGTTTCTTCTCTATTTTGAGTGGGGTTGGGGTGTAAATTTTCATTACATAGCCTAAGTTCTATACAGAAGTAAACGTTGCTATACATGCACAGACTATAGAGAAGTCTACTTTCTTATCCTGCCGCAGGGACACAGTGAGCATATCGGCAACATGGGACAAACATAGCTTTTGCTTGCACATCGCATTGCCAAATGAAAAGGGTAATTAAATTCATTGCATCGTAATCCCCCATATACCTTTGCGCCTGGGAAAAATACCAACCCCTTTACTCCACCACTTCGTCAGGCACTTTTTGCCGCTTGACCTTCACCTGTTTACATTTCCAAGTCGCCCTAACATGCCATCCAAAGACCAAATACTCGCTGGTTCGAACATGACTTGCCATTAGAGTAGCGGAGATTTGAGTGAAAAAGTTGGGGGGGGGGGGGGATAATGGGCCCTTGAGGCAAAAGTTACTGTGTGAAAAATTGTGAAAGTCATTGGGAGCATCTCCAAGGAGGGTGGTGTATCCACCCATCCCTCATCGTGATTTCCGCCTGTATGCTATTGTAAGTGCCATTTGGTTAGGCTACTGTACTTGGTATATCCCATGGTCGACTTAGAGAATCAAGAAACCGCATTGGGACACATATCCTCTACTTAAAGATGCCCTCTTCAAACGTTATAGAAACTAGAAAATTAGCCTTCTGGAATTAGCCCCTTCAGAATGGTGCCCGTATTTTTGAAAGCTTATATAGGCCATGTACAGATCTGGTTTGTTAGCCTTAATTCTATTCCCCGCGGGCAGAGGTGCAGTTTGTTCACCCATTCCTAGAGTCACAAACCTTAGGTATACATCGTTGAGTTTGGGAGAGGCCGCACAGCCAGTTATGCAGGTTGTTAGCCTACTTACACAGAGTTAGTCACTGATACATGGTCAGATATAATTATGTCTCAAATCCTTAATTATCATCCCTCATACTTCCTAATTACATAGGACAGTGACAAAGCACTAAAGGCGTTATTAGTTCCGAGCACAAACACAGCGTTGCAATACTGCGTGGCAGAGGCAAGTTTTGTTCATGCCTTCCCAAAACAAAAGGGTTAAGGTAGACCATTAGATCAGGTTTGCATGGCTTATAATGCCTATAACTTTGAACTGGCCTAACTCTCGTAAACAGATAAAGGGAGAACCACAATTACATTCCCATTGTACTATAGGCTATAGGCCTATAATTATATCGTGGTGTGCTTACATTGCTTGTCCAATCAATTCCCAGCAGGTGGCATTTCATTTTCATTTGGAAATTCAAATAATCCAAGTCTAAATTTTGATTTTTTATCAAAACACAGTGAACTGATCAACAAATACTTGAAACCTTTTGAAAACTAAGCAAACACAATTACATTACAGATTAGTTTGGCTTCGCCCCTGTGTGTATAATGTGCTAGTCCGAATTAGTGAATTGTGCATAGCTTACAGCTCTTTTAGGCTTATGCTTATGTCAAACTGAGAAAGTCCAGGGCAGGCCGCACAGAAGCGTTGATAGCGCTACCAGCACCAATAGCAGTGCTGAATCGTACTGCTATTGGTGTTGATAGCGCTATCAACGCTTCTGTGCGGCCTGCCCAGGTTTATACTTCAAATGCATCAACACCGTTCAATGTAAAGGAGCCATGTAAGGCCTGAACGGAGCGAAAGGGAAAGGTATTTTGGCTGTATTCATGCAGGGAGATGCTAGAGTAGCATCAAGGAGATGACATCTCCTGGTACCGGTATACATGCGTGCGGTTGTCGCCCGCACTCGCCGGTCACCTGCACTCCCCGGACTCGCCTTCACCAACGGCCTTGAAACCTTGATGCTATATAAGAACGACTTTTCTAAGCACAGTAAAATGCATATCATAGCCAACTATATAATATGAATAATATACAAAATCCATCTTGGGAGGGATATTCATCGATAATTGTGGCTTATATCTTTACAATTTCGGTTTTGCGTGATGGTGGCTTCAATGCCAAAACTTTTAACCATAAACGAAAAATTTGTATCATTGGGTACGGTACTGCAAGAAAGATTTATTTTATTGTCAGTTTTGACAAAAGAGGTGTCAAGTAAAGTGAAATTCTGCCTGTCTGAAACAACTTTGAAACTTTCACACGATTTTGATATTTGAAATATTTTTTGTACCAAAAAAATTTGTTTAAAAAAATATATGTTTTCTAACTTTCTACGACTTGCTTTGCTTCCATTGATTTGCCATTAAAGCGACGTGGGCCCCTTAGTTCTTTGTCACGATATTATAACAGGTTTGGAAACTCAAAAAGTGATTGTGATAGCAAGTAGATCCATTTTATAAACTTGATTTTAAAATAAAGAGCGGCGACCACCCTGGATGTGAGGGGGTTTTAAGGACTGTAGAGACAGTTTTCTTTGGTTTAAGGTTTAGATCAATTAGGGTCGTCGGGCTGTCTTCTATGAAAACCGTCAAAGATTCTGGTCAGGTATAAAGTATGAGAAAGATTGAGATAAAACAGTCACATGTCATATTTTCTTTGGAGAAAACAACCATAATTTTGTGTTTTCAACCTAAAAGGTTATCACGGCATATGCATTCGCCTGAACTTATATACTGTAATACCAAGCTCAGACCAAGCCTGCGAAACGGCGCGGTATGGAAACTTTTCAGTACAGGACTGTTTTGTAATGATGAGCAAAGTGAAAAAAAATTCGTCCGTTCCGCCGGGTAAATTCCGTTTCGTCAGCCTTATATCATGGAGCTACCACATACAAGCCTTCATATACGTACACAGTGAAATGTGACATTTTCTGTAAGGGTGGTTCAAGTTATTCACAGTAAGTGAAAATCACTGTCTTTCCGAAGTTTGCGCTGATGGCATGGGAATGGATACAACACTTATTTATACGTAACCCATGCCACACTGGTGAGTTTAATTTTAGGAAATCGGTACATGTAAGTTTGAGCCTCAAGATGTATATGGGACTTAAATACAGGTCAGTCTGTTTCCAGTATAGTGAATATAAGCAGGCTACTACGCAGGCACACTCGTGGTGAGTACCGTACGGTATTCATGTGATTATATATGTGCTTGTACACGCGTGGTCGTATATGACATTATACACGCAACTCGTACACCCAAGACACCGTATATCTGTTTAAGAAAAGGCAAGTCCACACTTGCACAGAATACTTGTACTCAAAACTATTAACTTACACGCGACCTTGTACTCACAACCAGCAGACCAGGCGCGTTCCTTGCCTTCTTAGCGATATGTGTGTTTGTCGCCGGGGGGGGGGGGGGGATTCGTCCTTGTTCAAGGGTAGACAGATAACAGTTTACGCGCATGTGTACCCTTAAATTTCAACCCCAGAGTTTCTGTGTCGAAGGGGCATGCCCGTTGCCCTCCACTGACCACGCCACAACTCATGTACGCATTACGTACACACGTACTTACTCGAACTCTCAGTGAAGCGTTGTACTCAAACTACGGAACTGGTTTTGTATGGCGTCATTAAGGACGGAATCGTAGCGCTGCGTGAGTGTATTGATGTACAGTACTATGTTAGTAGCCTATATGTCATGGGTTGCCACGAGAACATGGTATTATGAGAGCAATTTCGTGAAATTGTCCTTGTATGACGTCATCAGATGACCCTACCTGTACTGCATTGGCACAACATGAAACTCCTTTAAACTCCTTTGAACTTTCTTGAAAGTTAAACAGCATTCAAAAGAACATTTAACCACGTGACCTACCTAACCCCAAAAGGCAAACAAAAGCCTTTACCTTTGAACGTGAAAAAATAAAGGCAACTTCAACCTGCTTTTCTGACTTCTGATACTCGGACCAGCCGATTGGAGATGAGAAGTACTGTGTAACTCAAAGGGACATCCATACACGCGCTTACTAGTGCAAGATGATCATGAAGGTCACTATAGAGGGGTTTCACCGACGTCTCGTGATCGCACGTCTCTTTGGTTTTGACAGGTACGCGTCTATTGTGCCACAGTAGTATCTATGGTTATGCCGTGCGCGTGTTCTGTAAATACGCTTACTGCGTGTGTGTTTTGCCCTTCAGTGCCTGGGATTCCCATGCGTGTGACGTCACATGAAATCCCTCTATAGAGGATAAAGCGTGCTAAAGGCTACTTTGAAGACTCAACGAGTTGGTCCATTAATCTGATTGGATCGTACATTCATACTCGTGTCTATTATCGCATAAAGACCTAGAACCTCTGTCATATTGATTTTATCGCTTCTCCGAAGCAAATCGCCCAGAACCTCACTGAACTTTTTTCTCACAGATGGAAGAAAAATTTTCTCTGATTTATCCTGGACAACTGCTTCTATTTCATCGACAATTAAAATGTATCTGTTGGAATCATTTAACTGCTTAGCGCAAAATTCATAAGTAAACATGCGCCTTTCAACTTTTTTTTAGTTCATATAGTAAATGATCAGTCGGCGTCATACTTATTATATTGTTTACATGACATGTCCTGCCGGGCTTTCTTTCAGTTCCGAATATGAACTTCGATAAATGATCGCCTCTATTAGCCCCGAAATCGTTGGCTGAAGTTAAGTTTGGAACGTAAAATTATTGTCGTAATGTTAGAACTAACGAGAGCGACGGAAGATGGTCGAAGTCTCTCGAGTCGCACGTTTTAGTACTAATAACATCAGCTTGATGTCAAATTAATTACGGCATAAACAGATTACTCAGTTATTTGCATTCTTGCGATAATTTGAAAATCCGCAATCTAAATATTTAAGAGACAGGATATGTTCAATGTCGATCAGTGTGACACGTCAGGCTGTGGAAACATTTTCAAACTTTTCATGACGTGTTTATAAATGTTCACTTAGTTAAAATTTTAGCAGTTGAATGAATCCCTTGGTGTCGGATGCAGTGGCGTAGCTAAAAATTTTTGAGCAGGGAGGCACTGGGGGTCACGAACCTTTCCTGGGAGGGCACAATTTCTGAATTATCTCCCTCTCTATAGGACTAATATATATAAAGCTGTACATTCCAAACTTTTCCGTAGGAGGGCACCTGGGGTGGCACGGCTTTGTCGTTGGGGGTACATGCCCCCTTATGCCCCCGTAGCTACGCCACTGGTCGGATGTGAGCTATGAACATTAAAGTCTCTTAAATCTTCTTATCATCGACGAAGAAAACAAACCTTTGTGCATTTGATCATTTTTTGCTGATATATACACAGCTCCAGCTCAGACGTTTAGCCATCCCAGCAAGTTATAAGGAACGTGGTCGCCTTTCTTCCCGTGGAGGCGTAAGGTGAGGGACAAATTAGGCCAACTGTCTCTCATGGGGGTAGGGAAGTGGTTCAAACCCTCTTTACCAAGGGGTATGTAAATGTTATCTTTAGGGACTACTTCTTTTCGGCTCCATGTCCCCTCTCCGTCATTTGCAAATGTTGGGTAAAAATTTCACCAACACTGCATGGGCACGTAAGTGAAAATACTAAAATTGGGTAAAGTTTGCCAATTAATTGTCGATAAAAAGGTTAACTGAGAGGTTAGTTACCCAATTAAGTGGTGAGCATGTCTCTCGGTAAACCTATTAAACAACGGTTGTTGGGTAAACATTGCCCAATTTCAGTATGTTCACATACGTCATACGTGCCCAGTGTTGTTGAAACTTTTACCTATTTTTACAGAGTGATTGGCCATTTAAATGGTACACCGACTGTCAATGATGTGTGGTGTTTATGCTATACCGCAACTTATATTAAAACAGTACCCCGGAAAATTCATCTCGCTACGTGAAATAACTGGTGCAAGCATGGCATTGCTGGGAGGTAGCGTCCCCAGGGAACTTAGGAGTAATAGTGAGGTCGGTTACGGTTGAGTTAGTATAATCTGGTTGATACAAGACAGTTTGGCCTTTCCACATCGGCGTCAATTGAACTTCGGCGTACATGTGACATTTATCTCAATGTCGACGCAAAATGAATAGGAAAGAATTGTGATGTTAATTTCTGAGTGTCTCAGATTTTCGTTCTCCAACAATTGAGATACTGGCACGGGGTGAATGATTTGACAGAACATGCTGTGATATCATATGAAATGTGAGTTTTTTACTAGGCTAGAAACCGTAGGTAAATCCAGTAATTGTGTTGTGAGACGTGATCTTGAAATATGAATCAAAATTCATCTCTGGAAAATGTAAGTGGGGAGGAGGGAAGCTAGAATGGCACTGCCTTAAGGAGTATTATTTTCAAACTTGAAGCGTCCCTTTTCAAATGATATGTAGAGAAGCGCTGGGTACGGTAACTATTGGCCCGTGTTATCAGGGGGTGTTATTAGCTAATAAAACATCCCTAGTGTTATCTAGCTGCACGACCTGTCCCTAAAATGGTAAGATACACAGATAAATGTGTGGCCATACTGCAATAACTTTGCCACAACAAGGCAAACTCAGATTTAGGCAAATATCACTTACAGCAAAGACGACCCGAATATTTACCAAGCGCCGTGGGGAGGGGGAGGGTGAATGGGTCGGTCTGAGCCATGCTTGCTCGAGAAAAACCCTGAACTGAGTCCTTGATTGGTACCGAAAGTCTGGCATTTTGCTCCAAATCTAGGGGATGTAGCCCCTCGCCCTGGTTTCATACGTATACGACTTTTTATTCAGCTGGTGGATTAATATAAAATGACCACCAGATCCATGAAGGTGCTGGAAGTAAGCAAATTGCTATGAAGTACTGCAGAAGATGGGTTGTGAACTTTAAGACAGGAGTAAGTGAGCAGCCTACGTCTTTGCCTACGTAGTAGGCTGTACGGCATATTCCTTGTTCAGTCATATCCCAAACGGTTTGGGAAGCTGAGCAAACAGAGTCCGCTCCGCGGGGTACCTACGTCTTGCTCCGCATGGCCAGGATGGTATACTTTTGCGCTGGTCGCTTGCATCTTTAATAGGCCTGTTCTTTAAAGTCCCAAACTTAGACCTGTAGACCCAATATGCAAGCTTGGTTATAGGTCAGAGAGCTGTCATTCGGAGTAATACCTCCTCGATAGTTAGGCTACACCAATCGATGTGAAGGCATATCTGAATATGATGCCGTCATATACGACTGCTGAGAGCACGGACTCCGCACAGTCTATTCGGATAACTTTACTCCCTCTGTAATAAGCTCTCTACTTGTTACTATTCTCTGAAGATTTCACTCCCCTCCCTGATTTGATGGTCACATTCGTGGATAAATTCAAATTCTAAGGAATGTTTACAAAGGCATAAATGGAAAGAAAGGTTTAAATTCACCTTGAGAGACTTGGGAAAGTCTAACTACAATCCTGGACAAAATTATCTGGGACAAATCCCCGCGCCCCACCTCAATGTTGGTTTTGAAGGTGAATTAAAGTTGAGCGCTGAAGAAAAGAGCGCGCTTTTCGTTTCTTCTCAACATTGAACGAGGGGTGGAGGGGAAGGTCCGGAAGTGTCCCAATAATTTTGTCCAGGATTGTAGACTGCTAGAAGACTTGATACCATGGCGACCCCCAACAAACGGGAAAAACACAACTTAGCCCTTAGCAGCCCCACGACACAGGACAAATATAGTGACACAATTGTTACCAGGATAAACGCACATGGTAAAATCTCGATCTTGCATTCGGAAGACGAAATTTTAGTTTCATAAATTTAGAGAGACTTTTTTGCATTTCGTGCGAAACTAAAAGGTTATTACTGCAGAACGGTAGTGAAAATGGTGCGAATGACAATATTCATGAAACTTTGTGTAGGATTAGGCCTATTTCTAGGTGATTCGTTTGAAAAAGCGAACGAAAGAAAAATCCATCAACTTTAAATTAATGTGACAGAGACAATACAGAGATTCTTCATTCCGTAGCGCGCCTTTCATTTGTGATACACTTTGGCCGGTCAAACATTCATTGTGGCCTTTGAGCCTACAATTGTAGCTATGAGTCTTGCTGTGCACTTGTAGCGTTTATCCATCTTTTGAGCATGAGCCGTGACGGCTAGTATCGCAATCGGAAACACCCTGACCTCACGCGAAGAGCCCTTTTAAGATCAATCAGGGAGTTGACAACTCCCTGGATCAACAAATGTATGGTCAACGTCATCAACATCATTAGCAGTGACAACGTTAGCATCATAACAGCGACAACCGTATAGCAACCTGACAAAATCAATGACATGAAAGTCAACCACTACACATCAACATCATCAATGTCAGTCAAACAACAACAACAACAACAAAAGCAAAAACAAAACAACAAAAACAACAGCAACAACCAAAAAAAAAAAACCCAACATCAACAACATTAATGAGAAGAAAATCAACCACTTATACGAATCAAAATCATGAACGTCAGCCATACATCAACATAAATAATATCAGCAACATCAATAAAATGAAAATGAACCACTTACAAACCAACATCAACAACAACAACAACAAACAACAACAACAATAACAACAACAGCAGCAGCAGCAACAACAACAACATCAAAGGCAAGTGGAAAAGTAATTCAGCATGCACCAGCGGTAACAATATTGATAATAGGATAATCAACGGGCTAATACAAGTCAACATCGTCAATATCAACATCAGTCATGAACCACCAGCAACAAGAAGTGATGACCTTTATTAAAAGTTAGTAGAATGTAACCTACATTCCTTCCACCCTGGAAGCAAAACTATCGCGTTTATTCTTGTCCACGAGACAGTTGACTCGGAAGGAGAGTTTGCGGATGATTTCTTTGTGTGTATCTAGGTAAATTGGTATAATAAGGGCTATTACTAAAGAATACTGATACTCTTTGAATTGTTCAATTAATGGTGTCAAATAACCCTCTCATTGAACAAATACGTTATCGAACCAGTTTGAGTATATGTAAACTCCCTGCAATCAATTCACGGCAGACATTCACCTTACAAATTTACAAATCGTCCAAAAGTTAATGCCCTCGAAATCAATTTGTCGCATATACATCGAATTATATGCCAGTGACCGGGATATCACGGGACAGAAGCCTCTTGTTTACGTTATATATAAACGCCCAGATTAGTTAGCGACACTGAATTTAAACAAGCCGGAACGAAGGCGTGACTTGGACTTAAAACCCACTAATGGGAATGATTCGATCTGGAGTAAAGTATCAAGTTGGATTTCACGTTTCCGACGTAATGACTTGTAATAGAGTCGTTTACCTCCCTATTCATAATTGTTATCGAGTAAGGAAGCAGAAACGTGATGTCTTACCACATTTTAATGTTTGAAGAGTGACACAAGTTACCTCTGAGAAGCTTGTCTGTGTCCATACTTCAATTACCCTCCACCAGTTGTTTCATGCATCCGTCCATCTTAAAGAGAGACTTGACTCATTCCACCGATTCTTACCAGTCCCACTGTCCATACCCATAGATCGACAGGAAATTTTTTCTAAGGGCCGAGCCGTTTTCGTCTGAGAAAACTTCGCTTTTTCCAAAAATCTGCCCGAGAAATAGGTTTGTCGGACTCCGGGGGCTGCAGCGCCCAGCCCATTGCTCGCTCGTATGCCAATGCTCACGCCCACCCGGCCACCCCACTCCCATCTCTTTACCCCACTCCCACCTACTCTACTGTTACCAACACCTAAAAAAATCATGTCGGGCAAAGTGGTTGCTAAACTCCATAGACCCCACCCCCCTTCCCTCTCTCGCGCTCCTTATTGTGATTTAAATCTAGGCTTTACATGTACATTCTGTCCATCATTCTCCTAATACGTAATACTCTCCGTTTCGTTGTGTAAGTTCTGTACACACATATACTCGGGCCTACATTCTTGATCTATCTGATTTACCTTTTAGGCAGACTCGTAAGGACTATATGGTCAGTGAGTTTTGACCCCAATTTAGGCCAAATACTTTTCTAGGTGAAAAGTATTTGGACCAAACTGAACGGGGTCACAATCTAAGACAGTCTGACCCAAATTTTTTGAAGTTTTTCCCTGTGTACCCATTGAAAGTAGGTCAGTGATCAATTAATTCTTTCCCCCCACTCGGTCTCTTATGTCCTAATCTTTCTGCCCTTATAGCAACAAAGTTGCGATACTCCGCTTACAATACATTTTTACAAGCGCGAAAAACTGGAGGTGGCCCGCGCGGCTTGTTATGATTTTCGTTATTTCTGAGAGAAATACACATGAGTGTAAGACAAATAACAGACTGTGGACTGATGCGCAGACTGAAGTGATCACATTATGCCTTTGGGACATTCTTTCGTGTGTAGGCGAAATTAGTTGTTTTACAGTTTTATTATCGATCGCGTCGTGAAATATATTCAAAATTATAGTTTTGTGGAATGTTTGACTTTCTCTAATGGTGAAAAACTCTGTCAATTTTCAAATTAAAATAATGGACATCTGGTACAAAGAGCAGACGAATTTATTTCGGAGTTTCGGCCCGTGCTTCTTCAAGTTATCAGGGTCAGGAGCTGTCAGGGTTAAACTTCTTGGGAGGTATATTTCCTCTTATAATCAATTGTCAGTCAGCAAATTAAAGGGAAGAATCCTTCGCCCAACCTTGCTGTGATACATAAGCTGAATCTTAAAACGTCACTATTTTCCCTTACGAGAATCTTTCTTGATGTTTAGAACATAAATATTGCATGTTAATAGTAAACCAATGAGTTATTTTGCATGAACTTTAATTTAGTAACAATATTACTACATGATAAAAATGAGCCGTTATTGAATTAGGATACACTGTTTAAATGTCTGTAGAATTACAGAAGAAGTAATAAAGAGATACATAAAGAATGCCCCAGAAGTGCTGTCAAGTAGTTTAAAAATTGACAGCACTTTTCTGTATTCTCCTTGTATTTTTTATGTTTGTTCTGCAATCCTACAACATTTTATGGACACTTTTTACAGTGCACTGGAATGTTAATAATAAGTTAAATTGAGATGAAGTTAAATTAAGCAGAAGAATACTTCAGCCCACCACTTAACATGGCGTCTTTGTGCGTTAGTGCATACTGTACCCTTTAAGTCTGTAAAGCCTGGTTTGAGTCTGGAAGTATAGACCTAGTATTGTACTTACGTATCGATACAAGATCGGAATAAGCCTGATTTGAGGCTGGAAGTAGGCCTATAGGCCTAGTATTGTACTTACGTATCGATACAAGATCGGAATACCCTTCATTTGTACACCATATGCACAAGACTTCACAGAATATAAAGTGTGCCCTCTTCTGAGGTCAGTCCGTAACTGATAGCAGTCAGCTGATATATATAGGTTCAGTACAGCGCTATAAAGCTTTAAAAGTTGAACACTGTTCACTCTGAGCTATGTCCGTGATTGGCCCGGAGGCAAAGGATGACCATATATGGTTCTTATAGCTTTATAGCGTGTGAAATCTGAAAGTATAAACTGGGCTTAAGTTTTGTACCGTTCAGCTACGCGCGTAAGTACCATACGCGTAGGAAGCTGTTTTCGACAGGGGGCCTGCACGTTGTTCTGGACCGCCTTCCTGGGGAGGAATCTAAGATGAGGGGGTTCCCCCTCCCATTTCGGAAATTTTCGAATATTTTAGGGTCCTTAAATGCAACATATTGTTCAAATTTTGAGGAAAATTACTGTAACTTTTTTCACAGAGGGAACAAATAAGGGATTTTCGTCCTTGAATTAAAGGGGGAGGGGCAGAAGAATACTTCAGCCCACCACTTAACATGGCGTCTTTGTGCGTTAGTGCATACTGTAGTCTCTATTGTGGAAAGTGCATATTGTGGAGATTGTGTACCTACCGTAATTCAATTGGCAAATTAAGAAAACCGAACTTAACCGACTCACGGTTTGTAAGTAGATTCGAAAACGGAACGGTTACCGTAGTGATATCAGCAACTCTGAAATTCAGGTTCCTGGGTACAAAATTTTCAGGCAGGATAGGGCTGATACTGTCTGTGGTAGGGGTGGAGGGGTTTTACTGTATGTTAAGGATAGCATAAATTGTGTTGATGTCACCAACAAGTTTTCTTCAGGATTTTCTAACTGCTTGTGGTGTGAAACTAGTTTTGGCAATGAGTCTTGCACTCCTTTAGTTGTTGGTATTATTTATCGTTCACCAAATTCTTGTGCTGATAATAATCAGAGTTTGTTCGAAAGTTTTAGGATAGTTTCTTCAAAAAGGGCAGTTGTGTTTGGGGATTTCAACTTTCCTGATATTGATTGGCATTCATGTACTAGGAGGGATTTTCTCGAGGCAGTGTCTGATGTTTCTTTACCCAGCATGTTCTGTTTCCCACTCGTGAGGACAATTGTCTGGATTTGGTACTAAGTACTGATGAAAACATGGTTAGAAATGTAGCTAGTGGTGGTAAGATAGGATCTAGTGACCATGACCTCATAAGTTTTGAGTTACTTTGTTTCAGCAAACT
Source organism: Holothuria leucospilota (assembly GCA_029531755.1). Taxonomy (NCBI): domain Eukaryota; kingdom Metazoa; phylum Echinodermata; class Holothuroidea; order Aspidochirotida; family Holothuriidae; genus Holothuria; species Holothuria leucospilota. Next base: position 2,721,423 of record CM055983.1, on the reverse strand, counting down.
TCAAGGTAGTGACAACTGTTTTCGATTTCAGCAAGGCTAACTTTACTCATGCTAAAGAGCTTTTTACCATAGATTGGGTTGCACGCTTGTCTCACTTAGGTCCTGCTGAAGCATGGAGTGTCTTTCGTAATATAGTTACTGACACTACAAAGTTGTGTATCCCACTCAAGAAAGCTGTTGTTAAAAATAGGCCAATCTGGATGTCTAGAGAGGTACTTAGAGCAGCCAGGAAGAAACGTAAGTGCTGGCGTCGATATAGGGTCAGTAAGAATTCTGATGACTTTGCAGTCTACAAGAAGCAGGAACTCTTAGTTAAAATTTGGTTATTGACACTAAAGCTAAGTTTGAAAAGCAATTGGCCAAGGAGGTTAAGGTAAATCCAAAATCTTTTCATGCCTATGTCAGGTCTAAGCAGAAGGTTAAGGAGGGTGTTGGGCCTCTCCAAGGTAATGAAGGCACACTAGTTACTGATCATCAGGATATGGCTAATTTGTTAAATGATTATTTCGTATCTGTTTTTACCAAGGAATCATCTGTTTTGGGGACTAGTAGGGATTCTGATAATTCTTCTTTAGTTAGTGATGTTGTCTTCTCTGAAGAGTTGGTTTGTAATAAGTTGAAGAGTTTAAAAGCTAGTAAGGCCCCTGGGCCTGATGGGATCCATCCTGCCATTCTCCATGAATGCTCCGAGATTTTTGCATTATTTTTCAGAAGTTTCTGGATTCAAACTTTGTACCTGCTGACTGGCGGATTGCTAATGTTACTCCAATTTCAAAAGGGGGATCGGAGCTTGCCTTGCAATTATAGGCCGGTCAGTTTAACCAGTGTTGTGTGCAAAGTTATGGAATCTGTAATCAAGGATTGTTTGCTTAAATATCTTTTAGATAATGGGGTACTCAATCTGTCACAGCATGGTTTTTTACCGAGTAGATCTTGTGTTACTAATTTACTAAGCTTTCTTGAGGATGTTTCCTTATCTCTTGACTGTGGTCACGGTGTTGATGTCATTTACCTTGATTTTTCAAAAGCCTTTGATAAAGTTCCATTAGGTAGACTTATGATTAAACTGCATAGGTTAGGCATCAAGGGCAGTTGTGCTGACTGGATAAATTCATGGCTCAATGGTAGATCTCAGAGAGTTGTTGTTAATGGTAATTTCTCTTCTTGGAAAGAAGTTACAAGTGGAGTTCCACAGGGTTCTGTTCTTGGCCCGCTTCTTTTCTTAATTTTCATCAATGATATTGATAGCTCTCTCACATCTAGTATTAGTAAGTTCGCTGATGATACTAAGCTCTATAGGAAGGTTAGTGATAGGGATGATGCCTCATTACTGCAAAAAGACTTGGATAGGTTATTTTCATGGTCTCAGACTTGGCAAATGTCTTTTAATGCAGATAAGTGCAAAGTCCTTCACTTTGGTCCTAAAAATTTCAGCTATGATTATAACATGAATGGTAGTATTCTGAGTGATGTGACTTTTGAGAAGGATCTGGGTGTAGTTATTACAGGTGATTTAAAGCCATCTAGACAGTGTGCAGCTGCTGCTGCTGGGGCTAATAGGGTGCTTGGATTGATCAAGAGGAATTTCAGTAGTTTTAGTAAAGAAATTGTACTAAATCTGTATAAGCAGTTGGTAAGACCCCACCTCGACTATGCAGCCCAGGCTTGGAGTCCCTACTATGAAAAGGACAAGCTTCTTTTAGAGCAAGTTCAGAGGAGAGCCACTCGCCTTATACCCGAGGTGAGACACCTACCTTATCATGTTAGACTTAAGCATCTTGGGCTTACCACCCTGGAGTTGAGAAGGATTAGGGGGGACATGCTTCAGGTGTACAAATTTCTCTCTGAAAGGAATCCTTTGTCCTCTTGCAATTATTTAAAGGTTCAATGTAATTCTCGGGTTCGAGGCCACTGTAAGAAGCTAGTTAAGAATTTTGCAAGGCTTGACATTAGGAAGTTCAGCTTTTCTCATAGAGTTGTTAACGAGTGGAATAGTCTGCCTGAGTGGGTAGTTAACTCCACATCTGTGCACTGCTTTAAGGTTAACATTGACAAGTTCTTCCATAAGTGTGGTAGAATCTAATTGTGCTGGGCTGGTTTGGTGTTGGTTGGTTCTTTGTTTTCAGTTAAAGTTGTATGGACTTCAGGGCATCTTATGGGGCCTTAGCCCTCCTTTGCCCTTTAACCTGTTATGTTATGTTATGTTATGTATAAGTATATCGGATACCGTATGCAGTTTCTCTTTGAACTACTGTACTGTCCCACTGACATCGTCATTTACCCGTGATCAACGTTCTTTTTATGATGTCCAGCTCTTGGCTAACGTACACGGGCATTAGTTCGCTTTTCGAATGGGGGAGAGAAAGGGGAAAGGGTTCAGTGGCGTAACAAAGGAACAAATGGTCAGTTTGGGGTAGAAACTGCGCAAGGTTCTCGGTGACTAGGTCCTTGTCTGGTGACATGTGTTCGGTAATATTGGGTTTAGAGTTGCTTTCGATCATCGTGGTCGTACGATTGTATCGTCCCGTAAATATCATGTCTTATTCTGTCTTCTTCGTTCCTGAGTGTCCATACTAGTGCGAAGATGCTTTTTTTTTTGCCGCTGGTACATCGTGTACCGAGTTGACGTCACAGACCTTACATATCACATGAATGTACCGGTTGATTTGAACATAAACGGAACTAATCAGATAGTATTCTTACAAACAAGACTTAAAATGTGGGTAAATTTAGACATTTATCACTGACGTAATGTTTCACGTTTTCACTGTTTTCACAGAAGGAAATCTAGCATGACAATGACTTGCCAAGTAGGTCCCACGTGACGTCATCATTTTCTAGCCGAACGTCGGCTTTGATTGGTCACTGTGGAATGGTCTTAAAAATTCTTGGCTTAATTTAAGACTAGAACTTTCACTTTCTCCGTGTCTTGTTTTCCCTAACCTCGCACATCCTGGGATTTTTGAAGATTGATTCTCGGAGACCTAATAAAGAAATCTTAATGTCGAAAGCAGGAAATCTCGGTCGGTAAAATGAAATACGGACAAAGATAACGAAGTAGATTAATGATGTAACGTAATGACTAAGCTACCCTCAGCGTTTTGACAGATCCTCTCCTACTCAGAAGAAAGAAAGAAAGAAAAAAATTCAACGTATTTTACGATTCATTGACATTCACTCTACAAACAAAACGTTTCATCGCCTCGATGCTGATCAAGTCGAGTTTAAAAGTTTGCCCAAAATTTAGCCTCCCACAAATTTCTAACGACAACATGCTTCTCTGATGGATCATGTGATTGAAGATGACGTCATGACATGACAATAAATCATGGTATTAGAGGGCACTAGAGATGAACAAGAGGTAACAGTGAGAAAATGTTCGTGTTAATCATTCCAGGTGAAATGAGGTGTGTCCTAAGAATTAAAACACACGTATTAGTCTGCTTGCTTTTACGCTCGTTTGCAACTGACACAAAATATGTTCGTGACGTCAGAATGTAGTAACATTTTAAACAGTAGATATTAAGTAAGGGTAGTCTGTAGGGTAAGCACTTTTTCATCGAAAAGGGAGGGTATCTTGGTTTCATTTTGTTTCACTTTGGCTGGGGGAGGGGACAAAGATTAGATTGTTTCATGGCTCCAATATATTCACTATATACCTCTGCGTAAGAAGAAAACGCACTACACATTCCTCTAAACAACGTTTACTTCCCGACACGCATACACACACCATCACACACATACACACACCCCAACTGTAACATCCGTTGTGGTAATTTAAAGGTGTTCCTCAACTTGAGAGATTCGCACGTGAACTGAGAGAAGTTTGAGAAAAGAACTTTGATGTACAGAAAATCTGCTGTTGTATACAGTCAACAGGGATAAAGCCCACAGTTGTGTGCCGGTCACTATATTCCAAATGACCTCCTAACCTGATTTCTACGTACTGACACAAGTGTATCACCTATCTCATTAATGTATACCATCTAAAGTTATATATTTGTAATATATATATATATATATATATATTATATATATATATATATATATATATATATATATATATATATATATATATATAGTTAAAAGTGAAGAAACACATTGGAAGAGCTTACTCCTACGTACTGACACAAGTGTATCACCTACCTAAGTGTATCTCATTAATGTATACCATCTAAAATTATATATTTATAATATATATATATATATATATATATATATATATATATATATATATATATGTATATATATATATATATATATATTGTTACAAGACGACCCGTCAGAAACACCGGATTGAATCCATCGACGAGCGAATGGAAAGTTCCAGAGAATTCAACTTCAACGCAGCCTTTCTAGAATTGTCTAGAAGAGAGAACTGTTTACGCGGCCTGACGACACTTCTACATTGTTTACTACCGTGCATACAAGGAACGTTCTCGTAATGTCTCGACTGTGTGCTCTGGGAGTTTCTATTAAGGAACGTTCTCGTAATTGCTGGACTGTGTACACTAGAAATTTCTGTTAAATTCTGGAGAGTTCTCGAATAAAAGCCTTGCATATAAAAGGCAGTTCAACAACTATTCTGGGGGAGATTTCAACGAGACCAGACTGTCACACTACTGAGATATCATAAGCCAGCCACTGACGCTTCACACTTGTGACAAATTGCCTTACGCCGTTTCTACGCTGTGTATTGAGAGTGTTATTATCCATCATCGCTAGCCTTGTCGTTATTCGCTCGTGGAACCAGTTCCTACGCTACAGCACGCTGCAGGTCTACTACCGTACCATCGTCAACGTGCATGCACTACCAGCCCTTGGACCAGACCAGGCAAATATTGAGTAAAGGATTGTGAGTAAGTCTAATTAATTATTGTAAATTTAAGTAAGATAAGGAGATTGTAAATAATCATTAAGTTGTTGAATTTTAATCTCGTTCTTCTGTGATCTTTCGCTGTTATTGGTTTGACTCGCGACCACAAGCCGTAACAGAATTGGTGGCCTAACATCCGGGAACGAAAAGTACTAGAAAATTCGAGAAATTCTGTTGTAAATCGTAAACAACTTCAAAATGCCATTCAACTTAGATAAATTCGTGGCTAGTCCCTCAGTCGAGGAACTAGATTTGTTAAAGAAGTCTGAGATTGTAAAGGTCGCAAAACATTATGGCATTGAATTTCAGCCTTTAATGCGGAAAGACGAGATTAAAAGATATGTTCTAGAATATCTTGTGGATGAAGGTGTCCTGCCTAGTACAGTATTGGAAACAGCTATCACTGTGCCAACTGACAACACATTTGAATTGAAAAGGCTTGAAATAGAAATGAATAAGGAGATTAGATTAAAAGAAATGGAAAGAGAAAGGGAAAGAGAAGAAAGGGAAAGAAAGGAAAGAGAAATGCAAATGCAAAAGGAAAAAGAGGAAAGAGAAATGCAAATGCAAATGCAAAAGGAAAAAGAGGAAAGAGAAATGCAAAAGGAAAGGGAGGAAAGAGAAGAAAGAGAAAGAAGGGAGGCAAGAGAACATGAATTAAGGTTGAAGCAACTAGAGTTAGGGGTCATAAAAGGCTCAGACCCTAAAATAGGCTTGGATACTCGGGGATTTGATGTTTCTAAGCACGTAAAATTTGTCCCCAAATTTCAGGAGGATAATGTGGAGAAATTCTTCAACCATTTCGAAAAGCTGGGTGAGCAACTAAAGTGGCCAAGAGATAAATGGTCCATACTCATCCAGAGTAATTTCACTGGCAAGGCTCAAGAAGTGTATTCCGCTCTGTCAATAGAGGACAGCATGGATTACGATAAGGTTAAAAACGCCATATTACAAGCCTATGAATTGGTGCCTGAAGCTTATCGCCAAAAATTTAGAAAGTATCGTAAGGCGGATACACAAACATACGTAGAGTTTGCTTATCAAAAAGAAAGGCATTTCGATAGATGGTGTGCTTCCAAAAAGGTCTCCACATTTGACACTTTAAGACAACTGATGCTGGTCGAGGAATTCAAACGGTGTGTGAATGATGACATTAAGACTCACCTTGAGGAAAATAAGGCTGACAACTTAAAGGAAGTGGCAAATTTGGCTGATCAGTATGCACTTACCCATAAATTTGGTAAAGTGGGTCAGACTCAAAACAAGGGTCAGTTTAATAGGCCAAATAAGAAATATGGCAATAGTAGTGGCACAACAAGTAATAGTGGATCTCAGTCTGGTTCTATCTCTCCAACAAATTCTGGTAAAAAACAACCCGATTCGAGTCGTCAAAAGAACGACCAGGTCAGCTCAAACAAAGCTGCCTTTAAAGACATAAGTTGTGGTTTCTGTCACAAAAAGGGCCACACAATGGCAAATTGCTTCACATTGGCAAAATTAAAGGAGACTGAAACAGCCTCCAATGCCTTAGCCAATGCAGAGAATTCTTCTGAGGTAGTCGTGACTTTACGGCCTAATTCTAGTGACCAAATTAAGGAAGAATACCTTCCATTTGTGTCTGAGGGGTTTATTTCCCTAGATGGGAATTCAGCTCATCCACCCGTAAAAATTAAAATTTTGCGTGATACAGGCGCAACTCAGTCGTTGCTTCTTGATGGAGTTTTGCCATTATCGGACTCTACTTCCACAGGGGCAAATGTACTAATTCAGGGGGTTGAGTGTGGATTTATTTCTGTCCCTCTACACAAAATTAATTTGAAGTCAGATTTAGTTTCTGGGTCGGTCATGGTAGGGGTCAGACCTACTCTACCTGTAAAGGGGGTATCTCTGTTGCTAGGCAATGACCTAGCTGGTGGAAAGGTAGTAGCCAATGCAATTTTGACAGATAAACCATGTGACTATAACAACACAGAGCAATTAGAAAAGGAATTTCCAAATTTATTCCCTGCCTGTGCTGTCACTAGAGCTATGTCACAAAAGCTCGCTGTGGATGATAATCTTAAACATCCACCCTCCAAAAGTGAGGATACAGTTCCCAAAAGTGGAACAAGTAGGGAATCATGTAAGGATGATAATGTTAAACATCCACTCTCTAAAAATGAGGGTATGATTTCCGAAAATAAGGATGATAAACTTAATCATCCGCCCTCTAAAATTGAGGAATTAGTTCCTAAAAATGGAACAACACTCCCAAAAGAGGAGTCAGAGTCTGGAAAAGATTCTAGTAAAAATGTTCATGAAAGTGAAGATTCTTGGTATGATCTCAGCCAATCTTTTATGACTAATCTTAATGATAGTCAGGATTGTGAGTCTCCTGGCCCCACACATAGTGAGGGGGTAGAACAGGAAAAATCAAAAATGTCTGACACACTCCACAGAGACCAGTTGTCAGTCCAACAACAACATGATGAAGAGCTTCAGCCATTAATAGCTGGTGCACTCACTGAGGATGAATCTAAAGACGTCCCAGTCTGCTTTTATTTTAAAAACAATATTTTGATGCGTAAATGGCGACCACCTGATGCACCATTAGATGAAGAGTGGAGAATTTACCATCAGATCGTGGTACCTAGGACTTATAGAAGGGAAATACTGAGTATTGCTCATGAAATGCCATTTGCAGGGCACCTAGGAGTCAATAAGACTTACCACAGAATTCTAAATCACTTTTATTGGCCAAAACTTAAAAGTGATGTGGCCAAATTTTGTAAGACCTGTCACTCATGTCAAATGGTTGGGAAGCCGAATCAGAATATTCCGGCTGCACCCTTAAAGCCAATTCCTGCTTTTGAAGAGCCGTTTAGTAGAGTCATCATTGATTGTGTAGGTCCCCTACCTAAGAGTAGGGCAGGGCATCAGTATATATTAACCATTATGTGTGCTTCTACAAGGTTTCCAGAGGCAATACCTCTGAGAAATATTAAGGCTCGGACAGTCTTACAAGCTTTACTTAAATTTTTCACATTGTTTGGGTTGCCTAAAGAGATCCAATCAGATCAAGGGTCTAATTTCATGTCAACTGTATTCCAACAGATGTTGTATGAGTTAGGCATAGACCAAATTAAGTCTTCGGCTTATCATCCTGAAAGCCAAGGGGCTTTAGAAAGGTTTCACCAAACATTGAAGAATATGTTAAAGACATATTGTCATGATAATGAGAGAGATTGGGATGAAGGCATTCCATTTGTAATTTTTGCTGCCAGGGAATCTCTACAAGAGTCACTTGGGTTCAGTCCATTTGAACTTGTCTTTGGACACACAGTTCGTGGACCATTGAAATTGTTAAAGGAGAAGTGGTTATCAGATCCAGGTGAAGACATACATCTACTTGATTATGTATCCCGCTTTAAAGATCGTCTTCATGGAGCATGTGAACTTGCTCAGGAAAATCTGAGGCACTCTCAGAAGAAAATGAAAGCGTGGTATGACAAGACCACTGTGAAAAGAGAGTTTAAACCTGGTGATAAGGTGCTAGTGTTTTTACCTGTTTCTGGTCAGCCACTTCAAGCTCGCTTTCAAGGACCTTATGTCATTGAGAGAAAAGTTAATGACACAGATTACGTCATTTTGACACCTGACAAGCGTAAATCTAAAAGAGTATGTCATATTAATATGATGAAGAGATATTATGAAAGAGAAGATTGTGACATTTCTAAGGATGAAAGTGTACATGATGTAAATAGTAACACTAATGATACAGGTGATCAAGTGTGTGTTATCAATGCTGATCATGAACTCAGTAATGATGAGATCAAGGCTAATAATGTTCCTGATATGTGTATTAAGTTACAAAATTCTGATGTGTTGAAAAATCTTGACCAGAAATTAAGTCATCTGGATCACAAAGAAAAGTCAGAAATGAAATCATTAATCTATGAATATGCATGCTTGTTCTCAGATGATCCTACTAGGACAAATTTGATTGAACATGATGTTGATGTGGGAGATGCCACACCAATCAAGCAGCATCCTTACCGAGTTAACCCTCAAAAACGACAACATCTCAGGGATGAGGTTCGGTACATGTTGGACCATGACATTATAGAACCTAGTAATAGTGAATGGTCTTCCCCTTGTATATTGGTCCCCAAGCCAGACGGTGGGTACAGATTTTGTACTGATTACCGAAAGGTGAATGCAGTCACAAGAACGGATTCCTATCCGATACCCCGTATCGATGATTGTATTGATAGGATTGGGAAAGCTGCGTATGTGTCAAAGTTTGACTTACTAAAGGGGTACTGGGAGATACCACTCACTGAGAGGGCTCGGAAAATCTCGGCATTCGTGACGCCAGATGGGTTATTTCAGTATAAGGTTATGCCGTTTGGTATGAAAAATTCACAAATGACCTTTAAACGCTTAGTAAATAATCTTACGTCAAATTTAGAAAATTGTGAAGTATATGTTGATGACCTTATTGTGTACAGCAACTCATGGGATGAACATGTACAACATGTTAAGGCATTATTTGACAAGCTTGCCAAAGCTAATTTGACTGTCAATTTGGTCAAAAGTGAGATTGCTTGTGCCCATGTGGTGTACTTAGGGCATGTGGTTGGTCAAGGCAAAGTTAGACCAATTAAGGCCAAAGTTGAGGGCATTGACAAATTCCCTGCCCCAACTGATAAAAGGCAGCTCATGCGCTTCCTAGGCATGGCTGGTTACTACAGACGTTTCTGTCCGAATTTCTCTGACATTGCTGCACCACTGACAAAATTGTTAAAGAAAAATGAAAAGTTTGATTGGACAGATAATTGCCAAGCAGCATTTGAATTATTGAAAAAGGCACTAATGAGTTCACCAGTGTTGATTGCTCCAGATTTTGAAAAACAATTTAAGTAGATGCCAGTGACAAGGGCATAGGAGCAGTTTTGCTTCAAGCTGATGAGCATGGTGTTGATCACCCTGTTTGTTATTATTCTAAGAAATTTGACAAACACCAGAAAAATTATTCAACAATTGAAAAAGAGACATTAGCTTTGATACTTGGTCTTCAACACTTTGATGTTTATTTGGGAACTACTAGTTTCCCTATCACTGTATACACTAATCATAACCCTTTGACATTTTTATCTAAGATGAAGAATAAGAATCAAAGATTGATGAGGTGGAGTTTATTTCTGCAATCATATAATGTAGATATTAAGCATATTAAAGGGAAAGACAATGTTGTACCAGACTCTTTGTCAAGAATTTGATTTGATGCAGTATGTTGAAGATATCACTGTAAGTTTTGAAATTTTGTGTTAACTATGGCACAATGTGTATTGATGATGTTGCTGTATTCATGTATTATCATCACCTTGCAAGACAAGTTGTATGTTATGATTATACCTTCCATTGAATATTGGACTACATAATATACATACTGTAGTTATTACTGTAACATTATACATTGTAAATATTGTAACTTAAGTTTTGTCCGAGACGTCCAAAACTTTTTCAAGGGGGGGAGTGTTACAAGACGACCCGTCAGAAACACCGGATTGAATCCATCGACGAGCGAATGGAAAGTTCCAGAGAATTCAACTTCAACGCAGCCTTTCTAGAATTGTCTAGAAGAGAGAACTGTTTACGCGGCCTGACGACACTTCTACATTGTTTACTACCGTGCATACAAGGAACGTTCTCGTAATGTCTCGACTGTGTGCTCTGGGAGTTTCTATTAAGGAACGTTCTCGTAATTGCTGGACTGTGTACACTAGAAATTTCTGTTAAATTCTGGAGAGTTCTCGAATAAAAGCCTTGCATATAAAAGGCAGTTCAACAACTATTCTGGGGGAGATTTCAACGAGACCAGACTGTCACACTACTGAGATATCATAAGCCAGCCACTGACGCTTCACACTTGTGACAAATTGCCTTACGCCGTTTCTACGCTGTGTATTGAGAGTGTTATTATCCATCATCGCTAGCCTTGTCGTTATTCGCTCGTGGAACCAGTTCCTACGCTACAGCACGCTGCAGGTCTACTACCGTACCATCGTCAACGTGCATGCACTACCAGCCCTTGGACCAGACCAGGCAAATATTGAGTAAAGGATTGTGAGTAAGTCTAATTAATTATTGTAAATTTAAGTAAGATAAGGAGATTGTGAATAATCATTAAGTTGTTGAATTTTAATCTCGTTCTTCTGTGATCTTTCGCTGTTATTGGTTTGACTCGCGACCACAAGCCGTAACAATATATATATAGTTAAAAGTGAAAGAAACACATTGGAAGAGCTTACTCAATTTCGAATGAGGTTTCAGTCACCCTGCAAAATGTCACATAGTCCCATAAAAGTAAGACAAAGTTCACTGTACTCTGCACACATAACGTTAAATGTTCGTACGCATTTGTTTGCTATCGATGAGGTTTAGTGTGTTGTCTGTTGCCCAAGCACAGTGTTGATATTCCATTCGAAATATGTTCCTGTATACCTGATGTATATGAAAACTTTTCCAAACTGATCAATGCAGAGAGACATTACTACTATTTCCTTGATTTAAGTTTAGCTCACGTGACCAAGATCATGGATTTGTTAGTTGGTTAGATGAGGTTTAACGGCCCAGTTTCCAACCAATTGGTTCAAGTCGAGCCGGCCACGGCCTTTTTTCCAGTTGTGGCTCACTGGCTTGTTTTCCCTTACTCCATTGCTTATGCGGAGCATCACGCACAACGGCAGTAGGGTCCATCAGTCCATTTTTAAAGTCTTCTGTATGACTCGACCTAGGAATCGAACCCGGGCCTCCCGCGTGAGAGGTGGATGCTCTACCACTAGACCAAACACGCGGTCTGACCAAGATCATGGAGTCTTATGGACCGTATGCACTGACGTCATCACCTAATTAATAACCGCCATCTCATAGGCGAATCGTAAGGTATTATTGAGTTAGTGCGAAAATGAAAATGTGTAGTCGGTGGCCTAGGGGAGGGCTTGTTGTATGCTGTCTTAGCGGAGCGTCACCATGAGTTGGCGCCTAGCGTACCCACACGGAAAAAGCTAAGACTGCTATTATTAGCATATTTTTTTAATCTTCTCCCGTGTGTTATTAATGCACTAGAAATTACTATTTTTAGTGTCCCGAAACCAAAATATTTTGAAATACATGTGAAGAATATGTATTGATGGTGAGCAGAAATAGAACCCGCCCCGATAGAGGATAACTTGTTTTGTATTGTATCGTGACACATAGGCCTACAAAAGAAAACAACTATACGATTGTGGATGAAATTTCCAACCCTATAAAAAACTATGAAGGGCAACTAAGTATGTTCTAGGATATGGTACTAGGTAAGGTGGAAGGACATTTACTATTTACTACATGGAGGCAAATTATAAAAGAAGACCAAAGGCGCGCCGAATCATTTGTGTTCACATGGAAGGATTTGCGCTCACTGAGATAAACAAAACGTAAACCGTCGAGGCGGCTGATCGTCGTAGGGGATTAAACACCTTGTTGTATACACTAGGTCTATTCTGACAATGGCTCCCGAAGAAATTGGAAAATACTGATGTCATTATTTCAATTATGAATTGCTTCTCGGGCCATGTGAATGGTCTCCCGAACGTAGGAAAAGGAGAGATAGCATCGCGCGATAAGAGCGCGAGAAGGTATTAAGTTTCAATGATCAATGCTATAGAGTTATTTCATGTGACGTCACGCGTAATAAATTCCCAGGCACTGAAGGGCAGTAAGCGAATTTACAGCTCACGCGCACGGCATAACCATAGATACTACTGTGACACAATGGACGCGTGCCCGTCAAAACCAAAGAGACGCGCGATCTTGTCCTTCAAAACAAAAAGACGCGCGATCTTGCCCTTCAAAATTGCGTCTAATTGGTTAAAGTCACGTGACCGAAATCCCTCTTATGGGCAAATATAAGAATAAATTGAAAATTATCATATTTACATGTTGCAGGCAATAGAAGTTATGGTATCATTATCAAAACTCTCGAGGCGGTCGCCCCAACTGCCCCTTTCGTATACGCCCATGCATCTCAGAGGACATGTTGCACTGGGTGTGCAAAAGTGTGTACATGCGTGTCACCTCTGAACAGGCGCACTTTGGGTGTTATGACTCTGAGACGACATGTGCATAAGGTCTTTTAACATTATTATAGTCTTCTTAAGTACTCCTTGAAAATTTGATTATTGTGCAATTAATAATCTTTTGTTAAATCCAAATTCTGAAAAAAATTCAACCTGATTTTCTTTTTTATCGCGGGCCGGTTTTATATTTTAGCGAGACAAATGTGGCCATCGGGCTGCAATGCGAGATTCTTCATATATAAGGTCCAACTTCACTGATAACTTTACAATAGGAGGAGTTTGCTTTGGAATCGAGGGCGCTCAAACTGTGTTTCGCCGTCCCTCCTTTCTTTGCAATCTGTACAAGCCTCATTACATATTCATGCCTAAGGGAAAACAAAATATTTGACAAGTCAATGAGATCAGTCTTGCCTTACAAGTTGCCCACCCAACAGTAAGGTTGACAGAAATCTCTACCTCTGTCCATAATTAGAACTTTGAAACTGTTAATAATTATTTCACTTCCTGGTGTTAAATATTTTGCATGTTTTTCTTACAACTTAGACAAAGGTTGTATGAACTCATCAAACATTTGATCTTCAGGAGTTCTCGGAATCTTGACAGGGTTTAGGTTGTAACGTTCGAGCTAGTGGTGAAGGAAGATGGGTCATTTAGCCAATGTTTGTTGAAATAAAGTAACAAATTGTGGAAAAAATAATATTAAAATCGATTAAAACGTTTGTCATCACCAGCTGTCACTTCTTGTGGTCAGAGTGCGGTTGCTACAAGATTTGACGTTTTGACAAATTTTCACACCGAGTGAGAGAAAGTGGTGTTTTAGGCTAGTCGCTCTCACGGGAATTCTGACAGCTGAAAATCATTTCTGCCGTTTTTTATAGGAGTCCTATTTCTGTTGTAAAAATTTCCGATTGTCAGTCACGTGCGAGGAATGACATTTGTGCAAAAGGTCCACATCTACCAAAAAAAAAAAAAATAAAAACGAAAAAGTTCATCAGCTTAACTGCGCATGTCTCTTTTAGAAGTCAACCGGAAGGAACTACCTGTAAAAATTTGAATGTTCTTCTAGACGACTGACTATAATGATCACTCTTTGATCGAGTGGAATCGAAGGAAATTTCACTCTGTTCCTAGTGGCAATTGACTCTAATTGGATAAAAATGTTACTCGAGGAGGAATGGAATGCCACACGATAACAGCGCGTGGTCACTCATATAATTCGTTTGGTAAAAATCCATTCTGTTACATGTAAAAAGAACATTTGATTTCTTAGGTACAGATGCCAAAGAGACTTATAGACCTGAATCTTATGAACTTGAAGAAATAAGGTGTGACGTCATAGCTAGGTTACATTGATGACCAATTTGTTTCTTGGTCCATCCAGTTTTATGCTACAAACTTCTGATTCATCTACATAATAGACAGAGATTTGTAATATTTACATGCAAGGAGGCAACCCTGACCAACCCAGCGTCATACGAGAATGTTACATAGTAATTGAATGGAAATTTCATCAGAATACTTACATGAAGTCCGTCTTAAAGATGTAAGAAATCAGGGCCCTATTTCATTAAGGGTTAAGATCGATCTTACGTTTGGCTTCAATTGGACGATTGCATGGCAGATAAAACTTAAGATCAATTATAACTCTTTATGAAACAGGGCCCAGGTTAGGTCTGAACTGTTGTGAATTATACGGGAAAATAAACCTAAAATAGGCTACATGTTTTCTCAAAATGATGATTACACCGTTTGACAAATGCAGGGGGCCACTTTCAGTTGGTGGGAGGGGAGAGCTGAGCACCTTTGCGTGAAATTTTAAGTTTGACCAATAATAGCATATATTTTGCTCACAAAATACTAAAATAGGAAATTTTTGCCCCTACGCTTATGGCCGTGAATACGATCCTAGAAATAGCAAGCAACATATCCTTACTTTTTAAGATAGGCTATCAATACTTAAATCCTGAAAGGACTTAAAGCAAGTCTGTGATGTCAGTTTGGGTTGGTATGCGCAGTTAAAACATTCTATTAAACGAACGTTGAAGTTTTCGTCTTTTTTAAAAAGTGACACCTTTTTATTCAATGAACTAGGACTATCTTTATATGAACTATTTACTCCAAAATTAATGGCAAGTCAACTTCGCTTGATCATGGCCGTACGGGACTGTTTTTCTCAGGGAGGGCGGTGATTTTTGCCCGAGTCCAGACCTAATATAACTGTCCAATTTTCCGCCCTACTGAGACAAAATATCTGCCCGATTTAGTCAGGTTTCTGACATGGGGGACGCCCCCCAGCTCCCGGCCATGCGCTTGATGCATTACCTTACACATGACAGTATGTTTCTCCTAGTTACTGCTTACCGTACTAAGCTTTTACTGTCAAAATCCAACAATGGGTCCTTAAAAATCTGCTTTAATCCGCATTCTCTGAAATTTCCCTCAAACCTGGTTTTTGCACTGTAGCCTTAATGTTTCAAAGTTACTATTTTCCGAAGGTTTACTTCATAATCTGTATCAACACACTTTTGCCGTTTTAACATACATATCCTTGTCGATCTAAGTATTGCCTGAGGCAGAACAAGTTTTAAGACAACAAGGAATGCAGCCTAATGACTAGCGTGTTTTGTTCGATAAATTTGTACCTTTAAACCAGCAGGAAACGAAGTCGAAAAATCTGGATTATGAAATTCGTTACAGACTGTCCCCTGGCACAATTCAGATTGTTAGACCCCTTTAGCAGCGAATCATGGGGTGTATAGCCGTGAGAAAGGTGGGAAGGTGGTCCCTGCTAAGCATCTGTGTCCCGCCGGAAGGTTTACCAAATTAGACCAAAGTGATTGACTCCCAGTTTTCATTGTCAAGATATGACAATGCGTAGGAAACGTTCCTTTGTGGGTACCCGAGTCATTTTCTGTCTGCCCCCATCGGATTGCATTATTTTCACTTTTTGCAATACGTAAGCATTATCTAATGTTGGACGTTGACCTCGTAATGAAAAATAGAAGAAAGTTAAACGTTGTTGAAACAATGTACCCGATTGTTCAGTTACCGTAAAAATTTAAAAATATGAAAAAACAGAAAACTGAAACTGGGACTCGTTGCAATTTCTTCCTGCCAAAGACTTTTTGAGCGATGAAGAAACTGTTTCAAAGACATAGAGAAATTTACAGTATACCGGTAATATCCGTAAGTAGTGCGTAGTATATGGTGTATACTGAATGTTTAAATATATTCAGTTACTTTGAGATTTGTAATGGCTGAGAGTTAGTAATTAAATGGGAATATTTTTCCAATGTATATACTGCTGCAGAACACTAGGGTTATGTATAGCCAATAAAGGCCTTTAACTCTAGCAATCTGACGAATCACACAGAGAAAGAGTTTGAGCATGTAAGACATATAGCTTTCATAAATCAGTTGTAATTTATATACGTCACATTGGACTTAGTAATGCGTAAGAAGGAGGCGTTCGTCTCTAAAGTTCATGTTTCTCCTAGGCAGGCATGTCATATAGTTAACTACATTGTTATGTTTACAAGTAGCCTATGTGAAATAAATCGGCTATGTTTGTTTAAGTACCAGTTTTAGTGAAAGGGGTTATTTTTAGTTTTCATGCCGTGATTTCAAATATCGGTGCCCCCGGACAACTATTATTTTTTCAAAGGTCCCTTCAGCTGGATGCCGAGGGGTGAAAACCAAAACGTTACCCCGAATGGGGCTCTGCTCCCCTGAAATAGCTACGTCCCCCGAAGACACTAAGACTGAACTGATCAACCTCTTGACCTTCACATTTCTACATCATGGGTCTGTAATGCGTGGCCCTGCTCTAAACTGGCTGGAAAGAACCGATACTACACAGAATTTTAGCCAAAAGGCCGGGAAACGAAAACGTACAAAGTGTACATTTGCATGCATTTAGACTGCACCAAATCTTTCTTTAGACTTGCCGACTTTGTTGGCGTTAAAATGTAATAAGGGTGTAGATCTTTCTCAAGCGTTAGTATATGTTCAATGGAGCTGTGAACTCATGCAGCTTATATACAAGGACAGTCTTTCGATGACATAGCCTAGCTCCATTGTGGCAGGTTACGAACCCAAATTAATATTTTAATATTAAATGATTTTATTTTAGTTCTCTGTATGACAATGTGCGCACGTAAGCAAAGTTATGGTAATGACTAGAAATTAGACTTTGTCCCACAGCCGTTTACAATTGTAACTCATGTTTATTCAGCCAATTTGTGACTTTCGTCATTACTCTGTTTAGTTTACAAGATTTGACATAATCGAGTAAATCTAAAGAGAAAGATGTTGGGTCGAGGGAAATGTTATTTATTTCGTAAAATCAATCAAGTCTAGACAACCCAATACCACTAATGGATTCGAAGGCGTACATCAATGGTGTCTAAGGAAACGTGTCACAGCCAGCCGAAGCTATAACCATGTAACTACATCACTACTAATTATAGGTGTCGCCTGACATAATGACTGTAGCCAACTTGCCTGACGACCAATGCATACCAAGGTTTAACTTTACCCACCACTCATTAATTAAATGTTACCTTAAATGTCCCTTATTGGTTACCAAGTTTTCAAGGTTTCGTCTCTAAATTTAGAAAACTAGAAAAATCTTTAAAATGAAAAAGAAAGTGATCGCATCATTCAAGTTAGTCGAAAACCGGGAAGAAGTTGTTACCAAGTCAATAGGAGGGCGTATAGCTTGCATGTTAACTGGCGATTTTATGGAACGAGAAACTTGGGGAAGGCCCATTTGATTTATTTTTAATATTCTTCCGCTTGAAGAGCAGGTACAAATACAAAGCAAATTGTCGTATATCAGCATCTACTGTTCTTAAAGTAAGTTATCAATATATCAATGCGCGTAGGATGCGATCTCTCTGGATTTTTCTAGTGCCTCTGGAGCTTAGGATGAATTATATCATAAGTAATAATTATAGAATATGTCTTGTCTTAGCCATTGTTGAATCATTGTGAGTGCCTACGTTTTCAATTCTAAAACAAATTTGTCAAGGAGCACCTGTGTATCAAGCCCTGTAGTTCCTCATAACCCTTTGGTGTCGATTTTGAACGGAACTAGGTGATTCGGTTAATTTTTACCTGTGCAGAGGAACCTGGAGTTTTTTAAAATGTTAAAGTACGAGTGTAGACTTACACTGTATTGACCTTACCAGTACTTTGAGGAAATGTTGACCTATGAAGGGTGCACTGAACAAAATATTGTCCCGATAACCCATTTCTTTCCATTTCAGTTACTATAAACACTAAGCAAAATCTTGACCCATTTTTTAGTCGTTTCCCCTATGTTTACTTTCGTGATTTCCTTTCCAAATACGATGAACAGATGAAGAGGTCAGGCTATATAATCGTCGGTGACTTTAGGCCTAGATTAACCTGGAAGTTTCTCTTCCGTTGAGTCAGGTTCGATGCAAAGGTAATTGCCGTGGGTCTTTTACAGGTAAAAGTGCCAGGTGTGTGGCTTAGTGTCTCCAAATTCAATTCAGCGCTTCAATTAAAAAGTCGAAAGACAACAAGAAAATCAAAGAGGAACCGAGTCCTGTCGAAGGGAATATTTCCTAACCTTGACATGGAAAGAGAAAAGAGGAGGATTAATAATTGTTCTCCTCCGTGAGAGGAGCTTGAAGCGATGAAGAGAAGACGAGTCTTTAGCTCAGAGACTTGAAATGACCTAAAACCAAGCACCAAAGTTCAGTTTTGGATCGATAGGTAGTGTGCAAACGGCAAAGTTCTGGTCGAAAGAAGAAAAGTTTTTGATAATAACATCTGCTCAAATTACCGTTGCTAATGTTGAAAAGGCAAAATCCCATCATATGTTTTTGGCCGAATTTGAGAATTCTTTTGTGTTGCTTTTTCTTTCAATACATTTTTAAGTAAAACAGAACCACAGACAATGTTCTGCATGCGAGTAACAAAACACAAGGAAGCCCAAGTCTGAGTGTAAAATACCGGTGATAGTCAGTTCGTATTTGGTTGAGTTAAGATAAATCCGTGCATTGGAAAAATCGGTACGGGAGAAAAATGGTGAAGCAACCGCGGTTCCGTCTGATACAGTCTCAGTTGGAAATTTTTATTGTGCATTATTTTGTCTTATACTTTCATGTAAAATCATTATGAAGATTTTTTGTGTTGCTGACATTTGTTACTCTTCTTTTTATAACAATAAAATTGTGGCAAATGTTACCTTCCCAGTCACAATCACCCGTTTACGTAGTGCTTCTGAAGAGATGAAGAATATTTCGCGCTGAACCATTGTCAGGGTACCGGTACCAGGGAGGTTGCAAGCTGTGAAGGAATAACCGCTTTCGGTACCGGTATTTTCGCCAATCATATTAGTCTCATATAGACTCAGGCAATCGTCTCTTAAATCTCAATAAACCACCCGAAACTTACAAAATATTCCAAAGAAATATTTTAAACAACCGGTATATGCCCAGCTGTTGCCTACATGATAATGCATTCATGATTTGCTCTCAGTATTACTGTGCCGTGAGCTGTTAACATGACCTTAGAATTTGTGTACAATACGGACACCTAATCTGAATCAAATTAACCTTGTGTTTCATTTAATCATAACATCCATCGAATCCACACAGGAACTCGTCTAATACCGTTCTTTTCACTTTTCCAAACAAACTCATGTCTCCCAACGAAATCTTATCCCACCTGTTCATCTATACATGAAAGAGGATAAGATGGATGAACTTGTGGAAGAGGCTATTATTATTATACACCCATCAAACTACATCCGCGAATTGTAGCCAAAGCTAAGCCTCATCTCAGAGAGGCGTGTAGGGATTGGACGTAAACCCTTCGGGGGTCTGGACAATTTTGCTCAAAAGATTACTGTAAGTGCACATGGGCATTTGCTTCGTCAGCAATCCCTCTCTGCCGTTTGATAAGGACATCGAGTGATTTTGAGAAGTTCAGTTGTTCAGAGGTTTGACTGTAACGTTATTTTATTTCGCAGAGTGTGCAACCCGATTTACGATTCTGTTGCGTAGAGTTAAACGGAATTACGATACCACCTCTTTCGAAAGATTTCCTTTTTGAAGAAGAAATTTGTTTCACTTATCAGCTCCTCAAAGTTCAGACATCGTATGGATGTCGTTAAAGGTAAATGGTACATGTGCACAATAGTTAGGGAAGTTAACTCGAGGAAAGCTTTCAACAAGCACTTTAATATTCCTAACTTTTGCAGGAGGAGTAAAGCGAATTTTTGTCTGCGCCATACTGACACATTTATGACCAACTATCCGTGGTCAACTAAGGATTTCTTCAATTTTGGCACGGATGGTTTAGTAATATTAAACTTCAGTGTCTACCGGGGGTTTGGAAAATTTTATTGGTTAAGTCTTAGGAACTGGTGTGTATGCTCGAATCATCAAAGCAGATCTTTCCCAGTATCTGCTGTCAATTAAAATGATCAAAAAAGGATCGGGGGTAACCTAATTAGAGAGGTGACTTAATAGTAACCGTCTCGACGTGTGAAAAAGCGATCATCGATTGGTTCTAAACATTATTTTATGTTTGTTTTCCTTGTCTTATCTTTAATAGGCTAGGCTGGCCGTTCTGTGACGTCATTCGGCAATATCTCATTGGCTGGCAATACTCCGACGGTGTGATTGTAAATCAATATAGATATGATCAACGCATACACAACAGGATACGATACTTGAGTAAGTAATCAACCAACAGAATCTACAAAGGAGCGAGGATCTCGTAGTCAGGGTAGTAACTCTGGAGTTTCGTAAACCTGTGCAAGAGTGAAGCGCAACGCGGGAAGAAACGAGTGACCTCGCTGAACGCGTCCCTGTGGCAAATGGCAACGGGCAAAACCCCGACCTGGCGCCGGGTCGGCTGGCTTGCTCCTGTCGGTGTTTTGCTGGCCTCGATTTGCTCCTTGGTATCCAGTCAAATCAAAGGTAAGATTATACTTAACCTTATCGATACTCTATCGTACATGTTTGCGTTACAAATGAAAGCTTTACAACCTCTGTTATGTTTCTGGTGATGCCTCAAGTCTATGAGACAGGAAGAAACATGATGTTGTGTAGGCCTATTTAACGACACAGGAAGCCTTAGTCTGCAAAGCAGTCGGAAACTTATGGTTGTCTTTCAACATTTTTTTGGAGAGGGGAGGGGGTGATGAATAGGCTAGTTCACATTAACACATCTACTTTTCGGAGCATAAGAGTACGGGACCATTTAGATTTGGGGGGAACAAGTTTTTTCTTTTTTCTTTTTCTTTTTTTTTTTTGCCCGAATTCCTGAGCCTTTGTATAAAAAAATTGCCTGAAATATCTACAGATTCTGCCCAAATTTTGGGGTTGCCCTAATTGGGTGGGGCAAAGTTCCCCCTGCCCCTTCTCACACGCCTCTTCTTCGGAGCAGGAGAGCATGGGAACAAGATCAAGAAGGGGTGGGGGTGGGGTCCTGGGAGGATGCAACGTGTGAGGAAGTGAACTAAGGAATTTGCTGCTGGCTGTGATAAAAAGTGGTTAGCCGTAAGATGGTTTTGAATTATGACAGTATGGTAGCCATGGAGAGCGATCCGGGGGAGGGGGGCATGTCCTCAATATTTGAGAAATCACCCAATAACTTTAAATTTCACACCGTAACTGTTTGAAAATGGGGTCTTGTACCCTTACCCCAATGTTGAGTACAAATCGCCGCCAGTGATGGTAGCCATAGCCGCCGTCATTGTTCATTACCCTGCGTATGTTATTGTAGGCACCATATATCGTCGTATCTTTTCCGTGATGATTAGGCCTACTGCTGATCATACAGTTGGCTTCCAATTGCCTACATCTTTTCGCCTGGACACGGGGGCTGTATAGTGTCTCCAATGCACTGGATGCGCCACTAGTTGATGTGTCACCTGCCTCTACTGAGATCTGAGGTGGCGTGTGTCAGTGGGTGATAACTGATAATTGTGAAGGCCTGTAGAAGTCATGCATTTCTTGGCCATTTTCTAGTAAACAGGGACAGCTTAAAAGTGAAGCGTTTCTTTGGGACGGGGCCCGGGGTACAGACATGTTCTCGTTCACTAACTCTCTCCCCTACTGCCTCGTTTAAGATTTACCCAACTCGTACATCCTATGTATGTCACGTGGTCATCATTCTCCATGGTAAAGAGATAACCAAGTTAGTAACCATATAAGCCAGTTATACGAAACATTACCCACATTGGACAAAACGTAAACCAGTTTCGGGTTTTTTTACTCTACGGATAAATGACGTGATAAAAGTAACCAACCTTTGTTGAATTGTATACCAAGCTCCATTCGGCTACTTACACACTCCTTACATTTGCATCACTTAATGCCACAAGAGCAGTGATATGAGCGTGAGTATGCTTCATGATTCTTACTCATTCAGGGTCATTGGTGATGAATGGGCGGCTTTTTACTCACTAACCCTTGTTATCACTCATACAGTAACATCCAGCTATTAAGAATACACTTCTTTCGCTGAGTAGCTCTTCCATTTACCAAACAAACACGATGAAAAATGAACTTTGAATCTTTGATATTTGCTAACAATTGAAATGCCAGATTTCTCGCATGTAGCTCGTGGGCTATAACAAATATGCAAAGGGGTCGTTATTCCTTGAGATGATGTACGATTAATTCATCTTGTGACAGCTGTAGGTCATATCACAGCTGCCGCGTCGGCAGCACTTCCTTTACCCCAGTCTTTCCCCTTGGTTCCTTACTTTGGTTTGTTTCGTCGAACTCATTTTAACACATCAGTATGTAAGTCAGTACAAGTGCAATGTTCTGTATTAACCCCCCGAAAATAGTGACCTCCCCCCATCTTCAAAGAACGTTTTACGAGGGGGGCTGCTACAGCTGGTTGTGCAAAGTATAAACCATGAAGATTTTTAATGTACTTTTTACTTTCCAAATCATTTAAATCTAGCATTTCTTAGAGCCCTTCAGCACGGAAGTAGACCATTCATTTCTCACTCATCGGGCTTAGCGTTCGTCCAATCACTGCAAAGGGACGGTGATTGGGTCTCCATAGTACGCAGTCATAAAAGTGAAGTTATGGTTGGTAATTTCGATATTTTATCGTTTTATGGCCTATCGTTGCTATTGATTACACATTTTCACAATCTCCAAGAAAGGAGAACGACGAGTTGGCCAATACAAAAAAGTATTTAATCCGAAGGGATAACGGACCCAAACATACACCAACTGCTAACCTTCGATGGGAGTAGCAATGTAGTGTTGCTTATGTTATGAGGGGAGTAGTCTACTTTCAGTTATAAGCATTTGCCCGAAAAGAGCATACAGTTGACCCGAAAACGTATTTACATGTGTTCTTTCCGAAGGGGGTAGCTTCAGCCCCCTTCGTCCTCCTATGAAAGTATGGGAGTCAATTGCCTACCGTTGCCTAGCTGTCGCAGGTTGGGATCTAAAGGAGTCTGTTGCGCGCGACATAGCGTCTCAATCTCGCACAGGAAAGGGAGTTGAGAGTACTTCCTGCTCTTTGGCGACCACTTGCATAGCCCGTGGAGCGGCCGAACTTTTTCGTTCAGCTCATTGCTAAAGAAAGAAGAAGAAGAAAAAAAACAACAACACGTAATGGAGGGGCGGCAACCCTGCCCCCTTGCGCAGACTACTCCTTGCACTGATGTACGTTCACGGTATCCGTGATTTTCAAATCAATAAAATTGTTTGGAGGTACATCATGTGATTACGTTAAAAATAAACCTTATGCGTATGACGTCCCAGAAAGTGCGCCCTCTATTGAGGCAAGGGCGCATCATTGCAACTTACACCAGCAAATGCAGACAGTTGATTTGTGTTCCGGTTGGATCCGCGCGTAAGTCTACTATGCGCGCATGCTAGTTCTAGGTCGTGCGTAAAGTATGCGTCACTGTTAACCCTCCAAAATGACGTCACGTGACGTCCATGCATAAGGTCTTTTTGACCCTTTCGAATTTTAAAACGCCACACTAACAGTTATTTTTACCTTGCCAGAAGAGCAACGTTTCTCAACGCTAGAGATGGCGGTACGGGAAAAGTAGCATGGATCGGGGGGTGGGGGGAGCGTTGATGATCTAGTGCTTCACATTGAAATTTTGCACCTGGTTCACAGGCTATCCAACACTTAGAGTGCAGTGTTCTCCACTAGCTGTTTTGTTAGGGTGCTGCACCGGGACAAAATTTGCAGAGGGTGCTCAGCACTCGGACAAAAAAATGTACCACCCGGACAGAAATTATGAATTCAAAACCTGAAAACAGAACAAACAGCAATACTTTCAGTGTGAACATTGAGTAATGACAATCAGAAATGTACTTAGTCATCAAAGGAGGCTATAATTAAATTTACCATCTATTTTAGCGAACATTTTTCAAAGAGAGCACCCTCTCTCTTTATAGACAGCGATCAATATTAACCTTTAACCTTCGGAGCACCCGGACAAAAATTAAATCAGCGGAGAACACTGGACTGTGCGGTACGTTCTCCTGTGCGGGCCATATCAAATCAAATCACCCAGATCTACGATGAGCCAAATTAAATATCGTCAAATTGTTCAGGAGAAAATACACTGTAAAATTGCTTGGGCCTCATTAACTGGACTTTGGAAATCTCGTGAGCCTGCATGGCAGAAAATTTGATATTTGTAGTACAGTATACTGTGAGTCAGCCACACTCTGATCACATGTGGTTTAGAAGATATAGATACCTCTAACTTCTTCCGAGGTAGTGCTTCCACGTCTCTACCAACCCAGGTATGTGTCATAACGTTTTGATATCCTAAAGTGAGATTTACTTCGTAGTACGGTATCTTATATGCATGTTAGATGTCATAAATCAGGAAATCTTAACTCACATGTCCTTCATATTTTAAAGGGCAAGAGCAGTCGCCCCAAACTTATTTTGAAGCAACAGCTAAATCTCACAGTTTTCTTCTTATTTCTCTTCAAAGTATCTTTCATAATATTTTAGGACTTCAGTATTGCACATTCAAGGTAAACCAATCAGTTACTTCTAGTAAATTTCACATTTGAGGAGAAAAAATATTGTCACATGACTCTCAAGAGCCAATCATGAAACAGGACAGTCTACTACACTACTTCAAGTTGGGGTGACTGCATTTCCCCTTTAAGATAAGATTCTATCACAAAGGCACTCGTGAATTAGAGGCAGAATGTCGTTTAGACACAAAGTTGCCAAAGACTAACATGTCGATTGGGTATCAAAGTGACTGTTAACGAATGAAATAATTCCCTGAATACGCTATCCAATATTTGCAAAAAGAGATTGGTTTAAGACTGGTTCTAGTCTTGTTTTCAAGGACCCTCAAAAGTTTCCCTTTGAACTGTTACCATAAATTGCTTTTATAAAGCGATGGACTTGATCCCTTAAGCCGCCCTCGACAAGCCACCCTTGACGTGGTCACAATAGCCTACTGATGGTCATTTTCAATTAAGAAAGATTTACCTTGTCGATGAAGTGGCGATCATCCAAATTCTTCTCATACTTACAAAATATTTCCTTCTCTACCGTGACATCCCTTGCTCTAAAATCCATTGACGTTTGGAGGGTACTTGCAATAAAGGTGTATGGATCTAATATTCCAGAGACATTCGCAATGATAATATTTACTTTATCATAAATGTCAAATCGTTGGCGAGACAATCTTGATATTGGGCTTGGATCTGACAAGGAAAGAAATAACGACACTCTTTGATGGGTTTATCTCGACTCAAATCAAGTTTCAATTTTGAAATTATTTTAATCCCATTAGTCGTTATAAGTGTGATAGCAAGAGTTCGGTTACCGGTCAAGTGACGTGTCAAGGGTTCTGTTACCATGCATATATCTGTGTTCCATACCGTCACAATCCATTGATAAAACGAAATTTTGGAATACTTCCAATAGCGATCGCACTCAAAGTGCGCATGATCGGTCTGTGACACTGTTACCTTGTATTTCGATTTTGGTAACACCTTGATCTAATTGGAAGTGTAAAAATCAACATCTTCGATTGGGGTCAGTGGCGTAGCCATGAGGGGCCAAGGGGGGCACTGAGGCACTGCCCCCTAAAATTATTGTGTAACACATTCTTACCCCCCAGTAATTTCAAGCGATGTGTTTAAAAGAAAAAACGGGGGGGGGGGGTTCTTTGACAGACGAAAATACAACATTTACATTTAGGGTCTATATACAAAGTTTGATAAATATGACCAACTTGGCAATTAATCAATTCCGCCAGTTGTCAGGTACGATCTTAACTGAAAACAATAACAAGACATGATGGTGCTCTTGTCTAATTTGCCACAGCATAGCTTAACCGCATGCCCATGCAGAATCAACATATACTGTACCATAGTCCATAGTCATGTGCAATGTACATTGTACATACTGCTTCAGGCTGCACCAGACTTCAGTACAGTAAGTGCATAAAAAGCTTATTTTGGTTGCCCCCCCCCCTTGAGAAAAGTCTTGCCCCCTAACAAAGAAATTCTGGCTACGCCACTGAGATGAAGCCGAGGGTTTCAGCGTGGGGGCATTGTCAAAGATAACAGACCGAGATCACATGTGATCATATTGTGATCAACTTGAGCTTGGTGCCAATTTGTGATGTGGAAAAGGTTGGAATATCGGGCAGTAAGACCCGTGTCAACATATATATGCATGAAATAGCTACAGCCAGCAACTGACAAAAGAAAATAAGTGCCAACGCGCACTTTTTGACATTCATCCCAAAGTTAGATCACTGAAAACTTGGAGCACCGGGTCGAGTTGGGTAATAACTAGACAAATTCGATCAAGATCCAGCGATTTGATACTCGAAGATGAGGAGTCCGGGTGCTCACAAGAGGTATGATCAAAGATAAGGCCAACGGACCAAGGTCAACGGTGATCCAGGCCTGATCGACCGTCGACGCCTCAGTCTTGGTGTAAGAACCAGGTCATTTTCCTGCAGGATATATGCTAATTGGTGAGTCTAATAGCCTTCTGGCGCAGTGCAAAGTGGTTATGCGCTGGTAAAAGTTCAATACACGCATTCATTCAAGCGTTTTGAATCGGGAGTTTCCGGTTTTAATCCAGTGCTCCATATCTGACGTTTTTTTAAGCGCATATGAATGCGGAACACATTTGATAATTTCGACGACAATCTAGCTGCTTGTGTAAACGTTGCAGTGTATCTTAGCTATGGGAACCTTTCCTTGCAGTAGACGTGCATCGTATGTAACAGTATGAAGGAAGCAGATGTCGTGTGGACCCAACATTCCCAATTCCTGCAATGGCAATAATGCATTCAGGACCGGACTGCCCACCTGACAGACGTGTATTACTCCTGCACAATATAGCTGCACTCGAATGTACGTGAAAACTAAGAGGCACATATATTTGCCACCTGTTACGGAGGTTAGGGTAGGGATTGCATTCAGATCCCCGTGAGATGATTCGGAAGAATCACTGCAGAAACGTCAGGCTACGAGTCTAAATTGTAAAAATCTTTTAGACTATCGATTTATCGTGAAATTATAATCTGTACCTCTCAACGTTATTCAAGAATAAAAGGCAAGTTTAAGAAACTTGGGTACTGGACCCACACCCTTCTAACTTGTGGCATACCATTTTGTGGTATTACTAAATGATGATGAATACTGGTCATTTATCATATCCACCGACGTCGGTACTTCTTACAAGTTTGCACAGATGTGTCCAGTGTATCATCACATCCATACAACGACGCATGCCAAATGACATAATGTAAACATTAATGTCGACCTTAAAATGGTAACCAATGTCGAAATCTTAAGAAAGTGCCTAGGAACTTTCAATGTCAGTGACGGAAATTGTAGGAAGAAATTGCTAAGATGTCCCCTCCTCACTTGGAAAGCTTGGTTTGTGTTTGGGACACCGTTTCAGTTATCGGAAAATGCATGTTTTAGGGAACATTTCAATGATCTGTTTCGAGTTCTTTTATCGGATAAACAAAGCAGTGGAATGAAAGTGCTGACAGACGAGTGCTATCCATCTTTCATTCCTTCGACGGAAACTTTGAAAGATTGTATTAGAATATTTTAAAAGGTCGGACAACTTTATGACAGCGCCCATTGGCAGGGATTTCAAAGAAGTTTAATGTCATGCCGAAAAATATTACCTGGAGGCTGTCAGCGTTTGCCCTCGTAAGTACCCTCTAGGTGATTCTTAATCACCTAAAACCAATTAAATGGTGCTGTTGAGGGGGTACCATTTTCCCCGAGACATCATCGACCCGGGTGGGACCTCATTCTTAGCAATACCACCTCTGGTCTACCTGCTTCCTGGAGTTTGTCACGGTCGAGTTTTGTTGTCCATAATTGTCTCGAGTTAATATAAATTTGGGATGCAGGTAAACATTCGAATAAAGGTTGTTTATTGGTCGTAGAACTCGCAAGGGAGTGATTGAAAACTGCCGATAAGTGTGTACTGTCTGTGACGTCACTAAAGGTCATGCATCTTTAATTTAAAACGTCAATGTTTTGCAGAGTGTGTAATAAAGATGGTAGGGACGAATGTTCATTTTATTACCTCTTACATACCTAAAGATGAAAGGAAAGGTGTATCTAACAGCTTGTCGTCTGTCAGACCAGGTAACATTCCTACCACTTTTCGAGATCGATTGGTTTAGATCATATTTTTCTTCTACCCACGTAATAATCGAGAGGTTTCGATATGCAGGTTCGGATATTTAATGAAATTATACTTCATTGTGTACAAACAGTTAACAAAACAAATGAGACAGGCGGGCAGCAATAAAACTTCTGAAAAGCTACCGTATGTCATTGGTGTCATGCACTTAATTCAGGGTCGGATCCAGGAATATGAGAAAGAGGGGGGGGGGGCCTAACCGTCTCAGTGCTGATCATACCATTTTCATGGACTTGGAGAAGTAAATACTGGTTACAAAATTCATTGCTTTGCCGAAAATAGGGGGCGTACGCCAGTTTCTCATATGCCTGGATCCGGCCCTCGTTAAAATGGGTTACGTAAACGTCGGCAGATGAGTCCTTAACCGAGTTTCTGCACTAAAAAGTAAAATGTGTTTTACAATGCATCAATATGCATGGCCTACAATGAAGTGGCTATAATCATTACAAATACATTCAATTTCACCAGTAAACACAAGCAATAGATTTTTCTCCCCAAAGCATTGTGGACTACATGATATACGGATGCTGAGTCATTTGAAATTTTGGAAGTATAAATTATTCCTCAGCTGCAAATAACTAATTTTTTTCGACAACCTTATTTCTCGAAAATAAAGCTACTATTATGCATGCCTTATACTGAGTTACCTATCCCTCAGTTTCTACAAATCATGGTTTTAAAGGTATGATGATATTTTTCTGTACCACAAACGTTTTATTTGCCTTTTACTGTTATTGTCATGGCATTGAGGGTTCTATACCAAAAACAATTTTGGTGAAAAACAGGTACCATGGTAGTTTCATTTAACATCACAAGGGCAAGGTGTATCTTTTGTGACTCTTCCCCTGACGTCACGGAGTCATAATTTGGTCGATTTCAGGTGGTGTTTACTTCAGCGTGTCCTTCATGAAAGAAAAAGACTATGGATTTAAGAAATACTAGGCCTATACAAAGGCTTATTAATCTAGGTCAATTATTCGTAAGTATGCTCTAAACAGGATGAACTTCATAAAGTTTCTGAGTAACATTCTTACGATGTACTTTGTATTACATTAGTCTTTATAACCGAGGGGTTCTTCAGTGATAGATACTTTTCAATAGGGCATTTAATTTGCTTACAACAGAAAAACAACCTTTTTGTTGCAAAAGGTGAGCTTGATGATGAGTCTAAATTGTATCACATAAACTAATTTAAACCTTACCAAGTCTTGTGATAAAAATGTCATGATATGATTTCTTAATGTAAAAAGCATTGGAAACCCAGCCTACCCAGAATTCTCATCAAAATCTACCAAGTGTTGAACATTTCACAGAGTAATTTCCATTTTACACTTTAATCATGAATAAATATAAGCTTAATATGCAAATCTATGACGTAGAAAGGAGGGACTAAGAACATATTTCTTCTGTGATCCTTTGTGGTTTTCACCCTTCATTTCAAGGATAGTTGTAACATTGATAAGACCTGAGGGATTTATATTGGAAGTTAACGTGTTTACTTGAAAAGTGTCAACATCTGTCAACAAACTCTATAATAGCTGGCGATTAATGAAGAAGTTATTTATGTAGGGTTAACAGGAGAAGTGCTAGCACTTTTCAAAACGCCAACGTCGTTAGCCTTCCATGGGTAATTTGTTACTTCAGCAACCATCCAACTTGGAGGAGGTATCCCTTTATCTTGGGGACGGTGAAGGATGTTAGAGTAAATCCAACGGATGTTCCATTTGAGGTGATTTTATTCTTTAGCTACTGAGTAAATTGAGCTCTTTTTGATTGTATCTCCTCTAACCTTTAATACCTATAAAAGAGTTTTCACAGACTCCTTACAAGAACTTGTTCAAGATAACATGTGCGCAAGTGGGCAAATTTGGTTCTCCGTATCAACGTGGGTGTTTTGTAGTCTGTACCGTAAACTAATTTTCGCCTTTAAATCTTTCTTGTAACTTATTTACCTTTGCCGATTTTTTTTTAAAGTTTTGTGTGACTGATCGGCTCTTCCTTTTCGTGAGACGCTTTCTTACAATTTTGGGAAAGAATATCCTCTTGCCCTCATAAAGATCCGAGGAATTTGACTAAATAGCTCGGCTTTGTCGCTTTGGCTTTGTAGCGCTTGCAACCAGATTAACTACGTATAAGTCACAAATTACAGACTGCTAAAGGGTCATCTATAGAATGATTAAGACGGTCGTTTATTTAATTAACACAGATCCCGCTTTTGTCACATTTAGGGGCTCTTCCCGCAAATTATTTGACCTTTCAGCCTTTTGTCGTAGAGAATTTTGTCGGTAAACAGGTAAGAGGGCTGTCCCGCAACTGTCCGTATTAGTTTAATACTTTGTGGCAATTATCTCCCGGGTCATCAGTTAAGGTTTCCTAGTCATCTCTAACTCAGTCACCTAAATTTTTATGGCCGTGAGGTCGACCTTTTTTTCGCAGCGAGGGCATTCACCTAAACTGATCTCCACTTCAGTCTATATATGATTGATCAACTATTAAGCTTTAGCAGAGTTATTCTGACTAATTGGTCGGTTATGATTAATGAAATGGTCAAAAAAGTTCCTCTCCCTGTTTGGATAAAAGATAATGAATAATAGAAAACAATTTTACTATCAACTTGACCGCGCGGTTGCTTGATTTTCCTTTGATGTTGAATATTTGCCGCTATTTCTAAATTTGGTAGAAATGGCAATTAACTCTTTGAGCGGCATGGGAAATCGAACGTAAATATAGTCTACGTAGCAGTTCTCTTCAGCTACGGTACCACCACAAGCGGGTTGTTTTCGTAATGGTGAGATACTAGGCTACTAGCTAGAAGAAAAGCTTCGTCCGCCCAGTCGAACGACTGAAAGAGTGTTGAAGGTTTCTGGTTCAGTAGAAAGAATTAAACCCTAACAGCTGTAGTTATAGGGATCATATGAGTACGGGATTTTTTTCCGGGGAAGTAGGATGAGACCGAGCACATTGCCCGAGTGTTCTCAAAATCTGCCCTTAAATAGGTTTTGTCCGAATTTCGGGGGCTGCAGCCCCCAACCCATTGGCTCTTACGCCTATGGAAGGGAGTAGGTGGGTTTAAGTGGTTATAATTTAGAATGGACCCTGTAGAACAGTGCGTCTCTTTGAGAACAATGAAACAATTACTTTTTCAAAAGTCCCTTCGGCTGGATGTCGAAGGGCGAAAACCAAACTTCAACCTCGAAAGGTTCTGCTCCTCCAAAGGAGCTACGCCCCCAGAATGGACACTAAGACTTAACAATGGACCAACCTCTCGAACTACATACCTCTACATGATGGGTCTGTCATGCGTGGCTCCTTTCTAGACATGTGTAAGGTAACAATTACTGTACATGATGTGTACCCAGTTTCTTCTCTTTTTGTAAAGTCCCCGTCGACTCTCTGCATGGCGAAGAGCCAAGGGGCGAAACCAAACGTTACTCCCGAAGGAGTTCTGCTCCCCAAGGGGGCTATGTCACCGAAAGGACAACAAAGTTAACTACCTAGTTTCTCACGTGAGTAAGAAAGGATAGTGAATACATCATTATATACTCAAGTTTTGATAAATTTGTCTCTACTCACCAGCTCAAACTCGTGAATACACCTTACTAATGACTTTGTACTTTGTGGAAAGTTCGGCATTGATGCTAATTCACTATTTATAATGGTCCTTAAATTTTTAACAAAATTGATGTACTCACGAATAAAGGTAAATATACTTAAGATCATACTCGTAATATTGTACTTACACTCTAAAAACATCCTGGTTAAATTTAACCAGTATTGGGGTCAATAGTTTTCCATACATTTCCTGGTTTAAATAACCGGGAGATCCTGGTCAAAATTAACATTTTCCTGGTTAAATTTAACCAAGATTTCTTTTTTTACTTTTAGCCAGGAAATGTATGGAAAATTATTGACCCCATCCTGGTTAAATTAACCAGGATTTAACCAGGATGTTTTGAAAGTGTACAATACAAGTCTGATAAGTTCCTTGTGATTGGTCACATTGTACTTGACGTTGCTCGTACTGACGTCATCGTCGTCCTTCCACTACTAATCATGGGCGTACGCGCCAGAGGGCTGAAGGCCAGGTTTGGGCAAAATCTATTACTCGGGCAGTTTCAGGCAACTTCCTCGAGGAAAACAGTTTTTTTTTTCTCGGGCAAAAAACGGCTTAACCCCCTAAAAATATAGCGTACACCTATGCCACCATAATAAGTCTATACTGATTCTGCGTTAGTAATTGAAGTTGGGTAAACTGGGTCAATGGCTTATAAGCGTATGTTGAGAAAGGAGTAGTATGCGGCGGTGAATGCAAGGGTTGTGACAACATCATGTTAACAGTCTGGGAGGAAGAGGAGCTGTAAAGAAATAGGTTATAACGAGCCGTAAAAAAATCCGTAAAACTAAAGAGCAAATTTATTTAAATTCGTGTAGTATACCATGGAACCCCACGAAGAGTTCTGTTTAATCATGTGACAATGCTTTTCAATGAATTGTAAAATCCATGCAGGGTTTCTTTCTCTGTTGCATATTTATGTTGTGATACACTGTCATGCAATATAGGTCCACTTGTCAGGGAAGTACGCGAAAATATACAAAATTTAGCTTGTCTTCCAAAAGTAAAGTCATGATGTCATCGAGAACGGGCAAAGATCTTTTTGGTAAAGTACTTCCACGCCCTCCTTGTTGTTTCTTGCAAGGAAAAGCTGTCCGACCGTTTGTCTATAAAATCAGTCCAAAAAAAAATTATAAATTCAAAGAATTGCTTATTATATAAAATTTTGTGACGGAGACATTACCTCAGTTCGAAATATATTTGTCTCTAAGGCTGTCTGGCGTAAGACTCCTGCGTGTTCCTCATCTTTACTTACTTATTTGTCAGTTTGTCGTGAGCGTGAAGTGAGCATCTTAACCTGTTTTCTGGCTCTGGGGTCCGTCGCCTTTCTCTTCGAAGAAGAGATCATTTAGTATATGTACCACGCATAATTTTTGAAATCTGTTATATTTGACACTTTGTATATAAACTTGTCTCATAAAACTCTCGATTTACGGCGGTTTACGCTCTCACTTTACCGCTTCTGAGCCGTTTGGAACCGCCTTCCTTAGTGTGCAGTCTGCTGTCATTCAACGTATCATTTGATGAGGCAAGGCCACCATGATGATATCCGTAAAGAAGTAGGGCTATATACAGTCAATCGCTTTCAAGAGAAAGCACCGGTGAAAATCGATTCCGGTTCTATAATGTTATGTTTGCAAATCTAACAATCGGTACCGGATAAAATGATGGTAACTAACCGATCTTAATTTAGCATAAGTTGATTTTTTGCTCCACAATCGATCATAACATTTTGCCCGGGAAAAGATTTGTAGTTGAACCGGTAACCGGTGTGGCTGGGTTATCAAATGTTTTCTTTCATTGTTACCAGATCACAGCCGTATCTGGAATTACGCAATCGTCTTGAAATGTTAAGTAACCTACGTTCATGATGTGCGAAGTTCAGTAACGTCATATCCCAAAATCATGATCAGCTCTTGTGTAGAGTATGCTAATTCAACCTTGCTGAGCCGATGTCGATTGTATTGCAACACCGATTTACCGACCCACTCCCTGCTATAGAAACTGCTGTAAGAACTCACATAAATAGGCCACAGGTAGCAGACCCGTATAAGTGATACAACGAAACCTCGGTCGACTTACGTGTACATTAAAAATGTCAATGGGCTTTTCATTCGGGTCTGTGACAAAACGGAAGTGGATTTTGTTGCATTCGAAAAAGTATCAAAGGGATCTCTTTAAGGTTTGAAAACATCCGGAAATATCAAGGTACTTTGCTCTTCATGAAGAAATCTGGAGGGTGTTTGCTCAGTTCTCGGTCTGACTGAGAAACAAAAAAGTTTATCTGTTCAATCAAGATAATCTATTCACGATTGTACACAAAAGACTAAATCGTCTTCCTTTGGGAATAAAAATGTCACCAGCACTTTGGCGTAAGCGAGGAAGAATACTTCAGAATAACACAATAGACATACCACTTGAAGCTTATAATGTAAAAAGTTAAAACCCTGGAATAAATTATTTGGCATTTTTCGGGTCCATAAGATATTTTCAGAACGGTTTCCACCACTCCCCCTCCCTTCCCCAGTGCTGAGAAGCGGAAGCGTGGTTACTGTCTTTAGCATCTGACGTTGTGTTCGCCTTCAAAACAACATTGAAGAGGGATGGGGGCTCAGTCTGGAGGGCCTCAGTCTCGTGGATAATTCTGTCCATATTTGTAACCTTGTATCCAAGTTGACGGACGCGAAGAACCTCCTACCTGTGTATTTGTTACGAATACATAAGTTACACCTGCCGGTCCTTACAGCTTTAAGAGAAGATTTGCAATTAATATCTCGCCTGACAAAAATCAAACTGTCAAGTGCCGTGTCATCATAATGGTCTATTCTATGGCATTACCTGTAGTACACTTTATAGGCCCACGATAATGTTAGTATCGGCATCTCCTCATCTGCTTTGCGAACGTACACACCGTTTGACATGCGTGGGATTTGAAATTATCTGAATATATGCCAAATGGTAATTTGCCATCATTTATTAACACCTTAATTGAGCTCTAGAAATAATGACATGTATACCCTATCTCTAATGGTACTGCGGTTATCTGGATTTCTTGGAAACACCATCGATCTTCAATTAGATTGAAAATGTGAACTTGAGTATCTTCACAGCAAAGAGAGAATTGTCAAAGTTTGACGAAAGAACCGAAAGTGGGAAATGAATTCCCTTGTTTTGAATTTATCCATAAAATATTATGTTGAACTGAACTATCTCGGAGTAAATATACGTCTAAATCATAACAGAAGTATCGCTTTCATTGCACTGTAAATTATCTCAACCATATACGTCAACTGAATAATGGTATTTGTTTTTCCACTGCAATGTTTGGATTTGGTATAATTTGTAAACCATAAAAACACTCATAAATTAAGAACAAAACACTGACCAAAACGTTTGTGTTACCCTAAAAGTATTGTTACGTTACTTGCAACTGGGAAGTTCGATTTCACTTTTGGAATTCTATGGGCATAATTCATTTGAAAACTAGCGGTTGGCCTTCAACTGTTTTGATAGATTAAGTTCACCCTGTTCCACCATATATACACCTTAAAGTACCACAGTAATATAGCTTGACTTGGGCCAAATTTTGTGTGAACATACATCAGTGCCGTTTGCAATGTCACGAGTACAACTTCGGTAACAATCTCAAGCAGGTGTTTTAAATTGGTCGAGTGGCTATTTCGTACGGATCCGGGCCCATTTAAGCTACCAGCGTAATATGGTTCATAAAAGCCATCGTATGACGTAATAGGCAATGTTGCCAACAACACTTGCGCTACTTACACGACCCAATTCCGAATTTTTTCCTCCTGTTCATGAAAAAAAAACAGTGGAGAGGCCTTTGCCACCCGACCAACCCCCTTATTATAGCCATGATGGCGAGTTTGAGCACAGCTTGAATATATAATACAGGTCTGCTTTGGATCACTGATTCCAAATTACCCCAAGATTTCCCGCCTTTAAACTGCCATGCCAAGTAATCAGTTTTTCAGAACCTTTTCGATTAATCACCGAAGAATGACTGTTCCATTCTATTAAGTCTTGGTCATTAATGCCCTTCTGCATGGCATGTACCTGAAACCGATTCCCGGATAGGCCCCTTCAAGGCATTCCACATTGCATATCTTTTTCCTTGCAGATGTCAGCCCATCTTTTCTGAACAGCAACATTTTAGTACTCCTGGATATCCAGGACAGACTAAGTCTATTTCTAGACATTTTTGTCTATTTTCTGGGGTTATTTGGCACTTGAGCCAGAAGTATGGTCAAACATGGAAACTAACCACTCCTGATGGTTCTTGTTTAAGCGTGCTTCTTTAGAAACACATGATGGCACGTATTCTTAAAATTGACTAGAGGACACTGTCCAACAAATGCTTTCAACAACGTAAATCTGAAAACGAAAACGAGACGACATACGAAATATTTTATATCATCACAGAGATCACGAAGTTGAGGTGGTAAAATATGGATAATTAACACACGTTTTGGACAAAATTCACATTTGTGGAACTTCGTTATCATCAAAGCCTTCATTCATGAAGGAATTATTCTTTGATGTTAAGAAGGAACAGCAATTTGAAAAGACTTAGATGCGGGAGTAGTGTTAGTGAATCTAGTCAAACTTTGTCTTGAGATATTACAAGTAAGTACGAATAAAACCGGAAAACATACTTGCGCTAATGTACTCAAAGGGACGCCGCCCATAAGCGAAGATTACTTTTCTTTGCGAAATTGCTTCCTAATAGGGTTCGTCGATTGTAATGACATATGCCAGAGGTTATTGAAATGTTTTAAATTTGATGGTTTGTTCGTGGTGCTCGTATGGGATTGTAGACAGAACTTTGAAACAATGTTTTATTTGAAAGTAACTGTTGTCGTATTTCGTGGATGCCGATGTTACGAGCTGGAAGGCAAAAGTACAATTGCTCTTTTTTCTAGGCATAGCTTATACTATGTCACTTTCATTGGAATTAGCACGAAAACGAATCTCGCTATTCTTTTGCTTTATTTTCTTTTTAGGTTCAAAGCGATGAGATGCAAAGCGATAGACAAATCCCCTGGTGATATATTTACTTTCACATTATCGGCGAAATATTTCTGCAGCTCATGTCATTATTCTAAGGCTCCCTTCTAGTCATGTAATCTAAAAAAAGGCAATGAATGGTCACAAGTAACAACCCCTCGACAAAAGTGATTAAAGATGAAACATTTTCAATACAACTTTATTTCGTCTGGTCGCATCGCACCGTGTCGAGACCATATATGCCAAAAACATGTTCAGTCTGCGTTCTTTGCACGAAACTCGCCGACTATACAGTACCACGGTCGGGGTGGGACGAGTCGGCTTGAGAGGTTTGGAGAGAACTTTGTTCTCGACTGTGTGTGGAAGTGTTTGTCTCAGGGGTGGCGCCAGGATTTGCCTGACACGGGGACCAGCAACCCGAAACCTCAACCAGGGTGATATGGTGCCGTAAAGATGTTCCGGAAGCAAAATTTGGGGCGAGGAGCGCGCCAAAAATTTCGGGCCCTTTTTGGAGCAAATTTGAAAAAGTTTGGCTTGTTTCATGGAAATTTTGAACAAATCTGGGTTCTTAACGACGAAAATTGGAAAATTTGGGTTTTTTATTGAAGAAATTGCCCTTATTTGGACTGAAATTAAGTAAATCGTTGGGGCGACTGGCTGTTGTCGGGGACTACATATTTTATCGTATATAAGTAACAGCTCCCCGACGAAACCGGAAAATTTCCCCGACGGGGGGATCGCCCCCTGCCCCCCAACTTGAGCCACCACTGATGTGTCTGTTTCTGAGTGAGCTTTACACTGTGTTCGGGTGCTCAAGAGTACGTACGGTACTGCTCATTTTTAGACAACTCATGCGCCTACTTTGTACAATACCTGTGTGGAATATGGGTACCCATGCTACTTCTGCGCAACTGTGTTACACAAAAATGCAAGGCTGATTTACCGTATGTGAAAATGAAATGTACTGACTAACCACTTTTAATGAAAACCTCAATGAGAACTGCATGCATCATATAGTGAGATTCTTTTCTTTGGAACGCCAATTGAGGAAAAGGGGATGTGCACTTTCTGCCACCTTTCACGCCTCCTAGCTAATTTGCACAAGGTATAAAGGCTATGTTTAGCCTACTTGCCTGTCCATTGTAACCACATTCATTTATCGTTTATTTAGCGTGGGTTGTCAATTCCAACAGGTACCGGTAAGTTTTGTGTTTCTGTGAATCGACTTATTTTAGTCTGTGTGTTGTATCTGGCAGGTGAAAGATCTATCGAACTTTTCTCTACAAAATAGATTTGATTTGAAATGTAGTTCAAACACCATTGTACTTTTTTCCACGCACCTGCTTAAGTGATGTATGCCTATCCGCACGTCTAAAAGTACATCTAGTAAAAACATGATTTGATGTCATCCGTCTGCATAATGTATTTTTAACTGCATGAGTAAAAGCAGGTTCGTACTATCAACGCAAATCATTTCAACTTTTGGAAATAAGATGTTTACTTATTCCCCATTACTTTTCAACGTCATGTGGTGTAAAATACCATCATTGCTTGGTAAATTGTCACCAACTTGTATTTATTTACCTTTTTCTACGAAGCTGAGAAGGAAAGATTTCCCCTTCTCTGAAATATGACTGGCATGGGAATGCCATGACGTAATATGAAAAATGCCCGAGTTACTCTATCTGTCATTCATATTCATATTTTTTGCTGATATACGAAACGTTTCCATGGCAACCTGTATGTAGGTGTAGCTAAAGATTATACATCGAAATTGTATAGTAAAACGCCTGCATCATTCACCACCTCAGCGATGACGGAGAAACCTAGTCCACCCAACGTTTATTCCCTGTAAAATCGTAAAGAAAATAATTAAAATGTTGCTTCAGCCCTCCCCCAAGAAATTTCATTGAGGGGGTGATAATGGCTTGTGTGTCAATCTGTAACCGTGTAAGGTGTCATATTAATAGTTTGTTTATTACAAGGTGGTAATTACGGA
This sequence comes from Holothuria leucospilota, assembly GCA_029531755.1. NCBI lineage: Eukaryota > Metazoa > Echinodermata > Holothuroidea > Aspidochirotida > Holothuriidae > Holothuria > Holothuria leucospilota. The sequence goes on along the minus strand of CM055983.1, from coordinate 2,682,106 downwards.
AGTAGGAAGAACTTTGGTAAGTTCAGTTGATATTTATAAGCCATGCTGAGAGGATCGGAGTCGGGATTTAATTTCTTTTAGGATTCCATTCCAGTAAAAAGACCATACTGGCATCCTTCCTGCTGCCCTGGGTTAACAGACAATTTCTGTACAATAGGGACAATTCAGGTTTCGTTTATTTCCCTTTTCTCCTTTTTCTGTGTATGGAGGGGTGTTGGGGGTGGGGTTCCTTTCTTTGTGTATGCAGGGGTGTTGGCGGTGGGGCTCCTTTCTTTGTGTATGGAGGTGTTGGGGTGGGGATCTTTCTCTGTGCATGGAGGGGTGTTGGGGTGGGGATCTTTCTCTTTGCATGGAGGGGTGTTGGGGTGGGGATTTTTCTCTCTGAATGGAGGGGTGTTGGGGTGGGGATCTTTTCTCTGAGCATGGAGGGTGTTGGGGTGGATGGGGGTCTCTTCTTGTTGCTGCATCTCTGCGACCTCTCAGTAGAAATTATAACTGGATCCAGTACAAGCAATCCTTGGATTGCGTTCCATGTCCCATAGATTATCCTTTCAACTGAGCCGTTTGAAGGCCAGCAAAGATCTCTAGAATTGGACAAAATTTTGTACATTTTGAATTAACACGTTCAAGTAATAAATGTAAACAATTGTCGTCGAACTTTCTAAAACTCAAGTCTTTGAAATTTTATGCGAAGAAAATGAGGCCAGAGTGTGCTGGAATGCACCGAATTTATAGAAGATACGAAGTTTACGCACCTATCACCTGTTTACCAAAGGAGCGAACTCTCTTTGCTCAACCCCCTTCCCCGCCCCACTTCTTATCTTAAGGTTTCTCCAAATGACTGAACAACGAATAGCCTGCAGTATGCCGCACAGCTTGTTACGCTGGGTAGCCACCTGTAGGCTGTCATAGTAGCCTCCTGGTCCTATACAAACATTATCTAGTGGTATGGTCTCACACATACGTGGTACATCAAGTCGATAGAACTGATTTTAGAATCCAGTTAAAGACCCAGGGAGCGCATGGAAACAGAAAGAAGGATTTTTAATCGCAAAAGTCATAATTATTTTCGACGATTGATGCAATGACCTATAGCACTGCTGGCGAACGGATGAGGTAACGAATTAAAGGATGGTGAACGAAATATTTATGAACTGAAAAAGTCGCCGTCTACATTCGTCTAAGTTTGAGAGGTATTCTGTGGCTATTCTTTCAAAATAATGCTCGAAAGATGTGTTTTGGAAGTACCGTACTGTAGGCTAAGGTGGGATTATATTTCTAGTGACCTAATAGTTACAAAAGAAACCTCATTAGCTCTATGCATTGTATGGTAGGAACCGTTTTGAAGTTTCTTTCATGGCACAGTATAATGTTTCAGGCAACTTTCCAAACAAACAGGAAATATACAAGTCATAATGGGTACGATTTAAGATTCAATTTGGAAATGATTGTAGGTTATTTCTTTATTTGGATGGTTGTGAATGACCGGTAGGGTTTTTTTTACGAAATTTATGCAGATGTTTCAAGAATCTTGTAAATAAAGATTGTTAGAAACTTGTTGCGGGGAATTTTTAGAAAAGGAAGCGCATTGTTTTGTTGACAAACAAGACTTATCTATGAATAAATTAACCTAAATACTTCCGGAGTTAGATTACATTTTTCCTAGGTGTCGGTTCTATCAAAGAGCTTTTGATGATGAAATATTTAGTTTGATTTCATAGTTTAAATGTGAGCAGAGGAGTGTTCCACTTTGTTATAACGCCAAAAGTTGTTTAACGTGGAAAACGCCAGGGGGACAACGAAAAGTGGAAGGGGGGTGGTATACAAACCACTCGAGGCCTAGTCCATCATTAGCAAAATGTTTTGAAGATATTGTATCCATAATTCAGCCTACTGTGTCCGACGACTGCGCCACTTAAGTATATTGTCAGTGAACTTTTCCTGTATACCGTACGGTATAAACAGCGGGAACCTTAGACTTCATCTAGCGAAACTATGCTTCGGTGAAGCTACTGCCTGAATTGTGAGGGCGTGACATTCAACAAATGGGAACTTTAGGCAAGAAAAATTGAGAAAGAACCAATCAAAATGAAATTTTTTATTCGAATAGGTTGGGAACTATATTGCTAAGTTGAAATTACAAATCTTTAGAGACTAAAAGAGTTGAAGTATAGCCAGAATTGACAAGTGGAAAATGTGCTGATTTGTGACGGAGATTGCAATGTGTGTGGTGGTGGGGACAGGGAGCTGCCATTGTCAATGGCAACTCCCAAGTTGGGGGTAGGGTTCTGTTCCCACAGTGTGTGCAGGCAATATGTAGCAGACGCACTGTCCCTCGTGATTTCATTAATTACGTAGATTCATTTGGTATTCACACCTTGAAGCCAATTAAAAATGAAACATTTCCTAAAGGCCTACACTACTGGAATCTGCTACATTAAAAAATAAATTAAAAGCCATCACACAGGTACTGTTTATAAGCCAAGGGAAATAAAAGCATGAAATCTAGCGCCTCCTGGGGCCTTTTGGCTTTTCCTCCGAAATGCCTTTAGAAGGACATTTCTTCTTAGGGTTGTCAAATTTCGCAAGCTTCTCTCACGTATTTATATAATTAAGTCACTCCTGCTTTTTTTCAAAACATATGTAACAATTAAGCCAGCCACGAAGTCACTTCTTACTGTTCACAGGTCCTTTCTTCCGCCGATCCGCCAAGGGCGTCAGAAAATAACTTTGGGTAAATATTTCCTTTGCGAACACCTTGTGCGATCGGAATAAAAAGCCGCGATGCCAAGGGATTTGCGTCTACGCTCACGCAATATTATCAGTATCCCTGGGATTTGCAAAAGATGTTATTGGAAGTTAAAGTACCGACGATTATTTCGCTACAAACAGCGGTCGAATGGGTTGTTGTTAACGTGGGTTCACCCCTGATAGTGAACTTTTCAGGGGTCACTCCGGCCGTTGGAAGAATTCTCCGCTGTTTTATAAGATCAAGTTTCCAATAAATTATGTCGCATCTTCAAAGTCGAATATAACCGCGGTGTCGTAGCTGAAATTAATGTATCCAGGTTGGTTCCCGGGTCAACAACTGTTAGGCATGCATTGCACTACCTGTACAGTGCCCCTCGTGAGGTTTAATCCCACATGAAAAATGTCCCCAGTTTAATTTTTTTTGTTACAAAACCTCGCTGTGAACTATGTATATTACTATCAAACATGACAGTTCTACGAGCCTTCAAGTATGAATGGAGCATTTCGTGTGTTAATAATTCATGCTTTCAGCTCAAGGCGGACTTCTTATTTTGTTATTTAAGTTGCAAACCTAGAATAGGGTAACCAGACGTCCCCGATTTTCGGGGACGGTCCCTGGTTCCCGATTCACAAGTGTCCCCAGAAGTGTCTCCGAAAATTTCCTAGATTTAATAAGTATGATATTTTTAAGTATGATATTTTTTCACTACACATTTACAATCGCCGCCTGTGTCTGTTGTTCTTAAATTACACTTATGAATAAGGGATGTACACAAATACCTACCGCAGATGCTCACAAATAACGAAACAAGAACTACTGTAAATTTTATAATATGAGCAAGGGGATATAAACATTTTTTTCTTATTTTATTACCCTCATATCATAGGTGTAGGAAGCTGTTTTCGAAACGGGGGGGGGGGGGCTGAACCTTGTTTCGGATCGCCGTCCTGAGAGAGGGATCCAAGAAAATTTTGGGGTGTTTGGGGGTCTTCAGATGCAATTTGGTGCAACATTTTGGACAAACTTTACGGAAAATTACTCCAAATTTTTTACATTTCTTACAGAAGAGACAAATAAGGGGGTTTTGCCCTTGGATTTTGGGGCGGAAGCATACTCAGCCCCCACATTTTTGACTGGGGACTAAAGCCCCCAGCCCCCCGCTTCCTACGCCTATGCCTCAAATGGCATTGTTTTGTAATTAATGTTTACCTCAAAATACTGATAAAAAGTAGTCAGTAACGATTTTGCACATCAGAACCTTTAGAAACTTACTGGGGGCTGCAAAAACACTTTTGGCCTCAAAATTTTGATCAATGTTTCCCGAATTGCATGTACTGTACTTTGCCTTCAAATGCTTGTTTGCCCAAAGAGGGGGATGGAGCGACCCAGCCCCCGCTTCCATCTTGTATCCCTTTGGTAGAATTTCTAGAGGCCGCACTGAAGTCAAATGCCCTGTTTGGAGTACAAGACAGGACAGAAAAAAGTGTTCAGTTTTGTGAGATCACCATTTTTACCTTTGCACCAATTATAACTAGCACTTGGCAGTATAATAGGTTAGATGGAGGAGGTGTGGGGGGTGGACTGACCTCCCTCGTTCCGACAGCTTTGTTTAAAGTCTAGTGGACTTATAACTCTACTTTCAGGGAGCTGGTTAAAGAGGCTTAGACGTTGGGATCGGCAAGCTGCCAAGCTCTTTGCAACTCCATGGTGAAACCAGATGTTTTTTGACATTACATTAGCTTTGCAGAAATGAAAATCCAGTCATTTGCAAGCGGTCGAAGCTCCCTGTGGCATCCCATAACGTCAAACCGTTTTCTTTGTGATAAGACTCTATGTAGCCTAACTATGTAGCCTAATCTAGATGAACTTTTTAAAGGTCTAATTTCCTGAGGATATACCATTCACTTGTCTGATTATATCGTCCATGATGTTCCATGGTACGCCATAGGGCCCATTCGTCAAGTGGTCATTCATGGATCTATTCTTAGCAATAATCTATGGTAAGCCAGTTCCGGAAATTACCCACTGGGCAGTCTTTCTTACTGGCTCCTTACAGTTGTAGTAGCGTAGAAAGGAGCGGGTCAAAGGTCACGTCCATTCTTGAGTCTTAAACTCTTAATCTCGTCTTACTACCAGGCAGCCATGAGCATTACCTTGTAATCACAACATTTTCTGTAGTTGAAGAAATTAGGCTGTTTGGGGGTATGGTGTTGACTATAAATTCGGAAGGTTATCGACTGGAGGTGTTGATACTTCAGAATGAAACACGCAGGCCTACACCTTAGGTCATCATAGAGCTATCAGAGGGGGCTGTGTATACAAGGTACAGATTACTGACATTATAGTGTTCTTTAGTGACACAATTTACCGCGGCAGTGACGGTAATCCTGGCTGGGAGGGTTCGGAATATGAACAGCACCTGAATCCTCGCCAAAGACCCTCCTTCCATCATAAATACTTTGTAAATAAAAGGACCTCCCCATCACCACCCCCAAGAAAAGTCCCACCTTATTTCGAATACGTAGCTTTCAACTAATATTCCCTGTCATTTGATTTTCTGGAATTGGTCAGCACCGGTCAGCAGGGAAAGGACTTCTGTAAGTCATAAGGCAATAGTGATATTCAGAGTTTCGACGATCTCTGCGTGACCAGATTGTGTGGGGGTTTCACAAGCTAACACCAGGGAGTGGCAGCTTCCTCCTTAGATGGTGCGAAAGCACGAACGCAGTGCACAGAACATCTAGCGAGCAGTACTTCCCTACTATATGCATGTGAGCCTAAGCGTATAACACATTACATCTGTCCGAGAGGTCTGTTTCTTCCAATTCCACATGGTGTCAAAAGTCAAACTATCTTTGTTTCCGATGATGTTTGCTAATAGAATTTACTTAAGTTTGAATCTATAACAGGGAACACATGTATAGATAAGATGACATAGTCAAAATGTACAATGCGTAGCCTTGATCCAAAAAAAAAAAAAAAGGTACTGCATGCTGTAACACCGAGTCCGTTTATATATTCTCCGATGTAGGCTGTAGAGCCACTGATATTTTGGAGATGAAAGCAACACTTATTAAAATGATAATAACTCGGACGAAAACTACAATATTATGAAATAAAGAAAAGCCTATTATTTTTTTTCTTGAGTTTGCTTCAGGGGCGGTGCCAGGCGGGTAAGGAGGGTCATGCCCCTCTTCTGATGGGGCTTTTTTTGCTTCAGTTTTTAAGGGGAAGCATTAGTGTGTACGATGAATATGTAATTCCCGACGGTGATTCCCTGACAGTTCACCTGTTTCTGCTCCCAATGAGGGCAGATTCTTAAACACATTGTCAGGTTAAAGAGATTCATGGTTTCAGTTTCTTCCACAGTTTTCCGTGTAATATAGCCACACAGAACAACACCCCCCCCCCCCTCTTCTTACCGAGGAAGCTGTCGAAAAGCCTCAATAGTTTTCTGATAAGTTCGGGAATTTCATTATCAGTCACATAGTTGTTATATGCCTTTTTGTGATACGAAAGGCACAGTAAGCAACATTAGGTGGGAGGTTTGGCCACTGTCATCGGGATGTGAGGTTTGGCCACTATAATCGGGATGGGAGATTTGGCCGTTATCATCGGGATGGGAGGTTTGGCCACTATCATCAGGCAGACTGGTGGCATTACATATAATGCGCATATCATTCACGATACGGTCCATCCACCCCAACGTTGTTTACGTGATTTTGCTCGCAATTAGGGCAGATTCCACAATGAAACACCAAATTTTTGTTGCCTTTCGCGAGCTGTAAAGTTTCGTGATTTCAATTTCTGCAACCGCTCTGTTTAGTACAGCTAAGGCCCCATAAAAAAAATCACTTGTTTCTCATCACCGGCCGGGCCGATTTTGGACGCCGGGTGGATTTTTTTTTTATTTTTTATTAAAAAATAAAAACCTCCCGGGCCGACGTTATCGTTTCCATGTCTGCATTTTTTTTTTAAATAAGAGAATGTGATCTCTGACATCGTTTCTGACGTTTTTTGCATAAATATATTGCCCCAAATCACTCCGACCAAATCCCACAATCAAACGTTCTTCCCGTACTTGCGATCATTGCTGTATCAATATGCTCTGCCGCGCACAGACCGTTGTGGATTCACGAAAATGTGCTGCAAGTCCGTATTGATACTGAATCACACACAACTGTCACAGACTGCGCGGTCGGCTAGTGCCAGCATGCCGTGTTAAGCAAGTACGATACTGTAAGTTTTTCAGTTGCCACTCGCGTGGAAAAATTTCGCTCGAATGACGTTCATGTGGTATGCATAGCAAAACCTATTGGCAAAGTTTGCACCACGGAGTACTGAACTTGAAGTGACAACACAAAAAGTTTCTATGCACTTAAAAAGCCCCCATCCCCCCCCCCCACAAAAAGTAACAGGGATCGGTGAGTTGAAGTTTTACATCGATCTGAAGGGAATATATTTAGACTAAATGTGTAGACCGTGTAGTACATTCAGTACAAAGGAATGAGAATGATATTAAAATGCAATGTTTCAACGTTGCGAACTGACCAGCTGCGGGGGTTTCGCACCGTAGGCTACTAACGTTAGTTACTATACTGTGCCAGTTGAACGTTGGGCTTTAGCGTGTGTGTACTACAGTATATAAAATAGGGCCCAGACAGAACACACTGAAAATTGGTTGGTAATAAAAAATAAAAAATAAAAAAGGACCGGGCGACGGATTTTTTCAGAAGTCAGTGATGAGAAACAAGTAATTTTTTTTATGGGGCCTAAGGAGAGAGTCCTAAAAATTTCGCCCATTGTGCAATTCCACGGAGACACAAATTCCAGGCTACAACTAGACGCTCCATAATTAAATACGGTACATCAAGTAAATATATATATATATATATATATATATATATATATATATATATATATATATATATATATATATATATATATATATATATATATATATATATACACACACACCCACGTACACACACAGATATAGGCACACGTGTATCATGCAAAGTATGCTTGTAAAGAAATGGTGTGGTGTAAGATTTTTAAGCAACTTGATTCCTTCCACACCCCTGGGCCGGTTCATACTTCCAAATTTTTACGCGCTATAATGCTATAGGCCTAAGAACCATATATGACCATCCCTTGATCTTCCGGGCCAATCACAGATACAGCTCAGCGTTGGACAGTGTTCAACTTTCATAGCTTTATAGTGGTCTACTGAACTATGAAGTGGCCTTTATCCTTTCCGTTAGCCGTCGCTCCTGCTGGGACCTCGGATTGCAGTCCCCGTGGGAAGCTTGACCCTCCATCCCTGGCAAATTCTGGCCCCACCCCTGTTTCGTCACAAAGGAAGTAAGGAGTACAAAAGGGGTACGGTTGTTGTCCTACTTACAGCAATTGCATTTCTAATACACCGCCCATTCAATTTACTTCAAAGTCTTGGTACGGACTGAAGGGATCTGAAGTGGATAGTAGATGGTGCAGACTCACAGCGGATCGTGGTTAACGCTCATGTTACTCCCAGTCATGTATAGGCTACGTATTCTGCATGCATCCTGCAGTGGTGTCACAGACTACAATCGGTTTATAAGAATTTAGTACAATCATTATAATGCTGGTAATGGATGATGGGTACAGGGCTGTGACGTGCCGTATATTGGGGAGTTGTCACGTCAAATCATGTAACAGTGAGATAGGCCCTACCTTCCCCTCTGAGAGTCGGCCACCCTTTTTTCAGTCTGTCTGCACAAAGTTTAGACCTGTCAGTGTGGATTGGATTGCCCTGGCAAGACTGGTCATGCGTATGCATGATCCTACTACTTGATGAAAAAGAGAGCGTCATGCTTTGAAACCGTACTGGTTTGCTTCATTGATTACCACCAGATCAGCTGCCTGCATAACTGCCCATGATTTCGTGCTTACCACTCAACGACGCTATTAGTACTGGTCTACAGGGGCGTCCATTACGCCGACCCAAGTTCAATACACAGAGATCAGTGACCCCGCTGGTGTATAGTAACTTGATTACTATTTTCCCTAACGTATAGTTACTTTTGTGATGCAAATTCACCATCGGCAAATATTAACTGTATGATTTATGACGCCTTTCGCGTTCGTTATCATTTAGCTAACACATTCCAGCGCCTTACTCTTGAGACGAACATGTGTGCAGGTTTAACTAGCTTGTGTACGCATGATGTGGGGTCTACGGAGGACCACGCCGCGATTGCACAGGACATTAAGTATCAATGGACCGGTCTCTCTCAAGGGCTTACACAGACCGTTGTAAAATGCAATTTGCATCTCCTAGTCAAAGAGGAATTCATTGACAGTTTGAAGCCATTAGTTCCCATTTGAGTACCGTACTTAGTTGGTGTGACACAGGCTGTTTTGGGGTGTTATTATTATAAGTGATTTATCCTTTTGCTGTAAGCACGTGCTCACGAATGTTCTCAAAAGACTGAATACATATTTTAATTATTTGAATTGTTCAATAAAAAAGAAACTTTCAGGGTGTCTATTATACCTTAAAGGGGAATTTTCATCATCCCAGGCAGTTCCAATTCTCCCAACTATGCAACTTCTAGCTCCTCCCATAACTGTATGAAGCTACTCCTTGTGCAGGAATAAACATGTTTTATTGCTTAAGGCCATGTCCTGGTGAGCATACAAGGCCATAAAATGTAATAAAAGCTCTCTGTCTCTCTCTGCGTTGTGTGGAATGTGAGCTACTGTGCATCTTTCAAATTTTCAAACTTTGATGTCAATCAAAGAGCAGTCACCAACTGAGAATTTTCATACCCCTACACTAAAAATATACTTTGGGGTGATGACTGTCTGTCTTTAAGCTATTAACCAAGTCGTACACGACCTTCCAAAACTGGTAGTAGTGGTTAGTTTATACAAGTGCAACAAAAAAGAAATAAATAAAACATTTTCAAGAAGGATAAAGCAGGTCATATTGTTATTTCCAGTAAGTTTTACAAAGATTTCATTGCAACTTCATGTCTTTCTTTTCGCAGGAGACTTTAATAAATGCGAAGTTGAGGGCGCTGTTATCGATTTTCCTGTCATCAGGGGGAACCCTTGTATCACTTGCTATTGCGAGGTGAGTGCCAATCGTAAGAATTATGTGTAGAGGGGCATTAATTTGACTGTACTATAATCGACTAACATCTTTTTAGAGTGACTGGTTGTGGCTAGTGTTTTGTGAGATAAATACTATTCGTGATTAGTGTTGCATGTGTGTGCGTGCGTGTTTGACAGGGTAACCAGGGAGCTGTGAGAGAGGGTAAGTAAGCTGAGCGCACCACCAACTTCGTGATTGCGGTGCTTTAAGAAGAGAAGGGCATAGGCCTACGTTGAGGACACTGACGGTATTACCCATTATCCTTTTTTATCTGAGTGAATCTTTGAAGCCATGCCCGTAGTCATACAGGGGCGAGATGTGTTAAAAGGCATGACTCTTGAAGTTTTTCTTCCGGAGGGGGCGAAAACTTTTCTAGGGGCCCTTGGCCCTCTTGGCTACTATACGGGCTTGCTTGTAGCAAGTGTCGATGGCAAGTTGAATGCTCTTCTTGGTTGAATCGGTAGTTATAATTGATAAGTTTATCATATCTGATCAAGTAATGGCCACTTCTTCATACTTCTATTTATATGGACTTCGATCTCTGATGTAATACATTTTGCATAGTCTCAAAATTCTCTCAATATCCCCCCCCCCCCCTTCATCATGGCCCTCCTAAATTATTATTTCAATTTGCGCTCTGCATCTGCCAGGTACCCGCTCTAAGATGTGTGTCTGCCTCAAAGACTGTGCACTGCTGTAAAACACGTACAAATGACTATGTTGGGTCAGCTGCCTTCAGAGCCAATCCCGAACGGGCAGTATACACTTTACACATGTGTAGTCGGATTGGGGGAAGAGGGAGCTGTACCCTCGAGTCAGATTACACTGCCCATTTACAGTACCTGTGTATTGTTTTACCTCTCAATGACGTTTCCAAAAAAAAGCGTTGTGATTACGCAGCAGAATACAAAGAGGTAAAGTTGAAAAGTTTTGTGCATAATAAAAGAAATGCTTGAACCCGCGAGGAGGACATTCAGTGAGGGGTGCAACATATTTCATCTAATTTGTTAGGCCTTTTAAAGAGAGTGTGAAACTCCCAAAGCAGACTCTGAGCTCAGGGCCGGATTCAAGGGGGCATAAGGGGCGTACGCCCCCTATTTGCGGTAAAGCAATTTTTTTGTAACAGAATTTTACATCTCCAAGCCCATCTGGTTGCACCATGCACTTTCTGCAGACAGTCCCCCCCCCCCTTCTCATATTCCTAGATCCGGCCCTGGGGCTCACGCTCTTTATGACGTCATTATCTGATAATGTCATCAAATTTGAACGTAAATATAATTCCGTTCGCTAATCGAACAATGAGTTACATTTGATTGACGAGTACGCGATTGCTTTGAAACCCTGCTTGACTAAACGAGGCATTAGTTATGTTTAACCATTACCGCAAGAAGATTCTTGTCTCGGGTAGCCCATCGAAACTACTCAAGTATTTGCGTCTTTAACGATGGTAGGCTCAGGTCACCGAGTCTCTATTCCTAAATAAACCACTACTGCTTACTTGTAGCTGCTGCTTTGTGGTCTTGTAATTAGCTTTGGTTGAAAACCCAAAATTTGTCCCCAAACACCTCACGTTGTTTGTCTTTAACCACAAGTATCTCTACCATTCACCAAAAGTGTCAACTGAGTCTCCATACTTGGTTCAGTAAGGGGTAGATCTCGCCTCCCCGTCCCAAAAGTTGACTTTGTTTCGATAGTTAACAAGTCAAGAATTCCACGTCTACAAAAGTGGTCCACTTGAAACAATGATTTGTATTTGTTTGAAGTAATTGGCGTTTTCTTAAGGACCTACCGGCGATAAATGATCGACAATTAAAGAACCTTAAGGAAAGAAATACTTGACAACATAGGTTAAGTATAGAGCTGAATACACTTGTCTCGTATACAAACGACCGTACAGAGGAGTATGTGTATGATGCGCATGATGGATGGGAATACACGGATGCTTTTACAGATCATATACATAAATTGAATAAATAAGGTTGAATTGATCTTAATAGATTATATGACTTTGAATAGTTTGAATGGATTTTAATAGGCCAAGAGTAATTTCAATTTGGACAAATTGAATGAATTTGAATTGATTTATTCGAATTTGAGTAGAATTGAAATCGATTGAACTGGTTACAAACTGATTTTAATTGGAATGGACCGTATGGACTTAAACAGATTTCTATGATTTCGAATATATTTATTTTGATTTTAACAAATTGGATTGCATAGCTTTAATTAAAAAAAAGAAATGATATGTTGGAAGTGGAATAGAGGAGTTCATACACATACTCTAATTTTTTTAGTGATCTAAAACGATTGAATCAAACGGATTGATTTGATGAAATTGATTTAGGCTACATGAAATATCAAAAATGTCTATATATTTGAGTTTTAATAGTTTCAATGGATTTTAACAGATGTAATTGAATTTAAATAAATTAAATGGGTTTCAATAGATTAATTTGGATATTAATAGGTTGAATGGATTTGAATAGCTTTGTTCTCATTCGAGTAAATTTAATGGATTTGAATTAAGGTATTTGAATTTGAATAGCTTGACTAAAATTAAGTTATTTGAATAAAAAATCGATTAAATAGATTTGAATTGATTTTATTTGGATTTGAATAGATTGAATGAATTCACACAGATTTCTTTGAATTCAAATAGATTTATTTAAATTTAAATAGATTGAATTGCACAGCTTGAATTGAAAAGGAATATATTGCTTAGAATGGAAGGAAGAATTGAGATACGAATTTAGATTGATTTGAAATGATTGATTCGAACAGAATGATTTTATTATATTGGTTCACATGAAATGTCCAAAAGTGTCTGATTCTTCATCTTTCCTATAATAACGTTTGCAACAAATTTGCAGTCATTTGTACCTTTCGTTTGATACACAGACACCATTTTTCTTTCTTTTCCCTTCAAAATAGTCGGACACTTTTCCAGATGGGAATCACAAAGGATTGTGGGATAGAGCCTTGGTATGCGTCGTTTTTGTCAATAGCATTTTACTGTGGCCAACTTGAAAAAGACTCGTACCAAAACTGTATCCCATAATCTTTTTAATTCCCATTTTGAAAAGGGTCTATAACGATAACTGATAGTGTAGGATTATTGGTAGGCGTTTTTATGATGATATCGGCTAGTACACTCTAAAAACATCCTGGTTAAATCCTGGCTAGTTTAACCAGGATGGGGTCAATAGTTTTCCATACATGTCCTGGGTAAAAGTAAAAAAAAAAGAAATCTTGGTTAAATTAACCAGGAAAATGTTAAATTCTTACCGGGATTTCTAACCATTCGTTAATTGAGTAAGGAAAATGTCAGTTTTGACCTGGATTTCCTGCTTAATTTTAACCAGGAAATGTATGGAAAACTATTGACCCCGATCCTGGCTAAATTTAACCAGGATGTTTTTAGAGTGTATTCTGTGTATCGTTTCACTATCGGTATCGTCAAAAGGTCCCTAAAATGCAGAAACTACCGAACCGATATCACTATTTAACGACAGATTACTTCCTTTACTAGTGTCTAATTTCTAATATTATATCTGATGTAAAAAATGAAACTACGTGGCATTCTCTTATCCACATACCTGTTACGTTCTACCAACTTGATCAACATGTTTTTCATTCAAGTACGTTTATACTTGAGTTGTAATGTTAACTGCACGACACGTATAGAAATATTTCATGTGACCGCATGCGTTTTGGATTGCCTTTTTCTTTGACGGGCACAGCACATGCGCAGAAAGAGTATTTGCAGTATACGCCCACGGCATGACCTTGGATACTGACTGTGACACAATGAAGTCTTGACAGGCAAAATGTCCAGCAACCAATGACACGCGCGACCATGTGACGTCGGTTAAACACCTTTATAGACATGAAGTTTTGTATATACATGTAATAGCTCCATGGTATATGTAAAGCCCATTCTAAGGTATTGAATCGGTATCGACAGATAGTGAGATACTAGACTAATAAACTAACCTAATGAAAAGTGCTAAACGCATGGCGAGATATGCAGCCTGACTTTGTCCAGGCATGAATTTCTCTTACAAGCTATGTACCTACAGCAGTGTTTCCATAGGAAGATTATTCACTCGATGGCGGGAGTAATACCAACAATGCTATTCATTCAATGCCTGGTCCGATAATTTTCCTGTTTTCCTCTTTAAGATGGAATTTTGAATTAGAGCTTACTGAATTGTGTAAGGGGGAATGGTTGAAGAGTTATCGACTCTGTTTACCACTACCTATATATCTGTTACTTAGCTTGAGAGGGCGGACAAATGGTTCTCTATTGGACTATCAGTAACACTTTTGTCACCCTGATTGCTGACTATTGACCGTTTAGACATACATGGTCGTCACTGCGCCGACATTATGGATTAGCCGAGCGGTACACAAACAAGGCTTAAGAAAAGTTAATCACATCTGCATCTTGTGATTGACTGACGTGAATTGTCAGAATGACGTTTATAATTACCCTCTACAACAATGGAAATGGCACAAAGTGATCCAGAGGGCTTGGCCGAAGTGATTACCGACATGATGTCTATCTTTAGGTTGTAGGGGAGGGGACGATGTTCTTGTATGCGGGGGAGCCTGAAAAGGAAGGGTCTGCGAGAGAACTTTTGAGGTTTTTTTTCCTTTCATTTAGGCGTTTACGGAAGCTCCTAATTTATGAATCAGAAAACAAAATAAGGTCGGTGAAGTGTACGTACTGTGAGTTTTATGGGAATAGTCAATTGTATAACATTCATTATGTACAAGTCGTGTGGTACATATTGACACCGTCCTATGAAGATGTATAAGTGGCATTTAACTGGCGTGAATAACGAATGAGCCTGGCGGAGTGGCTCATTTTCCTCCCAAGAATAAAAAAGTATGGGGCAAAAATGTAATAATGCAGGTCCTCGTTACGTCGCCTGGCCTCTACCCCAACGTTATTAACTTTCCAACAAATCGTGAAATTCGGGTATCAGTATTTCATTAAAGTACCCGTCTAAACGGCTGAGCATAAGCATGAGCATAGGCAAGGGGTGCGGGGCGGGGCTAAATCTGCCTGTCAAAAATATTGGGGGGGGGGGTAAAGAATACCGGTTCTCTCCCTTAGAAGGTTGAAACCCCTTATATGTTACTTCTGTGAAATACATCAATCTCTTTCAATAAATATACTTACAAAATTACACAAAATGGCATCTAAGGACGCTGAAAATATTTAAAAAATCTTCCAAACTGGGAAGGGGACATTTCTCCTCAGGACAGCGGTCTGAAATATCCAGCCCTTTCCAGCTAAATAAAGCTTCCCACGCCTAGGCTATGTGCGTAACCATATTTTAGTTGGTAAAAGCAGGGAGCTGCCACTAAAAGTTGGTAAAAGACGCTTATTAGTTATCGACAAACTTGGAGTGACAGAGTATGCTAGTCACTTGAGAAATAAACGCATCAGACCTTCTGAGATTTAAGCGATGTTAGATTTATGTATAGGCCTTCTTTCGAGTTGGTGAACTTTTTTAAGTTTTGCTGTTTTGGGGTTTTTTATACCTCGTAGTAATGCAGTATAGATACCATCATCAACAAGAACCGAAATTTAAGGACAAAATTGCAGTTTAACAACTAAGGGTAGAAGAATCTGCCAAAATTGCAAAGCCGTGTGTTTAGTCCCTAAGTCTAATGTTTAACTGGCAATGGATACAGCACCAGTAGTGTGGCTCTGATAATCCAATAACAACTCCCTGGATAGTCACTTCAGTGAGCTGTCACTCTAACCCTGGTCACAGTAACACATGAATTGAACTGTTGACTTTAGTGGTTAATTATCTTTTAAGGTGGCTCATTTGACGGAGATAGTAAGGATGAAGAAAAGAGCAGAGATTTCATCCAGGCACAATTCGACCGCATGTAGTTTGAACAATCGTTATAAATTGATTTATTTACACCTTTGTATATCATTCTCATTATTTGAAAGTATTAATTAGCTCGGTGACCTATCTGCTTATGGTTGTTCGCTGATGATTGCAACTGGAAAACCGAAGTAAAATCGACCAAACTGATGATTAACTAATTAGTGACCTCTATTAAAAATAGGTGAAGGATGCAGATTAAAGATTTAAGGAATTTAACACCTGGCCAGGTTTTGTAGCAGCCAAGAATTGCAGGTGAAGTGATTGTTATTCATACCGTTGATATAAAATTTCGTGGTATCGTATAATGTGGAAAAGTTTGGGTTTTACGCGATTTTAAAGAAGTGGTGGAGGCAAAACGCCCAGAAGGGTAGGTGGGGGGGGGGGGACTTACAGATAGATTTGAGAAACCTCAGTATATGAGACTTTGTCTTTGGGATTAAACCACTGTGAGATGTCAACGAGGTCTTTTTTTAATTATGTTGTTTTAGTTGTTATAGCTATGCAGTTAAGGTGGCTAGGGTGTCAGTTTTCAAGTTTATGTTGGTATAGTCCATGTGACACCTTAACTCGAAAACGGGCAAACTCAAATATGAAAGGGCTGTAGAAAGATTATTTGTATAAGGCATAAGATGCAGCTTTCAAGATCCTGGTAATGAAGCGATTGAATGTATCTCACTGTGTTTATATTCTTTAACCTGTCAAAATTTTTAAATAAACCCACACGATGTTTTAGAAAAGTCAGGGCTGCTCAAAAGAAACAGAGACTATAAAGTGCGCCCTCTTTACCCTTCCTGTTTACAGAATGGAATTGTAAGATGTAAGAAAAAGTCGTGTGCGAAACTGGATGACTGTGCACTCGTCTTGAAGTCGCTGGAAGATGACTGTTGTGAACAATGTAAAAGTGAGTGGAAATTATTTCATTTATATGAATATTCATTATTATTGCAGAATATTATTAAGTCTTCACAGATTCGTCGTCACTGTTGTTGTTAGTACAAATCAGGAAATGAAACCCAAGAAGCGGAGTATAACGTGTCAGTATAGATGGAGTGTTTGGAATTTGAAAGTAATTTTATATTTAAATGATATCTGCTTTCTCACGAGAAATTTGCATCAAACCAGTGTGCTATGTTTGTAGTGGGGGGAGGGGAGGGAGGGACCTCATTACAGGTTGTTTCAGTAGATCGCTTCTCGGCGGCCTTTTGACTGAGATATGTAGTACAGTATCTGTTCTTGTCAGTCAGTCTAGAACGGGGCCACACACATGGGCGGCTCTAAGAAATTTTGTTTGGGGGGGCAAACTCAAGTCCGTATTCAGGGAGGTTCGGAAGACACCCCTCCCAGCAATATTAATGGTCAGCTCCGGATAGTAATATAGCCTCAACAGGAGTATGCATAGGCGTAGGGGCCCAAGTTGATTTGGGGGGGGGGGGGCTGTAACGATCTGCCCGAAAAATAGAAACAAAAATTTCCGCGCGCTCCGCGCGCGTCCCAAATGTTAGTGTACATATCATATAGGCATGCATCCGTTATCACACCGCATGCCAATTACATACAATAATTTGCCACGTTACTAGCTATTCCATATTGGTTATAATTCTGGGGGAATTCGTTTACAAAAATGCTGCTAATAATCAGTGGTGTAGCCAAGATTTCTCTCATGGGGGTGGGCAGGCACTATGTTGTGTGATCGCCGGCCTGGGGGAGGGGTCTTTGAAAATTTTTTGAAAAATTAGGTGTCCATACATGCAATCTGGTGCCACATTTGCTACCTTTGAAGTAAAATTTTGTGTTTTAGTTTAGGTACAAAAAAAAAAAAAATCGGTGTCAGTGACGGGGGCATGGCCTAATGGCTGCTCAAATACACCACAGATAATCATAATGTATAAGTTTAACCATTCAAAACACACTGGTGAATTAATACCGAACATATAGGTACTGGTGCAATCCAAATCAGAACTATGTTTTAATTACCAAGGAAGCTTTTTTCTAAAGTAAGGACTTCCGTTAAGCTACATTATCACATTATTTTTCTTTCAGTAAGTGCCTGAAAAGTTCTCAGAATATTGCCCGAATTTTCACAAAAATATTTTGTTGGGGGAGCTGCAGCCCCCTGCCTCCTGCGCCTATGGGAGTATGGTTATTATTATGTATTACAGCGATGCCCCATGTAGTTTTCAAAAGCTCTTCAAAAACCATTTCAGGCAGTTAGTCATGAGAAGACTACTTTAAAAATAAATACAACCATATCAACCGATCGCTACCGTACTACCCTAGGGGTGGAGTAAGAGCCAGGTGAAATGGGCAAAGCGGCTTGATCCATTTGTATAAAATGAGCCCCACCTTTAAATATTTTGTTGTTTCTTTAATTGTGCCACAATATGTTTCAGCTTTGCCAAGAAGCCATAAAATGTTGGTTTTCTGGATTGTTTTCATAAACTAACGAAAATTTCGAGCATGAAGACACTTGAGAACGATGAAATGATAGCACTAGTATTTCGGATCTCAGTACCGTTCCGAAACGAATTTTTTTTACAGGGGGAGGGGAATTCCCCTAACTCAGAACGACGTCTCATCCTATATACAAATAGCTAGGCCACTAGTCAAAAGTCTCATCACACTGAGCTTAGATTGACTGTTTGGTGTGTTTATTTTAAATCAATTGAAACGGTATATACTTTAGCACAGAGGTGGAGAACATTTTGCTTATAACAGGCCATTTGACAGTCATAAGACCGCTTATGTGGGCTTACGGCGCTGTCAATTTGGACAAGGGAAGGGAAACCTCTCCTTCTGTGGGAAACACAATACTTTTAGACTACATGCCCGTTACAACTTTTTTAGACAGATACCTGTGCTAATCTGGCCAGGTGACACCCTGGCAAAACTGCTTTTAGTCGTGGATGATAATCAACACGGCTAATGGGTTGTGTATCTAATGACCACGAAAGCTCTGAAGTGTCTGCAAAACTATGGGCATTTAACTCCAGCATTACCGTTACACTCTGTAAATGACATTATGATGCCTAAGCTAATCAGATTACAACGTGATCATTTGTTTTGATTACCTTAGCTCGCACTAACGGCAGGTCCATTTGTGATGTGCGAAGTATATGTACGGTAGTAGCAAACACGCAACTGAGAAAACGCGCGCGGAGCGCGCCGAAAAAATGGCGTTTTGAAAGCACTTAATTAATGTTAAACCTTCGCATTGCATTGGAAAGTTATTCACTCCTTTAATTTTAAGCCCACTCAAGGAAAAGGGAGGGCCTAACCCATCTCGAATTACATGTTTTTTATTTATTATTTTTATTTTTGAAAATTGAAGACCATGCTTTGCAAACTTTGGGGGGGGGGCAAGTGCCCCCCCCCGTGCCCCTATGGCGAGCCGCTAATGGCCACACATGACAGACCTATGGTGTAAAGGTCTGATGGTCAAGAGGTTGGTCATGTTAAGTCTTGTTGTCCCCTCTGGGATGTAGCTCCTTTAGAGAGCAGAACCCCTTCGAGAGTAACGTTTGGTTTCGCCCTTCGGTACTTTGCCAGAGAGTGTTGGGGACTTTGGAAAAAGTGATGCCGTCCACATCCTGCCTTCTTCCTATAATTTGCCTTATGCTTTGTGTCATCGCCCAGGAGCCTACATCGTGGTAATAATAGGCATTACCGTGTATTTGTTGTGTAGCTCGATAGTGAACTTTATAACAGAGTCATTCTGAATGATCGATCGATTGGCACTGTACCAATGATCTTGCGCGCATTCGACACATACGTGTTTAGATGGCGCTGTTCAATTTTTCCCAAATCAATGTGGTCAGGCATATAAGTGTAGGGAAAGAACGTCATCTTCAAACCCCAAAATATGGGTAAACAGCACCCACTCGCATAGTTACTGTGCCATTAGTGCTTTATAGGCTACCTGACACGCTTGTTTTCATTTATCCATCTTTTCAGCTTGCTTTCTCAATGGTGACTTCTTTGAAAGTGGACAAGCGTGGACAACGTTGGATGCAGATACCGGACAATGTCAGCACTTTCAATGTCAGGTAAACAAAACTGGGAGGTAACCCAAAGGTCCTTGATGGACCAAATTCAGACAGAACTACCTGGAATCTAGCTAGCAACTTAATATCTTGTTCCGCATGGTTGCGCGTAGTGACGGTGACGTAAGTTGTTAAAAACGTAGTGCTTGTAAGTTTTTGTTGACTGTCTTCTTCCTTTTTGTTGAGGTATGACTGTCACATGAGGACGGGAAATAGCGATAAGGGGAGCAGGATTTATGAGCGAGAATTACACCTTTACCTCGTTCCCTGTCTTAGCTCTCACACTCTACTTTAAAGGGTTCTATAGATGACCCCGAGATATTCTGAACTAACCTTTTAATTTTCTCTGCAGCTGGTTTCACAGTTTCTTTGCGAACCTCATTTGACGGCGGTTGTTGGGGATAGATTGTTTATTACTCCACTTGACAAATGGGAGAAGTGGGTTCAGCGGGACTACTGTCATTGGGATATTATACTGTTGGTGGGAGGTGTTTGGGGTCTCCCCCTTGTGTCTACTGACGTTCTCTTCCTTCAGAAAGAAGTAAGTTTCTTCAGTTTGGGTGTCCAATGAAAGGAAAACTCTAATCACCCTTGAAAAACACCATGTGATTAGTCACTCTCCCCTGATATGAAAAGAGAGTAAATTCAAACTGAGCCAAAAGTACCGGCTTCTCTGATTGGTCAATGACATGTGTCAATCGGTGTGATGAAGATTGTGCAGCAGAGTTGTCATTGGACAGAGAGGCAACTGTGTTATTTAGATCTTCAAACTGCAACAGAGTATGAAGTAGATTGTTTGGAAAGGGTCGCAAAAACTATTGTAGTGTCTTCACCAGTAGGAGATAAGCTGTGTGGACGGTGAAACTACTCAGCATGTGATGTAAAGACGGTTGTTTTTATTTGGATTAGGGAGGGGGGGGGGTAAAAGAAAATATTGGGAGAATTTGGACCACCTGGGATGGCCAAATTTTAATACAGTTGAAATATAGATATGGAACATCCCCTACATGTCTACACTAAAGTGTATATACGTATTGCGTTTTGCAGAACAATGCAGGCTAGTCGATTCATTTACACCTGTTTGTATTCATACCATATAATTAAAATGCAATGTGAAATGCATTAAACTTTAACGCTATCAACATGGACACAACTGTTCTCCATAATGCAGTTACATAGTGAGATTGACTACAGGCAGTTGCGGCTGTTATGCGTGCGTTTCTAAACAAGTCATTCGTCCCGACCCAAGCCGCTGTATAATTCAAGACAAAACCGAACTATATTTAGATTGTTTAGCTGTAAATCCTTTCGCGAAGACTGTCGCCATTACTAGAGACACATTGTACGAAATAATGGGGGTGTATTCGGAAGCATTTAACCTGACCGCGTGTCGTAATATCTTTTGGCGAAACGAAAGCATCATTTTGACATTAATGGTACCACATCCATGAGTTACGTGCGTATGCGTCTGCCGTGATAATTTCGCTTAGAGAGACTCTCCTTCCATACGCCTTTGCCACAGAAGGTATCTGAATTCACTCAACAATTTTGAAAATGCACATTCTATATACGGCCTTATACGGCCCTGCGTATAATGTGAAACACGGCAGAATGAAGGGTGGACAAAGGAAGCTCCCTCTGAGGATCTTAAGCACCAAGGGCCCCAACTGACATTATAGTCTCTCCACGTAAGCTATTCACAGCTATCAAAATAAGGAATATTGCAGTTAAATTGAGCCAATAGACCCCATTTTACCCACGTCACTTGAGGGCATGAAGGGCAGGGTTCCAGGCCCGTAGCCAGACAAGGTGCTGAAGGGGGGCAAAAAGCTTCTAGGGGGGCGAAAAATTTTCCAGAGGGGGCGAAACATACTAAAATGCATTACGGCAATGCTAATTTTGATCTTCTAAGGGGGCGAAAAATTTTCCAAGGGGGACTTCGCCCCCTGGCCCCCCTTGATTACGGGCCTGCAGGGTTCGAATTGCATTTTTTTCTGTCAATATAGGTAAAGTTGCTAACCGGCTAGTACCTAATTTCTCACTAACTAAACCGTACACTAGCTAAACAATACAGTTCTCATTATTTTAACCAAGAGTAACGTACTTGTAGCTAAAAAATGCTAGTGTCTCATATTTTTACTCTCTGTTGTACCCCCTAGCAATTAGTAAGGGTGGCGCCAGGTAGCAAGCAAGAGGGCCCATGTCTGGGAAGTCTGCACTCTCAGTGCAGACTCGGGGAGCCTCGTTTCGTCGAAGAGCCCAGTTTCGTCGGAGAGTCTCAGTGGGTACGATAACGTATACATGTGATCCCCAACGGCGACCAGTTGCCCCAACGGTTTACTTGATTTTGCTCTCAAGGGAAGCAAAGTGTTCAACAAACCCCGTAATTTTCAAATTTTATTCAATAACCCCCCCAAATTTTTATATTTACCGAACTAAAAGCCGCAAAATTTCTTTACTGATAAAAACCTTTTTCAAATTTCGTCCAATAAAGAACAAAAATTTTCAGTACGCAAAGTGCGCGTAACATGTAGTGTTCCCCAATCTTCCAACCTTGTAGGAGTTTCAGCCCCCAGTCGAATAAACCCCGGAGCCTGCTCCGGCAATTAGCTAGTGCTAGAGCGAAATTCGAACGGTCCTGAACTGCTGAAGTGTAACACTTTCTAAAAGATCCCTCTTCCTCTCTAAAACACTTTAACCTGTTGTGCACTATTTATCCTCTCCTCTTAAATATTTGCGGAATTGCTATGAGCTGTTTCTTGAACTATTTGTAAGTATTATTATAAACGAGTCATATCCACGTATAACCATTCAGGCCCTGGTTGTTAGAGGGAAAGCTTTGAATATGAGATGTGTGCAGTTATTACCAAATTTTAAATATCAAATTCTAGATGGCACCAGTATTTTCCGAGGGAGGGGGAACCTCCCCTACAGGAGGGTCAGCAACTGGAAGCTCTGACAAGGGCGACGAGTTACTGGCAGGACAGCGAGGCCAAACTTTTCGGCGCACTACTCGCGCGCTAAAGATTTTGCATTTTAGTTGAAAAAAAGCTAAGATGGACATGAACATTTGGGTTTTAATTGAAGACACTTTAAAAATTTGCGTTTTTATGTAAACAAGTTGGAAAATTTTGGGTTTTCCATGGAGAAAATCTTGGAAATAGGCCTACGTTTTTTCGAGAACCAATGATTGATATTATAAACTACCCAGTAATAAACTATAATGTTACCCAACAGTAAGCTAAAATAGTAACTATTTTTAGCGTGCAGTAACCCGCCAATATTCCTATTCTGTTGCAGGAAGGTGTAATCACCGGCAGTCGTGTTCAGTGCGAGCCACAATGTGAACACCCGTTTCACAGAGATGATTCGTGTTGTCCAGTTTGCCCAGGTTTGTATGATTCTGAGGTAGACTTATGACTGTCATATGATCATATTGACCATAAATTTAATCAACTGCATCATTCAATCGCAGGCCCAGAAGATGGTAGACTTTTATTTTCATAATTAAATTGTTACAATTAATCTGTAAATCAAAATATCCGCTGACTTTTAGACATTGTCACTGTCAATTACTGCAATTAAAACACGAGTGACACCAAATTTTGGCCTAAGCCGGACAGGCAAAAATAAACAAAATGGCACATTTGGACTTGTAAAATGTCTGTTACATTCTGAAACTGTTTGACCTTTAGGGAAAGACACCAACAAACCGCAAAGCCTTATCTTTTCAAACTTGTTCGGGACGTGCGGTAAGTGGCCACCCATGCACTAAAGCCCGTTGTACAACATTTCAAACGCAGACACTAGCAGCATGTGCATTTGTTTTATATAGGCCTATAGCCTACATATAGGTAGCCTATCGTGCATTTGTGTTGTAAACGACAGAGCATAGGTCACCATGTAACTATGTTAGGGGCGAATGAATAAAATGATATACTTAACTTTTAGCACTTTAATGGGCAATATATGGTATGATTCAACATAATTCTGGCCCGACGTCTGCGTAATAAATGTCTCGCCTAGATACATTGTATAATGTTTGTGGAACCCACAAGAGCGCTCAAATGCTGTAAATAAAGTGAATCCCTCCCCAAGACTTTTCATTCGGCAATACAAGTATATGAAGACCCCTTGGCAACAGAATACGATATAGAAAACAACTACACTCTCATTGAAAGCGATGATAGAGTCGGCTGTGAGTATCTTTCACAGGTGTATATTATCATATAAGAGCGGGTCACGCGGCCAGATACTTTACTTGGTGAACGCTGACGCGTAACTCTGGCATAATGTTTCTCGCTTGATTTATGTCGAGCACATTAAAATTTTGTAGATGATGGGACTTGTTGAATCGATGGACGCCTCAGAGGGGATTGACGAAAACCCAAAGAAGCAGACATTATTTAGATTTGCCGGTTTACTAGTCTACATCTTGGACCGTCCAGATCCGGGAGAGTATGACTTTGAGAATGCGGTTACACAAGAGTGTTCTCGTAACAACGAAGTTGGGGCAATTGGGCGGAACCGCTGCAACGTGTTGCCTTTCTGTACTTTCTCACGAAAGAAGAGTGGGAAGTGTGGCAAAGGTTGTGAACTGTGAAGTGGTCTTTTTCACGCTGTTCGTAGCCAAAGATTTTTCCAATTAAAACAAAGGTTTGACTCCCACCCTAATTTCTCAACTCATCCAACCCCAGTTTTGACCTGAAGTTATGTCCCTAGTTCTACTTAAAGAAAAATAAACCAAATTAGATTGTGTTTTTTGTATTTCGGATGGTCCTAAAGACAAATCAGATGTATTTTGATCAAATGTTCCCTTCCAAATTCAGACACCGACTGCATGGTTAGAGCATCCGACTTGCAGCCGGAAGGTCTGGGGTTCGACTCCTGGCCGGGTCATACCAAAGACTGGAACCTACTGTCATTGTGCTTGGTGCTCAGCATAAGCAATGAAGTAAGGAAAACAATCCAGTGAGCCATAACTGGAAAAAGGCCATGGTCGGCCCGACTTAAACCAATTGGTTAGAAACTGAGCCGTAAAACCTCATCTTACTCCAAACTCTAGACTGGAAGTTGGTTCTTCCTCTTTAACAATCTAATACCACTCCCTTGGGGCCATGTGGCCGGAAAGGCAGTATCAAAACTTAAAAGCATGGTCTGGTGAACAAATCTGATGATTTCAAAAAAAGCAGAAAAATTTTCTGTGTTAGGCAGTGAAAACCCCATCTCAATAGCATCTTGCATTCGGAAGATACAAATTTTTGAAGAAATACTACATTTTCAGTTTCCCTAGTGCATGATGGGAAATCTGTGATGTCATCTGGGCAAATGGATTTGATGTAGCTTTTGTATTTCTTTATAATGTTGATATCACTATATTGAATATTCCATGACTTTATTTGCTGTACCATAAGTATGGAACAGTTTTTCACTATATCTACACAGAAAAATATCTAAACATTCCAACGGTATCAAATTTCAAGGACAAACAAGGTTGCCAATTATAAAGAATAACAAAAGGAATCTGAGGCAATCTGCCCACTTTGGATCACGTTTTGTGACCTTGAGGAAACTTGGAGGTATTTCTTATTAAAAGTAACCAATCTTTAGGAAGAGATATCTTGAGTTAGGAATGGAGTTTTGATATGGGGTTTGGATGACATGTAATGAAAAATTTTTATCTTTCATATAAGACCCCTACAAAATGCCACCAGACAATGCCTTTAAGTGTGATATAGTTGGCTAATGTTGTTCGAGTGACCTAATAAATTGTCCGGTTACTCCACTAAAACCATAACTTATTGTGACTAAATGGCACGAGTGGAGTGAAAACATCGAGACGGTTCAGGGGCGTCAATCCGTATTCAGATGTGGGGGGGGGGGGGGGGGCGGGGGACATACATGACTTAGCACAAACCAATCCCTTTGGTTTTGAAGAGTGGGCGTCTTCCTATAGGCCCTTCCCCCCCCCCCCCGCCTTATGATGGCTGACGTTGTCCTATTCTAATAAGAATTATCATTTCAAAGTTAACGTAACCATCATAGATGATCTGCCAGGTGAAATACACGGAGTCCACGGGATTACATCAAGATGTTATTTTCACCATGTCTCAAAATATCTGAAACAACGCTTCGCAGCGTGGATCATTGTTGGAGACCATGGACCCGACCAGGCCCGTTGCTAGGGTGATATATTTGGGGGTGTGAAGGTAACAAATTCCGACCGGCTGAATGTATTTTCCAACTGAGTGGAGGCGTTTAAATTGCACTTTGTTATGCACTCTGCGTTTTGTATACAGCAGTGGGGATCCTTCCTTTGTCACTACATAAATGAGTCGTCCTGGGGGAGGGGTCTAAGGGGAGGGGGAATCCCCATCCCCTTTGAAAAATTTTTGTTAATTTAAGGCTGCTTAGGTGCAAAACGGTGCTATCTTTGAGATATTTTTGGAGCTGATCGTACATGGCTGGAAAATGTCCATAATGTAGTGAATTCTAATTTTCCGACTGGCTGTTTGTTTTTACTAATTGCAGTGGCGGCGTGTAAATTGCACCTTTTTATTCACCCTGCGTTTGTATATAGCAGTGGGGATCCTTCCTTTGTCACTATATAAAGGTGTCATCCTGGAGGAGGGGTCTAAGGGAAGGGGGCGTAGCCCTCCCCTTTGGGAAATTTTTGTTAATTTAAGGTTGCTTAGATGCAAAATGGATATCTTTGGGATATTTTTGGAGCTGATCGTAGTATAGCAAAGGTGTGAAGGTTTAGCAAGGGCGTTTTCAGAGTACTTTGTAGTCGAAAGTGTATTAACAATCACCGTCTGCAGGCGCGGATCCAGAAATTTTGAGGGGGGCCAAGATGGAAAATCTTATGTGCACCGAAGGTGCACCACGAGCGCAAAGCACGAGTTCCTATGCGTAGTGTCCAGGGGCCCGCGATAGGGCCCCTGCGGGGTCCAGGGGGCGAAGCCCCCGGAAGCTCTCGCAGTATTTTATTTTAAGAGCACAGAAATCGGCTCCAGTTCTTATGTCAGTGAGATTTTATACCTTTTCATATTGCATGGAAATTGATGTGTATGGCTCAGTATAAGGTACTATATGTACCTGCAGAAGTTCCGAAGAATCTAAAATATCTTAAAACGTACACGCCAACATTATGAACCCATGCAGGTAACTTGAAATGATTTTTGCCATAATGAGTGTTTTATTTTCGTTATACGGTATTCAGGTATAAGGACGTCAGATGAAACAATTGCCCGTGAAAATTTGAATTTACATTTAAAACCATTGCTAGTACAAACGGTGTCAATTCCCTTTATGTGTGTCTATCAATTATAGAAGGTGGCTTCGATACTAAGTTTTCAGTTCTCATAAGAAGAGGAGGGTGAAGAAATGAATATCAGTTGCTTTACATCCTTATTATACTCTGAAACTCTGAAATCACGTTTATGCACACAAATAATTGGCTTAAGGTAGAACCCCACCGATGTGTAATGCGAATACTTTTTGGTCCTTATTGATAGTAAAAGGAGCAATTCAAGGCTAAAACTGCGCAGATCAAGCGAAAATCAAAAAATATTGAGAAGACTTTGCAAAAATCGTGAAAGATTTCAAATGATTTTTGGTAAAAAGTGATAAAAATAAATCCATCACTCAATAAAAACGTACCTCTCTCAGTAAGCGTAAACAATTGCGCGCGAAGCGCGCCGAAAATTTTCGGTATAGAGCCTCCCGGGAGCTCTGCATTAATTGTACCCTGAAAAGGGGGACCGACAGGACTCTCACAACTTGACATCCATATCGGAGGAGAGATGATATATCACCTTGTCTTTTTAGGTATAGCAAGAAGGATGGTGGACAGGCAAAATTCGTTTCAAAAAAGATTTTCGTCGTTATTGAACGTCGCGGTACAATGTTTGGAAAATAAGCAACGGCAATTACGTAATTTCAATCTTTCAAACCATGTGCTAGACTAGATTAGTCAAAGATCCCATAATGATGAGAGCCATACAGAGAAGGAGAATGTACTTTTTAGAAAAATGTTTGCATTTGAATAATTTCTTGCGTCATAGCTTTGTCAATGGTATATGAAATCGGGTGTAAACCCCGTCGTATGCGCGCGAAGCGCGCCGAAATTTTGAATAAAATATTAGTCCATGACAAAACCTGCATTCAGAACCTGCATCGGACACTGTCACTTTCCCACCAACCTATGCTATTCAGAAACGAATCTTCTGACTGAGAATTCTTAAAAAGCCCTTTTGCTCCTTTGTTTCCCCCGTGAGTAGTTACCGAAAGCTATTGAAAATAAGGACAACTCTGACACAAGGCTTGACGCTAGCGGAGCGTGCGAAACTTTGGAATTTGTCAAGAATTTCCAAAACTTATGATAGTTTGAGAACAGTTTGTGAAAGAAAATGGTAAGAACAAATAAACCAATCATCAAAACTACATCTCACCCTCCACCCTCCACAGAAATCTGTAGCTTATAAAACGACTTTGGGACCATTTTAAAAATTTTTAAGATTCGATGGGGGAGGGGGACACACGTCACCCATTGCCCACTGTGCCGACGCCACTGAATAGGGTATGCACGCCGCTACTTTGCCTGCAACAGCTGGTGCCACTGTGCACAATAGCACGTCACCTGACAGCTTGTCTTTTGTATTCACTCTGCAAGTTCTTTGGCGAAATCTTTGCCTCTCAATCCCTCTAGATTACAAAAACTTTCACTCTTTAACACAAAATTGTCACTAATTTCAGTGCAGCTAGCAGGGCCCATACTGCATATGTCACTATGTTTACTTATCTAGATCTTAAGTCAAGGATCATTACTCAGCTATTCACCTGTTTTCGAACATTGTAGCCTGGTAGCTCTCCTTTCGTTGCCAACCACTGTGAAAGATATCTAAAGAGATAATCCAGCTATAGCTCCACCCAACCCCTACGTTCTTATAGACACTTTTATTAATTTTCTGCTCTTAATTTTTCTTTCTCCTTTTCTTTTTTTTTTCTTTTTCTTCCTTTTTTCTCCTTTCGTTTTTTTCCGTGGCGAGGAGACGGGCCCTGGATTTGCGCCTGCACCATCTATACCGATAATGGCTTCGGCGAAGCGCTCGGTAAAATTTTTTGAAAAATGTGTAATGGCAACAACGTACTTTCAACCTTCCACAAGGGGGGCATGCAGTATTTTGTGTGACCGCTGGCCTGGGGAGGGGTTTAAGGGGAGGGGTGCCCCTCCCCTTTAAAATTTTTTGAAAAATTAGGTGTCCTTACATGCAATCTGGTGCCAGATATGTTACCTTTTGAAGTAAAATTTGTGTTAAAAAATTTACGTATTTTTAGGAACTAAAAAATAGGCATCAGTGAAGGGGGCGTGGCCCAATGGGGTGTCCCCATCCCTTTTGAAATTTTGAAAAATTCGGTGTCCTTACATGCAATCTGGTGCCAAATATGCCACCTTTTGAAGTAAATTTGTGTTAAAAAATTTACGTATTTTTAGAAACTTAAAAAAAAAATCGGAATCAATGAGGGTGGGCATGGTCGAATGGCCCTCCCCACTGATTGAATGATCCCATATTGATGCGAGGCCCCTACAGATGTTTGGAGATGTATGTCTGTTTTCGGAAAGTGTTGTGATCAGAAAAGTTCCATGTATGATTACCTTCTTAATGGTCATGAGAAGGAGTGCAAACCGTGACGCATGCGCGCGAAGCGCGCCGAAATTTTGCCATTAAATAAGATTTCCCTGACGAAATCTACATTCAGAATCCGCATCGAGGCACTTAACAATTGCCCAACAAACCTACATGTCATTCAAAAAGCCAGTCAAATAGAGCCACGACACTACTCTTTCACGCAAATGTGTGGGGGGGACATTTGATATTGTGTCCCCCACCCATCGAAATGTGGGGGGGACGTGTCCCCCCGTCCCCCCCCCCCCAGGATTGACGCCCATGAGACGGTTGCAAAGTGGAACATCTGCGATTTAACTAAATATCCTAAATGTCCTGTTCAAAGTTGCAGTATAATTATGAACACAGAGAAAAAGTTGAGTAGCTGCAGAAAGTTAAAATATCAAAATTTAATTTCTCTTTACATCAAAAGATGGCTAATTGTTCAGTCCTGCTGTGTCAGTGTAGGGATGCGGGTGTTACGTAACTCAAGCTGCCTTCACTGGCGGTGGGCCCCACGTGATGTCATAGTAAGACACTTGAATGAACTTACCAAGTTGTTGAACATACTTAAATGGCAGGGAAGCAACTTTCCACCGTACGGTCATGGCGTAACCACAACACCATATGATTTAGTACGCATAGGTCTGATGGAGTCTATTGGGATTGTCTCATAGGCTCGTATCTACCTCGCAAGTTGATATGAGGGATAAATTTTGTCACAAAGATATTTGCCCGAGGGATGGCAAAAAGATTACGCGATTAAACCGATGACAATGTCGTAAGCGTTTGATTCTGCGTTTATGATTGAACTATTACCGTTACGCCCTAGTTTCTAACCTTAAAGTGATACTGTTGGTTGTATTAACATGTATCTTAAAACAACTCCATTCCAATTTAAAAAAAAATCATTCTTACTTCAATGGTTGATTGGATGGATTATGTATAGACGATTGTCATTGCCTATGAAAAGAATATATTGGCTCATCTGGCCTTCCTTACATGTAGTCATGTGGCTTATTGAGTACAACGTATAGTCTTGTACAGTTGTTGTTGGTGTATTAACGTTTAAACAGGCTCTGCCATTTATAAACTGTATTGAAGAATGTAATCGCTAGTTTTGGTTTAGTATGCGCTTACTACACGAGCCCGTCTATCGTGACTGAACAACTTTAGAAGAAATCGTTCATTTTTGAAGGTCATCCGTACATTTCAATTTTAAGAGAAAGATAAGTAGGACAAGAATAACCTCACGAATTATTGGGCAAGTACCATAGCGGCACAACAAAGGATGAAGATAAGTTGGACCCATAAGCGTGAGAGACGAGGTCTTGAATAGCCCCCTCCCTCAGCAATATAATTAGCGATATCAGAGCAAAAAACGTCGTTTTTTAGTGCGTAACTCATGTCATGAGTGTTTCCAATCAGCACACCTCCCTCCGTTGTGACATGTCTTCCGTGCAACAATGGTTGGGCCAATGAGTGTCATAACCAGTCAGTTCCTCCAATACATATTTTCAAAATGTGAAGTAAAGATCATTCTAACTTCCGAATACATCACAAAGATTCGATTCTGTTTAAAAGAATAAAAAGAAAAAAATAGTCATTTATGAATTGTCAAATGTTTTTCTTCTTGTATTCCTTAAACTCTTCGAAATTTTCTTTGCCGTTCAGCTCCTCTGACCACGGCTGAATCACTTTAAGGTTTGTACCTTGTGAAGTGGTGTTTATAGGAAATCATTGAACACGATTGGTTTCCTTGAAGGCGCTAAACTTGTTCATTTCAATTGACCAGTGGAAATTATATTGTTGCCTTGTACTAACGATGTCATTGAAGATAACGAAACGAGCAATTGTTTCAATTATTACTCTTAAATTGAATACTAAAAAAACACTTTTGAAAATCAACTGTATATGACTTTACCAGATCGACTCCAAATGCCGCTAAAACAAGGACTAGTTCAATTACGAAAACAATCGCTCTCAGCCAAACATGTATGGTGTTTGTCTGATTTTGCCTGCGTGACCTGCCGTGCGTCTGTCTGTGAACCAATATCATTGCGAGGATGTTTCTACAAGGAGTATACGCTAAGCGGAACATTACTTATTTTTTACAAGATGATGCTTCATCGACGGTGACGTGAGCAATGGACATAATGATAGTTGAACTTGTGCACTTGTTGTTGTACTGGACTTAAGTCCTTATCTTTGGCGCCAAAATGTAAAGTGGCACTTCTTTCTGACCGCCAGCTAGTTTGGTTTGACGGAAGTTGACAAACATCGGTTTTCTTTAAGATAAAATCCACTGACCTACAGTCATTCAGTAGAAGCTCCTCGATATTGTACAAAATATTGATCATCGATAAACAAAGAAAAGGTACGAGTCAATTCTTGTAGATTCATAATTGTCTCTATAACCTTCAAAACTGAGAAGTTGTCTTTCAAAGCTGGCCTGATTTCTTCAGGCCTCAATAGTGATGATTACCTCGAAAACTGAAGTGCCAACTTTATACTTCATAAAAATAAAAATCTTGGGGCTTTGAAGTTTTTGTAGTTCCATTCATATGAGCCTATCGGTCCACTTCCCTAGGTCATCTATGCTCTCCTTGAGTACAGGGAATGATAGCAAATGTTACCGTCATGGGCAGAGTGACGTCATTTTTCCAAAAGTCACCAATAACCTGCGTAAACACAGGATGCACTTAAACTTGAACAGCTGAGCGGCACTGAGCGGTAACATACTTTTACTAGTTAAACTAATGAAGCTGAACTAATAAAGGAGGTGGTAGACTCGATAACATTAAAGCAGCCCTTTTGTGACCTGAACCGTTCTTTTACATGCTGTCATGCCGACTTAGGAAAAACCTGCTTCCTCTTTAAAATGTCGTTAATATATTATCACAATTCTTCTAATCACCGACTGAATCGTCTTTACGCCCGGAGGGGGGAGGGGTTACCACGAGTGGTAAGTTTGATCAAGTTGGCCAGAAGATTTTTATTTATTCCTCGTCACTTTAGGGAAAGAACAAGAGGAGGCAAAGGGCTCATTCGGTGCTTTTGTTTTTCTTTCATCCAGCTGGTTAAGCTTCTTCATAACTTCTTAAACAAGACGGAAATGTATTTTTTGCGACGTAGGACAATAAACCGTCACGTTCTGTGAAGTGGCACAATTTTAATATGGTTTTCCAAATTTAAAAAAAATCACGAACTTTGATTCATTTGTACGTGCAAGGGTATATTTTGTACATGTCCACCTAAAAATGGAAGATATATAATGAATGAAGTGTGCAGGGAAACGTGTGGAGAAAGAATAGATGGCGTCCTTTTCCCCTCTTTACTTGGAACGACTTTGGTGTTTTACACTTGTAGGTTGTTTCACTCCCCGTCCTTCCTTTCAAGTTCAACAGGTTGCATACAGAATAGCACGTGAAGAAATGTAGGGTGCACCAAAGCCCTCTTCAAAGATATTTTAAGCAAACTCCTATACCTGCACTGTTATCGAAAGTGACTCCTCATCGAAACGTAAATATCAGGGCGGAAGTGTGAATATACGCCCCCCCCCCCCCCTGATATGTTTGGCAACCCGCGTGAAGGCCCGTTCATACTTCAGTATGGCGCTATAAAGCTATGAAAGTTGAACATTGTTCAACTCTGAGCTATATCCGTGATTGGCCAGGGAGAGCAAGAGTTGACCATATATGGTTTTTATAGCTTCATAGCAGATGAAAATTTGGAAGTATGAACCGGCCTTTAAACCATAGACACACATTACATCAAAAGTCATAGACCCCTTTCCAAATAGCAATTATACAAAGGATTATGGAATAATGTTTTGTTTGCGGCGTTTTCGTCAATGACATTTTCCTGTGGCGAAAAGCGACGCATTCCATAATTGTATCCCACAATCCTTTGTAATTGCTATTTGGAGAAAGGTCTGTGAGGTGTTACTCCTCCATTTCAACTGTTCAAGCTTGGTATCTATACACTGAAAATATCTTTGCCCATCTTCGCTTGTGACGACAGACTCGGACTAGTGTAACGTTAACACTTGTTTCACTCCCGTCCTTTCTTATGTTTGCAGGTTGCATACTAAATGGCGTGTTCCTGGCCGAAGGAGAAACATCATATAAACAAGACGACCCATGCGTGGAGTGCAGATGTGAGGTATGACGTCATCAAATCGAAGTTAAAATACCTGTGATCGTCGTTTTGTGTCAAGCTGCGATTGAATGTAAAATAATAATAGAGAGAATATGTCCTCTTCAGTGAAAGTTACTTTTAAACATTCTTGGCGTTATCTATCCTTGACCCGAGTGGCTGGCCACACCGTATCTTCTAAGAGGGCGACTTTTATAGCAATTGCTAAACCTTTCAAGGGTGGGGAACCTCCGGCCCGCGAGACCATTTTATTCGGCCCGCGAGGCAATTCATAAATTTAAATTCAGAATAGCTTGAAAAGTAATTTATAATAATCTTTTAGCCCAAGGTGCCAATCGTTTTTCCTGCTCATACCACCTTCAGTCTCATATTTCACGTAAAACTGCTGCGAACCACAACCAGTATATTATTAAAACACTAAGAACTGTTTCTCCGAAGAGTGAAGTGAACGTTTAGAAAAAGTGGAATAAAGGTTTTGGCGCACTTTGCGCGCCCTTTTCGTACGTGCTCATTCATTATTACTACTAAGTCAAAAGGTCATATTGTGATCTGCTGCTCCTGGTCTGCTTAGCCTTTGTGATTCAATGTCATTTATAGATCGTGAATGAACATTATACTACCTAAACATTTGTACAAACTCCAGAACCTCTGGGGGCTTCGGCCCACCAGGGCCTGTTTAGGGCCCCCTTAGCCTGCTTCTCATGGGAAAAGCTTGTAGCGCCCTCACTTCTGCGGCCCGCGAGCGAATTATGACTATCAAAACGGCCCCCAGAGGAAAAAGGTTACCCACCCCTGTCCTAAACACATGAGCAATGTAACCGTAACCATTGTTACGCAGTTTAGATACCTCTTTGAAGGGATATCGCATAGATTTACCTAGTGAATTTCTAGATAAAAACTTACCTGGCGCAGGAGTATCCGTGTTCGCGGAGGCTAGCCGTGGTCGTAGAGGCTGCCTGGCGCTGGGGGTGCCACTACCACCCGACCCGAGCTGTAAATACTTGTTTGTAAACTGTGTGATGTTTGTAAATTCTGTAAATAGTTTTTGTCCTTGTGTTTAACGTCAGTTCCGGAATTTTTGGGGGACTTTGTCCCCGTCGTGTCCGTTTCCAAGGACGTAAACCCCCCCCCCCCCTAGATAAAAACAAATTGTGAGGGAGGAGTCTATCAAATTTGAGGAGTTTTTGATACTTTTTCAGCATCCAGGTTATAGTCTGATTCTTTTTCTTTTATCCTTCCGTCCTTGGGAGCTATGCAGGGCGGGAAGCAGACCTATTACGATCCCTATAGACCTAATGCATTTACGTCACGCGACGTCATATTGGAGGGCAGATAATGAAGCACACTGTACGCACGGCGTAGACTGCGCACGCGTGCGTAGTAGACTTTCGGGCGTATCCGACCGGTACACAAATCAACTGTTTGCATTTGTTGGTGTTAAGAAACAATGATACGCGCTTACCTCCAGCGGAGGACATACGGTACTTCCTGTTCTGTGACATCATATGCATAAGGTCTATTGGATATGCCATTCTTTTAACGAACATATTAATCGTAACTGATGTGTTTGCAAATCTCTGGACGTTGTGAATATTTCAAGCAACTTTATACGTGAAGTTCACTCAAAGTTTCGCATGCTGATCACAATTAAATGTCCCTGTTCGTATTACGGACTTATCATGGTCAAGACGATAGTAATAGTTTCAACCGAATTTTTGCCTGTTACTATCAGACTATAGAGTATCGAACAAAACCGTTAGACAATTGAGGGAGCTCGACTAGAAGCAACAAATGAAAGTTCGTACGGCTAAGTTAGACTCATGTGCAGATGTATCACCGTGCTATGGTCGTCAACCTCGTTCATTATGAACCTGTTCCAGTATACCATTTGACATTCTCTCAATGTTTCAAGCTTTTCATTAATTTTCTATCCAGGAAGGTGGTTTGTCGTGTTTCCGTCGTTCGTGCCCTGTCCTATCCTGCCCAAGGTACCAGATGGAAACGCCTCCTGGAGAATGTTGTCCAAAATGCACTGGTGAGCGAAACCTTAGCCAACATATTAATTGCTAGTGGAACGAACTGAGTAAAGTGTCTTTACATGTTGTATATTTACTTCGCGGAATATGTAGGAAAATTCGGGCAAACTTCCTCTAAAAATGCTCAGGGATTCGGGCAAAGAAATTGTGTCCCAAAATTCAAATGGCCTCATACTCTTATGCTCCCAAATGCTGATGAAGATGTAACCCTAGAAACATGGACCTAAAATAGATAAGTTTCTTCGCATCTGCAATTCGTACAAACTATCAGCCAACTTTTAACATGCAAGTGGCCTCGGTTCCTTCAGCGCAATTTTCGGAACGTACGGAGTTAATCATAAAGCATAGTGCGAAATGGGGGTGGGGGAATGGAGGGGTAGATGCCAACTTCGCAGGCTGCTTCACCCCTGTCCATGAATGTTGCAAAAAACATTATTCACAGAGTTTTTCTCGGATGTTAGTCTCAGGACAAGTACAGATTCGACACCAGATGCTAAATCTGAGAGTTGTTTACACAGGCAAAATTGAAAAGGGCTAGTAATTTCGTCGAGAAAGATTTTGCAAATTCCAAGTGTGTCCGTGGCGCTGTTCATAATTCAATTTAATGAAATGACACCTCTGTCAATTTTGTTTCAGCACAGCGCCGGGTCTTTGATTTAGGAAACCGTTGTCTTTTTGACGGAGGAGTGTACGAGGATGCCGAGATAGTTTTCCAAGATGATTGTACTTTATGTACGTGCTTGGTAAGTGATTTGTATCGCGTACCTCTTCCATTGGGACATAAATGTGAATCGATCTGGACAGCTAATTACTAGTATGGCGGTTCAAAGCATCAGTTGTCCGTAAGCCAGGGGTTTCCCTTTAAGCAGGGAGTTGCTATTTAGAAGGAGATACATCGGAAACTTTAATTTATGGTAATCTGATTGGATCCACCTCATCGTTTACATAGTTTCAATTCATGAGTGATTATTAGAGCTTAGTGTACCCACTTCTTTTGTCTGATCCTTTTCAATTGGTAAATGATACCCAAGTAAACCTTTCATACACCCACTAATACCGTATGAATAAGATTAGGAGGAACAATGCTTTGATCCGAAGGTTTTTACCGACAGTCAAGTAAGAAACAGTGTCTAATAAATCAAAACGACTGTAATTCCTAAGGAGTCTACAAAGAGACTAACTACAAACAAACAAACAAACAAACAAACAAACAAACAAGAAGGTCTCACACTGGAACAATGCGTAAAAGACTAAAGAGAGGTGCAAGACTATAATTTGTTTTAAGATTTTATTAATTTCCGCAAACTTTCGCAATATCCGAATGGAACGTGCATGATCAACATGTTACATAAAATTCAATAAGCCTATTGTGATAAGCGTTGCATCGCGTTGAAAGCTGCAAATTAATTTTTAAGGAAAGCGACTGGCAATGCTATAGAGCATAGATAAAATTTGTTGACATGTCTTTTCAACGTAGCAGACGACATGAACCTTTTGTTAAATACTAACAATGGCTCTAAAACCCATTGTATATTCAAGTGCTAAACAAAGCAAGTGACCTTGGCGGCGACTGGGCGCGGACAAAGGGGAGAGCTGCCGTTGTATCTCCTTCTAAATGACAACTCCCTGCTCTAAGCAAAAGCTTACAGTAATTGGCCAAGGCAGGCAACTATTTCGCTCTCCAGAATTACTAAATTAATGAAGAACACCAAACTACAGTAGATCCACGCAAATCAAACCATTAGCTACACTTTACAATTGGTCAATGCTTGCTTCTCGCAAATAGCAAAACCTGCTGGACTTACGTGTTCATTGCTTTATACATCTATCCCCTGAGAAGTTACACATGGTATTTCATAGTTTACTCAGTAAACTTGTTTTCAGTGGTTATGCAAAAGCGCGTAATCTTGCCCTGAAAAGCAGAGCCAATTGGGTGCACTTTAATACGTCAGTTTTGGGAATGCGGTACTTCCGGTGGGGTCATAAGATCAACTGTACCTTGACAACGTGTCACCTGTGTGTGTGTGTGGGGGTTATACTTAACGTTTGACCCATTCCCATGATGCAATATGCGCAAACATTCCTAACTCGTCTATCACGAGCAAGGAAGCCTTAATACTCTATTCCAAATAGCAATTACACAGGATTGTGGGATAGAGTTTTGTTACGTGTCGTTTTTGTTCACAGTAAAATTCCATTGGCAAAAACGACACTTACCAAAACTCAGTCCCATACTCCTGTGTAACTGCTATTTGAAAAAGTGTCTACTGACAGACTGAGGAGTTGGAATAAATTGCAATGGTAAAGCGTCCTTTGCCACTAGCCAGCTAGGAGAACCTTCACTTTGGACAGAAAAATCAATAATTGCTGTAAATGCGTCCTCCTGCTTGTAGGCAGATCGCCGAATAGAGCAGTGTACATGTCAAATTCAGGTGAGGAGGATCACCTTTCGTAATAGTGTAGGTGTCCAGAGTTTGGTATATATGCTTATAACGTATTTGCATGGTTTTCTTGTAGAGCGCCACCGTTATGTGCCAAACCACACAATGTCCAACTCGGTATGATTGCCCTCAGAGACTTCTCATTCGTGATGAAGGGTCGTGCTGCCCTAGATGTGCTGACTGTGAAGTTGATGGTTTTGTCTACAAGGTAGGGACAAAGTTTGGGTACTTATTTTTTGACATTCCGTCAAGGGAAGTCATAATTTCTTCATTCCAGCTTTCTAAATAACAGAAAAAAAAAATCAAAAGTTATCATGTTTTCACTTGTAAACATTATATGAGTATCACACATACCAAAACTCTGTGTAAAACTTCACAATTAATACTAGTCAGGGTAACTAGTAACTCTGCCGTGAGGGGTGTGCTTCCCTTTGGTCTCACTTACTGTACTACACGTCAGGGAGCAAAACACGAACTCCCACCAGAAAAATCTGCATGGGGCCAATCAGGGATAAGAATATTCAACTTTTATGAATATGCACAACCTTATGACTATAGAGGCAATGAAAAACATGAATGGAAACAATGCTCTCTTGAGCCCAAACAATGAAGAATCAGCGCAATATGCTTCTTGACTTCGAGGGGATGTGAAAGTGAAAAACCTCCCTTCGAGGCTGGGTGAGCATGATTAAATTTCGAAATGAAAAGCAGACAGGGCCGCTGTTGCAAAACAGAATGCACAATACCTGTATAAGAGCATTTAGCGAATGAGGGCGTACTTTAACTTTTGGCTTTTGTATGAAGGAATTTAAGTTCCTTCACAAAAAAGCCAAAAGTTAATTTGCTTTAGTCAAAACAGCCCACTTGCACTATCACGGGACTATCTGAGAGCTTCTTGTCAAGTCTCATGTCTCTTTTGGGTTTTACAGTCCTTTTGGGGAGTAGTCTGAAGGCTTTGCCTGAAGTACACCCGTTGGACTTTTCTCGAGAAGCCTCAGAGCCGCAAGTTCGTAACAAGTTGCATAATAACCTACACCTCTGAGTCAAAATGAGACTGAAAAATGGGAAATGGGATTAAGCGTTTTAAGAATGGGTCTTGTATTTTGAATTAGTTTTTAACGTTCAATATCTAACCTTTTTTACCAGTCAGGCTGATCAACGCACTTATCAAAAACCTTTTTCCTTGAAGAGCATTGTTTGAAATAAAGGCTATTGAGTACACCTAATTACTATTACCCATATCTATCCAAAAATATTTTAAGGGAGGGAATGTTTATCCAAATTGACAGAAGGAACCTAATCTGCAGGGCCGTATGGCAAGCCGTTTTACTTTTTATTCGGTATTTGATGATATCAACAATTAATTGTTGATATCAGTAAATAATTGCTGATATCAACAATTAATTGCTGATATCAACAATTAATTGTTGATATCAGCAAATGAATTGGTGATATTAGAAAATGAATTAATGATATCATTAAATAGATTGGTGATATCAGCAATTAATTGCTGATATCAACAATTAATTGTTGATATCAGCAAATGAATTGGTGATATTAGAAAATGAATTAATGATATCATTAAATAGATTGGTGATATCAGCAATTAATTGCTGATATCAGCAAATAATTGCTGATATCAGCAGATGAATTGGTGATATCAGCAATTATTTGATGATATCAGCAATTATTTACTGATATCAACAATTAATTGCTGATATCACAAATTAATTGTTGATAACATCAAATATCGAATAAAAAGTAAAACGGCTTGCCATAGCGCCGATGTATCCGTTTTATTCTTGCTTGAGTTCAGAGGTATCTCAGGACCGGATTGCGGAGTGGGGAAAGTGGGGAGGCGCGTGTGCAAGCTGCTCATTAGGAGTGCTACAGCGAAACAGCACTGAGGATAGCGATGTTAAAGTAGAAAATTGGCTGAAGAAATATAGTGTGTGGCATGGGTGCAGCAGCGGTTCTAGGGAGTAGGGTTGGGGGTCTTTTCAGAAACGTTTGTACCAGTACAGACCACATTTAAAAATGTTCACTAATGTAACGATATCCTGGCATGTGTTAATGTTTGTTTGCTCTCCGAATTGGTCTTCTTTTCAGGAATCCAGGATTTGCCACTGCCCCAGTGAAAAATTAAAAGTGGTTTAATTAGCGCCCGTGGTATCTAGAAATGTGCTTATGTGTAAGAAAGCTAGGCATGATCAAAAGGAAGGGCCTAGGGGAATACAGTCTTCAACAAATGTATCTCCGCCGCTTGTCTGATTTCTGAAATTTTGAGTTTAAAATTTTACTTTGAATGCGATGTTTCACATTTTATTAATAGTTCGGAAATGCAATATTTCTATTTCCCAATAATTAATATTTTTCTAACTGCTTTTAGCACAATGATGTTTGGCAAGTGTCAGCTTGTGAGACCTGTCGTTGTAGCGGCGGTCGAGTTCACTGTGAAACGAACACTTGTGAAACAGCGCCATCATCCTGCCCAGGTAATATGAAGGTAAGGAAAATAAACATCTTCAAAAGGTAGTTCACATTTATAAAGTACCTGGGGAAATGATTAGATAAACTTGTACGCATCAGCACTGACTGTACAGATACAACTGTCCTTCATCGAAGAGTCAAAATCTCATAAAGTGAATTACAGCTGACTTACGGCAAGTTCAACGTTATGGTATAGGTGACTACGGGCCTCCATCCTCCACCCTCCCACGTGACTACAAGCTTATCCGTTGTACTCTGCACGTAATCCATTGCGAAATGAAGGTTTCGTTTATTGTTACTGGAGTATACTTTATTTTAGGTCTTAACAAGAACAGAGTAATTTAATTACAAACATCTCTGCAAATTGTCTGATGTGCTCATGGAAAGCCTTCACTAATATACTTTTTCAAAAATGCATGCATCCGAGTCCGCCTACAGATACGAAAGTTCTTTCCTTGTGGCAATCTGACTTTACTCACACTAAGCCTGGTTTACATTTCACACCGATCCAGTAGTAAAATAACAGTGTGTGCTTGCTATTTCCTGACTAACACCGGTGTATCCTACCGTACCGGTATTAAGTACCGCAGAGTGTGTGGTTTCATATATTTCCACTGAAGACACAGTTGGTGTCAACTGCAAACTTGCATCGATAGGCCCTTTAGTCCCTTGATCAGGACGCCTTTATGTCTCTGTTATTAACTCAAGACTGGCCTTAAAGCTCTTTTACAGCTGTGACATTTTTGGGGCCCTGGAAGTTGTCTCTCTTTCTGGTATGCATTGAACTAGGAGTGTTACACGCCTTTTATAGATTTTGTTCTTTTTTTTAGGGGGCCTATTATATTCATTTTACATTGGCTGTCAATCTTGTTCATTTCAGATGAGACTTCTGAGACTTCAATGATAACGAAATATCCAAATGTTGATCTTTCCTAATATTGCAGCCGTACCTTAAAGTTGAGCGTCGCTCATTCCTTGCGTTTAACCGAAGTGGGGATCAAAGCAGATACGAAACGAGACTGTATGCTTGCGTGACTGTCCTTTTGTAGCAAAAGGAACTTAAAGAGAAAATGCAGTCACCCAAAATTGAATTAGTTTACCCGGTTATCCTCATTCATGAATGGCTCTTTCAAACAATGTGACAACAACTTTGTAACTGGATTTTTAAATTTATGCAAACAAACCCTTGATTAACCTTGAGAATGCCACTTTTTTATGTTCTGAAAAATTATGAAAGATACTTGCAATAGAGATAAGACGAGATTTGTATCATTTAGTTCAAGTAAGTTTGGGGAGACTGCTTGTTCCCTTTAACAATATCTCCTCTTATTGAGTCATAAGTAGAACACAACCTTGAGGATATATTCTAGTTAGTCTAGAGGAGATTAGCTGATCGGAGGGGATTGCTTGTCGTATTAATCATTAATATAAATGCATTTTCCCGAACTAAAGTGACCCACATTAAAGGCAATAGGCAGTAGCCCCAAAATTTTCTTTGAAAAATCAGCAAACTTCTTGCGAATCCCCTCTTATTGCATTATAAGCACCTCTGAAGATGTTTCGAACATAATTATTACAAACAATAGGTAACGCAAGGAGAAATTCTCCTTGAATTTTACAATTCACCAACAAAAATATTGTCACATGATCAAAATAGGCCAATCATGAACTGGAGTGACAGGATACACTCACTCTGATTGGGGTGAATGCCTCCTGCCTTTAATCTCCGTGAACGCCCTGCTGTCTGTAGGTTGCTAGGTAAAAAATTCTTTGGTACATCGAATAGCCTTGAGGTCGGTGATGCTAGATAGGAAATTGGTGGGAAGTGAGAATGGATATACAAGCTCAGTACACAGGGGGGGGGGGGGACAGGAATTCTGACACAAGGGCACTGGCACTAGAAGGCGAGGGGGAATATAAATCAATGTCTTCTCATTAGATCAAATAGTTTTGTTAATCCATTTGCCAAATTAGAGGAAACTATTCGCACATAGACACGGGGACGGCCCTGGTTCCCTCTGACCGTGGGCCTGCGATGGAGCCCCACTTAAAGGACAGTAGAAGATACCTTTAAATCCTTTGAATGGTGTTTTCAGATCCAACCGAGTTTGAAGTGTGATCTGTTTTGAAGGGGGGGGGATTTAACGTGGTCCAGTCATTAACGTGGCACAGGTGATGATGACGTCTTGGCCCAAAAGTTAAATGTCATGATCATTTGATATGCAGAAACATTTGATATGAGAATATGTGCTATGCATAAAGTGTCTTGAAGGTGAAGGCCACGGGGATTGCCTTATTCTGTCTCGCCTGAGAACTGCTAAATTGTAAAAAAAAAACTAAGTGGCAAAATATTTTTAGGTCATCTTTTGCATTGGATCTTGATTTATCAAACGAATAAGTATTTGCCATTTTATATTTAGGATGACATTTTGCTTAAATGCGTGGTAAAAGTTATTCCCACGCATTCTGTTGTTCTTATGTTACGAATGGAAAAGCGATTAAAATGATTGATAGCATTTACTTGTTGAAAGCGTTCTTATAATCTTACAGAAAGCTTAGGCTAATGCCCATACTTTGTGACAAAAAGAGTAAAGGGTAATCTTACATACTTTAGGCCACCGCCCAGTCTCAGTGAAAGAAAAGTGTAAAACAATCTTGCAAAATTTAGACTAACGCCCACTTACAGAGATTTTTTTCAGAGTTAAGGCTAGATTTCCTCTCGTTTAAAACTGTTTTTTATTTTTTGTAAAACCTTGCAATTTTTTTCACATCAGTCTTAAGCTGCTTCAAATACCACTACAGCTGAACAAATATTATTGGAATTCGACCATCACCTCATACATGTGACATTATAAAGTATAAATTTGTGTGATGGAGTTTATTTTGTGGTATGAAATAAATGCCATTTGAAATTAGTGTGA
The DNA here is from genome assembly GCA_029531755.1 of Holothuria leucospilota. Classification (NCBI taxonomy): domain Eukaryota; kingdom Metazoa; phylum Echinodermata; class Holothuroidea; order Aspidochirotida; family Holothuriidae; genus Holothuria; species Holothuria leucospilota. The sequence goes on along the minus strand of CM055983.1, from coordinate 2,638,544 downwards.
AACCTTTAAAATGTCAAGTTTAATGCAGCTTCCTGCCATGCATCCAGATTCAAACTTGTCAAAGCATTCCATGGATTTAATAAAACCAGTGTTTGTGGGTAGAATTAGATGAGACACCTAGCGACGTCAGTTCGTCCTTTCAAATTGTCTATCCTTAAATGTGATTTGATTGGTTCATTTTGACGAGAATTGAATCTAAAGCTTAAACTGTTGGAAATGTTGCCCAGAGAAAAATTGAATCGATAAATTGTCGCCTTTCTTGAATGAACGTTTACATCAACTTTTCAATTCTACTGTCCAAGTTAAATTGTTCTGAAAGTTAAGGTTTCTATCTTCAAGTCAAGAGTCTCATATTTGTTTCGATTGCTGTAGAATGTTTTTGGCTCACCATTAGTTTACTTTGTTGTTCTTAGGGAGCCGGGGAAGGCGGGGAGGGGGCTGGGTCGGTAATGTACATTGCATTAACAGCATCGACGTAATGGAAAAGTGTTAAATGCAGGAGAGGAAATTAATTGGATAAAAAAATATGTGAACTCATAGTTTTAACGTGTATGGGGAATAGTGAGAATGAATAATGATCTTCACCTACAGACACACCCCACAATACATTGCAACATTGTTAATATCCTGTCTGAATAAAGGTGCACCAACACACATACAACACGCACACTCACACGTCACACCTTCATTTATACACAACGCACATACATCTTCGTACTGTGATAAGTTCAACAGTTTTGTTTGAAGTTTGAAATTCATTTTATATAAAAATGAACGAAATAGTTTTATGTTCAATTTCATTGACGTCGTTTTGAGGAAAGGTATTTTAAAATTGTCCAAATGCAGATGAAAATAACAAGTAAGCATTGTGCTCCAGGGATGCTAGTATAGCATTGTGCTCCAGGGTTGCTAGTATAGCATTGGGCTCCAGGGTTGCTAGTATAGCACTGTGCTCCAGGGGTGCTAGTATAGTATTGTGCTCCAGGGTTGCTAGTATAGCATTGTGCTCCAGGGTTGCGAGTATAGCATTGTGCTCCAGGGTTGCGAGTATAGCACTGTGCTCCAGGGTTGCTAGTATAGCATTGTGCTCCAGGGTTGCTAGTATAGCATTGTGCTCCAGGGTTGCTAGTATAGCATTGTGCTCCAGGGTTGCTAGTATAGCATTGTGCTCCAGGGTTGCTAGTATAGCACTGTGCTCTAGGGTTGCTAGTATAGCATTGTGCTCCAGGGTTGCTAGTATAGCATTGTGCTCCAGGGTTGCTAGTATAGCATTGTGCTCCAGGGTTGCTAGTATAGCATTGCGCTCCAGGGTTGCTAGTATAGCATTGTGCGCCAGGGTTGCTAGTATGACATTTTTTAATCGTAGTTTCTGCTTTCTACCCTTAGCAAGTTTTGAAAACACCGGAAGGAGAATGTTGTCCAAGATGTGTTGAACGTAAGTCAAGGTTTTGTTTGTAAATATGCATAAGCAGACCGCATTAATGTCATAGTTAACACAGGATAACGCAACGAAATCTGGCTTCAGGCCTAAACATGTAGGCTATATACGGTGGGAAACAATGTCTGAAATTCGACACGAGCTTTAAAGGGGAATTTTCTTCATCTCAGACAGTTCCAGTTCTCCCAACTATGCAACTTCTAGCTCCTCCCATAACTGTATGAAGCTCCTCCTTGTGCACTTTAATTGACATCATTATCCTTATCATGTGTTAATATTCGTTCAGTCATTTACTGTGCGTATCCATTTTGTTGTTCGTTTTCTAATTCTTAAACGCCATATATGTGTTAAAAATGAAGACGTCTATTTTTACAGTGTTACTACTGTCAGTTTGGGGGGGGGGGGCTGAGTAGGATTGCTGGAAATTTAAGTACAAAAATTTACAAGTTTGCCTGAAAAATAGCATATAGTTTGCTCCGAAACAGAAAATATTCTGTCCGAAGAGGAAGAGGCTGGACACTGGCGCACGGGATCACTTCCAATTCGGGGGGGGGGGGGTAGGTGCTGCATTTAAATGCGTGTTTGGAAGCTGCACCCCTTCCCATCAAATAATTCGTTACCAAGGAGAACAAAGTTGATAAATGACTCACTGGTCCCAGCAAATGTACAATCGCCTCTTTTTTGTAATGAAACCCAAGAGAGTGACATAAACTTAAGTTGCTTTATATTAGAGACAATTAAATATAAACGACACCGGCTCGCCTCAACCCTTCAAAGTTTTATGACCAATTACGCCATCGAAATGTTCATTTTTTATTGCTATGCAGCTTTTTCTTCCAAGATTTCTTGAGACCATTTATATTTACGTTTCGTTTTTATGAAACTTGAAACCAAAATGCCTTTCTTAATCTGGAACTACAGTGCCACCTTAAACATAGCCTACCTATCGCACTTTTTAAAGAAGTATGTTATGTATCCATGGCAACAGACGACTCGATATATTTGTTTAGATATTGTGCGGATAGACGAATAAGGAATGCCTCAAGTTTTGTCATCAAACACTCGGGCAAAATCGGGGCACGAACCAGCATATTGTCAAATATTTGACTAAGTATGATTCAGAATTGAGTAGATTTGGTTAAAAATGAAGAAGTCGGTTCATTTTTTAGTCAAATTGTTACGGGGATACACTGTAAGTTATATATAATTAAATTAATAATTAAAGAGAGGAGGAACCCCAAAATGTCCGTCCAAATCGAACTCATAATAGCGATCAACAAAAGCTACAGCGAAATATTGATAAAATGACTACCCTTATTTTTGGAGATGATTGTAACAAACTGGAGCCATATCGGCGACTGGTAACAAGTCTACATGAATGCTACATGAATGCTCCATATCCTAGCTGATTTTTAAATAATTAAATTTCACTTTTCCCCTCCACACAGTGTGCACTTGTCCTTCTTAAATTTGCAAATGATCTCCTCAGCATACACACTTGTGGAAACATTCTGTAGTCACGTCACCTTACGTTGTAGTTTCAGATTATTGTGAATAACTTAAAGGGGCTCATTGAGTTGATATTGAATATTTTGTGACGAGTTTGAAGGAAATTATTGCATGGCAATGCTTTTGATTAGCCTCGTTAGCCATTTATCACTTCCTGTAATTACTGAAAACGTGAAAAACTGTAGTTTATATGGGCTTAAGGGAACTTGTAGTTTGCGATGCTCGTTGACGCCCTTGATAGACCAGCATTTCTGGAAAATTCAACATGTATTTACAACTGAAGACGTGATCACAACAGTTGTTCGTGAGATGAGTTGAGAGCCTGTCAGTCAAGTTGACATAAGCATCACTAATTGGCTGTATTTGAATAGGGGTTGCATACGATTAATACCTAATCGTAAAAAGTGTCTGGTCACGATTTTGTAATACGGTAATGGTTTAAATCATTAATTACCCTATCAGTGCCGTTTTCAGTTAGTTGTGTGTTAGATGTTCAGAATATCTTAGTTTGATCATTTGCCATTAAGATGTGAGTAAAACACAACAGGTGTGACAAACAATCATGAAATTCATAAACCAACTCAATAAGCCCATTTAAGATAACGTAGCGTGAAAACCTATGGCAGTCAGTTGTCTGCAAAATGATCCCAAAGATAAACATAAAAATGAGAAGTACTGCGACATACAAATAAGATACATAAAGTGTGTCAGATGGGGCTCCGTACCCAGTCCTGCCCTTCCTTATGTAGTTGAGCTCTTACATACTCCCTTTTTGTTTTTTCCTTGTCTTGCTCAGGCGATGGAACCTGCACTGTGTTTGGTGACCCACACTACCGGACATTTGATGGGCGACTTTTCAACTTCCAGGGGCGTTGCAAATACTTACTCACTGCTGATTGTACACATAATTCCTTCCGAATACGTGTCCGCAATGACGGACGCGGATCCGTCCGTGCATCGTGGAGTAAAACCGTCTTCATTCACGTCAGTGAACACACCATAACACTGCTACAAGGGAAAAAGGTCCGTGTCAACAGAACAGAAATAAAAGTGCCATTTACGGAAACTTCCTTGGGACATATAGATATTGAAAATTATATAGTCAAAGTTAATTTAAATATAGGTAAGTAACGCTGTTTGGTGTAAAACAAAATGTATCTTTGAAACTACCATAAAACAGAGAATAAGATCACATTCATACAAATAGATGTAAATGTTACCATTTTGTTGAAAGTTGTGTCATTCTGAATACTCAGGTTATGTGTGCCTCCTTAGCAAATATTTTAACACTTGCCGACTTTGCAAGGAAATGACAAAAATCTGTGGAACCCTAGGAGTCAGCGCATTTTGGGAGAATTCGCGGAACAAAATTAATCTCATGAGGGGTGATTTTTCAGAGGTCTTTGCCTTAGCTAATATTTATTAAAATAGTATATCAAGTGAGGCAACTTTGGGTTGAACAGGAGGTAGATCTCCACAACTGAAAGATGGGATGAGGGGAGCGGGAAAGGGCAAAAGAAAGGTGTATGAATGCGAAATTTTCCCACGTTTCCATATTCTGACTCTCTCTTGCAGGTATTAAAGTGTTGTGGGATGGAGACAGTTTTATAGAAGTAACTGCATCGCCAGAATTCAGAGGCCAATTATGTGGGCTATGTGGAGATTATGATGGTGACAGGCACAATGACTTTAGAACATTTAAAGGTGCTGTCGTTAAGGATGTCAATGTATTTGCTTCCTCCTGGCGAATAGGAAGCAAGGCAGATTGCAACATCAGTGAAAAGAACAAATTACTACCTTGCCGGAAAAATTCAACTTTAAAAGTACAAGCCAAGAGAGACTGTAGGATAATAAAATCATCAGCTTTTGATCCATGTAAAGGAGAAGTCGACCAGTGGGTGTATTATAGGTAAGCGTTTCTGCTTCTTGAAGGAAAGATGAATAAATCCGTTGAAGATTATAGGTGTGGACATTAAAATTACAACAGTAGAATAGACGTCAAAGATTCAACTATGTTCATTGGTCAATTATATTTTCACAGTATTTGTCTTCGCGCTTTTTCCGCCCTTCGTCCTTTGCGAGAAAAGTACTTTCCATTGCTGGAGCCGAGAGAGGCAGTTCTTGTAACTTAAAAGATTGCCTCGTGTCCTTTTCGAGGTCTTAACTCCAGTTGGGAGAAATTTTCTAGCGAAGCTGGAGATGACAAAAGTAATTTTTCTATACATTACCTTTGCTGAAATGCAGAAATTAAAAGATGGCGTAGTCATTGGTTATGGCTCTCTTTAACTAGACGAATTACCGTCCTGTGTTTTAAGCTTGGTTTTTCAGCTCTTGGATATTTTTCCAAAATGTGATGACTGTATTTTTGTCGTAATGGTGGATTCAATCTATCACTTGACCCTTCTGCTAGCAATAGGATAAGCCTTTAAATGGGAGTTGCACCACTGTGTTTATTTTTTCGCCGACCCAGTATATGCATATTTTTCGTAATTTTGGACTGGAACTCCTCTTTTAGAGCTATACTTGCGGTCCAAAGATCACTGGCTATATGAATGCCTAGGTAATAAGAGAGTTCGACAATTCCTTGCCGCATAGACTTGTGGGAAACACACGGGATAAACAGACATACCTCAGCTGATAGTGTACTGCTTTTTTCGTGCATCCCCAATTTTCGTGCAGTACATGCATACACCATTAAGCTAAAATCTAAGTGAGGCCAGCCTAACTGCACGAAAATAGGGGTCTCTATATTACTTTACGGCAGATTAAAATATAACAAATTCTTACCCCAAAGAGGAAGTCTGCATGCAGCCCATTCCTAAGAACCACACGTAAGAACCCTCCTTATGTTTGCGATGGGTCAGAAACAAATGATTCGACAATTTTCTCAAGTAAACTCAAAGTCTGGAAGACGTGTTGTAGGTACGGGTGTTTTTTGTTTGTTTATCCCCACAGTGTGGACTATGTGCGCATGTGCGGTCGTGCGGACGACTTACCGAAATCGCTTATTGCATTTTGTCCTTGCTCAAGATACTTTAGTACAATTGCTTTTCTAAACTCACATGATATATGGGATTTGGCTGATTGATTTCTTTATTACAGTATAAATATGAAATAATTTGTAAATAGAACACATGCAGAACGAAACAAATTAACAATTAACGAATAAATGAATAAAAAATGTTAAATGAGTAAATTATTTGAGTGATTGCAAAAGTTCATTTTGAATAGAGAACTTTGTAGATAGATGATTACTTTAAATGCAGGAAATTATCTGGGATCGAATTCACTGCCGCCCTTTTCAATCTTTGTTCGGACTTGCACAGTGAATTGTAAATTGTGGATTTCTGCAGAAGTCCGACTAAAATGGCGGCGTGAATTCGATCCGCGTTATTTTCTGCATGCTGCCTAGATTTTGGCCCTGTCATGGATGCAGACGGGCGCAGATAGGTGGAATTACAGTGGGGACTGTTTAGTTTCCAAAGTGCGCCATACCTGAACCCTTAAGCTGTACTCGAATCTGCTTACAGAGCTCTCAAGATGATGTCAGGTGGAATGGATTGCAAGGTGCATCATTTACAGGACTGCGTCTCACTCTCCCCCTTTGCAATATCGTAGTGCAGAATGCCTATAACATTACCTAACTAGTAAAAGGGGAATTACAGGCGTGACCACCTGACCATATCTGGCGCCCTTTTACGTAGGAAAATTATCTTATAGACGTTCTTAGTGTGAACGTGTTTACATTTTCTATTTTACTGTACTTGACTTGAAGGGGAAGAAAAGCGTCATCTTACAGTGACATCATAGGGAAGAAAGCAAACGGCCTTTCCAGATTTTGTTTGGCTGATGAGGTATCACAACTCTCATGTATAATTCATAGCAAATTTGCATAATGGCAATTCCTGCTCACTTCAACTATGATATTTGTATTTTGTTCCACTTTTTCTCTCCAAACAAAGGTAACATGTTTTGTCAGTGGCAAATTTCAATCCTGCTGACAGGCTTTTTAAAAACTACATCTCTAAAGTGATATTTTAAAGTCGAGTGGTGGCGATTGTACAATCCAAAACATTTTGAAAAACTTTGTGAAGAAAACATAAAGATTTTAAAAGAAGTAAACTTGTAAAGCTGTCACGTCGCAATAAACTTGGCAATATCTTGGCGATATCTCGGCAAGTAAGTAAAACATAAAGATCGATCGATGATGCTTCATTCATGAGGTTTGGAATGGTTCTTTTCTTTTGTTTTACAAAACTAAAAGACACTTTTCTCCTTTGAAGCAGCATTTATCAGTTTTATTTCATCAACATTTTCATCTTTCTTCTACTTTCAGATCTTGTATGACGGATGTCTGTGAATGCGGACCGTCTCATTCCTGTGCATGTGAAGCAGTATTAGCTTTTATCCGCGAATGCCAAAGACACGGCATAACACTACCAGATGTGTACAGCGGAAACTGTATTTTATAGTATAAATTATTGATTCATCTTCGCCGTCAATGAATTTTCACTAAACAGCTCATTTCAATTTTAAGTACTCCTCATTTTAATTTATTCGATGCAAAACGTTGGAACGTTCTCCCTAGCGTAGTTTTATGGACTATAGCGTTCCCATGTTTAACGTACGAAAAATGAGTATGTTGGCAAGCTTAATAAAATTTAATAAAGCTGAAACTATCCCAAAGGGTATGGTTGTTTACATGATATTTGGCAGCTACATGTCTCAGGTGAAAAAGTGGCTATTATTTTGATTACATATGTCCTCTGCTTCTTTAAAAAATGTTTTGAGAGATCGGCAAAAGAGTTATGGAATACCACACGGTTAATTTAGGGCATCCAGAGCAACAGTTTGACCAGTTACAGAGAACGTTCTTCATGGAATTGTAATCTGTTATTGGGAGTTTGTTTATCATAAATCTGTGTCTTAATATAGAATCGATGTTAGAGTTATGTGGATTAGTCCAGTTGGATTTTATGACGTTTTAGTCACAAGATATTACTCGGAGGTCGTAAGTGTTACCAGGATTGCTCTATTAGGACCAACAGAGGGGCAGATATGTGTCCTGAGAGTGGGGAGGGTAGTAAGGGCTATACATTTACAAGCCTGAAACCACATTTGTTTTGAAAATGTCATTTCTAGCAGTTTCCTTTATCGATATTAGGGTCGGATGGGTGAGTATTTGACGGGGAACTTCCAGAAGCAGATTGGCCATTTCGGGATTCAAATGCTCCCAGTCCTTAGTCATCCTAGATTAGATTTCTCGTTTATTCTTTATCAGTTGTGGATACACAAAGATTTAAACAGTCTCGCAAATTGGACACCAATAAGATTTTTGCTTAAAGATTGCGACCACTTAGCACCGTTACAGTGTCCTTAAAAAATTTGCTTGCACTTCTAAAACATAAACTAAGTCAGTATGAAACGTGTTATGAACATGCTGAAGATCATATGGGTGACCAACATTTGTACGATCAATAACAAGTTTTGTTCGATTTGCAAGAGTTCGATGTACCGCAAAAATATCTTTGAACTGTCGAACGACTTTAAGCAAGTCTGTTATGCTCCACAAAGCCACAATATGGTAAAGTTGTTATGTAGGTCAATCTTTGTCTTCATAATGACCTGTTCTGTAATACTAGAAATCCATCATATGTATTGCACCATCATTTCTTTTAATTACATCTGTAATTGTAAATACTATGAAAGGTAACCCCACACTGCTCAGTAATAACCGATCAATGTGTCACGTGCTGTTCGACTTCAGCGACGTCATGACATTAAGCTTAGCATACGTTATGTCTATCCGTCTGCTTGTACCTTGTGTGAAGGTTGCTAGTCGCATGCCCACGTTTGTGCGTTCTAATTGGACAGTTCGTCTTCACCAAGGGAAAGGGATACTTTGAGGACATAGTATAACATGGTTTAGCTTCTTACGAAAATCTTGTTAGTTGAAATGAGGTGGGGGACGAGAGTTTCTTGGACCTCAAAGTTACAACCTGCTGAAAATTATCTCCCATTTGTCACAGCCATTAAGTTGCTGACGAGCGGCTGTTTGATTCAGCAGCAAGGAGCCTATGCCTAATAACCCTTTCACTTTTCAAATAGTTTCACCACCAAGGATGAGACAGATACTTTCCACGGAAGGGCTTGCAACTTCCCAATTCCCAGTACTAAAAAAAAATGCCGATAAAAGGCATACCTATACACATTAGATAAAAAACTATCGAATTTTATGTCAGTAAACCCTCTCTGGAGACAACGGTGATCAACTCCTTTATTTACGATGAAGCACTTTGAAATAAAAAAAAAATTTGAAAGTGATTTTACAGTGTACAAAATGACTTAGGCCTGTTGAAGTATGATATTTACGTTACATCTCGAAGCCTAAAGCATTCTTCCTTATGCAACGTACAGTATGTAAACACTACTATATGCATCGATGTGAATGGTTGATGCACTATCCTGTCCATCTACTTAGATAATACCTAGAGTAAATGCATGATTGGACCCTCTCGTTGAATAACACGGTAAATTGTACCACACTTAGTGGAGATTCTCTGACGTTAAGCACATTTTAGCCCGAAGGAAAGCAGAACATCCTGTCAACAAATCGTTGTAACTCACTATCAGTGATGAAAACAAAACTGAGGTCCAAAAAGGTTTAAGGAATCGACACTTTTATTCCACTACGGACCACCATTTCCATAAAATTAACTTTCGAGTGGACGGTAATCCCTTTTAATCTAGCTTTTCAGAATCACTCGTCAGCAAATACGAATTATTTAACTTGATGGGAGGGGATTTATTTTTAGCCTACATTTCTTCAATACAGTAATCAGCCAGGGTATATGTTGTTTCTCACAGCAGCCCACGTATGATGAAGTTCATTCTTCAAACCTCACTATTCAGTGTAGCATTGCATACATCCTAAACTGGCCTCATTGAGGTAATAAATACTATTTTGAGCCCAGGGCAATGTAAGATTACTGTTAAATTGGCATATGTTGCTTTTATTCCTTAGGACTTTAGGTATGCCTTATCGCAGAGGTTGAGACGGTCAGTAAAGATAGCAGTAATAAAAAGCCACGGGATTGAAATATATGTCAAGTATGGGGTAACAATTACTTCAAGGGCAATACAGCAATAAGTAAGTTTTGATATATTAGTGGGACTCAAATAATCTAAATGATAATCTTTACTAATGTAAGGAAAGCAAGAGTATTAATGAACGGATTGATACCTATCAAAATCATACTTTTTCCAAAGTCCCCTCGACTCTGTGGAGAAGACCGGAAGGGCGAGACCAAACGTTACTCCCGAAGGAGTTCTGCTCCCCAAGGAAGCTACGTTCCCGAGGGGACAACGAAGCAACAAGTTCATACGTTGGATCCGGCCTGTCTTCCACTGACTTTCTAAGTGATACGGCCAATGTATAGGCATACTAATGATGTTTGAGTCTCACATTTCCTCCGAATTAAGTTTCGTAGAGACGCTATCAGCTTCAATCTAAGGTGAAGCGTTGATTTATCTGCAATTATCTCTTGCAAACAGGTTCTTTCGAAAACAAAGTTCAGTGGGTAATGAACCATTATTTAAAACTAGTACGTAGTCGATTACGTCACAAGCAACATAGCAACGTACTAACTTTAATGCCATATGATACTGCCTATATGTAAAATTAATTGGAGGCTTAGCCTTTACAAAATATTGCGTGGAACGTTGTACGTATTTTTACTGTGAAATTTGTGTTTGTATCAAACACAAGATGTATTATTTTATTTTTAAAGTTAAGATAATTTTAAGTTAATTTTAAGTTAATTTTTAAAGGTCATTCGTCTAAATTTATTAGAAATGTTTTCACAAAGTTTAAGGAACAAATCAACTGTAAGACTTTTCAAAATTGTAGAAAGAATACTAAGCTATCGGTTACGATAATGTCACTTATATATGATTTAAGCTGATTCCTGTGGGAGGAATGCAAAGCTGCCATTGATGGGCTGTGGGGTTTGATATTTCAAACTTACAGAAATTATGTGCCATGCAGTCTGTAACAATACGGCTATGATAATTACTGTGAACTACTCTGACCATAGACCTATGATGCAACTTAAACCTTCCTGTGTTTTAAATATTTAGAGTGAACTGAATTTGCTATTGAAGAAAAGATGTAAACATATTTTTGGTTATACGAAAGGGATAAATCTGTTGTCTAATTAAACGCACGGATCCCAGGATTCTGTCAACTCAACTCGGCCCAGGGCCGTTTCCTTTATGCTGACTATATACTGGGTACGTGTCGACGTCATAAATTCACATAGCCAGAAACTATAAGGGTGTAATATGCTTTTATTGTTCCTCTTCATCAGTCCATAATTCGTGATTACGTTACGCAGTTGTTTAGCTGTAGGTTGTATATCGTGTACAAAATAAGGTGCCGTTTGGTACATTCATATACTGCTGCATTACAGTGACTGAACCTCGTATTATTAATAAAATTGCGAGGTCCAGTCATTGTTTAATATTTATATATAACTTGTACATAACATATATAGACCGTAGCCGTTAGATACTGATGCAACCCGTGCAATACAAGAGTTTATAGAAAGTAAAACAAAACACTTTGTTTTTTTTTTTTTGTTGTTTTTGTTTTTGTTTTTGTTTTTTTTGTATCTTTTAAGGGTACTTAAAAGTGTGCCGTATCAAAGCAAGAGTTTTCTTTCTAATATTGGGAAAAAAAATTGCAAAACGCCGGGAAAGAGGAATGTGTGTTGTTATAACTACAATATGTATGTACATCAAACATTTAGAGGACATCTGCATCGCATTCAAAGTACGCTGACCAATTACAGATTTTACGGAGGTTACTACGAGTGCTTTCGCGCGATGAGAACATTTTTCTTACAGTTAAAACATGCACGCCTGTCCATACATTATCAGCAACCCGTGTGTACACCTTTAGGTGCAATGACTTCTAACAGACTAGCCGCGGGTGATTATTTGTCAAAAGACCAATTTGATATGAAATCATACAGCCCGTCTTAAAAGCTAACAAATGTCTGCACAATCTGAAAGCAGCCTAGAGGCTGATATTATCATTTCAAACCTTAGCTATAAAAACTGGCAAAGATGGAAGAGAAGGGGTCTAACATGGAATACAAGAGCCCTTTCCTTGAAAAGTGTACAATTTTTGTTCGCGAATTTATGATAACAAACTGTGTCACTTAGGTTTGTTCATAATTTTTTCTGTTAAAGTTGTTCTTTCTTTTCCTTTTATCGAGGCACAGCTAAGAGGACTTCAGTTCTTGCACAACTTTGTTAGATTTCGATTCGTCTATCCATCAAAAGTCAGAGAACGGAAAATAAATCGAACCCACATAAGAGGCAAAGAAGCTAAGAAGCAAAAATAAAAAAGGAAAAAGATTAAAAGCGGAACTCATTGATCCATGAGGCTTTTATCAAAAACCTAAGGCTGAAGTCTTTCGAAGTTACACTGTTTCAAAACAGAATTTAACTCTTGCTTTAAGAGCGCCTGGGATAACCTTGGGTAACTGAAAGCGCACCTTTATTATCACCAATGTGTGGTAATGCGTTGATAAACTGTCAAAATAATTGTCCTTTTTCGTTCTGAACCAGCAAAAAGAACAAGCCGCTTTCGCCAAACCTCATTAGGACAGGCGTATGTATTGGCCTGAAGTAATGCGATTAATACAGAGATTGTCAAAAATATAATTAAGTAGCTTAAGGAGTTTTGGAGGCCGCTATAGTGTAGATGGTGCATTCAGGAGACATACTAGACGGTGTACTTGAAAATGTCACTACGCGGCATTTAGTTCGAGGAGTGCGTTGTAAACAACAATACAAATTTATCACAAAATTAACTTAAGTTGAATTTAATCAAGTTAACCGAGCTTAATTGGCCAATCGAAGACAATTGTAGACTGAAAACGCAAAAGGTTTGAGAAATGAATGGAAATTAGAAATTTCCTCATATTAGTCGAAACAATGGAAAAAAGTGCAAATACAAATGATAGGTAATAACATGAATCGGCAAAAATCACTCGAAACTAGAATATTCTGTCCTCGATAAGGCTTACTAATCATATAGTAGCACTTCTATAATGTGCAAATATCGAGCGTTTCCTCATTTAACTATAGCGCCACATGCAAATTAGGATTCTTATAGATGAAATGTGCCATAGCTCATCTCTAATATGTTGGGTATACGCATATGCCACCTTTGTAAAATAGATGGGGTATTTTTATCCAGCTAGGGTGTTCGTACTATCCAATAGATCAGCAGGGTATATGAAACGGTAAGGTTGCATTCAGGACAAGCAAACTTAACGGTACGTATGCCTCGAAAAAAATGTGGTGCAAAATCTCCTCCAGCGGAATCAAGGCAGTCACGATGTAACTTTTGCCTAAACTTAAAATTGTAATTGTTTCATGACTGGTCCAAATATTACCTAAAGCCGTATCAGCCCTAAAATTGTCCAAATATCTTCCACCTGAAATGCGAAGATTGTTGAGCTGCTTTGTTCATGGCGAAATCGTGAGCTACCAAAATTTAAGCTTTGGCTTATGTCGAGAGAGGAAAGTCGGTAGAGTTACATCCAGAACCAAGCTATATCTATTTTGAACATATTCGGACTTTTTTTCGTTTGACTTGCACAAATGACCAACATCTTTGTGGGTATCATGGATATCTTCGCGATTTTCAACCTTTATTGCGCATTGCACTCTCAGAACTGCGCTTCGAAGTTTAGGTAAAATAACAACTCCAAAATCTTCAGAAAAAAATACACAAAATGACTGTGAAAATTATATATTGCTTGTGCAAAAAAGTAGAGTTACACACAAATCATATAAATTATCCTTTTCTTGCATGAGCCATCACACAAAATAAAGGCAAATTTTTACATTAACTATATGGAAAATTTACTTGAAAGTTCTGCAGTTGTTATTTTATTTTACTGTTCTGAGAGGGAATCATTTTGTAATCATCCCGGTCAACATATTCCATGGACCTTTTTCCAAATAGCAATTGCAAAGGACTGTGGGATAGAGTTTTTGGTACGCGTTGTTAATGTTAATGGCATTTAACTGTGGCCAAAAAGGATGTGTACAAAAATTCTATCCCATGCACAATCCTTTGTAATTGCTATTTGGAAAAGGGTCTATGGCAGACACTCTACATTCATTGGAATGAAAATGATGACTCCTTTAAATTTTAATTTCACTGATTATGTTGGAGACAAAAGCATTTAATAATGCTTCTAGGATAAATATAACTCACTATTTTGCGATTAATTAGGAATGCACATGTACATAAAATATAATTAAAACAAAATTAAAAACCGAAACTCACTTTTAAAAAGAGTGATATTTAGCCATCTTGAAGAATAATTTATTTGTGAAATGAATTTAGAACAAACACATGGAATTTCAACTACAAATCAACGTCAAAACCCATCCCCTTGGTAGTATGCCTGAGCCTAATGCTAACTTTCCACCGTCCGATTACCTGGAGCAGGCCCCGTCCTTGTCTCCATTCGCTGTCAAATGCTTGGAGACGTCCAGTGCATATGAGGTGTTGTACACCAAGAAGAAAGTGTGCAGGACACATTAAAAGGTTAAGACAGGTCACTAGACGAACTGAAGCCAGGGGAACATATTTTATCGTGAATAAATCTCTGAGTGATGGATGAAATGTTCCAGTTGACAGCAAGAATGTCAGTTAATGTTCCTCTCACGTGCGTCAAATAGTGTCAATATTATTATATGACTGTATATATTTATCTTGCCGATCGATTTACGAAGGTGCAAAGGTTTTATGAAACGGAACGAAATGCTTTGTGAATTTATCGGGGCTGGGCTGTTTCGTTCGGGACCGGGGGTAAGATGAAAGTAGGGTGAGAAGAAATGACATAATGTAAAGCGTATTCATGTTTAGAATACCCCATATGTTTGTAAACTCTCTAAGAATTCATGGCAAGATTTCAAGGTAGAAGAGGAAGGGTACGAAAGGACCTGGAATAAATATTTGAACTTATCAATTAATACAGACACACATGGACAAACCATGGGCCATTTATTGAATTCCTGGACTGGCGTCTGTAGGCAGGTAGAGACTGTGGGGGGGGGGTGGGGAATGAGCTATTTCCTACATAGCCTGGCAAAGTGCAGCGTTGTTAATTTTTCATTAACAAGATGGAGATACATCAGTCACAATGGCTGCTTTCAAAAGAGGCACATTGCTGGTCTATATTACATGACAAAGTCAATTTAAAGTGCTGTCTTTTATTATAGGCATATAGACTGTTTGGCAAAGGAAATGGCCTTATTGGCAACCGTAGCATAATAAATTGTCCTCCAAAGCCTATAAGCAAAACTTTTCCAAATTCTACCATGAAAACGCTGATATCTTGACATTTTGCTAGCAAAATTGGCTAAGGTTCAATAAAATGTTACGTGAAAATAGTATTTTTAAGCAAAATAGAAATTCATTTGACAATTTTTCCGAATTAAATTCATCTTCGGAGGTAACGTAAAGATTTGTCCGGGAATGGAAGTAGGTATAGGTCAAAGTGTTGGAAATTTCTTGAAATTTCGTAAAATCTTAAATTTCGGGGTGAAAATCACAAAAGTGCAATCCACCGTGTGAAAAATAAATATCAGGCGTAATGGCCTTCGGTGAATCATAGCGAAAATCTCTTCATTTTGGGGAGATATTCAACTATTTTATAAATGCGATAGTACGAAACGTTATCGAAACTTTTGAGCGAGCTTGCGATTTTGGCTCTAAGTGAACCTAATGTTACATTTACTAATACATATTGAACGTCTAGACCTAACACGTTAAATATTGCTTAATTTAGCATCTTAATATCTCTTTACTGTGATGCCAAATATACTCGGATTCAAATCTAGAACTACTGGGATAATGTGAAGAACAAATCTTAAAAGCAAAGTAAAACCAAACAAGATAGAACAGTGAGAAATTGAGTTATTTCTGAAAAACTACGGAGTCTTGTACAAGCCTGACAGTTCAATTACGGTCATGGTTTAACCGTTACGATTATGTTGACATGCATAGTGTTATTAAACTGGTATTTGCAAAGGTTAAATATGGGAAAGAGGGCTGGAACAGTATTCTCACTCTGTTTTAATGATAGAATTGTTCATTCAGTGGGTAAAATAATGTCGTAAAAGAAGACATCATCTCTAATTTTCTCGGTTTAATAGGTTATCGGTGTAGCTTGTCATAAAAAAATAAATTGAGCACGATCTTTCAATTTTCCAAAAGCCAGACAAGGTACTGAAGGGTGCGAGATAGCTTCCAGGGTGAGAAATATTTTTTCAGGGGTCGAAGTTTACCAAATGCATTAAGGCAATGTATATAACTTCAACTTTCTACAGGGCGAAAAACTTTCTAGGGATGCCGCCCCTGCCACCCCCTTTGGCTACGGCTTCGTGTTGAGATGCTTTATTCGCCTTCTAAAAAGAAAATTCTTCCACACTTTGTGAAAGCATCAAATTCAGTCATTAAGGAATGTCTTGAAACAATCGTTCCCTTCCAGATGCATTGTCAGACACAATACACTTCATTTCAGACAGGGGCAATTCACGTAGTCACGTAAGGCTCATGGTTTCTTTTTTTTTTTAAAGAAAAATTCTCTCAACGTTTTCAAACGCCTTTACTGCAGGATGTTATTACCAAAATTACCCAATGGCCTTCCATACGTTTAGTGTGATCCCCTTTATATCACTGAATGCTTGATTATCCGTAACCATGACACATGAATTTACTGTTCTGAAAACTAAAGCGTTCGTTTTTTTTCAGGCCTTGAAGGGCAGTTGTTTTACGACGTTAAGCCACCACAAATGTGGGAGGAGCCTATATGGCTTATGAATTACAATTTCATGTCGGATGGCTAGCCAACTCAACGATCTAGATCAAATTAGGTTTCTTTTGAAAAGCCTTACTTTGACTCGGCCCGGGATCGAACCGCGAACCTCCCGGTTGCCAAGCTTCATCGCTTCAAATGCCACCGCCTTTATCCACTCGGCCGCAGCACCGAAGGGACCGAGAAGATGGGACCTGTAATAGTTAAAGTGAAGGAGTTCAGAATTCATATCAATTTCAGAGTCAAAATCGTCTTTTCAAGTATTTCGTTTCTCTTCAGCTATGGATACAAATAATTTTCATAGCAACCCTTCTTATGACTGTATGAGTGCTACTCTTAAAGGTACCGGAAGTGGTAACTTCTTAATTTAACAAGCCGGGTTACAACGAAGTAATGGTGCACTGTTGTGGGGGGGGGGGAGGGGGGGGGAGAAGATTTCATTAAGTAGCCGAGTCAGGTTTTTTCTTTGTGTGTCCGGAGTGGCAATTACTGGACCTCGTCTCTAGTCCTATCCCTTTCACCTTTTCTTGTAGAGATTTCGTTTCGTTTGTTTATCACTTCACATAATCATGTGTATGTACAAACATAACAAGAATGGGTAATACGAACATATATTCATGAGGCGAAAGGAAGTACACAGAAAACCCTTCTGGACTTGGAAATATGCACTCTCGAGACTACAATACAAATAGCAACAGCCCTGCGCAAAACTGAACACAAAAAGAGACAAAGATAGAAACTGACTAACCCTCAGAGAAACCTTACCACTAAAAGAGAAGAACGCTCGTACCCCCAACTACACCCCAGGTTTGTTCTCTTGCGGATCTGGGCTGATTGCTACAAACCTATGAAGGTGTTCAGTCTGGGGAAACAGGGGGATTTGAAAAAGAAAGTTAAGTGTAATGGAGAAAAAGGACGGTCTCCCCCACCCCACCGGAAGGTTTTGAAATTGTGAGCAGCCACACCCTGTCGCTTAAGTAATACTACTAGCAATAGTGGTATACATAGCCTATAGACATGTTTCCTTTCTCAAATGAGCGTATCCGAACAATAACGGGGGAGGTGAGTTGCAAGCCCCCTGCTCCCGCTTCGTAGGTAAAGCTTGTCTTTTTCACTTAATACTTGAAACACGAGGTACGGCATTTCCCTTTGAATAGCGAGTTAGATAGTAGCAAAGAGCAGTTACGCAGCATATAATAGTTGAACTAGTAAACCTGTCATTCAGAACAGCTGTTTTTCATACCTATATTTCATACTGTGCAAATACATTTCACCTTTAGTGTGTTATTCTTTTTCGCCTTGTTTATACAAAAGCATTCCCTCTCGTTTGATGGCTGGAAATGAGGTACTGGGACAATCTTCGTTTGCAATAAGCAACGAGGAAAACAATCTCTGTCTGCAAGACTTAAGGCATCTTTTCCATTCTTTCGTTTGCAGAGAATATGAACAAATCAGCACAGGAATAAAATATGACGAGACATTTAGAAAAAGTTAAGATAAATCGAATCCATGTTTTGAAATAACATCATAACAAGATCATGAAAGACATAAATTTGTTTCCAGTAAGGCTGGATTGCGATAAATTCGGCCAGACAAATCAATGAACATCGTAACATATTTTAATAAACTCCTTGTCAAGTTGTCATTTGTGCGAAATATGAGCGCATACTACTAATTGTCACTCTTATCATTTAATACATCTGTGATAATAAAACAACAGATATGAAACGATTGTCTGGCAATGTCGCTCCCTTTAGCAGTATAATAATTATGCAAGGAGGTGTTTTTCTTTTGTTCCCATGGTAACGATTGATTCATCATTTTCCAGTTAAAATTATACGCATGTTATGAATTCAGTCCAAGATCCAACACTTTTTAATTATTGCTCATTTTATCAGAAGTAAGAAATTCTAGGTCGATATTTTACTAGCTTTCATTCCCATCCACCTTCATTACCTGTTGGAACAGATGACGTGCCATCTGGTAGTCTGTCGTATAATTCTAAATGCAGCCTAAGCTTAAATTCTTGTGCGTATGTTATGTAAAAGTCTAGGCTATTCATCGACCCATCACATCAGTCAAGCTGCTCATCAATGCACGGAATGTGAAGTATGAATGATGCCACCACTTTATTAACGATAAATATAAGATATCAAAGTAAAACAAGAGTATTAAATTTCCCCTTGTGACGTAATGAAACGACATATCTGTTTTGTTACCATGGCAATTATCAGCCATAATTTTGCTCGGAAAATCCCTTTCGTTTCTGAGACGTAACCGATTACTTCGGGCATATACAGTAGCTGTTGGAGACATCAAATGACAACATTTACGGTATCTTCCATGTGTCAGTTCTATTGCTTACAATTTATACATTTATCTTTATCACAAGGCCTAATAGTAAGACCTATCCTACCATTTGTAATTCATATGGGCTTTTCTGGATAGGCTTGTATTTATAGGATATTTACTTACGCGTTGTACATTACCAATAGCTGTAAACTTAATATGTCTTCCAGAGTCGTATACATTCCCAAGAAGAGACTTTTAAGCCTAAGTCGATAATTTATTAAACAAACATCAATTCCATGTCACCTCACAGATTATAGTCGAATGTTATCCATACCAGACGGATTCACTATCTCCATACGCTCAAGTAGCTGAGTTCCATGCTCTGACTTTTTTCATCTGTTGAATCTGTGCTACTATTGAGCTTATCTTTCGGATGAACTTTATGCCAATATTATGATGATAAATTTCATGTAATTTACTACCGATCCAGAAGTACTGAAGGTGGTTGTTTCCATGCTGGATTTTATCAATTTAATAAATAATTCGCCAAACTTAATATCAATAAAATTAACTTACTATTTTCTTCCACTTTAATCGGTCTACCAGGGTGTTTCAACATAATTACAACATAGGTGTGGGAAGCTTTTCGAGACTGGGGGGAGGGGGCTGAACCCTGTTCCGGATCGCCGTCCTGGGGGAGGGATCAAAGGGGAGGGGGATACCCCTTTGGAAAATTTTTGGGTATTTTAGGGTCGTCAGGTGCAATTTGGTGCAACATTTTGGACAAACTTTAAGGAAAATAACTGAAAATTTTTGACATTTCTTACAGAAGAGACAAATAAGGGGTTTTTGCCCTTGGATCTTGGGGGGGGGCGGAAGCATACTTCAGCCCCCACATTTTTGACTGGGGGATAAGCCCCCCAAGCCTCCCCCGCTTCCTACGCCCTTGAATTACAATGTTAGTTCTTCCACTGTTAACGACTTGGAAAAATTCCTGACAAATAATATCACTGACTTGAAGAATGGCGTAAAGTAGTTAAACATGACACAGAAGAAGAACATTGATTGCTAATTGATAAGTCATGGATCCTTTGCTTTTCTTGACAATTTGCCGAATGTTCGAAGTTCTTATACACCTAAGTAGAAAGTCAGTGCTTCAGTCCTTCATTGTCAGTGCTTCAGTGTACTTAGGGTATTCTCCCAAGGAACTTTTTTAATGAAATGCTTATTGAGAAACTATGGCACTGACGTTTGATTGTGACTGCTGGCATGCGTCCCAAAACTTAAATAAAATAAAATCTTTCGAATTTACTTTTTTAATTTAAATTGTAAATTTCTAAAACAGGAGGCCTCTTAAAAGAATGTTTGGATGCAACTAACAAGGCTTTTGGAGGAAATTGCTTGGCACAGTAAGCTCCACTGCACTTAGCTAGGTTTACGTATTATTTCCCTTGGCCCCCTCTCCTCGTTCGCGTCAGTTGTAGGGAATCAAATGATAGGTCGCCAAAGAAATATTGTAGGAAGAGCTGATTCAAAGAAAAATAAATCTTGAATTTACCTTAACGTCCTTAATTAAGGATTACCCTCAGGGGTAACTTGTTGACTGTTTGAAGTGGGTTTTTAGTAGGTTCGAGAAGTGCGATGCAACAAACAACGAATTATAATATTTATTGTGTTTTGTTTCGAATTGGAGGTAATATTTCCTCTTTAAAGGACTTGAAAAAGTCAAAATTTCATTTATAATTAGACCAGAAGTGGTTGAAATTACTTTACCCTTCAACTATATTCATGAAACCGTTATTACGGATTTGCTTTATAACCCTTTACAAAATCCTACTGCATTCTCATTGGCAAAAACAACTTGACAAAAAGTTAATTGTGAAAATTGAACGGAATTTTCTGAAGAGAATGTACGCAATATACCTACAAGTTGTCGTGATTTTGTGACGTCAAAATGGTCGCTTCACAACAGTCAGCTTTTGCTGAATGACGGAATGGACTTATTAGAGAGTAAGGCTATTCCTAAAACGAGGCAAGACCAGATTATGCTAATTTATTCTTTAAGAACGTTATAATTGTATAGAAAGATTGCTTTCTAATAATTTCATGACCATCACTAACCAACAATTCTAAAGTAGGCAACACTGTAACGTACCATATCGAATTGTGCCGTACCATGCAACACACCACACCACACCTTGCCACACCACGCCACACGTACACACCACACCACACCAGTCATGCCACGATGCCATGTTTTTTTCCATATTAAACAGATATAACCCGTTCCGAAATCTTCATAGACATTAAATTTCCTTAAGTCATTGCAGGGGAACTTCGAAAATTATTCTGTACTTCATAAATAATACTTACAAGAGGGGCACTTAACCGTTTGTACTTTTCTCTCCTCGTAGATGTTTCCAAATGCTGTAAAGAGCTTTAATAATTAAGTAATTGTTTGAAAACTTGGACAACATTCCGTGTCTTTTCCCTCTAATTAATAGCCGTCCATCTCTCCGTGAAAATAGTGTTTGACGTAATTATTGGGTTCCTTAAAGTGAGACCCCGATGTCTCAAGTGAATGTTCTTTCAAATCCGCCACAATTTCGCCACGCAACAATTAGAACGTCCCAGGATTTGTTACCAGTCCACATATTGCTTGTTTAAATGAAGTGTACAATGATTGTAGCTTTGGTCATAATAGGGTATACAATTAAAAATAGGCATGGTTTAGAGAGGTACATTTCATCTTTTAAAAATTATTTTATAAACTAAGGTAGTGCACCTTTAACATTTGGCGTGTAAACGTGCAGCAAACGTTATACAGTGAGTGGATGAGGGATTCACTAAACAAATTCACTTTAAGAGTGATTCTTTACGAAGACATTTTAATTTCCGCCCTGTCAAAAGTATGTTTACAAAATGTGTATAGCACTCAAATAGAGGCTTATTAATCAAACGGCGGGCCGTAGAGGGTAACTTAACTTTTTGTCCACTCGGGCTCTGATAGAATTCTAATTGACATACCTTGCTCCTCGTTTTAATTGGAAGCGTATACAACTATCGTCTCATCAACAGCATGGTTGCAAAGGAAGAAGAAGGGTTGAGAGTCTTACATCATTGGCAAGCTACAAGTGGCTTTTTTGAGGAGATATCTGCATATTCTGTCAGACACAGGGTCATCTGTTTTACAATCCTCTCTTTAAAGTGCACTTTCTTGAAAGGTTGAGGGCCAAAAGAAAATGGCCTCATCAGTCTATCTGATAATTATGTCTTGTTTATCACCAGAATGGGGGATGAACACGCATGAAGTAAAAGAAAACATCCTTCATTTAATACTTCACAATGTATGGCTGCATTATATCTTTTTGCGTTTTAAAAAGGTCTGGTGGTTTAAGAAACTTTGAAGTCAGATTTTAGACATTAAAAAAGTCGAAAATTATGCAAGATTTTCTCCGAGACTGTTCGAAAACTTTGCATAATATGGTCTGTTTAATCTTTAAATCTTTAAATTGTAACTTACATGGAAGTTGTGTTTTCATAACTTACAAGTCGACTGCATTGAATCCTCTTTATGCTATTAAATTGCCTCATACAGTAGCAATACCCGCCTGTTGATGACGTATGTTGATGACGTATATTACTTGTGGAGGATCCAGAACTGAAGGAGAGCGAAGACTAGAAGCAAAGCTTCCATCAGAGGGCACATTACACCTGAGGGATGGTTGGGAGGGGTGGTCCCTATACCACGCTGTGGCATTTGCTTTAAATTTTATATTGCAAAAGAAAGTAATTTTGAGCAATTTGGACATAAAGTAACAAGGCCCATTATTGCTTCAGGGAACTACAATCAATGTACCCTTCTGTCTTCAACTTAAATTTTAGGACTTCAATTAAATTTTTGTCGCTTGTATCCCCACCCCTGGATCAACCAGCGGTTACTTCAGATTAACTGCACTGGTTATATTGTACATATTGCCCCCATAAGTACGACGGCTGTAGACAGAATATATGTCTGTTAAATAGCACTCTCGATGTGCTCCAGTAAGTTACTGGACCGAAATTGTTCTATCCAAGCTTTGTGATGCCCTGTACAGCTATTATCCAATGTTCAAGTGGGCTCATTATATTAACAGCCAGAGGTTTGTAATAAAGTTTATAAAATTACACCACAAAAAAGGACTTTCATTATAAATATACCATCCTTAGACTTGCTTAAAGCGTCTTCCAAAAATAAAAACATTTTCAAAAAGGATTAAACCTTAAACTAAAAAGTGTGTGTGTGTGTGTGGGGGGGGGGGGGATAATGTCCCAAGTACGTTGTGCATAGAATAACGAGTTTCGATGATTAATTTAATTTTAATGACTATGACAATGGAACAGTACTGTCGGAAGATTTCTCGGATGAGGAGGAGGGGTGGTCGAACGTTTTAATCCCAGGGTTTTGGTTGTAACCCCCTGCCCACAAGGCCCAACGGTCTTGTGTAGTTGGGGCAACATTTTGGAAGTGGGATCTTGGAGAGGGGACGGGGAAAAGGGTACTCTCTGCAGGCTTGTGAAAATGTGGATATTATAAATATTGTAGACTACAGTGTACAAACATTGTCAAAATAAACTCTTTTCGGCATGTTAGTCAGTCATAATCCTATCCAACCATATGCGTATGGAAACTTGGGCAAACATCGCCGGGAACAGGCAATGTTTGTCCTGAAAATTAAATGTCATTTGCATCAGAAGGTCAGTGATTAAATGTGACCCTTATCTGCTTTTTTGGTTAAAATTGCCCTGAAAGATATATTACAAGCGACATGAAGTCGGCATTTCGTTTTTGCTCTGGGGACTGCACCCTCACACCCCTCATTCCCAAAAATGTGTTTCATTGATTGATGTGCGCTTTACCATTCACCTTTTCGGTAACTTTTTTATTTTCACTTGTTTGTTTGTTTTTTGATCACTCTCTTGAACTTTCTCTGGCCTAAAGTTTATGTTTCCTCAGAAAGAAAAGTGAAAGACAAATATGATTGGATCCGTAAACCACCAAAGATTTCATTGGAACAATGGTAATAAACTACGTGAGCCCTCCTCTTATATACGCATTTTATCTGATGGAGTAACATGTCTGCTCGTGGTACGTCGATGTGCGCATGTCTGTTGACATATTCCTTTAACGACTCGATGGGCTTGATCCAAGCTTCACCGTCTTCTTGTAAGTGGGAACAGTTGTCAATTTTGTAGGTTATGTACCACATAAGTCACTTTCTACGTCATATTACTAGAAAGCATTTTCGTCTACCGAATAAGCCAGAGTGCAGTGCTGATTTGCGCAAAGAATTGTGGGAAGTTATATGGAAACAAGACGCTCAGCATATTAGAGTACAAAAATAGGTACATTAAGTTTGGGACATACTGGCGAAGTTGTAAAACGTAGATCTGAGCATTGATATGCAAGTTTGGAGACGAAAACTATACATACGATCTGTCCTTATACTTTGCAACGGCGATGATTCCAGTATGTCTCAAGATTTACTAAAATAGTTGGATTGGTTTTGTGTATGATAGATAGGTTTATAATTTCATTTGGAGGGTTGCGTATGGGCATTAAACTGATTTCCTATAAGTTAGGGTTTTCCATATGTCAGTCGGGGTACCTCCCCTCAAGATGGTTAGCCTCCCTCCCTTTATGAAATCCTCTTAAAATGTACGGTTTTGAATCACCTGAGGAAAAGTTTTTAACTAAGAGTTCAAAGCTTTACCAAAGGTAGCACCATTCAGTATGTAACTGCCATTGTATAAACAAATATTGCATCAAGGGGACGTTCCACTTGAAATCGAATACGATCTACCTGCTAAGAAAACACGTGAAACCCCACAGAAGAATAACCTATAGAATCACTGGTCAATCAACTTAAAAAAATGATTAACATTGTAACTTGAAGTTGAAGCATCGACCAGGGCCATAGGAGTAGGGAACTGTTTTCGATTGGGGGATGAACGTTGTTGCGGGGGCCAGGAGCTACTACCCCCTCCCCCGATTTCCAAACCGTAAATGACAGTTGACCATCTTGACAGAATGTACAGAAATGCTGAAAATTTCACTGTCCAAATTATGATTTCAAGGCCCAACTGAAAACCTGAAAAATCGCATTTAAGGGTTTTCCCCCAACTTTTCCCTGGGAGATCCCCGGATCCCCGCTATGGACGTGTTTTTATGTGGGTTTCCCCGCCTGAAGAATAAACCATCTTCCTCCTTCAAGAAACACCGCATTAATACACCAACATTTACACTGGCTAAAGATAAAATAGCCAATGATTACTTTTAATTATCATCTAAAATCAATGACCTCATAAAGTAACTTTTAATTTAAAGGGCATAAGCAATCGCCGCAAACTTATTTTGAACAACAGCTAAATCTTACAAATATCTTCTGTTTCACGTCAATATCTTTCATGATATGTTAGATCATAAATCTTGCATATTCAAGATAAACCAAAGCGTTAGTCTACACGTAAATTTCTCAACTGATGCAGTGAGAAACATATTGTAACATGATTTTCCAAAGCCATTCATGAAATAGGATGCCCGGGTACACTAATTCAAATTGGGGTGACTGCATTTCCCCTTTAAATAAAATCTAACTTTCCTTTTTGAAATCTAAATTTGATTCTAAAGCATGAAATTTAAAAGTAAAAAATGCTTAGATGTAACTTTAAAGGTCTCAAATGTGTCATTTTCCCCATTTTCCTGCAAGGTCTACTCTATGGCTACGCACCAACTGAGGGTGACTGCCCCGGTGTCGCACTAATAGCGCTAGGGGGAAGCCTGCACCTGGTACCAGCCTTGTAGGTGCCATGCATGCCACAGCCGAAGAATTCAGTAAATAACAGTGGCGTAGCTAGAGGGGGGGCAGGGGGCGGTCGCCCCCCACAAAGCCTCCGAATGCCTCTGTCGGAAATTTCTAGTCCCTGTTGGAAACAAATAAAACAATTCATTTGAAACACTTACAACATTCGTTATGTTTTAAGCAGAATTACACATCTAAATGTCAACGTGAAAATCAAAAGTCGGTCCCAAATTGCCGGGAAAGCAAAAAAAAGAAAAAAGAAAAAAAAGGTCCCCAGAATTTTGAATCGTAACAACTATGGCAGTGGGAGTGGAAATCTGTGCTTTTGCCCCTCCACCGACAAAAAATATCTAGCTACGCCACTGGTAAATAAGTAAAAGTTTAGATCATTTCATGAATCCAAAGCTTCACCAAAGATAATACCATTTTGGATCTAGGAAAACTTAGAAGAAGAAAAATTTCTCAAAGTGTAGAAGTGTCATCCCTACCCTTAGGCAATACACCTTTCAATTACATCCTAACGGGATTGAAGAAAAATCACTAAATAATGAGAATTCCAAAACATATAATCAATTCACAATGCGTTACGAAACTTTTACAGTTTGCATGCAAGACAACTCACATAGACACAAATTTCTCAAAGAGTATAGGATGTCGTCCCATCCTCTTACACCACTTGCTTCCCCGCAGCCACAAAATATGAAGAACATCTCTAAATAATGACAATTTGTAAAAATGTAATCAGTTCAAAGCTTTGTCAGTGATAGCTTGAACGTAAGCCAGGCCTTACATGTGGACCCCATCCGCCTTCTCGATGGTACCCAGAACGTGATAAAGGGAGGGTCCTCCTGGGTGTTAACTATCTGTAGGCATACCACTTGGTGTTCCGCTTAGATAGTGTCATGAACTGCCCCCTTTCTAGAGATTTCACCCAGGCCACGGCCCTTCCCTCCCTTTTGAAATTATTTTAATATTTGAGGGTCCCTAGATGATGCAATTTGGTTCAATATATTGCGCAAACCAAAATTGACTGCAAAAGTTTTACTTTTTTACGATGGAACAAATAAGGTGTTTTCTTCCTTGAACTGAGGGGAGCATACTTCTGCCCCACCACATTTTTGACTGGGGGCTTTAGCCACCCAATACTCCGCTTCCTATGCCTTTGACTAGAGCTATGGCAACAAACTCTGAATCATAGGCTATCAGGTGCATTTACCATAAAATCCAAAAAAGCCGAGGACAATGAATTGCTACAAGATGCCACGTAATCAGTTCTGGTTTCTTGCATGACATGTTTTAAAATTCCAGCAACTGATCCTCTGTCGAACATTACGCAATCATTACGTAAATACGGATAAATGTATTGTGAGCGAAGAAGTATCTATGTAAACGTAACAGTTAAAGGGGCCGTGGAGTTCCCCAAATGTATTTCGGAATAGCCCTATAGTTCTAAATACAATTGGTGACTGCACTTGATTGGCATTCATTCAAACAATAGCTCCACTCTGGGTGGTCAATGATGACTTTTACAATTATGACTTGTGTTCCCAATAAAGCTCCCACGCAGTTGTGTTTCGATGTGGCCTTGATCAATTTAAACTCAGTGCAGGCCACTGTGGCTCTGTTTTGGAGGTGTACTAGGCAGGTGTTTTGTTTAAATTGGAGGAGGGGCTGGAACTAAACGTAGCAGAAAGAATTTTTACCGTTTGGGGTGAGATTATAGAGCCTTTAGGGTTCCCGGCTTTTTGTGAAATTCCTTCAAAGCACTGTTTTAAACTTTAATAACCGACCGATTGATAAAGTTTGCTCTGAAATGAAAAACTTCACCTTTAGAGATATAAAAAACAGAATCAGTAACAGGTTGTAGGCCTGCTTATGGTTCCTTTACTTATCAGCCTTGTACTGTTTCTGTATACTGTCTGGCAGAAGACGGACATAACTTTAATGTAGTGTTTACAAATGAGGCACTTACCTCGTTATCATGATTGCAACAAGGTACTATCAATTTAAATTAAACAGCTTCCGTGGTGGACAAAGACAATCTTAACTTATGACTTTTAAATATATTTCAAACTAAAGAAACAGTTGGATTCAAGAGACGGTTACAGTAGCACTAATTCCGTAAAACATATGACACCTTGAATTATTCCTAGCACACGAACGGTTTAGGCATTGCTCAAAGATTTCCATAGTAATAATCTAACTAAACTCACTGACCTTAAAAAAGGGTTGCGTATGTGGGAGGTTGCGTGCTATGGTTGCGGGAATTTATGCAGTTGCATCTATTTTCTAAGATACGGATTCATGTAGCTTCTTTACTATTAGACACTCTATTTTCTTAACAAAATCTGCCAGGAAGACCTTGTGAATTCAGGGTAATCCGCCACAGCGTAAAAATGTTTTGGGAATAGCCTATTATTCTTTCCAAAACTTGTTTATGGGAGAGGACTCCCTTGCCATGTATCTTAACAATCTTGTAACCGTCTGTAATCGCTTGGTTGACCTGAATTCTAACAGAAATATTTTAAAAAAATAACGTATGAATATTAATCATGAAATATGGCCAGATATTAAGGTCAACTGTGTCATAATTATTTTTAATGATTATTTTTCTTATTATTTTTACACATTGTCACGGGTATGTCCCAGGTTCCCTTCAAAATTAAAGTGGAATGAGGCTTGCGTGAGACTTAACAAACAAGAAATGACTCGTACGGCAAAATTGCTCCAATGCTGCTGTACTATATTTACAAGGGGATTTCCTTCCCCTCTTCTTTGTTCTTTTCTTTCCTTTTCTGTCTTTCCTTTAGTTTACTTTCTTCTCTCCTCAACTCATTCAATATGTTCAAATGTATGTGCAATGCAGACATCCATAAAATAACGATTCGGGAGGCAGGGTTTTTCCTTCACCTCAAAATTTTTACGTAAACTTCTCTAACTAGCGAGTCATCTGCACTTCTAAATTAACGTTCGTTTTCCCTGGCTTTCTTAGGTTCAAAACTACAGTTAGATTTTGTTCGTTCTAGGTTCGAAATTAACGTTCAATTTTCTTTGAAAATTTGATCGTTCGATTGTTCTCTAGTTTCTGGACTCCAACGGTCTACGTCTCCCTTCCCCGTTCTACACGGTGTGAGCATAGGTTAACGGCCCTTCAATACGTAGCCATGAGTCGTATCACGTGTTGACTTTGCCTGGAACTGTCTCCGTCGTGTTTACTTGACGGGAATCACACGCACAGTGACCCTCCGAAACGCAGAGAACTTTCACCGTAGACATACAATGCTGTTAAATTCTTGGTTACATAACGCAACAATGACATTCAACACAAACAATGTTGTATCCTTGAGCAATGACTTTGATGAGAAAGTACTTCTAGCCACGTCGGCTTCAACCTCAACAAATTCCAAATGCATTAAACTCATTTTGATTGACATTTGTAGTACATTAACATCGCAAAGACCTTTTAATTAGCAAACAATTCACAAACAAGCACTCTTTTACGAATAATGTTCAACACTGCCGTGACATCACCCCCTGTTTCATGAGAACATGTCACATTTTCTTGTGCAACATATTACTTCACACCACACGGCTTAAAAAATCGGCTCCTACATTTTTGGAACCTTTTATAGCTTCTATTCTTATTTTGTAAGGTTATAAAGCTAATGCCCATTGCATAATACGATTGTTTGACATGCGAGATTTCTGCAAAAAGGCAAGTGGTTCGTGCCACGTCGGCTTAAACCTCAACAAATTTCAATACATTAAAACTCATTTAGATCGACATTTGTAGTATGTAAACTTCGCGGAGACCTTTTCATTAGCAAAGAATTTACGAACAAGCACTCTTTTACGAATAATGTTTAACACTCCCGTGACACACATAATTATTTTATTGGCGGCCATTTTGTTGTTTTCGCAATCTTGGTTAGCCTGAGTCCCTGCACAAAATATCAAAAACCATACTTCCTTCTTCAAGTACACTTTAAAAAAAAACAAATTCAGGTTTTGATTGAAATATGCTTTCATTGATTATTTTCTATGGTTTTTGGATTATTTTTAATGATTTTCTTATTTCTGCGTGGAATTTTTACTGTGTTGTTTTCACTCGTTTGGTGCTTTTCCGCAATATTGGCCGAAATGTGCTTTTGTGCCAAGGTTTTTTAAAAAGGCAGCTTTGATTATAAAACATTGAATTTCATCAGTATTAATGGTGATTGTGACATTTTGCAAAGTTTTTACATAACTTTTAGGAATATTTCATTCATTTTGCTTTTCCGAAATCTTGGTTAACCTGGATCTGCCCAAAAGTGTTCCGAAATCTCAGTTTGGAATCTTCTCCATAAAATATGACCAAAGTTTCAGAGTACATGTGTCAAAAGTATTTTTTTAGATTATTTTCTTTATTATTATTTAATAAAAAATGTTCGTTCATTTTTTTCAGTCATTTTGTTTTTTAACAACCATTTTGAATGAGTGAAACATAAAATATTCCCTGTTTATACCACTTGATTTCATGTTCAGGGGACCAAAAGGTTTCCAAAAAATATTAGGTCTGAGAGTTGTGGGTGCCCGTAAAGTACCTCTGGTCCATGTATAACTAGGGGGCGAAAGGACAAGGTGGGCGTGAAAAATGTTGGGAGGTTGGGAACTTGTTTTTAGTATAAATTAGTAATTTTCATTGGTCATTCAGAAAGACAGCTCAAGCCAGCTCTGTATTAGTTTGTATCTTAAATGGAGTGTATGGATCGTATTGTACCACTAGCTTAGACCTTGATTTGAGAAGTTGTGAGTCGACAAATGCCGCCAACCGGGGACGAAAATGTGAATACACACCTGACAACCGGGGACACACCTGTAATTGGGGACCGTCCCCGTTTGAAACAGTGGCTTTAAATGGCTTCTTTGTGCTATATGATGCAGCAATGAAGATGTCTATTGATTCCAAAGAAATATAGGAACAGTCCCCATTTAGGTAGTGTTGTGGTACGTCCTCGTTTGCAGGTATACGTGTGTATCCTGTTACGTCCACGGTTACCTGTGGAAAACCGTATACACACTTACAAAAAGATAGATATATGTTGATTGAAAACATTTTGAGCGCCCTCGTTTTTTGCTGTTGCAAAGCACATCTTTTTCTATCAGTATACATGCTACAAGCTTTTTCTGTGGACGTCCACGGTTGAATGGTAACAAAAAGGGGTCCCCGTTTGGCAGCATTTACAAGTATGTGCGTGGATGCGTGTGTATGTGTGTGTGAGTGCTGTGAGTTGCGTATGCACAACTTGCCAATATGCCCCTTTGGCGAGCCCCCACTGCTTGTGGAGAGTGATTGGCTCTGCCTGGTAAATTGAAGTTAATAAATTCTTCCATTTTATGTTCTGTCCAGGGAATCCAAGATCCATAAGTTGATGTACAAGAGACTTGATAACTTGCTGTAAAGTTAACACAATGGATGTTTGATCAGACAACCATGACATTTACACGCATCAGATAGCCCGCCTTCTATACGTAAAAACGTCAGCGCCAGCGCCGGCCAGATTTAACATGCATGGACGAATGACGTCATCGAAAAAAAAAATAAAGCCAGGAAGAAGACAATCCGATACCTTCTCCCTTGATCCTTCCACACCAGCCCATAATCACCTCATTCTTACCAACGCTCCAACCCCTTCCATAACCTCAAAGAAACTTGAGACATCGCTGCTCTCTGGTTTACGTCAACTTTGTTTTCTCTTATAAACATTTCTTAGAAATGTCCGTCCGGTACTCTTCTTTTTCCTGTAATTCCAGGTGGTTCTACAAACCAAGGACTTGTAACTATATCAGCCAAGTACTCATAAATCCTTAAAGTAATGCTTTCCTTGCATAGAAGGGCCCCAATATCTTTCAATATCGACGTGGCTTTACTTTTAAACTCTTTTCCGGGGCCATTAATGTTCACACTGCATCAAATATTACCTGTACGTGCTTCCATTAGGGTTGGGCTAAGTAGCCAAGACATATCTAACCGTTATTTGATATGATGCATCGTTAGTTTCGCGCTGTGAAGAAAATCAAATTGAATTTGAGGAAGTGCAAGACTGTTTTCAACACTTTCATACTTAGGTAAAGACTGAAATTACAAACAGTAAATTTTGAGGATCATAAATGTGCAAACCCGACAAGACACGCACAAAATTCATCAGTTTGATTTGTACGTTTGAAAAATGATGTGGGTGTAGAGATAACTAGAGCAAAGAGTGTGTCGATGCATACTGAAGTGTAACATCGCTCGTAATTGACAAAGAAGAACCTCATTACAATATGTGGTCAGGAAAAAACAAAGGGGTATCTAAGTGACATGGTATAGTGGCCAGTAGTAGAGGTGGCGGGTTGAAGAACCAAATACCTTACGTCTGAGTATTGAGTTTAACGGACTTTGATTAAAAAATAATTTCATGTTCGTGAAATAAATATAAAGCAAATCGAACAATGATCCCCCGCCCCCTACCCGGTGTCTCTTCATGTCATTGTTTGTGTGAAAACGACTGTAAAATTGCACTTCGAAACGAAAAGAGACTGGTTCAGGACCTCCATTTGTCAAGGAGGAAACGATAATTTTGAATGAACATGTATAAGTTACATACACATTTAGATTACACAGAATAAAGGCTACCTGGGGAGACCTATTGGTAATTTCATAATGACTGCTATATATCCCATACAAGTTACCTCGTTACTAGCAAACTTTTAGCGGCTATAGGTAAAGCCTTTAGCCAAGGGGGAGGGGCGGCACCCCTAGAAAAGTTGTTCCCTCTTGAAAATAAAAAAATATCTTTGCCTCAATGCATTTTAGTCTATCTCGCCCTATAAAAATATTTCACCCTCCCTGGAAGCTATATCTCCCCCTTCAGTACCTTGTCTAGCCAAGGGTCTGGGGTGGACACATCTTTGCAAAGAACAAGTTAACCTTTAAAGTGTAAAACTCTTTATTTTTCAGATTACAAGTTGTAAACGGGTTAAAATTAGAGAGCACAGAGAACGTCAATGTTGTCTGCTTGTAGCAAAAGTGTAACTTTCCCATGCTTCCAGCTCTTTTGCAAAAAGGTTCTTCCTTGTACACAAAGCCATCTAACGTTTACAGTTTGAAAAATTTAGTAGAATAAGCCACCAATGTGAGAGACCATTTTACTCTTAAGCAATGCCCTGGTTTCGTTTTGTATGGTTGGGTGCTAGTCCAGCCAACTTAACACTGACACAGCAATGCCCTGGTTTCGTTTTGTATGGTTCGGTGCTAGTCCAGCCGACTTAACACTGAAAGAGTAGGAACGTGGCTCCTGTTTTAGATCATGGCAAACTTTAAATAGGATTCTTTTTGGTGTAAGAGTCCTGGTCTTTATATCAATTTGATTTAAACCTGGTGTGACTGGTACCGAAAAGGGTTTCTAGTAGGGCTGTCACGATACAGCAGAGTGGCATCGCGAAAATCGCTGCCGAAAGTATGGCGATACATGGTAGTATTGCATATTACCCAACGAAAATTGAACCTGTCAATGTATTCAATTTAGATACTTGAGACATTTCAAACTCTCAATTGCTTGATTGTTTTTATAACTATTCCGTTTATTTTAGCAGCATGGCATGTATTTGAAAACATGAAAAGCTGCAATAAATGTTTGTAAATATCGTTGAAAAAACATAATGCATTCGTTTGCTTTTACTTTCTTCTCTTTTGATATCGCAATACTTACAGGATGTCCAGTATCGTATCGCCGGAAACTAGTAAAGCGATTATCGCGATTATCTATGAATTGTGACAGCCCTAGTTTCTAGTTGTTCAATTCAGGTTTTTTAACCTCCTGTCTTTGATTATCTTACATATTAATCTGAGATGTGTAGGACAGGGATCCTCCACCTTCTCATTATTTTGAGATGGTGGCCAGAAGAAGGCCCTGAGCTCTGGCCCTTCAAATTGGGATGTAAAATGGCGGTTGCTTAAGCAGTATTTGGGAGCGATGTAAAACATCTGTTTCCTTCGGTTATCCCATAAAGAGTATCTATAAAAAGGAGGCGATGCTGTCTGTGTTCATTCACCATCACCTCGACAGGGACCTCGATAATCACTTCCGGGCTTCCTGACCTGAAGTAAACAAATAAACAGCCAGCAATTGGCAACAGGTGAGACTTATTCGGCTAGTTAGCCCGGCTCAATGCACAAAGGTACTTCGTGCTCGTTTGCACCTATTAACAAAAGAAGAATGATTTCTGACAAAAACGCTTAAATTTTGTATATTTGGGTTATTAAGAATAGACAATTACCTTCAAACATTAGGGAAGCAATGACAGACGAATGTTCATCCATGACTTGTAAAATGGGCAGATGAAACATTAAGGGGACATGTTAAAAGTAAGGTGTGTAAACCAAAGAAGAATAAATAAAAAGAATGTTTAGATTTTTCTTGCAAAAAGAAAATTAACGGCGTTTGCAATTGCGGTGTGTAATTATTTGTTCTCGTGTATACTAGACCGTTGTCGCTTGTTTAACTGCTATTAGCGTGGCAATAAATTACCTTAAAGTGTAATGAAAACATCATTTCAAGCAGGCATGTATGCTATTAAACTTTCTACTCCACCAAGCGCTATAATTTTTCTTTCTTTCTTTTGTAATGAGTTTCCGTTTAGCAGATTTTTACCAGAGCAGGAATGATCATGAACAGGAAGCTTTGATTTATGATTTGTTACAAATAAACCGTCTAGCCAAATTTTTTAGAAAGATCGAGACAAGTGACACATGACGCCAAGTAGGTAGGCAAATGCCCGAATGACAGTCTTCATATCGATTAAAGCTCATGACATATGTCCTGTCAGTGGCTAAAAGTATCCTTTTACGCAAAATTCCATCTCTTCATGTGTAAAGTAGAACATCGAAGCCTACAAAACTGAATCTTTCTATTCGTTTCTGTTTCATCGATCAGCTGCGGCACATCAACTCAGCTTCACTTTCTGCAACTTTCTTCTCCATCTTTGGTACTTTGAAGTACAGAAACAATTATGCACTTACTGTTCTATACAAAAATCGCCATTTTTGAAATATCGATTACCTGTTTACGGACAGTTGTGTACGTGTGCACTACGTGACCAGTCAATTCAAGTCAGGCAGTTGTGCCAAGGAGCTGGCAACCCAAATTAGCACTTCTGGTAGTGTTCATCCCATATTTACGCACTGCTAAACGTACAAAAGTGGAAACTAATATTGTGCAGACTGCCTAATCATTAAGATGTTAGGGGATTTTCCCTGCTTTGCTGGAGAGTCTCGTACACCAACTAAGGCTAAACCGGGGTAAGAAGCATCGGTATTCTGGAAGATCCACCCCTATATAAGCCAAAGTGCCCTGAAAGATATTCTCCTCAAATTCATGTAGGCTACCAGGGGCGGGATGAGTGAAATTTGAAAGTGTGGGTGCAAGCCCGGGCAAAATATCAAACGGTACCGAAGACGCCGAGGAAGAGCGAAGCGCTCTCTTAAAGGTGTGGGGACTAGGGGCCGCCGTAGGGCTACCGGTGGGGCCCAGGGGCAACGCCTCCGGACGCCCTGAGGTATTTAAAGTATTAAAACCATTAGAATGAAGTATTGGACTATCTTAAAACTCCGCATATGCACTAAAAAGATCTCAAAATTACATTTTGACTGTTTTTGTAATAACCTTACCCAGAATAACAGGTCATTTTTATGATGAAGAGGGTTTGTCTTGTGAGTGGATACAGTGATAATGGAAGAGTCAGCACGAAGCTATAAAGCACGCAAGATGTTCTATAGGAAGTAACCACGAAAGAATATTTAGAACGGGTACGCAGGAAGCGCGTGGAAGAAAACAGCGTTATTTAAGACATTTTATTGTAGCCTATTGTTGTTGTTATTAATTTTCTCAATGCAATACTATCCATTCCATAAAAGGTCCTTTTACTCTCCCTACCCACCTAGTCTTTCTTATATGGTTTAGGTTAAGTCGATGGTCTAGGACAAGGGACCCAAAAAGTTTTTCATAACTGTGAAAAGTAAGATAGTTCCGAAAGTCCTGGTTATAAAGTAAAGTAAGTAAGGACAATCAAAGTTTGAGGGTTAAAGGTATATAAACCTTTTCAAAATCAATATATTGTCGTTATGGGTAGTTCTTACAGAGACATGACCACAGGCGTCTGCAATAAAATACCAGGGAAGCAATTTTCATTATAGCGGCTGCATCTTCGGAAGGTGTGGCCGGCAAAGCCTTAACCGCAAGAGCCGAAGGAGCGAAACCGTAGGCTTGGAACGAGGGGTCCTCCATGAGAATTTTTCGTAAATTTGATGGCTTTTGCGGCCATTCTGGGCCATTTCTATAGAAAATCCTGCGTCTCCCAGGTACAATTTGAAATATTTTCTTATGATGATTGCAAATTTACCATGATTCAATGATGAGGATGGTGGTAGTTTGTGCTCAATTTATTGACAGCAGTCCTTACGTGACACCTATTTATCAGTTTAAATTGGTTCACGCAAAGCACGCCGAATAATTTATTGAGAATCGCGGTTAACATACACGGGTAGGTTTCTGAATTGTGTATGAAAGGGCCAGCGTGCGTGTAATAACCTGCATTAATTGCCAGTGACCCTCATTTCACGGCTTCAAGTGACTAGAGTGTGGACGGGAGCCGATGCTCATGCTTTGAT
This sequence comes from Holothuria leucospilota, assembly GCA_029531755.1. NCBI lineage: Eukaryota > Metazoa > Echinodermata > Holothuroidea > Aspidochirotida > Holothuriidae > Holothuria > Holothuria leucospilota. The sequence continues at coordinate 2,601,863 of CM055983.1, read as the reverse complement.
AGAAATTTTAATTGAGGTACCAGACAAATTTTTTCAACATTTCCCCTTGCCTCCCCACCTTTGTATTAGTATAGCTTTCATTGCGTGCGAAGCGCCCCGAGAAAAACTTTCTGGCATTTTTATGGTATTTGATATTTATCTTTCTTTTATTTTACATTGTAAAATTTACTATTATATTAAAAAAATTCTCCTAAATTCTTTCGTCTCTCTTCCCTTCGTTATTTTTTCTTATTATTCCTATTATTTTGCTAGATCTGAAAAAAGGTGTGGGAGCAAAAGCCTCATTTCCCCCGTAATTCCACCTATGTCATACAGTATTTGTCATAAGATGAAACAAATCACCTAACCTGAAAATCCATCTGAACTCAGATTTTTTTGTCATGACGGGTAGGAAACGCTAAACAAAATATCGTTTGACGATACTTTATGGGAAGCTTATTGGCAAAACAATTGATCTGAGAGTGCTGTAAAAGGCATTTCAATATATATTCAGATTCCCTTTTTGGAGCGTGCACGGGGGAAGGGGTGGGGGATTGTTTCCATCACATCCACACACTGGTGCCTTGCACTTATGAACCAGGGAGGTTTACGACCTCCCTGTTCGAACACTTTTCCATCTTTTAAACATAGATATGCCTCTGTACTATAAACTAGGCCCCTGATTATTAAAAGACCGGTTGAGGTGCAACAACTCTCAGAATGCATACAAGTCACGTATCTCTCTAACACGGCAGCGTAAACTAACCATGACGCCATATCAAATAATTTTATATGCGACTGTTCTTCTTGGGCTGGGTACCTTAATTAATAGTCGCGACTGTGAATGATGTCGCGACCTTTTGCAACGAAGTCGTAACTGCAGTAGGCACGGTACATCAGCTAGACTGTCAAATACTAGCCTACAATAATGGCGTTTCAACGACCGAGTTACTGGATTGCCTCGAGTGGAGAATCGTAGCGGTAACTGAATGAAAAACTATAGCGATTGTCGAAAAAATTATTTCCATAAGATCAACTTTGTTACAATAATTCCCTTAAAATCGAAAAAGAACACAAATGCAGGTCTTTTAGTGCACACAAAACAGGTTTTTGTGCATGTTTGTGACAGGATTGAAAACTCTTCAAGAGTAACGACGCCAAGGAAAGTGAAGTCGCTACCGGACTTTCGGCCAGGAGTCGCGACTCTGAAGGAAAGTCGAATAGACCCTAGACCCTCAGCATTCAATGCATATAGTGTCGACAATTGTACGAATGTAGCAATCTCTTTATTTCAATCTACACATGGCGCTAGACCAGGTAAGTCTGTTGTCACCACATGTGAAAATTTAAGAAAATAGGTGTGTACAGACCACGCAGTCTGGACCACTCGAGGCCGTGTGACTGGCCTGGCTTACACCGAACCGACTTCGATTTGGTCTCGGTGATCTGAGGACGACCCTCCGTAGGTCTTGGGTGGTCTGGACATCAAACACTATTGCATAGAACATACTAAACCTGCATGTACTAAAGGCGTTGTTGGGTGGTCTTCCCGTCTTCGATCAAGTCGATTTGGTTTTGGGTAACCTGACTGAGGTCTCGGCCGTCCAGACCAACAGCTGAGTGGTCTGGACACCAAAAGCCAAACTTTTTTACCTTTGGTAAGGAATTGTCCAGTGTATGCCTGCATGCTAATTCCCTCCTGTACACAATGTTGTACAATACCTGTGTCATGAAACACCATGAAAATAGGTTTGTGAGGTAAATAGAACATTAAAAGGGATCACGTAATGTTTTAAAGTAATGTCCGAATTGTGTATGTGCTTTTTGAGGCCGTTGCACACTAAAAGATTTTGGACATTTTAATTCGACTGTCCTGTCGTGTTTTTGCAACCTTTTCTCGCGCAGTCATCGTTACTGTCTCACCTTATACGTTCCATGGGACAGCCTGTGTGCAATTACTTTTTCAAGCCTCATGCGTACAACTCCTCCCATAATGCATCTCTCTATAACAAGCCCACTTGATAATCAAATCGTCCGGCAGTCAGTCTTCAGAAGGCTACATCAAAGGTGTAGGTCAGTGGGTCAGTAGATATTGCAATTGGCCAACAAAGTTTGAGGCAGCCTATAATTTTAGTGCTTTACCTTAGTCATTTGAAATGTGAATTTCTAAAATATGAGATTTCAAACTTCAGAATTTTTAGTTGCAACTTTCTAGATAGGGAATGCCATGTCTGGTAATCTGAGAGACATTTGGTGAAACATTTCTTGGAATACTGAGCGCCAACCGATATGGAACGTTCCGCTCAGATAGTACTCTGTCAAAATTATCCGTCACATCCTGCACCACATACCATACCACATATATGCCACTGAATGGGACTATAAACTCCTCTGAATTAAGGCAATGAATAATGGAAGGCCATGAACTGATGAATAATGGTCAAAATGTGATGGTTATCTTCTTCTATGCAATTTTGGAGATAATTAAATGCTTCATTTTATGTCCACAATTTTTTAAATACAACATGCATGGTTTCCTTGGTTATGCTCCCCTGATTTTTTGTCATTTCAACATGAGATCATTCAAGGACAAAATCCTGGCTGTATTCGAGAGATTTTCCCATGAAACTTTATAGCTCGCAATCAGCATAGCGACGTATGAAGGAGGTGAGACCCTCTCCGGATACTAGCCTTTAGCGGAGTGCAAAGCCACAGCCCCCCTCCCCCAAGAATGAGAATTTCTAAATATAATTAGTTCAAATATTCGTCAAAGATATGAACATTCTGTCAACTGAACAAACTTACATGAACGAAAGTTTCTCACAGGGGAGAGGATATCTCCTTCCCTTTTTACGCCTCCTCCAGGACGGTACCATGGGTTGACGGGGGGGGGGGTCTAAGAGATTGCCTAGGGAAATTTGCGTATATAGCCTAGCGTGACTGTTCTATCTTTAAGGGAAATATTGCGTTTAAAATGCACCAGTATGGCAGAGAAAGAAAAGAGCTATATTCATCATTAAACCATTCCATCTCACCAATAAATTCAGGACTAGTTTTATCTCCTCAAAGTATTATGCAAGAGTAAAGAATGTTGCATCATTTGACATTTTGAAAGTTTGAGTTAACATTTATTCTTGAGCAACAAATAACTAGGTGTGGACCCTATTTCTTGACAAAGAAATCTACCACGAAGTCTTATTTTGAATTATCTATCATTCTGTATAGATAATTGTTGGTTTTAAAAATGAAAAGTATCTATACAACGAATGCTGTATTTCCCTTTAAGACCACCCACAGTTGATCCTAAGTGTGGCAAGTACGTGATCGTTTCAGACGTTGCGATATTCAACACTGTAATTAAAAAGCAATATATGAATCCTATAAGCGTAACTCGTGTTCGTCAAACCAGAATCTGCTTCACGTATCTACGTTAGTATTATTAACTGAGTGATTTCTTCAGGCGAACACTGCTGAAGTACTAAGAAGCCAGGGAGGAATGTTATATACTTTTTATGTGTGCAGACACGTATAAAATGTCTTTTTGTCTAATAACATTGCGTACTTATTAATATGGACAAACTCCTTCGATATGCGGGATTCATGTCACTTTAGATTGAGACATGGAAGTAGACTGACATGATATATCACTTCGAGCCACAACTTTATCTGTTATCTTGTTGAAGAACATTTACTAATTGCATTTTAAGAAAATTTTAAATTATTCCATTTCAATAGACAGATACGCCTTCAAATTGACTTGAATTCGCTTGGGGAACGTCTGCAGTTTCACGTTGTATGGTATTATAGTTTACGTGATCTGTGGGAGTATGTGACGCTAGTGTAATTTGGAAAAGGAGTCCTTTCTTAGTATAAAGAACGTCAACTACGATTCTGTGACGATTTAAATGACTATAATTTTAGTTAACATGTATTTTTCATAGTCACGTATAGCAAGATTACGATGTTATGATACGAGACACCTTAATTGGAGGATTCTCCGAAACATCTGTAACCAACAAAAAGGAGTTGAAACCGATTATTGCTTGTGTGCTCAACTTCATAAAGTTGTTAAAGGGTAAGGCAAGGAGACAGACAGACACGAAGACAGGCAGACAGACAGACCGACCGACGGACGGAAGGACAGACAGACAGCCCGACAGAAAGAAAGGCAGACGAACTGGCCGACCAACCGACAAATAAAGATAAATCCCTTCTCCCGTCTAAGTGAGAGACCCAAATCTCGTTTTATTCGTGTAACCCTTTTGTTTTCGTGAGGGTTCTACACATAACCGTAGCCACTAAATCACACACAGATATTTGACCCATCCACACATGATTTATGTGTTTCCGGTCACTATGGAGATGTGATGAAATTTTAAGTTTTTAAGCCAATGATCTCTAGACCTCCTAAAATATTCCCTTGGAATATGTTACATAAAGTGTTAGGAAAGAGGTTGGCACAGAAACTTATCAGATTTTAACTTGGCATTGTTTTTCGTTTCCATGTATGCGGAAAACCGTCTAACAGTAGAGCGCCACCACGTTATAACTATCTTACACTATTGCTAAGTGCTCGGCTACCAAATGTTAGTGACCTGTTTGTACTATTAATATCATATGGCTAACATTTAGCCATTTTCCATCGATTTGGCTTTTTGGCCAAAGGGTTGTCGGAGTAAAGTATGAGGCAATTATTATTTGTTTTTTTTTTTTTGTAAATTTGATTCTCATTTGCTTGGGGTTATCTTCGCAGCAGGTGTCGAGTATGTACCTCTTACGAATGCAACCAGTATTAGAGTACGTAGGAATAACACACCTCCGCCGAGGGGATGGGCAACATCTGGACACAAGGCGTCATTTCATAACATCGTGAAAATATTTCATGAAATGACCACTGGAAAAATATTTTCGTCGTCATATGAGGGACGCAAACACTGGAATTCTGTACAGAGTTTTAGTTCACGAGTGACATGTTGTGATTACGTCCAGGTAGCTGCTACTGTCAAATAGCAACTCCCATGTTACGTCATAACAGTGACGACCCCAACTTTTCAGCTGTCTGGGAAGGCTTAACGTGAACTCACTTAATTTAGTGTGTGCGAATTATCACACTTGCACTTGCTTTGCTATGGGAGGAGACCTCAGATTTTGCTGCTTGCTGATGGGTTAACGCTAGGGAAAAGAGACACGTGCCTTCTTCTGGGACAAGATGTACAACTTACCCGAAGTTCTGTGGACTTTATTTCTCCTGGCTCGAGTTCCATTTATTCTTCATCTTTTGTCATCATAATTTTCCCAGCCGATGAAAGAGGTTGCACAAGCAAGTTTACCAGCCGACTTTGTTTTACGGCATAACTGAAAATGACACACAAATTCATCTCAGAAAGCCCACACGGTCGTCTTGGTCAAATTATTGATTATTTCTACATGAAAGCAGATTCCTTGATCAGGGTTGATGGCCGACAACTTAAGCTGTTAAGGTACTTTGACATTTAAGAAATGCAAGTCATAGACGTTTAAACTCAAAAATTGATAAACATACATATTGGAAAAGGGAAGACGTTTTAAAAGTTTAAAGGTTGCACTGAGAGGACACACGCTGCAAAACTGCAAAATTTCCAAAAATCAATTGGACTGCCATTCAACAAGAAGGGTAGGGGTGGTACAACCCCGTCGGGGGGACAAAATATTTCGGGAACCAAAAATATTTACTTTTGTATGAATTTTATTATTATGATAACTGGAATAAATTTTAAGCTGATCTATTCTATATTTTGTAGGATTCGAGTTTATTTTTTCAGAGAGCCATAATGAGCATCATTAACAGTAATCCCCTACGACTGTAAAACGCTCCGACGGTTTAACCGTTTTTTTTTTACTGTCAAGGAGGGCAGATTCTTCAAAAGCTGTCCAAAAATTTCCAACATACTTTGCGTGCTGTAGAGGATTGTTATTTTGCTTTCATAGGTTGGTTTCATGAAGCTATATACTAGCCAGACAGGCTCGATCATGGTAGGAGAAAATGAATTGATACATATGGAGACGTGTAAGTGGTTTCGGACCTAGTGTTCGGTTCAATAATAACACGTTTGCATTTCATACATAAAATTTAACAAAGAGAACTTTACGAATTGGCAAAACAAAGCAAGAAACTGGTAAAACTATGATCAACGAAAACCTATTTGATGAAGTATTATCTTAGCTAAGCTCTAGGCGCATCGCTGCCCTTGATTACACCTTAAGTTATCGTAGGCCCTTCATGTTAAATACCTTTGCTAAAAAATTTTCGGAATTCCATATGGTTGATACAAAAAAGTGCTCACGTACCTATATAACATTAAGTTTACAAGTTCAATTTTATAGTGTTATAAAATGCACCCATGCCTAAGTACGTAATAAGAAAAAACTGTGTAAAAATTGTTTCTACACAGTGAACCTGATGGTCAGGCCATATGGCTGTGATTGCCAGACACATCTTTTTTCATAGAGGCAATGTAACTGGGTGGGATTGACGGACTCGTAGTAAGACCCTTCTGACAAATCCACTATCTCCACTGTAACATACTAGTCGTTATCCCTCCGGAGCCCTATTGCATAAAAGAGTTACGCTCAATCTTAAGTCTGATCACATAGAACCATTGCACGAAAGATCAAACTTAAAATTGAACGTAACTCTTTATGAATCAGGGCCCAGACCTGTAGCCAAGAATTTCCATATGGGGTACCTAGGACTATTGTTTGCTGCTTAAACAATTGTGGCAATCGGCTCTTCAAATGAGGGAGGATAATCTGTGACCGGGCTCGTCTCCCCCTGTCTGACTTCTAGTTCGCACCCCAGTCTACAATCAGCCCCACTAAAGGCGTAAGGCTCCTAATAACAATTTTTGCTATATCAGCCCCATTGTCGTATAACCAACAAATTAAATGAGAACCAGAATCTTCACAAACTTCTGTTTTGATTCATATGCCACGGAGGTTTTGGAAAGTTAAAGCAATGAGGAGCGCCATGTTTTACTTCATCACCACGAGTCGTGAGTTCTAGCTTCCATTTACCTGTCATTGTTTTTTTTTTAATTCTAAACATTAATTTCTTTAGCAATAATAGTGTCACGGGAAATGTTTTCAACAACGTCAAAACCTTTACATGCTATTAAACAATTAACATTTGATGTTTCCCTTAAACTAACTGAGTAATAACGGCGACGTTCTAGGCCTAAAAGCAAAATCGAAAGAACATTACGACGAATAAAACTAACAAAAAATAAAAATGATGAGAGTTTAAAGATTAAAAAACCAAAATTTTGTGATTTGTTCAATCATGCATGTTAACCATGTTTCAACAATGTTGTGAAGTACTGTGTAACCATTTTGGTTTTTTCTTTAACTCTTAGATTGTTTTTAAGTATAGTTGTGAGACTTCTATTGCACAGGACACATATTTTGTGAAGTTTGAAGGAAGTATGATTTCGCCTCCACTTCAATAATTTTAGTGGCCTGGAATTGTAGGCATTCATTAGTGCAGTCAGACTTAAAGTAGCGCCCTCACACCTCAAAAACAGACATCTAACTTCATATCATATTCAGCACTGCTCTGCGGTTGTTTCAAAGTTAATACAAACACAATAAAAAGTAACGAAATATAAGGAATTTGTTCCAAAGGTAACTTTTATAAGATTGTCACAATTTGAACATCTGTCAGTTGTATCTGTGTGCCATCAAGAAGAACAGTCTTGTGGATTTTGCTCAATGTTGACGCAAGAATTTCACCACCCCAAAATGAGAAAATTTTAGCAGGGAGGTCTAGTAGGGTTGCCCGTGTTTCTGTGTCGATCACAACTGGCCAGTTGGTGGCCAAATATGTAAGAAAATGCGAAGTACAAATCGATCCAAGTTTGAACGTTATTCCAATATAAACTAAGGCAATAATATTCTGAAATAATGACCACCACTAGTTTACACTAATTCTCGAAAGTACTTATTTACCCCCAAAATTATTTTTTACAGATGAAGCATACACACCGTAAGTTTTGCTGAAGTGTCAATCGTACTAGTAAACAATACCATGACGTTATTTTTAAACAAATGTCCATTTGAAAATGCCACAAAACGGTCACACACTGTTTTAGCCATCGCTTTCACTTTGTAAAGCCAAATCAAAAATAAAGTGCCCAAACCACACATTCTGGCATTTTCATGCGGCAAAATGACAAAACTGAGCTGAAAAAGCCTAAGTTACCTTACTGCAATTTCGGTCCAAATTAGTGACACGCAATAATGCAAACAAAAGATGCATCTCGGGTAACGACGTCAGTGTAACAGAGGGCGCACTAATGATGTCTTTCAAACCTTTTTAACCAATAATCTTCATCTCTGTGCTACCATTGACAGGAAAAATATTTTCAAAGATAAAATTAGGTCATTTGTATTTACTTTCTGGCAACATTGTTAGTGTTTTTGACACTGATATAGTCCCAATTCCCTGAGGTCTCACACAATTTTGTTAAATAGAACAAACTTCGTTTTTGGGAAGTTCACTGTAGTTCCAGACCCTCAAAAGTGTTGGAATTAGTTTTCGAAACATATCACCTTACACCCACAATATGACACCATTCTGTCAGATGAACTGGCGGACTTGCTTATTGGCCTATTTTTTTTTTTCTTGTTCTTTTTGACATTGTACTGTATAGTTGAATGTGTAGAAATCTTTCAGAATATTCCGGTCCGAATGTATTTCACACCAATAAATGCAATTTAAACTTAAAAACATCTTGAAAAAGAATGACTGTAGTTAAATTAACATTCTTTTTGAAAAAGGACCCATACAAATACACCCAAAAAGAAAGAAAAAGAAAAAAAAAGAAAGATGTGGAGAAGAAACCAAACATTCTCACTTGTGATAATTTTTAGATACTTTCGAGGGAAGTCAAGTACTACATGGCTTCTTGTAAAATTCACGAACTCAGAATGAAATGGATTCCCTAAAGGGCGTTCTTATATTACTATTTCCATACTATAAACTCCAAACAGGTGTGGGGGCACTTACAGTTAAGAAGGAGGGAATAGGAAAGCACATGGAATTGTGCACCCTTCAGGGAGGTCAAGAGCTGCTTTGTACACTGATTTCATGTTCCATATTATACGCCGTCGCAGTGGCGTAGCTAGAGGGGGGCGTCGCCCCCCACAAAGCCCCCGAAAGCCTCTGTCGGAAATTTCTAGTCTCAGTAGGAAATAAATAAAAACAATTCTTTTGAAACACTTAAATAAAAACAATTCTTTTGAAACACTTACAACACTTCTTATTACACATCGATATGTCAACGTGAAAATCAAAAGTCGGTCTCAAAATTGCCCCCGGGAAGCAAAAAAAAAAAAAACAAAAAACAAAGAAAAAAAAGGTCCTCAGGATTTCGAATTGTACAACTATTAAGGTATCAAGATAATAATCTGTCGGAACTTTTTGGCTTTTGCCCCCCCCCCCCCCACGAAAAATACCTAGCTACGTCACTGCGCCGTCGACTAAGTGATAGCAATTCCATGTATGATATCTTCGAGAATTAAAAAGGTCTTGGTGTCAATGCCCAGTGGGGGTATGGGGCCGGTAACAGGCTTACCAACGCTAGAGGGACAATGTAGTTGCTTGAATGGGTCATAGATGATCATTTTGAGGTTGGGATAAGTATTGTTTGAAAGAATCCAACACACGGGTTTGGTATTACAGATTTGACAAACTTTTCAAGTAAAATTGATATCAATAGTGGAAGATTGTACGAGAATGTCCCCTTGGCAACGGGCTGGGGGACTCAAGCAGAGTGAATGGAGGCCCTTATATTCTTTGATATGTTGCTTTGCAACACACAAAGGACTGAGAGAAATTCATTTTACATGACACTGAGCTTAAAAAGTTGTTTTCTATATAGATAATCGCCCAGTAGTTCTATTGTATTCAGTTCTTCCTCATTTCCTCCTTAGGCCTTTTTTCCTCCGCAATTAAAATTTCTTTTCTGGTTTGGGTGGAATGTCTGTTTTTATATTTAAAGGAGGAAACTAGAAGCCATTGCTTGCTTTTAGTTCTTCATATTCCTTAAGTAGGTTATTGGCCAATTTTTAAGCTGACATGTGGTTGAATGAAATCTTATACTTGCCAAAAGGTATGGAAACTGATATGGAAAACAAGTACAATGCTCAACAAAATCCATACGAAAAATGACTGATTACCTCCATCATCATTTTTCTCAGTGGAGATAATATTACTAATGGCTAATATAACTGTAACCCGACGACATGCTTTTCAAACCAATTTATAATCTTGATCACGTGATTGTTTTAAATCTATGAATTGATATTTAACAGCTTCGAGAAAAAAAAGAGTAATACCATGTACTTTCTAGGACTTATGTTCATCACAATTTTTTTTTAATTCTTTGTTATTCTTAAGTTAAGTTGAAGACACAAAACAAGATTCTGTCAGTCTTGATTGGTCTATGATGAATTGCGCAGATCAGTGAAATCTAGTATGTTGCTTGCATTGCACAGTAGAAAAATGTACTTAACAGAGTATGGCTTTGGACAATTATTTAAACTACAAGCCTGTAAAGGACAATTAAATAGATCTTTGAATGTGTGATTCCATATACACCTATATATATATATATATATATATATATATATATATATATATATAGGAACCAATGGTAAAAATTTGCTGTCAAAAGCAACTGACATGTTTGTTTAATGTACATTGACGAATATTGTTGTATTTGTTACTTTGTCACAATTAATTGAACCACATAGCTCTCACAGAACATAAATATTATGAAAACTTAACTAAAATGAGTACTTTCCGGTATATATGTATATATATATATATATATATATATATCGTGCAACTTAATTGTTTAAATAAAATGATACTTGAAAATTGGCGTTTGGTCATGAACTATATGTTTAATATGACTTTTATCACGTACGGTATATCATAAAATATGGCCAACTTGTTAAAGTTCGAAATATCGTGAAATAAACGTTGATCTCTCCAACGATGTTTAAAACATGTGCAATTTTTGCACTATAAAATTAAGATGAAGTTAATGCATACGTAATCATTGGTGTTGTCATATTGTTCAAGTAATCTAAAACGGTATGAAAGAAATCAAAAATGTATGACTTTGTGTGGGCGAAAAGAGTTTATTGTCCTCCCTTTTCATATGGAACCAATTATTTTAATAAGTAAGGTAATTTTTAGGACCAACAGATTCCTGTAGTCCTGAAAATAACCTATACAACAATGAATGTAGCAAATGGTTTTACATTATAGGTGACTCTTGAACTTTGGGGAAACTGCCATGTCATTGCGTGGAACCCAAATGCATGGAGTCACTCAATTTATACGTTTAATACCATATAAAAATTTCTGGTAAGCTTTTCACATTGGTCGGAGAATAAAAGCGATATAATGATGAGTACATAACAGAGGTCTTGTCACAGCGTCGCACGTCTCTCTGTTTACATGTGGCACCAGGGAGGTGCTATCACCTCCCTGGTGGCACAGTGGTATCCTGCAGTAGGCGTGTATCGTAAACATTCATACTACTTTTTCCAAAGTCCCTCGACTCTCTAGCGAAGAGCCAAGGGGTGAAACCAAAGGTTACTCCCGAAGGAGTTCTGCTCCCCAAAGGAGCTACGTCCCGAAAAGGACAACAAATTTAATTGACCAACCTCTCGACCTTCAGACCTCTACACCAAGGGTCTGTCATGAGTGGTCCCGTTCTTGACTGGATGAAAAGAACAGATACCACACAATCATACTGCGCATGTGCTGCACCCTGAATGTAGGCAATGGGAACGCACTGACGTCACATGAGATACCTCTATTCAAACTCACGCTTTGGCAAAGTTGTCTGTACTTAAATTCGTGATTATTCGTATTTACTCAGGCTTGCACTCACAGATTTTGAAACTAAAGGGCTCCAAATGTTATTTACATATCAGACACCAACCTATTCCAACAGTTGTTTCAAGTGCCTTTTGTTTTGTTGATAATGAACTGTGAAATTTATACTCCTTGGCTCAAAGATAATTTGTATGAAAAGTTTGTGTTGTGAAAGATAACTTATTGAAAAAAGATGGAATATGATTGGTTTAATTAATATTATAAATTATAATTGGGACAACTGCCTTTGCGATTACAGGTAGAGACTCTCATCATCTCAAAGTACATTCGCACTAATAGAACTTATGCACTGACGTCACGTGACGTCATTTTGGAGGGTAAACAAAGGAAGCGCACTGTACGAACGACGTAGACTTCACACGCGCGTATCCGACCCGTACACAAATCAGAGTGCATTTGTTGGTGTAGGCTGCTATGATAGGCACTTGCCTCCATTGGAGGGGGCATTTTCTGGTCTTGGAAGTCATACGCATGCGATCTATAACCCTAAAAAATTTGTGATTGGTGGGTCACTGTACTTTTATTTACATGAAATGTGGGCACATTCTAATTAAAACTACAAGTGTATTTAATCCACTTGGATTGTTCAATAATATGTTCAAGCCCGTAACCATGGGGGCTGGGGCTGAGGGGTCGAAGCCCCTGGAAAAATTTACCCCTAGATCAAAAATTATCATTGCTTTAATACATTGTAGTATATCTCGCCCCTGGAAGCTATCTTATCCCATTCAATACCTTGTCTGGCTAAGGGCATGGACATGTTCAGAATCTTCAGATTAGTGTAACATAGCACTGTAGTAGGACTGTGAATAGAGAGGCCATACACTCAGTAAAAGGGTATAACATAGATTGTTTGGAAAGGGTTGTTGAGCTATTGTAGATTAGTCTGAAGTGTGTTATTGTCTTGGACAATGACACTGCTTCCTCGGAGGTCTAAACAGGGTCGTCAAGATGGGGGGGGGGGAGACACTAAAGGTAAACTTACGTGAGAAAATGCATTCCATGTAAGACGAGAAAATTGACCTTTTTGGATATGACGGTGAAGGAAAATTTTGTACTCGTACGCGTGGTAAAATGTATAGGCCTACTAGTACAGAAACCAATGCTCTGTGCTCGGTAGTATCATAAAAAAAATACAAGTTCATACCAACATCATTGCGTTGTAATTACAACACTATTAGAGATTTCTCATTAGTTTATAAGTATTAATTTCCAATCACGTAGTTAACTCAAGCAGGCTAATAAGATTATCGGTGAAAACACAGAAATTAGACTCTTTTAAACCTTCCCCTTCACAGAGTCCCGAGCATAGAATATTACCATCGCTAGAAATACCTCACAAAAAAGACTCCCTCACCTCAAATTGTGAGATTCCAAAAAAAAAATATGTAACTTTAGCCTAGATATTAAGATTCGGGAACTTTTCCTTAAGCAAGCCTGTCTGGCCTCGAGATGCAAATCGCTCGGATACTCACACACGAGCATTCCGGCGCCGGTTGATCTCATTCTCCCCTTCTTTGACTTAAGAGCGTCAACTCAGGTTGCAGTCTATTTCAATTGCGGATTCAGAGAGGCAAGTTTATTAAACAGCAAGATTTATCACTTACAAGACAAATACTCTTTTTGCGCTATACGACCACTCAGTTTGGCCACTCGAAACATGAAATTTGTATAAATTTCCGTCACACTTTGAGATAGGGAAACGTTTGATATGTATATGCCTGAGAACAAACCCAAGGCGTGTGATCTCCAAAAACATTTTCTTGTCTTTTTACGGGCATCGGGAATTTATTATTTAACCTAAATGCGTTTGTTTGCTAGTTATGGTAATTCCAGACGTTCTTTACTACACGACGACACTCACATACATGGAATTCTTGCTAAAGGTCATTGCGCGTTAATTGCGATTAACTGAATTTTATGGCGCGAAAATAACAAAAGGAAACATTGTTTACGTTCGACAGCGTCTTAAGTGAACAACACCAACGATGCATATGCTGAAGTCGTGCAAGACGAAACTCCCTACCATAAACACATGACTAGCCTAACGTTCTTAGCACGCAAAATGTTTCTGCTACAATTAATATCATTAAGAATGCACCCGTTCAAACATAAAAGGCTCTTCATACATATACTGTGCACAAATGGTACAGTAATCAATATAAATGTAGACCAATCGCACTATACGTCGCTTTCGTCAACCGCTGAAAATTTGAAAAAAAAAGAGAAATTTGAAATGAAAAGGAAACAGATGGTCTCGAAGAATGTGTTTATTTTAGGCCAAATGAGAAACCGTTAAAACTTTTCTACAACAGCTGTTGTAACGTCATAAGAAAGGTCGTTAGCAAGCAGAGTAAACTACAAATCGCATCAGTACTTGACTTGTTTGTTAGAGACATAGAAAGTAAAGTAAGGGAGAACGCTGGCACAGTGCATCAGTGAAGCCACGAAAATTGTGAGGGCGTTTCCGCTGTACTGCAAAAAGCTGGTTGATTGGCGTGTCTCTGTACGTACGGTGTCCATTCAACGTCAGAAGTTAACCGTCATTTTATCCGTTTTTTTTTTGAAAGATTAGGAATATCTTTCACAACGGAGATAAGTCATGGGGACTTAAGTGTTTTGGTTTATACTCTTGAAAAAAAAAAAACAAAAAAAATTTGTAGTTTCTCCACCAATTACTGGGGCAAAAGCAACGACGTGATGTTTGTATTAAGCGCCGTTGCTTTGTTGCCGTACAGGAAGCCAAATCAATGGCCTCAGTCTAACTTGCCAGACGTCATTCTCCCTTGCTTTAATTTCCATGGTTGTAGATCACAAGTCGCTGTTAAAATTACCTGCATCGCATCCGATGACATTCTTACTTGGATAAGTAAAAAGTTTAAAAGGTAAATGTTGTGAACCTGAGTCGAATTGACGAGGATGGTCACATTTGAAACAAGTATCAAGAATTTGTCAAATCTGACGTGTGTTTGTCTTACTTGTTTGTCTCCAAACATGATTACACAATCGTAACAGAAGATGAAAGTGCTCTTCGGGAGAAGTGACAGATGATTTTACTGTATACGTCTTGTAATGTTTTAGCACTTCGAATTCACCAGAGGTCATAAGCCGAAGACATTGTACACACGATAGGCCTATCTCTAGGCATGAAGTATGAATACGTTTCTTACTTGGCATGTGGATGCGTCATTGTCATAAAATGGCCCTAGAGGCTAATCTGGTAGAGGTCAAAGGTTATCTGAAGTCACCGGAGGTGAAAATATGGAAGTCTCAAAACAAAACTGCTTCTAAACACGATATTTCAAGATAGCAATTATGGGCACCTTTCATTTTTGGTATATGATTTTATCATATCTAGAGGAGAACCCTATTGTTTTGGAGGTCAGAGGTCATTAAAATTCATCAAAGACAAAGACAAAAAACATTGAAAAACACGATATTTCAACACGGGGTGATGAATACTTTGATTACTTGGAATATGGATTTGTCCCTTTAAGAGAGAGCGAACGTTATGGGTTTGTTGGCCGTCGCAGGTCATCAGAGGTGAAATTCCCAAAACCTTGTACAACTAAATAGATATCAGGCGGTACCTCCAAAATGTGTCTGGAGTTTCGTTACCAAAGAAAAGTTAGAGATGATTTTTTGTACCATTCCAAAGATATAGCCTAATTAAAGAGGAAAACATTTTTCACACGCATAACTATTACAGCAATAATTCTTATTTTAATGACCTAATTATGAATACGTGAAAAGAACGCTGTGACTGTTAGATGGTTAGAAATACCATTCATGTAACGAGTTTGCTGAAGACGTAGTGGAAAGTGCTTGCTTTCTCACACACGCGGCCCGGATTCGAATCCCTTTCAAGACACTACATGTTTTTCTTGTTTTGTTTATTTTGGTGGGGTTCAAAGGTCATGTGAGGTCAGCAGGGGTCAAATTGTTTAAACATCATAAAAATGATATAGTCAAGAAAGATATATTTGAGGGATTACAATCAGTGCACAAAGCATTCCCTTTCGGCAAGGAACCACTAAGCCTTTGGGGTTTCTGTTTTTCGTGTTGTTAGAGGGAAACATAATGTTAGCATTCTGCTGAAACTTTCATTTATTTCATTAAGTTTTCACAGCTTCTACTCAAAATAGAACTGAAACAAACAAATTTGATATCATCTCCTCAAATTTGCTAAACAATGTTTTATTTCCCTTGCTTATCAATATACTTCTTTGACTTTGATGTAGTTATAAAGTTTGCAAAAAATTACAAAGCATCACATTAGACCGTCACAGGGTGATAAAAACTGCAGTGCACCTGCTTTAAGGATACTCATGTAGTGCTACATGTCCTTCAAGATGGCGGTTATCAAGGTAGGTGATAAAGTCAGTAAACATTAAGAAAACATCAGATAATGTAGGGAATTGGACGTGAAGTTTAAGGGGGAAAACATATCGTTTTTAATGTGAGGCTATGTTGTCACCTCTCCTAACTTCTTTTTTTGGTTGGAAATATATAAAAACTGCCAATATCGTTAAAATCGCCAAAGTAAAAAATTGTATGCAAGTAGTACCAGAATGTTTTAGTTCCTCGTTTATACATGTCAAAAATAAATATTAGTATGAACCATTGTTTCATTTAAAGACAGACAGTCATCTTCCAAAGTATATTTTTAGTGTAGGGGTATCAAAATTCTCAGTCGGTGACTGCTCTTTGATTGACATCAAAGTTTGAAAATTTGAAAGATGCAGAGTAGCTCACATTCCACACAAGGCACAGAGAGTACTTTTATTACATTTTATAGCCTTGTATGCTCACCAGGACATGGCCTTAAGCAATAAAACAGGTTTATTCCTGCACAAGGAGGAGCTTCATACAGTTATGGGAGGAGCTAGAAGTTGCATAGTTGGGAGAATTGGAACTGTCTGGGATCATGAAAATTCCCCTTTAAAGCTCGTGTCGAAGTTCAGACATTGTTACCCACCGTATATAGCCTACATGTTTAGGCCTGAAGCCAGATTTCATTGCGCTTTCCTGTGTTAACTATGACAATACACTTTAAAAAGAGACGTCTTCATTTTTTAACACATTATGGCGTTTAAGAATTAGAAAACGAACAACAAAATGGATAAGCGCAGTAAATGACTGAACGAACATTAACACACGATAAAGATAATGACGTCAATTTAAGTGCACTCCGCAAACACATTTATATGTTTTATATATATGTTAATTTTTCTTTATTCTTTATTAAAAACAACTTCATGTTTACAGTAATCATGAAATAAACGCATAAACGTGTTTACGAGATGGCGTTAAAGTAGCGTCAATGTGTTAAAGTTGGCGTTTTAGACGTTTAATTTGCTTATGTATTTTATTGTTTTTTCGGTTACATAAACGCCAAGACGCGTTAATTATCTGTTCCAAAAAAGTGTTAATCATTTTTTTTTACAGTGTAATAACTATAACAATAGTAACTATGACTTATAAGAAGACATACTTGATCTCAAGTTTATAACGACAGCCCCTTACCTTATGCGAACGTTGAGGATTGAATGTGCGCATGCGCATTAAAAATGTTTCATTATATACCACGTATTCAACCGTTCAGTATTACCAGAGAATTTTCACTCTTATATCACATATCCAAATGACCCTTGTGGACTCTGGCTACCATTAGGAGCAGGAAACAAGTTACTTACTATGATCTCGTGGATTTACTGGTAAATACTGATCTCCTCTTAGCTTGGCCTCTTAAATCTTTCATTTTGAACGTCTATTACTTTGTAATTGTATCTTATCTACACTACACATGATGTAACTGTCCCAGTATCAAATTTGCAAGCAGTACTTTTGCCGATTCGTCCACTGTAGAAAGCAGATATCACTGTCGGGGATGCGAACTGGAAATTTTAAGACCCTTGATGGAAATTAACCAGCCCCTGGATAGAATTCGTTAATTGACTTTTTACTACTGGTTCGCAGAAATAACCATATATATTGGATTTTCGTTTAATGGTACCAGAATTACTTGTACACTGAAAAAGTAACCGGGGGGCATTTTATCGCCAAGCTCTGGAACCCAAGTTTCAAATCTGATTCAAAATTAAGTTTGTTTTGGCTGTAAAATATTTAGCACGTAGGAACTGCCTTTCGTATTTTATTATATCGAAAGGATTTAAAACTTAGATTTCAAAATTGTTTGCATGGAACCTTTTTAACCCCAAAACAGGTCGTAAAAGAGAATCAACATCTGTAAAAGAATCCATCAAATATAGAGAGAGGGGAGTGAGAGAGAGACAGACAGAGAAAGAGAAGGAAAATGGAATTGAGGTATGGGAACAAGGTAGTCCCTAATGATTAGGCTCAAATGACAGTTTGGTTATGAACCTGAAACGTGCAGGAAGCATATATTAAGGTTTAACATTAAGTTACATGGGCGTCACCAGACATTTTAAAAGGGGGGTCGCATTTTGTGTGAAGAAGGAAGTTATCGCCGCATTCAAGTTAGCGGCAAAGCCACTCGCGCGTATAGCGCAAGCACTGAAACGTGGGTCCAAGGGCCGCCTAGGGACCTGGTACACTGTAAAAAAGTTGGGTATAAAAACTCACCAACACTGGTCATGTATGTCAAATTTGTGAAATTGGGTAAAGTTTTCCCCAATATTTATTGCTTATTTGGTAACCGTAGAGGCTGGTTACCCAATTAAGTGTTAACGTACCTGTTGGTTTGCCCACTAATCAACAATTATTGGGGAAAATTTAACCAATTTCAGTAATTTGACATGCACGAACAGTGTTGGTGAAACTTTTTTAAGTGTAGGATCTAGGTGCGAAACCCCAGTGGGGGGGGGGGGTCCAGGCGCGAAGAAGCTCCGAGGAGTTAGACATTTGAAAAGCCTATAATGCGGTGAAATGATCGTCAATTAGGCTAGTTTGATGTCAAAAATATGATTCCATATGAGTAAAGCGTGAACTCATGGATGGGATCAAAGAAAAAGCTTTTAAGTCTTAAAATGACTATTGCACCAGCCTGACGCCTGAAAACGCTTTCCGTTTTAGGTTGGGGGCCTGTCATAGCATCCATGGGCTCGGAACCAACTGGTAGGATCAAGAGGCAAAGGATTCCCTGGACAAAACCCTCTGAAGCTAGTTGAATATATAGTGCCATGATTATTGAAGATTAAGGAGGTAAAAATAGCTAGTCTCAAGTACCAAATCGCAGAAAAGTTTTAAGCAAATTGAACTGCATTGCAACGAAATTTAAAAAACTGTTCAAATATGCAATGAATAGCATCTCTTAACTGCTTAAGTTATCAGGCTCTATAGAACAGAACAGTAAGTTTGTGCACAATGGGATTTTACCAATTTACCTTGTTTTTTTACTTTCAACCTTTTTCCTTCAAGACCTAGAAAATACTGTATATGTCATTGTCATTTATTCCATTACAATAGGTAATGGAAAGGTAAAAATTGAAAAAGCCGAGCAAAAATTGCACGAAGAACAGAAGATGGTTGAAATTTAGAATAATGATTGACCCATGACTCGGTTTGATATGCAGAGTAATCGGTTTGTAATTGCAGCGAAATTAACCATTCAACATATTAAAAGAAATTTATACTTTGCAATGGCAGAAGAAACCTGTTTGGTACATCCTTTAAACGATTCTGTGAAAAGCTCAAAGGGAGTCGTTTGCACACCCCGACCCCCCCCCCCTTGGTGACGCCCATGAGTTACGTGACAATCTAACGGAACAATTTAGGTCAAATATGGATTTTTTCAGCGAGGAGGCCAGTCCGGGTGGAAGAACAGAACCCTTTTTCCTTGAACAAAACTCAGGATACTTTGACCTAGCCGAGGATCGAACCCTGGACCTTCCAGTTGCTATGCTTGCACTGTGTCAATGCTACCGCTTTTATCCGCCAGGCCATGGCACAACTTCTGTAACATCAAATAGGGGTGAAGTGTGATGGAGAATGAACATTTCTCCTACACTGAAGAGGCTAAAATATTTGAATCGTTTTGCAATTTTAAAAGAATATTAAGAGAAACTGTCAGTGCGAGAAACTGGTTTCTTAAACTATTAACACAACCATCATGACAAAAAAACAAGCCACCTACATCGCTCCCAATGAACACTGTGTTGGACCCAAAGTTTGAACGATTCAGTATATAGTCCATTTTCAATCACCCATATGCTGTGTCTAACCTGTTCTGATATGTAAGAGGGTGGGTATATTATCCGGCATGTGGGCCTGCGAGCGATTGTTCCCTAAGAAATGTTTTTTTGTCTTTCATGTCCCTTGAGTATAATCTGTATATATTTCTTCGTATTTTTCTATATATAGACCTATGTATAATATTTTTGACCGATATATATATATATATATATATGAGTATATGTATGTGGATATGTATGTGTATATGTATGTGTGTATGCGTATATATGAACTGTATATATTTATATATGTATAAGTATATGTATATGTGAATGTGTGTATATGTATGTATATATATATATATATATATATATATATATATATATATATATATATATATATTTAGATCAAATTATCATATGAAATTGTACATGTCTTGAGGGAAGGTCCCTAACCTTCAAGGCATGCATGACGGGACAAATAAAAGTCTAAGAAATGCCTTACAGGTAAGGTTCTCCAGGGAGGTGTCCTAACAACTCCCTGGGTTCTCCTAGTGTAATGGTTTCATTGCTTATAAGTACCATTGTCACAATTTCAGTAGGGTTGGAAAAAACATGTGTTAAGCAATATCAGCTTAAGTGCTTACCAGCAAGTACCGGTTTTCAAGGTTTGGTAATCGTAACAAAGTTTTTTTTTCGTAAGAACTCGCAGCTTACTTCCAATTGACAAAAAAACATCACACACAACCCTTCTAACTTTTTCTTTCTCAAAGCTGGTTGGGGTGGGAGTTAACTTCCTTAAGTTAAAATAGCAAACTGTGTTTAAAATGTAGCTTGTATGCATATTAGTTAGTCGCGTGTGTATATTAGTAGTAGTAGTATTAGTATTATTATTATTGTGTTGTTATTATTTTTTTCTTCTTTTGCCTTAAGGGAGTGGTTGCCTATAGTTAAGGTCTTAAGAGTTTTTGCAATTACTCCCTTTCCCAACTTGATGGTGTGATTACTATACCCGTTCTGCTTTCTTTGAATACCATCAATTTATGTCCATTATTTTGCACAGTACTTCGTGTAATTGCCGATTTATAGTAAGTTCTGTTATTGTTTAATCATATTTTAAGGGTAACAATTAATGTATGTATTCTACTTTAAGTTGTGGAAGAATGAATAAATGAAATGAAATGAAAAAGCCAGACTTTTCTAACATTGCTAGTACTTTCATGTATCGTGTCGGTTATCGTAGAGTATTTACATTAGGCCTATTCATCTGTCAGTCTGTAGTAATATTTTCATGGGGGTGGGAAAGGCCAGGCATGATCGAAGTTTTTGTGAGGGTGGGTGCCCATTAACTCTTTTCCCCTCCCCCATGGCTATGGCTATTGTCACATAACTTTAGAGTGTTGTTTGGTTCATGCAGCTCCATTTGGTGTAGATGGACTTGGAGACATGCGGTTGTTTCAGCTTCTCGTAACAGTATATGTGTAGTTAAAGACTATAACATATGTCAATTTATTTGACATTCAAAAATGACATCCTGTTGCGTTGTAATGGTGGTGTCGCTAGTGCAAGAACGATGTGCACTGACTTTAAGTACAGTTTATTACGCAAGTTTGTAAAACTAGTGTCTCAGGCTGACATATGGAACAGCTTTACAGTGGTACCCGACTCGTAGAACCGATGGTACAGCCCCTAGGTTCTCAATGGGTCCCAAAGACCATTTGCGGCCCGGCACGTCCATTTATGTGGCCCGCGAGAGATTCAATGATCTTAAACGTTTCTTTATCCCACAATTTCCTAAGGGCAATCTAGAACATTTGGACGCCACGTTTTCTCCCATATGCGAACTGATAATTCACACTTGGTGAAAGCAGAGAGTTGCTATTCAAATAGCAACTCCCTGGTGAAAGCAAAAGACTAAGTTACAAATGCATGCTAAAAGTGGGACTTCCTCCAGTCTAGAGCGTTTTGGATTCTAATTTCAATCTTGGACGGCCCGGGGTGCCAAAGTCTCTCCCGATACTACCGGCACGCACACGGGAGAAGAGAAACTACAATATCAAAAGTTGAGAACGTTTGAGAACTAGTACAGTACGCTTTGATGCTATCTAGCTCGTTCGGAGTGTCAAATTTTCTCAACTCAGCTCCAAAGTTATTGGGGCTGAGGTAGGATGCGGCGCCCCTATTAAGAACCACCACAAGTTAAGGATCCTGATGACTCGCCACTGCTGTGCAGGCACTTTTGGAGCTGTTATGTATAGGATTCGCCCTCAAGAATGAGCCCCTGTCCAAACCCTGGATTTGCCCTGCTAGCTGCAACAACAGTGATAAAACATAAACCCGGGGAAATGCGGTTCGCCCCCCCCCCCAAAACACTTGCGAATCCCTGGCAAAGCCTAAATGGCAGTGGCTTTAGTATGCCATGATCTATTTAAGTACGCTGGCATACATAGACGGGATTACGGGGAGGGGGCAAGAGGACACTTTCCCCAACTTTTTTCCAGAGCTTAAAACAATAATAAAAATAATGAAAAGTGAGCGAAAGGAAGCGAGACTAGAGAAACTATAAGAGAATTTTCAATAGCCTATTATTATTAACTTATTTTGCAATGTTAAATGAAGGAAATCATTAATATCAAATCCAATAAAATGCTAAGAGGTTTTTTTTTCTCTGCGCGCTTCGCGGGCACTCCCAGATTAACTGACTTATACATTTAAAAATTTTGTCTGGCTCTTCGTCATTAAATGAACCCTGGTCCTTGCAAACAAAATCCCCAACCTACCCATGTATAGGGAATCGCAATTCTCGATTAACGTTTCGACGTGCTTCGCATGAGCCTAATACAAACTGATGTCTTATTACTGCTGTGCATAGGAAAACTTCTGTGGAATTGCCTCGTTATTACTTCCTGTAGGACAGCTTGAGTAAATTACTATTTCCAAAACACTCTTGCTGTTCACTTTCCCTACCAACTACCACCATCCCCAGCAAATTGACTGAAGGTACTGTCTTAAATTTGGGATCATCAAAGAAAAAATATTTCATTAACATTTCAAATTACACCTAAAGAAAGCAGGATTTACTCTAGAAATTGTCCAGAATTACCGCGAAAGCCGTTACGCTTAAGAAAAATTACTCGGGGAGTACCCTCAGTCCCCCGCCTACGGCTTCGCGCCTTGGGCTCTCGTGGTTAAAGGCTTCGCCAGCCACAACTTCCCATGATGCAGCCTCCGATGAAAATTACTTCCCTGACACTTTAAGGGCCGATGACCTTAGCCATGCCCATGTGAAAACTACCCATAAAACATTTCATTGATTTTTTTAAAGTATCGTATACTCTATATAACCTTCAAAATCAACTCTACCTTATTTTTCGCACTAATAAAAAAAAGTTGAGGTGGATTGTCCCAGACCATCGACAACAATTAAACATGAAAGAAAGAAGAACCTTAGAGCAGGATGTAGGTTCCTGTATCCTGAAAGAACAGGCACCTGGGGAAAGTAGGATTTTTTTTGTTTAATGAACAATGCTGCATCTAAAACTATGGAAAAGCAATAGGCCACAACATTAAATGTCTCAAACGCTGTCTCATCGCTGTTTTCTTAGGAGCGCATTCCGCGCACCTGTTTTAAATATGTTTTCGGGATTACTTCCTTTAGAGTATCTCGCTTGTCAAAGCTTCGTAAAAACTCTTTCATTATTATTGAAACTACCAATTCCTCATGCCCTTACGCAGCTGAGTGGAAGTTCCCCTCCCCAACAATTTTCAAAACAAAACCTTTATTACCAGGCGCCTAGTGTACAAGTCATAAGGAGTAAGAATATAAGTGAAAAAAAAGTCAAATTGTGATTTTGTGGCCTCTTAAGTGCCCACTTTATGCCATTTTAAGTTGAAACTAAAATGCATTATTTTTAATGCCTACAATTTCGTAAATACCCCAGAGCTTCCGGGGCCTCGATCCTCCCCTGGACCCCACGCCGTTAGGGAGCGCTTCGTGCTCCTGAGGCGCCTTTGGCGCCGTTTGGCAGTCCACTCGTGTTTGCCCCTCACTTTCAGAAATCCAATCCAGCCCCTGCTGGCATACTAGTGTATCGCGAATTTCCAACCCTGCAATTAAGATTAAACAGTATTGGTTAATGTGTCAACGCATTAGGTTCACAGAAACCATTTCGTACTGGGCGGTGTGTAACACTGAGTCCCAAATCTATGCTACATCACAGTTCATACTGTCATACAATTCCTAGACACTATAAGTGAATGAATTTGTTGTTGAAAGGTTAAGGTTCTGCATATATAAAAGATAAGTCTTTATGACACAAAATCATAAAGTGAAACAGTTTGAGGGGTGATGACATTCAATGCACGTAAGAAGCGTCAAGTTTCCCGCAATATGCATTTCACGGTACCGATTCGGTAAGCATTGTATCAAACTTGAATTATATATGTAGATGTACACTTGTAAATGAACTCCAGCCCCTGTAGGCCTGTAGGATTGTCTTAGCTGTTTCATGAGCGATTTA
This sequence comes from Holothuria leucospilota, assembly GCA_029531755.1. Lineage (NCBI taxonomy): Eukaryota > Metazoa > Echinodermata > Holothuroidea > Aspidochirotida > Holothuriidae > Holothuria > Holothuria leucospilota. The sequence continues at coordinate 2,577,261 of CM055983.1, read as the reverse complement.
CATCTGTGAAAAACCGTCCGCAATGATGAGAGCCGTCGTTGACGTGTGGATTTTCTGAATTCACTGTTGTAGGATATGATTCTTCGAATTCTTGTCGGACCACTAAAAAAGTCACAGTGACGGAAAATTATAAAACTGCAATGAACACCAGCCATTTAATCCCATACCATCCTATTCCGACCCCAACTCCATACCACACTATTCCGACCCGGCCCACTCCACCAGGGGTATCAAAACATTGATCTCGAGAAGTTTCACCCTTGAATAAGTCAAGCTAATTAAATAAAACATAATTTTATTATGTACCATCCTGTTGAGGCCAGTGTTGCTTCCTTCCAGGCCATTCAGGACTGGCACAGTTTACAGGTGTATGTCTTGGTAAATAAAACGCGGCACACATACACACACACCCACAAACGATAACTACTACCGGGTATCGCAAGTTTGATTATGCAGGTTGTTGTCATGTCAGAGAAAGCCATTGCTTGCCATTAAACCTCTTCATGACGATTGAATATTTGTCCAAGAACATTGTTGTACATTTAAGTGACTATGTTCGGCCACAAATATTTAAACCTCTGGACATGGGCGAATGAGACGGAAGGTCTAGGGAGCCAGCTAACACCCTGCTCCCACCCCCTGTTCAGGAGTTTTTCGGTTTCAGCGCACAAAACTGTGGTTTTTAAGTGCAAAATTCACGTCATAATTTCTTGCCGATTCCAGAATACGTTCTTCCCTGGCCAGGGCTTTACTTTGGCAAATGACGCCTATTTAATATTTTGGGTTTCACCGAATAGAATGCTTGAGCCTTTCTTTATGAGCTAACTTATCACTGGTTTTGTACTAGGGAATGGCAGTGTTAACAACCCTGAATGAAGTTTAGTAAGGTTAGCGCTATGATTCGGGATTAAGGCCTAGTGAGCGTAATCCAGTAGCCATAGCAACTAGCCGATGACCTCAGCGTGACGTCACCACTACGACTGCGGGTTCAATTTTATGTGATCAAAAATCCTCGCTAGTACGATACGATTGTGAAAGTTACTTCTTTAAACAGAATGCTTGCGGTAAGTTGATCCTCTTATGAAGAGCTCCTTTCTGAGTTGAATTAAATCCAGATGCACTACAACGTCATAAAGTCAGGAAGTTTCTAGATGACGCTTCTAATCCAGCATTATTTAGTATTTTATTAGCAATACTGAGACTTTTGAGAAGCTGTTTTTGTTAAATCTGATGTAAAGTAGGATTCCCGCAACATCAAATTTTGACGAAACACATATGAGGAACAAAGGGTATAATACTAATACGTAAATTTCAGTAAACGTGAGCGAATTTAATGGCTACCCGAAGTGATTGCCTTTTAGTCCCCTAAAAGGCAGCTTTTTATTCGAACCTTAATATAATCGGCTTTTCACACGAGCCTCAAATTGATTGCTTGTTAACCCTCGCGGGGTAACGTTGGTCACAACGGTTAGTTTCACTAAAAAGACTGCTGGAATGCCAATCTTTTTCTGTCACACATATTTCCCATTGTAGAATTCATTTAATCACAGGAGAGTATTGTAGTTGATTCATACCCTCATGGGATAGACGATTCAAGGAAAGTTTAAATTTACGAAAAGCAGTCATTATCCCTAATCATAGAGATAATCTGAGCTAGAACTGGACAAAGACAGCCATCTTAGATAAAAACACTTGCGAATATTCAATTAGGTCTTGAGGAAGGTTATTTTACAATGCGCGCAAACTGGCAAAAATGTAAGAGCTCAATGAATTCCACTTTGATGTCGGACGGCTGCCAGTATTACATTTATAACTCTTTCTTGAAATTTTTTATGCAGATGGTCACTTACAGGGTCTTTGGAATCCCCAAACATACTCAGGAATAGCTTCTCGGCCTTTTGGCTGAGATCATGTGTAGCAACTGTTCTTTTCAGCCAGTTGAGAATGGGACCAGGCATGACAGACCCTTAATGTAGAGTCTGAGGGTCGAGAGGTTGGTCAGTTAAGTTTGTTGTCCTTTCGAGGACACACCTACCTTAAGAATCCTTATAGACTAGCGGCGAAGACTGAAAATTTTCGACCCCCCCCCCCCCGTACAACTTTGCAAAAGTTGACACCTACCCTTAAAATGTTCCTTAGGATGTCAGCTTTCATTTTCTGTTGGTTGTCACCTTTTAAATTTACCCGACCATAGTTATTAGGAGGGTCAAAGGTCACGAGTCTATTTTCACCCAAACTTCAACAATCTTCGTACTATACATGTGTACCTTACCTTCAGGGGAGGCTGTACCTTGAGTCTAGTGTGGTAAATATTTTGAATAAATTTATAATAAACATCCCTGAACTCCAATCAATGTATAGAACCCTTAATTATCAATATTTACTATGTTTTCATTGAATATTTTCATTAACTTTTTTAGTTTTCCCCATTACAAATTTACACGATATGATATTTTAATGCATCTTATGCATGTTTTGCCACGTGGAGATTAAGCGTCTCTCAATAAAGACAAGGTAAGATCGTTATAAGTTCTACATTGCAATATAATGCTCTTCTTGGATAAAATTGATCTGTCGAATGTTTGACTGCATAGCGGCTTTCTTTAATTTCTGCTACACAGGATAACCGTAGCGAAAGGCTAAACGAAAAACCCCGTCAGCTATGTGCAGACTAGTCAAATTTATAAACCATATATGGAAAGGTTAACGAAAAAATGTGGCTATGGTGTTTCGCTTCAGTTTTTTCAAGTTATCATTTGTGGCAAACAAATTAAGATTTTCTAAAATAGACGAGGTTTCTGACCATACTTTTATTAAAGCCATTAGACTAGAAAAATATACATCTGGCAGTTTTCATGTGGAGCTTCTGAAGGCGAAAAATTAGAATGGTCATTACAAACGGAATGCACTTTGTAAGTAGGAAAAATTGTAAAATCTTGCTCTAAATGGGTCAAAGCGTAGACAATTAACAAATTCTTTGCTTTTAATAAAAAGCAGCATTTTGAGTATCTGTCAATTGAAACTGCCTTCATTAATCTGCATATGAAAAATCAAATCAACAAACCCTCTTAGAGCCAGTTTCATCCAGGCCCTTAGCCAGACAACGTGCTGAAGGGGGCGAGAAAGCTCCCAGACTGTCAGAGGGAAAATCATTTTCAACGCACTAGATGTGTTAACATAAAAGGCAAATGTAATTTTTGTTCCTACAATTTCTACCAGGCGTAAATGTTTCTGGGTCCCTCCACTGCTCTTAAGTTATGGACTTGTATTTTGAACAGAGTACCCGTTCTCCCGATTGTTCAACACATGGTTGCTTTCAGGCTATATCTATATCTGGTTGACCCGTGATTTATCCAACCAATTTATGTGCTTGTTGCCAGGCTAAAAGAATAATTGGTGGCAACGCATCTTCTCTCAAAAACCCTCGAGTTTGCTGAATTCTTCTTACCTCCAATCATTTGTCGACAAAAACGTATATTGTGCTAGACAAAAAGCATAATATCAGTCCTTAGAAAGAAACCTGTTTTCTAAATATCCGCCTCACGATGCTAGATGTGGCTGGAATTAAACACGTAATCCCTAATTGTGATTACTAAACACTGTCTTTATAACTTTACCAAAATGAAAGCAAGATCATATATGAATTTGTACCGTATTAACAGCCCCTCTATACAAGTTTCCTTGAATTCCTCTCAACATGATCTTTTTTGAGAACTTTGAATTATTTTATTTAAAGGATTTTTTTTTTTGCAAGTAAAATCAAGTCTTGTTATGGATATGTGCCATTTTCATGTCCAGACTTGAAAACAACATAGACCGGTGCGAGAATCATTCACTGGCTTTCCAATACAGGGAAACAACTTTTAATTATATTACTCTCTAACCACAAATTATTTAAGGTTTATTTACCAGTTAACAAAATAAATTAAATTCATGTAACAATTACGATGGGTGTAAGGGACACTTTCTAGGGGAAGGAGGAGGCTAAGCCGTTTGCCCGACAAACTGTAATAATCCGACGAATCCGATCAATTTTCACAATATGTGCCAGAGAAATAGGATTTTTTCCAAACTCCGGCTGACCAAGTTCCATTGCGACTAAGTTTCAACTCCCTCTCATAAAAGATAGCAGAAAAATGTGTGTTGAAACAAAACAAAAGCTTACTGTGTCAGTTTGTAGCGGTAAAATGTATTAGTTGCATGTCTTCAGAGCAAAGACGCTTTCTGCCTTAATAAAATTTACCATCGAGTCCGAAAACATTTAAACAAATATCTACTGTTTTTGCATGGGATATTGATACAACATACCCCTTTTTGCTGATCTGGTTCATGTTGGCAAATAGTAATTGCAATAACAGAAACACCGTAATGTATTTAATAAATAATTAAGTCAATTAATTTAGTTAGGCTATGTGATTCGCACATTTAATCTAATCAATGCGATGGTTCCACACATCCTAACAACCGAAACAAAAATTCAAATTTCTCTGATACAGCTACGACAATAGCCTACATTTCATGGTAGGCCTATAAATATTTTCATGATATCCCACTTAATTTTAAGGATTGCAATGTCTCGACATTCGTAGGGGCGGAAGCCATAGTCCAAAACCAGGACAAAAGCGACTGATTACTGAAAGGATGGTGAATAAACATTTCGGCATTATTTGGGCGGCACAAATTTGGGGCTTTTAGTGGAGAAATTTCAATACTTAGTATTTTTATTGAATTAAATTTAAAAAAATTTGGTTTTATATTGAAGTTAATGTAAAAGGTGAGGTTTGCAATTTATTTTGAATAATAGCCCTCTTTTAGAGTACCGTAACTCAACTAAACTGTTGGGACGACCAGTCGCTGTCGGAGATTGAAAACTTCATCGCACACACTCATTCTCCCTAAAAAAGATTAGAAAATTTTCCCGACGAGGGCCTCAACCTTTCTCGAAGGGGCCATGGCCTCCTCGCCCTACCTTGCCTCACCCCTGACAAAGTTGCTTTAAACCATCTGAATAATTGTTGATGATTTTGAGAAGGGTCCTTATGGGGAAAAACGTAAAATGCAGATCAAGTTTAAAAGGTGCGACCTGAATGACCTTTGACCTTAAAACTATGTTCGGAAACTAAAGAAACATTCAAAGGTTGTATTTTAAACCTCACCTATCCATAGTTTACAGAACGCGTTGGATAGTTTCTAGACCAGGGGTGGCGCCAGGATTTGCCAGACAGGGAAACCAAGCTTCCCGACGGGGGGCCAGCAACAAAAAATTGAAAAAGTTGGGCTTTTACCATGGAAAATTTGAAAAAATTTGGGTTATTACGTAGAAGATTGGAAAATTTGGGGGTTTATTGAAGAATTTGCCCAAATTTAGACCAAAATTAATTAAATCGTCGGGATGACTGCCCGTTGTCGGTGACTACATATTTTACCGTATACATAGTAGCTCACCGACGAAACCGGAAAATTTCCCCGACGGGGGGGGGGGCAGCCTTCCCCGACGGGGGGCCGTGACCCCCACCTGGCGCCACCACTGTTCTGGACGTTTTTCTTCTCAGTCTTCACCAATGGTCCAGAACTGAAATTGAAAGGTGTTGAAAACAGACCGTCCAACGTGTCTAAGTCCGTTATTCAAATTTCTTTGAAGGCTACGAAAACACCCTATAAACAGTTTATAATTCTTTTATTTTCGTTACTTTTTGAACACTTTAAGACTGTATAAATTGTTCATTTTGACTCACAGCATTTTATAAGTCTCGTCATATTAAAGTGTGTCAAAAATACTAACACTTTGAAAAATTGACCTTTTGACCTTTGACCTTGAAAATTTGCATGTTCGGGAACTTTAAAAAGTGACAACCAACCTAAAGTTTAAAGTTACATTATAAACAATAGTTTTAGCATAGTTGCTACATTTTACAAATCGGTACCGGGTAAGTCAATTTTTAGAGCTCTTGTTCAAATTCGCCACTAGACTATTAGGGACCTCAGTGAACGAAGGTCTGTTGACATAGCTCCCTTGGGGAGCAGAACTCCTTCGGGATAAAGTTTGGTTTCTCTTCGCCAGAGAGTCGAGTGGACTTTGGAAAAAAAAGTATTAGGAATTGCCCTATAGTTCTAAATACAATTCATGACTGCACGCTGATCAGCTGATTGACATAAAGTCAAACAATAGGCATCACGCTGATTGGTCTGTCACTGAGGACTTGTACAGAGGCACTCAGTAGTGTCCTATAGACAGATCACACGCAGCCTCGGTGGTTATATGGACTTGAGCAATTTATAAACTCAGTACAGGTAGGCCTATTGTACAGATATTGCTCTTTGTTAAAACAGGGGGAGGAGCTAGAAGTGAACTTAGTAGGGAGAAGTAGGTTGAAATTTGTTGCAATTTAAGATGAAAAGCATAAGATTGTACTTGGATGAATAACTCATCTTGCACGCAGTGACATCACAGCGTCACCTCGATAGATTCTTTCAACATGGCGGCTTATTGGTTTGCTAGAAAGCTGACGTAAGTGAAATGGGTCTCAGAGAAATGATAACGTTTCTCTGATAGGTCCATCTTATGGCCTGCTTTCACCCAGTTCAACTTAGTAGAGCTATCTTATTTGCTTTTTAAGCACATTCAGTAAATTATAGAAACCAACCACATTCACGAACGAATTGGTTCGAGACTTATGTACCAATGCAAGAAAGTGGTTTTCAGATTTATACCTGGCTCAGATATCAATCGCAGCTGAAACCTCATGTTAGGAAAGGAAAGGGTTTGAGGATGCTCCCCTCCCTCCGCCCCCCCCCCCGTGGGTGTTTGATGTGAAAGAAAAACAAAATTGTTTTCTCGTATCTGGTAATGTGTTTCAAGTTTTTCTCACCACCGTGGTGAACCGGGTTCATGCAGTTTCCACATTAAGGGATAATATAGCATGGCCTTCTCATTTCCAAGCCCGGTCCTATGTTTTTGCGCCGTTGGTCGGAGTGTCAGGCTTTCATGGTCCCCCATTTCGTTACAAATCAGTTCTATATACAGTATACTGTATGCGCCACTGATCATTGACCGCCGGTTTGTGAGTCTATTGATTGTTGCAGTGAGTACACAGTCTGTTTTCTACCCATTTGTGGATTCCATTCAAACAAGTTGCGAGGGCGGAAAACTTATCACAAGTTTGACTGGGAGGATGAAAATAATTGGTCATAGCCAGCAGTAATGCATCTTCGTTATCTACAATTAAGGATTGCTCACTTGTATGCTGTTGATCTGAACAAGCGATAATTTGTGATGAAACGATTTCAGAACTAGAAAAAACTACGTTAATTACCAAACGGTGTAAACAAAATTTACCGTATGTTACGTGGGTAGAGAACACCAACGTGCGGTCAGTTTTACCATGCCCGTTATAGAAATGTGTCGTAACTGCTTTGAGTGTAGGGATTATGTAAATACGGGATACAAATGCTAGTTCTTTGGCGTTCAATACCAACTCATCTAGTAAAGTTGTAGCAGTACTATCACAGAATACTGGAGAAGACCTAAAATCCTTCTTTTTTCTCTAAAAATAAAAAAAAACTGAGTCTATTATAAGAAAAAAACACATTCGGTCCCCTTCACTCAATTGACTAAGCCTTTGGGGAATGGTGGTTTCACATGTGGAAATAGAAGGGTCACCGAGGTATTATAGTTAATAAAGTCAAACTGCTATGTGGTTAATACCTCAACAAGTTGGGAAGTGACGGACAGTCACGTATGCGTACGAGCAGGGAGTTGCTATGTCAATTAGCAACTACCTGGTACAAGCGTGGATCTGTTACAAACAGCTCCGAGGTACAAGCAGGGAGGCTATTTGTCAAATAGCAACTCACTGTTCAAGATACTGTCCTGCAGAGAGGTTGAAAATTGGGATAAAGTACGTCCAAACACTGTCATGTTTCCATCTGGACGATGTACTAGGCTTAAGAAAAAACAAAAGAAAAACAAGGAGCTCCAAGAAAAAATGACACTTGACCTTCACTGCAGACTAAGAAAACACGACAAAACAAAAATATGCCATTTGGAAACGGAATTAGAAAAGAACACGGAATGTAACCTTTTAGAACACGAAAAACTCGCCTCTGTACCTACAACCGGGCACGTCTACGGTTTGTCTAATGGTGATTGGATGGTATTTATAAAATATTAGAATCTAGAGTGATACCATTATGTTTTAGGGGAAATTTAAGTCTAAACTTTAAAAACTATTTGCTATTAAGGTTTGCAAATGCAAAAAAGAGCTAGCGGATTTAATTCCCAATTTCACAGCCATTTCCTTCGCTAAGATAAAAAGTTAACTTTTTGAATTTTCTTTTATCTTATTGAAACACAAAATTTAACAATATTTAGTTATCAGTGTTGTGCCTTTCCTTAGTAAAAGCGTACTTGGTCGTTCTTGTTTTTCGTTTTCTTTTACCCTTTTTTTACTAGCTCCACTGCAGATTTACGCAACCTCTGATCACCTTCTTATTGTGATCATATATCCCCAGGGGCCACTGCAGCTAAGCTAAGGGAATCATAAATACAGAAGATTTATGTTGTGCTATAAAGGTCTCTCTCTTAGCGATAGGGATTGGTTGATATTTATAACAGGGTATACATTTTGAGTAATGCTCCGAAGTTTAAATCATCCACAGTGACGTAATGTCAACTTAGCTTCTTTTTTCCGTCATTCCCTATTCTTCAATTAGTCAAGGTAGTTGACACTTCCGAACCTAATCTCGGTCGGTTTTACTATCGACTTTATTTGTAATTACGTGCCACAGATAAGGTTCATTGGCCCATAAAACTGGTTGCTCTCAGCAGGTATAGAGATAAAGTGTTACATCAACTGTCAGCATCTGAGCTACCGCAGGGATATGTTTCCAACAAGCACACCAAAGACATGGCTAATCACCAGTAGCGACTGTCCAATGCAAACAACAAAAATTCAGCCCCGGATGTGACCTCCTAATAAATGGAAGTCTCAAGTCCACAGGTACTTTTCGACATTAGTTAAGTACATCAGGAATTGAATATCAATCTTTCTTGACAATGCGATATGTTAAGAATGTTTTACCAGAAAATGCGGATATCAGTTCATGCAGGAATTATCTTTCCTCAGTAAAATAATGTTGCCATCAGCCGCGCATTTAAAAATAAGAGCTTTTCCTATTTCTTCCAGGTAAACAATTGTTTTTAATGAATTCATTATCAACCAGGCGACATCGACATCGTTTCATCAACCTGCACTCTTACAGAAATACTTTGACGTGTGAGAATACATACACCTGAGTCTTACACTGAGAAACATAAAATTACTTTTCTTTCGTTACGGTTTTTTTTTTTTTTTGGTGTTATCGTATTTTCTGTGATTATATGATACAATCATACTGATTAATTTCAAAAAATTTTTTTTCATAGAAGAAGTTTTTCGTCAATGGTCGCTTTTTATAGTCATTAAAGGAATGGTGCTAGTGCATTACACAATCTTGAAATAATATTCATGTTAATAACAATTTGTGTATGTTAGAAGCAAAATAAGAAGAAGGAAGCAAGAATAACAAATCAGGCCTGTATCCACACGGCTCTGTGGGTTCGACCCCCCCCCCCCGTCATACAAACCTAGTTCTGATTTCTCACACTGGTCTCCCAGATAGGTAAACTTACAAAGAAATATGTTTTCTGGTGTTTCAAAATTAATTTTGAGTGATTCCATCTTCAGTGAAAAATCCCCATTAATTGGAAACGTATCATATAGCCTAAGCCATGATCAATGGCTTTTAATGGTAAAGTAGTAAGGAAAACGAGCAAGTAAGAGCCTCCTTGAGTATCAAATCGATACAATTTGAGACGAAAAACTGATACTTTCCTTCGCTTTTATTAAATGCTCAAAATAGTCTTTCCACCTTTTTCCTGGAATGAAATTGTTTCGGGTATAAATTATAGCGACTGGCTTTTGCTTGATCATAAAAGTATCATCTGGCCGGTTGGCCTCGCCACATTTTAAATGGTACCGCTGACAAAAGTGATATTTTATAACCTTTCACTGAAATCTTTGAGCAGAAACAAATCAGTTCGATTAAATTCGGTTGAATTACTTGAAAGCGTGCTAAGCACTAGTGTGATTACTTGTAATCAATATCTGATATTCACGAATTAAGAAAAAAGAAGTGAATAAATAAACTTAAATATTACCGGCGGAATCATTTCTATTTCTTATCAAATTAGTTGGATAATGCCAGTCATATGACCCTGATAGTAAATGATTAACTTCACAGCATGTCTTCGCCACGTACAATTACATTCACGCCAACGTAGATTATATTTGTACACTCCAGCTGTTGTCTTGGAACAGCTTGAGCCCTTGCATAACAGGTCACGAGAGCAACCTACTTGTAACAAAATATCTTTGTGATAAACAAAAGAAGAGAGATTGCAATGAAATAACTTTCAGATGGCTGACCAAGGGGTTCTCTTTATTGAATATGATCAAAAGATTAGTTGTTGCAGTATTTCCCTGACATGACGTTGTACAAGGACGTTTATGAATAATAAAACAGAATTTCAGACCTTTCTTTACAAATTTCTGTCATTCAATGTCTAAAGGCCGATCCGTACTTCTAAACATCGGATGTGATAAAATTATCAAAACCGTTTGCCGAAGTAAATATCTTTGCCGTTCTCTGCTTTACCTGACATAACACAGAGTTAATCATTGTCAACTTTACCTGACTATAGTGTAACATATTGGCGAAATCGACGTTGCCGATTGTGAGGAGTTTCCTTTAGGTTGTAATTTTAGGTTTTCACCTTCAGTGAGAAGTAGTCCGCAGGACTAAAATTTCTCTCGGATCAGCTATTTGATGTTTGAATGAGCCTTCTGAAACGAGCTTTTGATCCACTGATCAAGGGGAAGCTGACTATCGACAATGATGGACCAGTAGCGTCACAAGGGTAGCTTTTAAGGGCGTCAAGTGACTCGAGGTGCGCCCCCAGCGCCCGGAGCCACGGGGCCCGGACTACCTGTTTGCTCGATCATCCCCTGTGGGAACTCAGCAAACTCTCATTTAAGGCCCAGCTGGCCGTGTCATTATTGCAACAAAAGAACATGACCGTATCATACCGCTCAATTTAATGTTAGTGCTCTTGTCGTCACAAATTAACAATTCACCAAAGGCGGAGGTGCGCGAAAAGTACACAAACTTTCATTTTCCTTGTCCTTCTTTTTCCATTTTTTTCCCCTTTTTCGTCTGCCTTCATTTTGCGCCCCCTGGCCCGTGTATTGAGGGACTGCTGCCCCTCCATGCCCCCTTTATTACGCTACTGTGATGGACCCGTTCAGATAACAAATAGTCCCAAGTGTTTGAATTCCGTGAACTATCGGAAAATATGACAACAGTAAATTATATATGGATGAAGGGTCCAGTTGTTGCCACGCACACACCCACACACACATATGTACATACACACATAAACATTAGAACGCGAAAGTATGGACTATGGATTGCGTTATCTTCCCCTATATGGTATCACTGGTATCTGTGAGTCTATCAAAACGGTGTCCATACTTAATAAGCCTAAGTGACCTTCTTGTGTAGGATTGTGAAAACACTCTGTTGCAATGTAGAAGTGCCTACTGCCAAAATGACGTGAAAAATCACGTCTTTGTTACGTTAACTAAAAGTTTTTTTTCTCACAGTTGGTAAGCTTTGGCACACTATTGAGATTTATGACATTTACAAGACTTCATAATTAATATGATCAAATAAAATATGAGATTGTTTTTATGAATGCAAGTCTCACCTGGTGTGATACTTTTCCATTTGTTTCTACCCACTGGTTGCAATGGGATGAGAAATTAGTGCTCCTATATCGAAAATAGAGAAAACCTAATATAATACTCTGATGTCATGAATCTTGTATGTATGTACAGATGTAGTCCAACAATGTAGTGAATTACTGACGTTCATCTCGGTATGTAACAAACACTATAAAGTAAACTACAGTTGTAGCAAAAGTTTTCATACTTGTGTTATATTAACAATGTAGATGCATGGGAAATTTTTACAATTTACAAAACAAAACACCATGACATAAAAAGTTGCCCTAAAAATGGATATATTTGCCCTGAGATTTACCTTTCCTCTGGGAGTGGGCGGGGACTGTCTCACCCAGATCCCCGCTTCATATGCTATTGGATCTAAGGACAAATTAAATGTCAGCAAGCTGATGAAGCCAAACGGCTTTCTGCAACGATTTTTTGGCAACACTGAAAAAATATTATTAGACCCTAGTTTAAGATTTGGATTCACAGAATTTGTTCCTCAGGTATTGGGACAACGCTCACTACTGGTAGTACACCACTAATTATTCCTCCATTGACTTACTTGTACTAATTTGGTCAGTTTCGTGGCCCCTGGACCCTTGTAGAAGTTTTCAACAGGCACAAGCTTCCCCTCATATGAAAGCTCACGAGTTGGCCTCTTACAATGATTTCAAATTTGTGTACCATGACATTTGAGATTTTGAGTTAAGAGAGCTTGTATAATAGGATGGTGGTTCCGGTTTTTTACATTCAAAATGCCATTTTGCATGGCAAAAGGATACATTGCAAAAAAAGGGCTCGAAATACCTTCAATATTCTTTATTTTTGCAGAATGAGTACTTCAATTCCTTTTCTACCACATACACATCACAAGTTGAACACATCACTTCGGCAACATGGTCTAAACTGTCCCCAATAAGTTTTTCCTAGGCTGTTGAATTCGTAGAGTAATATCCTTTGCGGGGATTCCCCTTGAATTAGTGGTGTACTACCTACTTACTTAGCTAACAGCCAACCATGCTATCACTGCCTACCATGAATAAAGGAGTACGGAGCATAAGTTACTTTCTACGGCTCTTTTAAACCTATGTTTCTAACATATCCTGATTGTCAAAAAAAAAAAAAAGAAAATAACTTAGGTCTAGTCATGGTTCCCGCAGATGTGACTGGTTGTGTGGACAGGAATTGACGTCACGCTGTATCAGTCACCAAGACAAGACGAACTGGTGTTTCTGATGGTTTAACAATGGTCGCAAGTTTAATTTAAAGAGGAAAGCAGGTAGGCCGTCCCGGAAAGTTGTAGACACCCGAGGTCCGACGTCTTGATATGACTGGAGTGTTCACGACGGAAATTTTGTTTGGACAAATTTAAGATATTTTATGGTCACTAAATTTGATTAAATCAGTAAAATGCAGAAACATTTGAAGCATTAGAAAGTGATAACCGTATTTCAATAGCAGTTGCATTTTAAAGAAGAAACTTTCAAACAAATGTAACTTTATTCAGAAAGGAGGTGTTTTGAAGGGAAACTTGTGATGTCATGCTTGGACATTTTTTGTATAATTTGTATAATGTTGACACTGCTGTTGTGAAATGTTTGACAACTTTGTTATTTATCATCCTCTGTATGGTAATGGTTTACACTGGATCATATTAGACAACAATTAAAACATTACAACAGTATCAAATATCAAGGGCAAACAAGCAGGTTCATTTTAAAGGACAAGAAAAGGACTCTGAGACAATGTGCCTACGTACTTGCATCACATTCTGCTCCTTTGAGGAGAACTGAAGGTATTTATGGCTAATGTAACTAATTTTTAAAAGTGTAAATCTTGAATTGCGAATGGAATATGACTACGGTTAGGTCTGGAGCATCTGTAATGAAAAATGTTCCCTTAAATAAAGTTTCCCATTAAATGCCACCATTAAAATAATCTAATCAGAAAATATATAAAAATAAAAATCTAATCGAATCATAAAAACAATCAAAAGCCTCTTCATCAAAAGTTGAATGTTTGGCTTGTAAATCGGTTTCCTCTTTAAACTTAAAGAATGTAACCATTTACATTTTAGCAAGGATTGACACGACCTCCTTCATGGCGGTGTTACAAAGCAAATCGCAGTGCAATGTTTAATTACTTTTCGAGTCCTTTGTGTTTGAGTTACTAAAAACCCACTTGACTTGACGACTGTTTTCGCGAGGTTGTGTATTTAAGCCGCCGGCGCTCGCGAACATTATTCAAAATGCAAGTAAGTCAAAGCCGACTTTCAACTTAATAAGCAACCAACTTTAGTTACCAACTAAAGTAAAAAAGGTAAAAAAAAATTAAAAAAAAAACTCACTCTTGAATATTAGGTTAATTCGATTAAAGCTAACTGTGGCTCATAAACAGTATGTTATTTTCCAGATTGTTTCATGTAGTCGAAAATTACCGGTTTCAATTTCAAAGGTACATATAAATCTGTAAGATACAAACTAAACTTTGTTGCATGCGTGGAGGAAACATTAAGTTTTTCCAAAGCCCCATCAACTGGCGAAGAGCCGAAGTGCGGAAACCAGACGTTACTCCAGAAGGAGTTCTGCTTCCCAATGGAGTTACTCCCCCAAGAGACAACTTAAACTGAACATGACCAACCTCTTTACCTTCAGACTCCTACATCATGGGTCTGCCATGCATGAGACCGGCTGAAAGGAACAGATATTTCACATGCGTCATGTGTGAAACCAAGTTAGTTTTGGTCTTTATGTACGATAGTAAATAAACGTTGTGCCATGCATAAAAAACATTTCATTACTTATGAATTAAGGTACCACATGACAACTGGAATGATCCCAGAATCTGATCCACCTACAGATCCAGATCCAAGCTCCCCTCCTGTTTTTTTTTTCAGAAATGTGAAAAGCAGACACACGCACACACACGTTTTTATAACTAAATGGATGAATGAATGAATGAATGAATCAATCTATCAATGAATCAAGATATATGTATGTATATATATATATATATATATATATATATGTTATAAACGTTATCTTTAACCCTTCTGATTCAATGGAAACGTAATGCCAACGGTCTGCAGTTGATGCTGCATGAGCCGGTAACATGTTGCGTGAAATATTTAAGAAAAATGACTACATATCTGAACCATATCTCTCCCCCTTCGCTAACCTGGATGCTATTTTCACCCCCCCCCCTTTTTTAACACCTTGTCAACTTACGGGCCTGAATAATAACAAAAATACAAAACCCTTCTTTAATTTCTAGTCAATTTCTAGTCAAGCAAACAATGACAAATTAGTGATAGACATCATCACCATTAACATCGTTGGTGATCTAGTTTATGTTCTCGAGAACATGTTATGCATGTTATGCATGTTATTTCAAAATGTGTTATCACCTACCCGGTAATGGAAATACGTTATACAAGAAAAATAAATCCTTTTGCTATACATGCCCATAACCAGACTTGGAGAGCAGGGGGCTAAAGCAAGCTCCGAGGCGCTAAGTATATGTTTTTGCAAAGGGGCCTGGCTATCCCGGCAGAGCGGGGGGAGCATGCTAAGGAGCAAGGGGCCTGGCACCCAAATGTCCTCCTTATTTACGGGCCTATTGCTTTATGAGATGGCATGGAAGCTACCGCATGTCATGACTATGTTGTTGACGCAATTCCTTAGAGGAAAATATTGCGTTCAAAATGCACCAACACGACAAACAAAAACAATAGCTTTAATGACTATTAAACCATAACTAACAAACTCCAGCAATAGCTTTATATCCTCAAATTATTATGCATTACAGGATTTACGGGCGTTGCATCATTTGAAAGTTTGGGCCAACAGATTATTCTTGAGCAATAAATAACTGAATTTCTTTCTGTGAGAATTTTTCCAATACCAATGCATAATATTGGTTGCAGCTTTCCTTGGAGTTACTAAATGTCTGATTATCTCTGGTATCAATTTGTGACAATAAGGTAATCTAAGCGATTCACCTTTCCTCTTGGATGAGAGGTTTTTTTAAATCATCCCAGGTCCGAAGTACAATGTCGTCTTCCGTCAATGAGAACTTCTATAAATCAAATATAACATGGCAAGTTAAAGAATCCTATCTAGGTGAGAGAGCTAATCTTACGGTACCATTAACATACATGATAAGGTCACTTCGTTGATGAATGGAACTGATAAGTATACGCTTTGAAATCATTTAAAGGCAATAGGCAGTCGTCGCCCCAAAATTTTCCTTGAAAAATCAGCAAACTCTTGCAAGTCTCCTCTTATTGCATTACAAGCACCTCTGAAGATGTTTTGAACATTACTATTACAAACATTAGGTAAAGCAATGAGAAATTCTCCTTGAATTTCACAATTCACCATCAAAAATATTGTCACATGATCAAAATAGGCCAATCATGAACTAGAGTGACAGGGCACACTCACTCTGACTGGGGTGACTGCCTACTGCCTTTAAAGACAAACGTGTCTCACACTAATAAGTTCCACGAGTTCACGTTGTAGTTGGGGTTTTACATGTACACTTTGCCACTTGAGAAAATATAAGTTGGTTTCCAAGGACTATTAAATGAATACATTGACGACACCATGGGAATATTCTTCTTTAAAACACGTGCTATACCATTGCAACATTTTTGGCATGTTAGCCAACATGTTTTGGATTGTGTCATTAAGCTTTTAGTCGGAATAGGCATAAAAAATCGCGGACATTAAATGTAAACCCCCAAAAAGGGTGAACAAGTAGCTTCGCATATAAAACAGTCATTCATGCATTATATATCGGTTCCCCGTTTTTCTGTTTGTTTTTTCTGACTACCGAAAGTACCCGTGGTTTCTAGCTGTTAAAAACATAATGTTTTGTCCACAACATTCCTTAATTTTAAATATTTAACAGGCTAAGTATCGTCTTGAATTTTTCAAACAGAGTCAAGTGTTTACTCTGGAGAAAGAGATTTTTACCAAAATATACATTTCACATCCAAGCTTTCTGGGGAGCAAACTTAGAAAGGGTTACATTACAATAAAAGCCATGGAGATCCCGGAAAAGGCATTTCCCTATTTGAATTCTAAACTATAAAGTATCCGATAAATTTGTAGTATTGTTGATGCTTTAAAAAAATCATACACATTCTATGAATTTTGTCAAAATTCATCTGATGTAGATAGTTGTTGATTACAAAATATATTTTACCAATTCAATTCGTCATTATAAATGGTTTTCATGCTGAAAAGATGTCTACAAGGTTGTTTTAAATTTTGACAAAAGTGTTTTCTACATTTACCATATGTACACTAAATAAACATGACAAATGCTTTAAGTGTCTCACCTTGTATTGGCTCATAAATCGCTACTGACATGGACATTGATTTACGACTCACGGGTGTGAAAAGATTCCTTCAAATTACACCATCTGCAGGTACATCAAAAATTTTAATAAAAATTTTCAACCTCTTATTTCCCTCTCTTGCATGTCAATATTTACTCTGTAAAGGTACAGCGCCTGTGACTCAAAGTTTAATGTAATTTAAGTCTTAATTCTATGCCACCTGTGGTCAGGCCAGGGTATTAAGATAAATAAATCTTAATTAAGGCCATGCAGACAAATTGAATAAATCTTATGTCCAAATTTGGATACCGATTACTTTCAAAGAGCAAACAAAGCTAAAAGAAATTAATTATGGCCAGATTGTCAAGGCTGGTTTGTTTTGCAATTGGGGACTTAGTAGTAATTGGCTACATTTTGGAAATAACCTGACACGATTTATTGTTCTAAGTCAAATAATGATAAGTTTGACATTCTTCTTCTATACTCCGCTTTATCTCAGTGTACTTCAAACATATTCACCTGCATCTCACATCTCTTCACCGGTCCTGTAACCTTTTCTTTGGTATAGCTGTTCATTAGTTTGTGTTGGTAACATTCACAACGTACAAATCAACGTTTTAGACGCCATTGGAATCATTTCAACAATGTTTAATCCATATAATCATCTTTTAGAACAGATTGTCTTCAAAATGATGCAGTTTCTCAAACGTGGTATAGAGCCTTATTGATATGAATGTCACGCAACGGATACCTTTATCACAACGATCGGCCTCTGTCAAACCATGTCCTCTCTACGCCTCCGTAACCTATCAAGCTACGCATATACAGTATAAAACTTTTCACATGTAATAAAGATATTGGTCCATTTAAGCCGTGAAGGCAAACTCAAGTATGTCGTGTCATGTGAATATTTATTTCTGACTGACAGGCAGAAACATCGTTATATAATCTCCATGACTTCGTTTGACATCAGTGATGCCCGAAAATTTTTTTAACACATAGCCACAAAAATGCCATTGATCAAGCATTCGTTAGATAATAGACTATGTGTATATTTGGTTTGACTAGATCATGATAATTACTTTATACCACTTTAAAACCATTAAGGGGGCATGAATCGTATCTTAGCAAGACAAGTGTTAAACTAGCCATTTATTCATTTCGATGAAAAGATAATTTACCTTTTATTGGTGTCAATTTTAGGAGGATAGCTCTGTTAGTTCATCTTGGCTGATCTTCTCAGACAGATTAAAAAATAATCATAAGATGGGCAATACAGTATGAAAACATAGCATGAAACTTTTACATTCCTGTTAATCGACAAAAAAGTGAAACTCTTTGGAGTCACTTGCAAATGCTGTTTCCAAACCATGAGTTCCGTTGTCACTTCAAGTGGGCAGAGGCTACGGTAAGAAGCCTCTTCTTTGTGCATATTACAGCTTCCCGGGGGTACATGCTAGCTGCAGGAAAATGAATCCAAGGACATTCAACTGCAACACGTCACTTATCTAGTATTTCGGTTGGTTGCTTTCCTTTTTTGTTTTGCTACGCTTCAGCAAATAATTGTAATCTTGTGCACGTTGAACAATCGATAATGCATTGATTTTCATTGCATAAATACCATTTTCAAGTTAATTTTCGGGATACCTAGTTTTGATTTTTTTATAAATATACATTGTTCAAGTCTTCGTAGTCTGAATTACCTACCTGTACGTTAGCTGAGACGTTCAAATATCACTTCAAACTTATGCAAACTCTTAATCCAAGTGCCCTCCCCCAAAATAAGAAGACGAAACAAATTTAATGAAGGTAAAAACTTGAACACGACTATGGTCTTATCTGTGAAGGGAAAGTAAGGCAAAACGCGGACACACCATGTTTGTTTCGCAACTTAGATGAACTTTCTATTAGTAATAATACTGGGCTGTATCTTCAAAGGGCTGCCCACGAGCACTACACTTTTCATTGAATCATTTTTAATTTTTCATTTTTTTGCATTTCAGTAGTCCTGCCCATTCCTCAGTTGGTTAGTCACTAACGGTTAATCTCTCACACTATACTGTTATGGAATTGCTATACTGTCTTGTTTCAAACTGGTAAGTCCTGAGCTCTGCTACAAACAAGAAGATAACACGGTTCTAACATTAGAGTCTTTGGTATGACTAGGAACGGAATTCGATCTCGCGCAATTCCGGCCTAGAGGCGGATGTTCTACCAAAAGAATAATGAGTCGATTAAAAGTATTTTAAGAACGTCCTTAAGAACATATGAGACTATTTAATCACTAGCACAGCAATAGGTACATTTGAATGATTTTTTCATCTCATGCAATGGACTGGGGCCTTTTTTTTAAATTAGTGTTTTAACACTTTTTTGAAGGACTGATTTTATGGAAGATAAAACGTTGGAGAGGAATCATAAAGAATGCATCTGAAATAAGAATTTGTATTTCATAAGGCAAGAAAAAGAACTGTTGGAGTAACTGAGATAAAAACCAGTGGCATTTAAGAGCCTTCTGACGAATATATTTAGTAGGGCTTGCAAGTGGGCAATAACGCTTCCTACGGCAATAACAAGAATATGTAACTTGACGTATAGAGTAGATAGAACCTTTTCAGTTCTTATCAAGACAAACATTTTCATCTCCCGATAGTTTTATAACGTGTAAAAATGTAAACTGTGATGAAACACGAAGTCTCTATCTCGTAATGTATGATGTACTTCGAAGGTTGTCTACATTTAAGAGGTTTTCCAAAGACAAATTGATCAAATGATCAGCAGAACCGAATTAATTGTTGATAACAACGTTTATTAGTCACAAGATTAATATTTTGACTGAATGGACGGTTTGATATGACTTGACTTGTATACTTTGTATATAGTGTACTCAATTGTTTAAGTTACATTTCTCGTGAAAATGACGATAAGTATAATGTTCTAGTCACTATTTAATCGTTGCACTTCAGTCGTGAACAAAACGATATACAGACTGAAGGACGAATTATCTTCCCATGAACATATCTTTTGTTAGGCAGGGAGAGACTTATGTCCATGAAGTATGCAACGATTGGGACTTTCGACAATTTGCGTTACACCTCGTAAGCACAAAATTAAAGTGTGATGGGCTTCATTCTATAAAGTCTAAAACAATCTAGATGATGGCGGGGTGAAATTTTTTATTTAAGTCCTGTATGATATTGGGCATTTTCTACGGTAATTTTGAATGTTTTATTACCAAAAGCCCTTCAAACTGAAAATTATTAGGGGGTGCAGTCCCCAGTTCCGACGGCCCTGGAAGAATGAAGCTGAAAATGAGAACACCAGGAAAGAGTGCAGAAGTAGATAAGACCTTAGAACACGTCAGTAGAGCCAACAGGGGCTGGTGATGGGGAGGGGTACCCTCAGAAAATGAAGTCGTAATCCCACACCAGATCCGCAGTGCCAGAAAGTCAGTGTAAATAGTGTACCTGCCGTAGTTTGCATCCGGGGTGGATCTTTCCTTCCTCACCTCGTGCAGATGCCGTCCTGGGGAAGGGGTCTAAGGGGATGACCTTTTTGTGCATTTTAGGTGGCTTGGATGCAAAATGACAGGGCTGTAACGTCCAAGTCCGGACTCGAGTCCGTTTTCCCCCAGACTCGCAATGTTGGAAAATTCTCATAATTTTGTGAATTATTTTTTGGTTCCATGTAAGGGAAGGGTGTATAGTGTAAGTTGAGGGGCGACAACTCCTCTCCTTGAGGAGTGTTTGCTTGAATTAAGTGGCTAAGATGCAAAATTTTGCTATCTTTGGCAAAAGTTTTAACTTTCACCTTCTAATGTATTACAAGTTTACACTTAGGTTAAATAGTCCCTCCATGGTAAGAGTCTCCACAAATGAACGGAAGTGTATTCAGATAATGACGCTTTTTCGGCTCCGAGAGGAAAGCTCTCCTACAAGGTGCGAGGCCAAGGGGCCCTGTGCCGAGTTCATCTTCTGACTATAACGCATCCACATGCCAAGTATGAAAAGCATCCATACTTCATACTTAGAAATATCGTGTTAACAATTTTTTCGGCTTATGACCTCTGATGACCTCACATGACCTTGGACCACCACCAAAAACAATAAGAACCTTTCTCTTATTATGATAATTCTATCTTCCAAGTATGATAAGTATCCATAATTGCTATCTTGAGATATCGTGTTTACAAGTCAAGCGTCACAAAGACTCATACACACACACAAGTCGATTTTACATACAAACTGAGGACCTCGCTGTTATCTCCTTTGTGTTTTCTTCCTTAACCCTAACCTTGACAATAGACTGTCTGTTGTTCAAAGTTTTGAGGACTTGACAAATCTATTGAATTTCCTTCAGAGGACCTGAAATCCATTATTTAGGTCCTCATTCTGATAGGAAAACAAGTTTACACACACACACACACACACATACATTACTCGCCAACGTGATTGCATAAATTCCTTTCACCTTCGGCAAGGAATCAAAAATGTATAACGACATGTAAGCCTACATACTTCCATTCTATCACATTATGCTACAAATGTTACTGTGTAGGCTACTCATGATTCAAATCCTGGCCGGGTCGTACCAAAGACTTTAAAAATGGAACCTACTGCCTTTGTGCTTGGTGCTCAGCATAAACAATGGAGTAGGGAAAACAAACCAGTGAGCCATAACTGGAAAAAAGGCCGTGGTCGTCTCGACTTGAACCAATTGGTTGGAAACTGGGACGTTAAACCTCATCTAACCTAACCTACTCATGATTTTAGATTGCTCTAAGATCCTTGTTGATGCACGGTCCCTACAGACGCTGAAGATGTTTCTCAATTTTTTGCAAGTTTTGTTCAGAGTTATTTCTTGTGCGAGCCGTGAAGAATGTGAGCGAATGGTGTTGAAATTTTGCATTAAAAAGTCATTTCCATGACAAAAGTTGCATGCAGACTCTGCACCGAGACACTTTCAACTCTTATCAAAATGTATCTGCCAATTAGAAGGAGACTAAGGAGATTTTTGTGCCTGGTAATTCGTGTAAAGCTTTCAAGCTTTATAAATAAGTCTCTCACTGAATTGTCCCTGCTTCGCATCCTTGCAATGTTGGCATTCTCCGTAATAATTCCTATGCATAAGAGCAATCGGCCTAATTTAAAAGTTGATAAATAATGTGAATAAGTTTGAGAGGGTATTGAATACTGATAATAAGCAATGCAATAAGCGGCTAATAAGCAGAGCACGCGAAAATTTTGAGTCTTCGGGGGAATTTGTATAAACTTTGACAGTACGGTAAGAAGTATTTGTGAAAGAAAACAATTAAATAGGTCCATCTTTCAGCCGGAAACACACCTCACCCAACCCCTACAGAAATTTATACCTAAATGCCTCACGGGCTCATTTTCATTTGTTCGAGGATGGGGGAGTGGCACGAACCTTCCGTTGCCCCCCCCCCCTCTCCATGCCGGTGCCACTGGATAAATTATTTTAATTCAGGTAAACACTTTTAGCTTTCGGCAGCCTCTCCTCATTACACTTTATACATTCAAACTTCATAATCATTTCCGTGTCTCAAATCAGTAACTCTACCAAAAACTTAATTTAAGGTTTATTAATGAAGATTCTACCACCTCTAGCCATCCGTTACTGGGAATCCTGCATTTAAGAATTTAAGGAATAAATCGCATTTGGCGGACTAATGTTAATTAAAAAATAAACCGTCGAGACTCCACATTTGGCAAAATAACGGACGAGGCGAAACCGAGTCCGTTATTTTGCAAATTTGGAGTCTGGACGGTTTATGAGACAATAATAGTCCGAAAAATGTGGTTTATTCCTATTCTACCACCAAAAATGTGTAAAAATACTTCATTTTTATCAGTGTTTATATTTACTGACCGTATGTTGTGGAACAACAGGTCAGTGTTTAACCAATAAGAATGCAGGATTCTCAATAACGGATAGATAGAGGTGGTAGAATCACCACTAATAGTCCACCAAATGCGATTTCTTCCTTAACTAGAAGACTCACAATATTTCCACAAAGTTTGACCTGACTGGTAACAGACTTCCCATTAACCGTACCTGGAGCTATTTCTCCTTTTAAAGTGCCAAAACTCTGGCATTCTGCAATTTTAAATCTGTGATTGGTGTGGTAATTATAGTTCAGGCCTTGAAGGGCAGTTGTTTTATGACGCTAACCGATCATGAATGTGGGAGAAGATTAAGGCACGTCGGGTGGCCAACCAACTTAACAGTTTGGATCAAATTTGGTTTCTTTTGAAAGGCCAGCTCAGATGGAAAAACCGTAGATTGCTCTTGGATGAAAAACCCACCTTACTTTGACCCGACCGGGGATCGAACCCCGAACGTCCTGTTTGCTTAACTTTATCTCTTCAAGTGCCACCGCCTTTATCCACTTGGCCACAGCACCGGTAACTATCACTGTATATATCACTATTCATAGCATTTGTTTAATCAGCCTTACAAACAGACAGTTGTTACCTATGTGTGATAACTTCACCCTAATTCATTGCTGTATTCTTTAGGTACCTAGGTTGTATGTTTAAGTAATCAAGTTTGCATTTACAGGCTTCTTACCCCATTAGAATACCAATTGGCGGTTTTTGTTAGATAAAAAACATCAGGCAGACCAGGTTCAAACTGAAAGACTGCCCAGCATTTTTAACCATCACTTATGTTGAAAGAAAGAATTTCACATACTGATTTGTCATGATAAATCAAGTGATTTTCATTTCCCAACAGTTCCGATAAATGTTGTATCCGATACTATATATATATCCAAATATTAATCTAACGTGTATGCTATGTATCTAAGTACTCTCAAAGGCATTTACACTTGCTTGATGTACAGGAGATGTTCCGGGGAGATATGTCGTGTAAACAAGATTGTGCCCTCTTGTGGTCTAAATAAGTCAGGCAGGTAGCCGTGACTGAAGATAACTGTTAAGTCTTATCGTTTTAATCCACGACAAACGGTTTAGAGAGCATTCCTATCAGCCTTGTGGGGATTGATGTTGAGGATGTTTACGTACAGAGATGTAATGCGAGCAGCAGTATTCATATGGTGAACAGTAGATATCTATGCCGGTGAAGGAAAGAATGTCAAAAGTATCCAAAGTAAAGCTGACGAATTAAATTGTTCAGTAAAGTTTACGTACAACACCATTTATAGTTATTATATGAAATACATCCCCTGTTTTGGACCAATCTAACCCTATACACAACAAACATAGTTATGGTAATGTTGAAGTTAATATAAATGGTAAACGGCAATTGATGTTAAAGTAAATGGTTAATGCTAAAGGTAATATTGATGTTAGTGTAAATGTTAGTGACACGGAACAGCAATTTGATTAATAGTAATCTAGTTAAGATGACTAGAAATACTTGATGACTCATTTAAGTAATTTATGAAAGCCAACAGTTTCTCAAAGGGGGTGTGGGGGCATAGGCCTACGGGGGTCAATATTTATGGGAGTCAGGGATAGTACTTACCCAAATTTAGAATTTTGTACCAAGTTGCCCGAATTTTGATATCGCTGTGTCTTTTGCAAAAGGGCATAATTTATTTTCTTGGCTGCCTGATTTGCCCGAATGGATCTACTATTTTTGTCCAAATTGGGAGGGCATATGCACACTGCCCCCACCTTGTACGTTTATGAAAGGGGAATGACCTTGACCAGACCTACTTCAAGGGCGAATCGCGAAGCCCTAGTAGCAAGAAATGCGGTGCTCACTATGGGCCCTGGAAGAACTATTGCCAAGTTGATTTCTGGTGTAATCTGATGCACTTTTCCACGATGTTTATCCATCAAATGGCTGTTTTCGACATTTTCGAGTTTGCTTTCACTCAATCAGCTTTATTGCAAGCTGTAGAATCAAACATTTCCTGCTATTTACATCACGGTTCTAAAAAAATGTATATGTGGGGGAATACCCTCCACTTTCAAGAGTGGGAGTGGCATTTATGATGTCCCCCCGTCCCCACCTGTTGACGTCCATGAAGTAATTAACTTTGCTTTGTCTATTTTATTTTAAAACTTTGTAGACATGCAACCAAAACAGCTGTCAGATTTACTCAACGATGAAAGATTAAGATCCCCGATAAAAAATCCGTTGGAATTATTTGAACATCTTTTATCATTCTCAAGATGTATCTCTTTAAATTTTGACCATTTCTGAGATTTCTCATTTGCCACGTAGAAATTGATGTGGAGAGCTGCGCAGGGTCTGTATTTCTTTTGTTAATCGTTTGATTCTTCCATAAATCATCTATTAATATCTTAAGAACTAGTTTTCAGTTTGGTGATTAATGTTGACATTTTAAAGGTAGTCAATAGCTCTTAAAAAGTAAATCCCTCAGAGCATGCCCGAATTACAACTGTCCTTGAAATGAAGGTTACACAAGCAAAGGATAAAGCAAGTTGTCTCTCATGGGTCCCAATTTCCATGTCACAAATTTGCATATGTAGCGCATATTTATTCATGATAAAAGTGCAAAACAGCAATTGTCTTGTGAAATGATCAATATTGGATGGATTTTGATGGAAAATAAGACTATCTTTAACATTTTAAAGTTTTTTACATTGAATAGGCAGCTACGACATCTACAAGTCCACAAATCTTTAAAACGAGCAAATTAGGCAAGCATTAAAGAAATGGTCTTACCTTCAAACAATTTTAAAATCAGAAGTAGCAAAGTATTCAAAACAAATTTGAATCATGTAACTAATTACTACCTGAGTGGTAAGCTGTAATCTGGAACAATATGATAGCCATCTAAGTTCACTTTCAGTATGAAGTACTCGACGATTTAGATATTGTTGCCTAACCTATATGTGCTGTGTACATTCAGTGTAAGGACAGTGTTGTGATTACAACGCACAACGTACTGACCTTGGATAGCAATGTTAGTTACATCTTAGGAAAGATCTCCCCAAAATAAAATCCTCCTGGACTAATTGTGCAGTTCTTTCAAGCATCAAAACTGCGGTAATGAAGGCTTCTCGAAAAGAAAGCTTAGCCTTAAGCTGTTTCAAGTGCATTGCCATCTGGAGATTCCTCCACTGGAAACTTTTATAACAAACCCTTTCAATGATGGGTTGCTATCAAAACAACGACAGCTTCATTTAAAGACAGAAGTGCAAGCGCTTTGTAATGAGAATGGGATTAGTCTGTAAAGAGTACATCGAGTGTACATCGAGTGTTGTTCTAGGGCTTTATTTACATATGATAAAGAATAGTGGAGAGTGCAAGGCATTAATCTACACACATATACGAGTAGGGGAGTACAACATACGTTGTACATCCACTGCTCTTCAGCTGAATTTGTAATAAGGTAATGGTTGGTCAGTTCAAGGAGTTGTATAACAACTCCCTTGTTTGTTTGCGTGCGCATGCACAACTTTAAGCTACTTTGCGCATACTCCACCTTGGCAGCGTACTTGTTTTTAGAAACGTGACGAGGTGAAGTGAATCTGTAGTAGAACAGGAAATGTCATCTTTATTCTTTAATCATCCGACTTTTCACCTGAAGGTTGCTAATATTGCTATCTAAGGTCGGTGTAATGTGTTCCGCAAACATAATCAGAAAAACGTTAGCTTGGAATTCCACAGTCCCCAACTGTCCATCATTCCATTTCATTGGCTCTGATCGCCTGGCATGACGTTACGCTACCATCCAAAACAATTTGCTATTCTTGATGTGCGGGTCAGTTTTGTAGCAAAAGAGGCCTTACTGTGTACTTGAATAAATTCCTTTAGCCCAACAAACCTTTTTGCCTAGAAAACAGTTACAAAATGACTAAATGTTTATATTAAGCGGATGCAGAGGAAGTACAAATTGAATAGTTAAAAGAAAGCCAAATTAATGGGCTTAATGACGTCAGAGGGTATTTTCCCCCATCAAAAATGAAATTACAAGAATACTTGAACTATGACAACTTACACTCTTAATGCAAAAGAGTGAAAGTCACTCCAAAAGAGACTGTAGTTTGGGACCACTCCCAGTAAGAGTGAATTTCACTCTGGTGGAGTGAAAATTCACTCGAAGTATCGCTCTGTTTGGAGTGAATTTTCACTCCACCCCTAGTGAAATTCACTCTCACTAGGAGTACATTCTCTTTTGGAGTGAACTTCACTCTTTTGCATTTAGAGTGTAGGACTTGCCAAAGCTGTTTGCGCTTGGAACATGGAATGCATGTTTGGGCTTTCGAGGACATTTCCCAAGATAATGTAGTCCATCTATATTCTTAAAGTTAATAATTATACTGCCAATTGCATGGTATATGAATACAAACTCCTTAAACCTTATATAGGCTTTTAAAAACCCTGCATCAAAAAGGTATCCATAGCTCAGGTTGAAACATAAATGTTAAAAGTATTCTTGATTATTCTGGCATGTCCTATGTTTGGAATTTCCACAATAATGAAACTCTAATTTGTATCAATTGTCTTAGGCGTTTACAAAGTTTCTTTTGTCACTATCACTGGAAGATTCCTTAGTACTATCTTAGCCAAAGAATTTGCCATCATTGTAGTAATGAGGAAATTAACTAACATTATTTATTTGAATGTACTACGTTCCAAAGGGAAAGGTATACTTAAAACGTTTCTCATTGGTTAACCCTAATACAATAAAAATGAGACAACTCTCCAGACCAAGAAAAGATCCACTATTTTTTGTCTCGCAAAACGTTGCTGTTTTCATAATGAATGAATCTTAAGGGCGGGTCACACTACAGCTATTTTTAATCTGAAATCCAGTCCGAATTTTTCTAAATCGGACCAATAGTTTTGTTCTAAGGATGGTCATGCTATATCGAAAACTGATCCTAGTTTATCTCTCGATAAACTGTTCTGCTACCATTATATAACTCTCAACAGAGCGGTGTTTGTTCGAAAATCAATCCGGTTTTTGCACGCGTGTCCGACAAACGCTGTCTGCCGATGTTACGTTACGAAATAATTAGTTTACATTTCATTTTCGTAGTCCTCTAATGCAAATCATATATTTACACAGGATGGCAAATTTTTGACCCTTTCCAACCAGGGATAGAGAAGATTTTAACTAAAACTAACAAAAATCGGGCCGTAATCCTATCTGCAATCGCTCTAATGTGACCTGCGCTTAAGGTCAAATTGGTGTTTGTTACTTCCTCCTTTTTCTTTCTTTTCATTTTGCCTTTTTTATTAACTTTTAATTGTTATTTGCTCTATATATGCAATAGTTGTATCATGCATCATGACTCTTCTACCTCAAGTGAGGTTAAACAGAGAAAAATTGAAACTGAATGTATTAACGTCTTTCAGTATTGAGGCATGACTCTTTATAACAATTTAGAAGCACCCAGCAAGCTTTACCAAAATGTATTTTTTTCTTGAATAATGATAACTTCAGAAAATGTTTTAATAACCCTTCATTACTGTTTGAATAAATCCGAAGCGAAAAGATAGTGTGCGAAGTTGTTAAATCACTTTTCATGCATTTTAATACCTATGAGGTTGAGACACCAACTCTGGAATCGACAATTCTTTTTAAAATACAATTTACTATAAACACTCAACTTTAACGTGTGAAAATAATGTTTTTACCAGTCCTGAAGACACAAATCATGGGGAGCGAGGGAACACGTGAATTACGTTTTGAAGACTGGGGGGAAAATTCCCGCACACTCCTTTTAGTTTTACCCATGGTCATTCACAGGCTTACGTCCTCTTTTCTTTCAGTTTGGATTTTCACTCCGGGTTCACTTGTGTTGTTTATTACTTACCCCATACACGTTTCGTAAAAGAGACACACATCTAATTCACAACTTTATCAGGCTGCTTTTCAGTACTACTTAAGATGCTTTAAACAAAAGTATAAAAGACAAAATGTCAATACGGAAGCCATAACAGACAGTAAAACTATGTTCTATGGACGTGTGTTTATTAGCATCAGTATAGGTGAGTAGTGTGTAATCTCATACTATTTCTGAATCCGTTGCCGAGCAACAGGTTACCTGATGCACCAGTTGAATAACATCAGTATCCACACTTCACTAAAACAAAACTGGATAATGTAAACCTTATAGCATATACTAAGTTTTTAACCTGATACTCAGTTACAAACAGCAACTAATAAACACTTGAAGTTAAAGGTCTGGTGAGAGGTGACCTGTGATTAACTTTCATAAAAATTCATAAACTGACTGACTGACTGACTGACTGACTGACTGACTGCTTGACTGACTGACTGGCTGACTGACTGACTGCTTGACTGACTGACTGACTGAGTGACTGAATAATGGATGAATGAATGAATGGATGGATGGATGGATCGATCGATCGATCGACGAATGAATGAACGAATGAATGAATGGATGGATGAATAAATGGATGGATGAATGAATGGATGGATGGACGGATGAATGAATAAATGAATGAATAGATGGATGGATCGATGAATGAATAAATGAATTATTCGGCTTATTTGATGTAAGAGACGTTGAAAAATAAAGAACAGGCAAACTCCCACCAAAACAGTCCATGAAAATAGACAATTCGTCAACACTGTAATTTATGCAATGCACCCATGTCATTTTTTTTCTAAATATGCAAATTGGTGGTTGGAAGGAGGGAATTACAAGGTCATTAGAGTTTAGTCTGGATGCAACAGTTGTTTACTGGAAGAATGCGAACATCGCACACACACACACACCCACACACACACAACATGCACACATACGCTCCAGACTGCACGCCAGCAGAATAACATCCGTTATTTTAGTAGGTATCACCTCCCTGGTCTGTTACTGCACTACACCATTCTATACTCAGTAAGTTATCTCCGAAATGTTCAAATCTTAAAGTGGTAAGGCGACTATCAAAGGGGAGGGGATGAAAAGGCGACCGCCCATTAAGCAGATTTTCTTTTTCTTTATTACTCATATTGCTACTTTGGTGTGAAACAGAACAGCTTTTGTTAGTAAATTGAGGTGAATAATTGCTAAAATGTCTAAGAATGTGATTTTGTTTTCTCTGTGCTCTTCCCGCAGGGGCGCACCTGTCCTAGATTTTCGTTTTACCATTGTTACTCAGGGACGGCAGAGACGGGGGCTTTGGCCCCCGCACCTTTCCTGCCGTGGGCATTTTGGGCTGCCTTAAAAGGCTTTTAGTTTCTTAAACATATTGGGCCGCTTCGAAAATTGGCTCCGCGGTCCCTGTTACTTCGTGTAGGACAGTTTGGGTAAAACTTACCATCACCTATCATCCTCCCCTACACCGTCAAACTCTTGTTTTATCAATCCCGGCCGGCAATTAGTCATTCGGGCTAAGGCCATAGTTAGAGCAGAAAACCAAAAGGCTTAGTGATTCCTTGTCTCTGAGAATATTTAAGTACTTTCACTTTCTGGGATTCTTTTTAAAGAAAGCTTCCCTTCTCCTGCAGGCAAAAAGCTGAAACTTCTCCCAAAAGGAGTTACAAACCCACATGATAAGTGTATATCCATCAATGTCGTCCCTATTGAGATATAATGTTTGTAAGCAGGATACAAGGTTTTCACCACTTGTCCTTCAATGACCTCAGATATCCTCTGACCTCTACCCAAAGCAACAGGATTCATTTACTGTCTATAACGAAGCACATGCCATTATGAAAAGAATCTACGTTTCCTATCTTGAAATATCACTTTCACATGGATTTCAGTTTTGACCTCTTATTACCTCTGACTTCTCCAAAATCATGGGAATCTTCCTCTCAATGACAAACCTGTGTATCAAGTATAAAAGGTATCCCCTATTCCCATTTTGAGGTATTGCCTTTACTGGCACTTTCTATGGTTTTCACTGTTTCAACTCAGCCGTGACCTAAGATAACCGTTGACCTCTATCAAATTATAACGCATCCACATGCCATATATGAAAAGTGTGCATGCTGCCTACCTTGAGATATCCTCTTTACAAGGTTTTTGCTTATGGTCCATGGAAACCTCACATAACCTTTGACCTTTAAAGAATTATAGATATCTTTGTCTTCATACGATTAATTAATATAACCAAGAATACAAGTATCCACCATTCCTCTCTTGAGATATTGTATTTACAAAGCCTTTAGTTTTGTACTTCTGGTGACCACACATGACCTCTAACCTCCATCAAAAGAATAGGGTTCTTTCTCTCAGTATAATAAATTATTACACCAAATATGCTTAAGTTTCTCATTCCTATCTTGAGATATCGTGTTTACCAGCACTTTCCAAGGTTTTGTAGTTTTGACCTCAGATAACCTTTGGTCTCAACCAAAATAATGAGGGTTCTTTTTCTCCTTATGGTAAATCCATATGCCAAGTATGAACAGTATCTGTTATTCTTATCTTGAAATATCGTGTAACACGCTAAGCGTCACAAACATACATGTACATGCACAAACACACCGTCACACACGTCATCGTGACTGTGTAAATTCCTTTTGGCTTCGGCAAGGAATAAAAAAGTGGAAGGGTAAAATTACAATAGTGCCAAATTGTGATTTTTGTGGTCTTTGTAGTACTCATCCAATATAATTGAAGGAGGATAAATGCATCATACTAATGCTCACAATTTCGTTGAAAAACACAGAATTTCCGGGGGCTTTGCCCTCTGGGCCCCACTGGGCATGCTGCCCCTGGACACCACTCTGTTGCTCTGTTGCTAGGGGAGGGAGAGGGAGGGAGAGGGGAGGGAGAGGGGAGAGAGAGGCTTTTGCACTCCCACAGTGCCTTCGGCGTCGTTTTGTCATTTTACCCGAGTTTGCCCCCTTGACAAAACCCTGGCTACGGGCCTGATTGGACTACATGTTTACAAGGGTAAGTAACTCTGACATATTTCACCAGGTAGTTTTTTCTTACACCTAATTACTTATAACACAGTCATATCATTGGTTGAATTTCCCCACACCTTTTACAGAACAAAGTCCGTAACTTCCTCTTAATGCGGTACTTCTAGTGGGGTTCATGTTTAAAAGTGCAATCAGGGAGCTGTTACCCGAGCTGTTCGGACAACATATCCCTGGTACAATTACACAAGTAACTGTATACAAAGCTGAGTATGTTACCTTCTATACACTGTCCATCATACAATCTCCTGAATAAACTCAAATTACGTAAAATATGATAAGAAATATTGCAGGTGATTTTATGTGTGAGGGAAGGTAAAGGAAAATTTGGTTAACCTATTAATAAGACTTTATCTATCAGAATTGTTTACCGAATTTCCCAGTTTAAATAAAACTTAACTCGATTGTCAAAACAGAGGAGTCCCTTGTTATCAGCCTTATAATGCTGGCACTGGCTCGTGAGAATAGCACTACCTAAGCGAATACCTTTCTGGGTTACAAAGATGGTGCTCTATGATGATGAGGTGACGTTTTTTGTTGAGTATCACCTCTCAGTATATACAGAGGGACTATCTTTTCCTCCTTTAGTAACCTGCCTATCTATCCTACTGAGTTTTTGATCAACACCTGTCTAGTTCGAGTAAAACTTTTCAGTTGCGCTGCTTCGATTGTTGGCTGTTTACAATTGCATTGGGTATTTAGTCGTCATAAGACGCTGATGTGAACCTTCAAAGCCTATTCTTCTATTATCCGGTTGATTTTTTACGGTTTCAATCAAGCATTAATCGGCTTTTAACGCATTGGACGAGCACGAAATCTAGGTTGTTCACCATTCAATGAAGGGCTCGATCAGTGCAAAGTAGAACCCAATTATTAAGCCTCATTACACAATATCCATTGAACATTGGAATGCACAGAATGGAAAGATTTCAAGATGTTTCTATTGCTCATTTGTTCTTGTTTTCATCCTTCAAAGAACAAATTGTGGAACAAAAAAAGACTTCTCTGAAATCGTCGTATTCTGGAAAAAGGTCTCCTCTCAAAACGAGACTGCTACGAGAGTGTACTAATAGAAAGCATTTGCTACAATGTCATTGAAAGCATGCTCATTGATAAAACAACTGTGCAAGTGTTTTTCATCCTAAGTGTTTCTAAGACTTTCGGAAGTGAAATGTATGGTAAATATATAGACGTATTATAATGGATTGGTATTTTTAAATTTTTAGAAGCCGGTACACATTCCAAAAGCTTGCCAGAAAAAGGGGAATTACAGAGGCTCAAGATTCCAATTTTTCTTAAACATGTTTCGTAATCTGGTTTTAATTATTATCCTGATAAAACCAGATGTCAGAGTTTCTTTGCAAACAGTCTTTATTTAATGACTAAAAATTTTAGAAATTATAGGACAAATTATAAAATTTTTATTCCTCTTGAGTACACCATACATCAAGAAAACAAAGAAATATATTTCAAACTTACTCTGATATCGTTCTTTTGTGACATTATCGACTTGGTTCGAGTCCTCTGGGGCTAACGTCATTATCAGTTGGTTCAGAATAAAAGCATATTTTTCCTGTTATTTGTAAGATGGTATTCACCTTTTTCAGTTCTCAATATCAGAATACAACTTTGACTTTTAGTTTGTGAATACTCACATCTTTCTCAAAAAATATTCCTGACACAAATACCTAACGTTTAGAATTTTATTGCAACACTTTACCAAGAGTATATTCAGGGCGCTTTAGGTGTCTTTACTATATGACTACTAAGTACATTTCAATGATATCTCTATCTCCGTCTTTATTTCTATCTAGGTAGTAACTTTTGTCTTGAGCACTGCTTCAACTTTTTATAATATAGAAATTTCAACGCCTAATAGGGTGACTGGTCTCTGATCCGACATCTCTTTGTTCCGAAGTCTCTATATTCCGACAATTCTATTTGAGGTCGGTGTTAGGGTAAGGGTTAGGTTAGAACCTAACCAAGTATCCCAATACTGACCTCAGTAAAGACTTGTCGGATATAGAAACGTCGCAACAAAGAAATGTCGGACCATAGAGGTGTTACCACCGAATACTGCAGTACCTCTGGTTTACGTAGTATACATCAGCAGGAACTGGTGACCCGGACTCTTTCTTTTATGTGGATTAAATGACTCGGGACTCGCAACCGTAGAGAAGATGAACTTGGTCTGGAATTATGCTACCACATTGATTAGGACAGGTGTTCGTGGCTAGAACTTGAAAGAAACAACTTTGACTTGGAGACTTAGATTCAGAGCAAGTGACTCGGATCAAGTAACTTTGACTTAAATCTAGGGCAAGCGACTTTGACTTAGATTAGGTGACTTCGACTTCGATTTTGACTCGAGGCAACTAATTTGAACTTGGAGAGGGTAATTCGGATACGAGACTAGGCGATACAGGTATTTGTTCAATTGAAATTCAGATGAGGTTTCTAACAGTCTGAGGCTCGTTTACCTAACCACGTAACGGGATCAGGCAAGGATGCATTGTTCCTTTTTCACTTCCAAGATGACTCGAGTTGTCCTAAGCAGTTACAGTGTTGGGTAAGTGTAAGGGACCAACACCCACAGTACGAAACTGACGGGCACCTGATTTTTCTTACAAGTCAAGATCACCCGCCCACGACTTGTCTTAGCCATCAGTGCGAAAATGATAAGTTTTCGACCTATCTCCCCTCAATGATCCCCTTAAGTCTGTTACATGACTGATCACTTGCACTAAACGTGAGGCCTCTTTGGCAAATAAATCGTCCGCTTCACTTTATTGCGCCTTTTGCTCATTCAATTTGCTACCACACTCGTTAATATGCGGAACAACTTTTGACAAGGTCACAAGTTTGGTCTAACGTTTTAATATAAATTTACTTGCTCCCCCTTTACACCATCGAGTACCTACATGTGGCAACTTAATCATTTATTCGGAAAAAATAATTGGTGAGAGAATGGTCATAGATAGAGCCAGCTTGATTTATTCATTGCTTCCCAGATTTCTAGCGATCTGGCAACACTTCTGATCAATTTGAAGATGCGATGTTTCACGGACTTGACAATCTTGGCAGGGAGTTGATACGTTTGTGTAATCTGCGAAGAACCTCTTATAGACTATAGCCATTCGATGTCTATTTCGTTTTGGAGTGGACTAAAGAAAAGTACTGACCGGTCAGAAGAAAGTCCCAAGAGGCACAAATCAGCTTGAGGTAAGACATTTTCTTTTGCTTTGTAAGTTTGATTTTTCGTTTTCGGTAGTTCCACACAGAGGTAAATCAAGCAACGATAATAGGGTACTTAGCGTTTACGGTCGGATGGTACAAATCGCCGAAGATAAACAGTCCACAGTTCGATTACCTGTCAACAGCAAACTTTAGACTTGTATACAATCCTGATGCTGCGGGCTGTAAGTAGTTGTGGTCGATTTGAAGTGTTTCTTATGTCATCAGCGATAACTAGGTTAAACATCAAACTTTTAAAATTGTTCGCGACATTTGAAGAGCTTCTTCTTGCTTTGGGAATTTTCTCTTTTCTTATTCTAAACAAAGAAACTTCTGTAACTGTTGAGGAGTACTATAACCATCACATTTTCACAATTACTGCTCAATTTTTACAGCTTAATGGCTAAACCTGTGTGCAGACACTCGTGAGTGGTTTGGCACGGTGGGGGATTGTCTGAGTGTTTCCACTCTTTAAATATGCTTGCCCCCATCAAGATAACATTAAAGAAAGAAATGATGGTTCCTTCACTGCTTTAGTTGTGGTTTTGCGCACTGTCCTCAACCCACAGTCGTCTGAAAATTGGGCAATGGGAAACTAAGCAACACACATGGCATTTGCTAGGGACAGTGGGTAGCTGGTTGTGGCTTATTTGAAATAAGTCAGAAAATACCATGAGTTCTATCATATGTAATACCATGACATATTACCGTACTTTGGGTGGTCAAATGCAAGGGCGGATCCAGGGGGGGGGGCAACTAGGGACAACTGCCCCCCCATGACCAGTCTAGCGCCCCTCAATACAAGAAAAATGCGCCCCCTGCGTCCTAAAAGTTAAGTAAAAACTGTCCGAAAAGTAAAAAAAAAAAAAAATCCGCCCTTGGTCAAATGTACTTTAATGTTTTACAAAGAGGCTGTCCTCGATGGTCAGATTAGCTTCCTTCCCAGGCTGCTGACAGGTGACACCATCATACTAGGTGTTGTTATTGCTGCATCATAGAAAGTTATATGTCTGTAGCATTATAATTCATCATAAAGACTTAATTTCTGACTTACAGCCATCATTCGGTTGCACGACAATGTAGAGTAGTTATAGCCAATTTGAATACATCCCAGCAGGCCTCGACCCTTCTCTGAGTTTAAGATATTATGCCTACTAGTGTCAAAGTCTCATAAGTCGGGCCAACAGATTTTGCTTTCAAAGGGATCAGAGAGTTGCCACTCTAGTGGCAACTGTCTGCCGGGATCATGCCCCATCTAGGGCCCAGAGGAGCAATTAAAGTGGAACTAAGCTGTAACCAACTGAGTGTGAGAGCTTTCGTAAAGGGATACTGTATACTTGTAACTGCAGGATGAGCTTGAACAAAACGTAGTACTCATCCCTTAGTAAACTTACTTGTATTCTTAATCTGGAAAATGGGTTTTTACTTGTACTCGTGGTATCGTACTCCACGGTTTTTGATTTCTTGTTGAAGGCAAAAGGAATCTATGTATCATTATGTATATGTGCGTGCGTGTGTATGCGTGTGTTTGTGATGGTTAGCTTGTAAACAGGGTATCTTAAGATAGGAACGATGGATACTTTCAATACTTAGTACATGGATTTAAAATATTGAAGGAAAGAAGTCTGTTGCTTTCGGTGGAGGACATAGGTTATGTCAGGTCACCAGAGGTCAAAAATCGAAAATCTTGGGAAAAATATTTCAAGGTAGGAAGCATCGATACTTTTCATGGATGACATATGAATGCGTTGTAGTCAAAGATGAACCCTATTGCCTTTGTAGGCTATGTGACCTCAGGTAAAACCAGTAAAACCATGGAAATTGCTTGTTTACACGATATCTCAAAATAGAAATGATGGCGGGGGACTTGCCATATTTGTTATATGGATTTGTCATATTAGGAGGAAGAACCCTATTGTCTTTGGTAAAAGTCAGAGGTCATGTGAAGTCACAGAGGTCAAAAACTAAACTTCATAAACACAATATCTCGACATAGGAATTTTAGATACTTTTCATAGAGCTACTTAGTATCTAAATGTATCATACTGGGAGGAAGAAATCTAATATTATATTTTTGGTAATGGTCAGACGTCATGTGAAGTCACCAGAGGACAAAAACCAAAAACACTGTAAACATGATATCTGAAGGTAGGAAGCATGGATACTTTTCATACTTGACGGGTGGATGCGTTATAGTCTGCAGATGAACTCTATTGTTTATCTGTTTAATACAGAGGTCAAAGGTTATCTGAGGTCCTAGGAAGTGAAATTACGAAAACCAAGGCAATTGCTTGTAAACGCTATAGCTCAAGATGTGAATGATGGATACCTTTCATATTTGATATAGGTTTGTCGTATTGAAAGGAAAAATTTTATTGATTGAAATAATTTGAAACTCCCGAAAGCGAAAAAGGACTGAAAAAATTCACAGGCAAGGAATCAATAAGCCTTTTGGCTTTCTGGTTAAAGTT
The DNA here is from genome assembly GCA_029531755.1 of Holothuria leucospilota. Lineage (NCBI taxonomy): Eukaryota > Metazoa > Echinodermata > Holothuroidea > Aspidochirotida > Holothuriidae > Holothuria > Holothuria leucospilota. The sequence goes on along the minus strand of CM055983.1, from coordinate 2,539,512 downwards.
AACCATTGGTACTAGGTCTGGGGGGGGGGGGTTCATTGCCAGAACATTCGTTACCTACTCATTAGCATGAAGGTGTACGTACTGTCACTTGGCATGCTTTACAAGTTAATGGGGAATAAAAGGCTTTGAGTCCAGCTGACCCCATTTCTTAGCCAGTTCCTTTTCCGGCGCTGTTTGGTCTATTTAATATGTAACATATCATGTTCGTGTGTAATAACCTTTTACATCATGTACTGTTAATACGTTAGGGCATTGTAATGAGCCCATTTCATTGTCTGACCAGACCGGTCGTTCAGTTGACGTACATGGTCAGAGGGTTGGCCGTAAAAGACATAAATCAGAAATTAATGGTACCATTAAAGTCGATTTTATCGTACCATCAGATCGAATTTAGGGTACCATTAATTTCAGCCAATGAAAAACCAACTTGAGGCTTAAATTAATGATACCATACATTCGAATTAATGGTACCATAAATTCGATTTAATGGTACCATAAATTTTATTCTATATTCCATAGTACCATATATTATTTAATGGTACTTTATATAAGAATTTATGGTACCATGTATTCGATTTAATAGTACCATTAAATGAAATTAATGATGCCATATATTCAATTTAATGGTAGCATATATTAATTTATGGTACCATGAAATGGAATTAATGGTTACATTTAATCAAATTAATGGTTAAACATAATTTAATTTATGGTACCATAAATTCGAGAAAAATCAACCAATGGCAGTCCGACTTTGCATTGGCATCCATCAACAAATATTCCACTCCTGCCAACAAATCTATTTTTGTTTTGTTGCAAGCCGGTAGGCCAGTCAACGTTTTTGTTACAAAATTTGAGATGTAGTTCCTTTTACCTGTACCTAAGCCGTGATCACATAGCCCTACTACTGAATTATAACCTAGCTTATGCCTTGGTATAGATGGTGAGAGCTGACCAGTGGAAACGATACCATTAGTCTGATTTAATGAAACCATCCACTCATTTTAATAGTACCATGAATTAATATATGGTCCATTAAATCAAATCTATGGTACAATTAATTCCATATAGGCCTTATGGTACCTTAAATTAATATATGCTGCCATTAAATCGAATATATGTTACCATTAATTCCATTAATAGTACCATTAAATAATATATGGTACCAGTAATTCCATTTAATGGTACCATTCAATAATACATGGTACCTCTAATTCCATTGAATGGTACCATTCAATAATAAATGGTACCATTAATTCCTTTTAATGGTACCATTAAATCAAATTTATGGTACCATTAAATTAATGGTAACATTAAATCGAACTTATGGTACCATTAATTCGAATATATGGTACCATTAATGTTAGTCCCAAGTTGCTTTTTGATTGGCTGAATTTAATGGTACCATAAAAACGACTTTAATGGTACCATGAATTCCTGATTTATGCCCGCTACGGCCAACCATAGACGTAGGCTATTACCATTCATACATAACACTAGTATACCGAAAACGATGGAGTCTTAAGTAATATTCATTTAAGGTACACTTTCGTGTACTCTCCTAGACTTCATTCCAAGTCCGCGTCCAGTTTCAGTCTATTTCAGGCTAATTACTTACTAGAGTCCGTTTTGCTGCACTCTGAATGGTGTTCCAGTACCGAATATAGCGCTAAGATGGAATATAGCGCTAAGAAAATGTTTTGGACCAATTTAATGTCAGCACAATTGTGTTGAAAATTTTCATAGCAGTACTGCATATGCTCACAATATAGGCTCGCAGAAACATTGGGTAATATTAATAGACCATATGACCTTAGCCACAGGGATCGCCATTTAATTGTAAGGTACAGAGGATAGATCAGTCCAATGAAGATTGTCCCACTCATGACTTCTCTCAAATTGTTGGTTTTACAATAGAAAAGGTTTTCCATGAGAACATTAAGGGGACATCTCTGAGAACATAATTTGCGCTAAAAACAAAAAAAAAAGACGGTTCCTAATGTTGGAGGAGGGGCATGCTGAACGAGAGGAGAGGGTACGAGTGAAACAGTTTGTCTTAAATGTTTCCTCTGTCATTGCATAAGTTACATGGCAAAGTGTACCAGCTGTACATACCGTTGAAAGAATAGTGTGTAACAGCAGCAAAGAGATCCAAGGACTAGTGTTAAAACAGTCTAAGACAACGTTAAGTGTTGAGATAAAATACCGAAACAATTATATGCACAGTGTCTTATTTGTACGTGGTTACGTAACTGAGAATTTACTCAATAGAGTCATGAAATGTTCCCAGCAACACAACGAATAATACTTTGTGGTGTGGAACTTTTATGGTTCGCCACTTTTTCAAGCTGTGATGTCTGCTTAACAGAGCTCGGTCGTTCTTATTCAACAACCCACTAAGTCTTAACGACATCGAATGGTCAACTGATTGTATAAGATGCCCATCACATGCAGTTACTTACGGATTACACTCCAAAGATACTTCACCTGTATGCCAGTCCAAGAAAATTACTGGCAGTACTTTAGCTAATTGCATATTGCAAACTTCCTAAAAATCAGTATCTGGGTGCAAAAAGCACCCTCCATATAATTAATTCTACGTGCATCCATAATTGATGGTATATTTGACACATTTTGAAGCATATTTATTACGCATGACGATCAATGGGGGGCCTGTTGTGCCCCTGAATCTGTCACTGCGTGATTAAGTAGACAATGATGATTTAGAATCGCAGTTGTCTTATTGCCCGATTTCAGATCGGTTTACCGTCCCACTGATTCATTCATAAAAACAATCAATAAAAACAGTCTCCAGCTTATGAAAGTGTCTCAGATTGAAAATTTCTGCAGTGTGCCTGGGAGAAATGTCTTTGTAATGCATATGCAAATGAAAATCACTCGATGGGAGAAATCGTCACCTAGTTGAAACTTGGAATACAGTCTATTAATAAGGTGAACATTCATACCCTCAAGGGCGTTTACACTACTACCCCTGAGCAAACACCTTTAAGGTGATCTTGTTAAGGCAACTGGAGAAAGACTGTCACAAGTTCACACCTCTTGTTTAATACAGTGATTTTTTTCTTCCTAATGGAAATTGAGTATACATCTGGAGCGGCATTATTAACACCGATGGGAGTAAGGAAACAATTTCCGCCACTTTGGTAATGGGGAAGCGTTGCAGGTTCTTCATAGGATGAAACCTTTCCTCTCACTCCTTTTTTGCATGATCAAGGCATATAACCATCAGACCATATATAAGTGTACGGAAGTACCTCCAGGATGGGAATGCAGGACTTTTGTTCGAAATTTTAAGACATGCTTTCTCGAAAACAACATTTTTTTTTCACCTGAATGGGGAGGGTGGCAATCCCCCTCCTTGTACGCCTATGAGTTTTTCCAACGTTTCATACCCCTTCCTTTAGACCCTTTCTTGTGACTTGGTGCATCCCACGTATAGGTCGAAAATACCACTGAACTATTTAAAACTGTAGGAAACATAACTTTTGCCTTGTCTCGTTTGTTTTACACAGTGAGCAAGAACAAATCAAAATTGTCATTTGTAAAGTGCTACTTTTTTCAACAATCTTTTGGTTGACTACGAATGCACTTTGAACTCAAACACGGATGTACCCTGTTGTTTGCCTCCTCTAACTGATAAGGTGTGATGGTAGCTTGCCGGTTGGTCTATTAAATATGTCAAGATTCATCACGTAGATCTTCTCATTTCGTGTAAACAAGAGTAAGCAGTTCCTCTCAGGAATTTAAACGTTGGCACATAGCTTAATCCGCACTCTTAATTAATGCTATTAACAGTAACGTTTCGTTGAACACTCACCTTGGAGCTGTCTCAAAGCCATGCAGCTGGAGGGACAGAGTTTGCCTGGAGAAACATGAATCCATAATGAAGCTGTGTGATTGAAACTGAAGTTCCAAAAACATATTAGGAAGCATAATTAAACACGGGGGCATTTGAATGCCTCCTAAAACCTTGTGTGTTTGAGCAAGACAGTAAAAAAGAATTTATTTAAATTTAATTTATCTACTCTAGAAAGGAAGATACCATTTGAGAATTAAAAAGTATCCCATTAGCATAGGTAAACTATAACGTTACTTTATCATCATTCACAGTTTAATAACTGACTTTGCGCGAGGTTGTTTCTGCAAAGATTTTCTCATAGTATCCAGATGACGTAGCTATGTCACAATTGCGCTGAAAGTCTGAGTAACAAAGCTGATAGGGCAAAGTTCCCCATTAAAACACAGTTAAAATTTTCCCGACTATGTTTACTTTTAGCTCCTCTTCTAATTTATGTTTGGCACTCCACAAAATAGGCCTATACCTGTAGTATTAAGCTTGCCCATAGTCAGGTTTGATTGAAGACACTGTGTTTAATACTAGAACCAGTGCTGTGGCCGGGTGGATGAAGGAGGTGGCACTTGAAGGGATGAAGCTTGGCAACCGCTAGGGCTCGATCCCGGCCGGGTCAAAGTAAGGTGGGTTTTTAATCCAAGAGCAATTTACGGTTTTTCCATCTAAACTCGTTTTTCAAAAGAAACCAAATTCGATATAAATTGTTGAGTTGGTTAACCATCCGACTTGAAGTTGTAAGTCATAAGCCATATAAGCTTCTCTCACATTTGTGGTCACCTAGCGTCGTAAAACAACTGCCCTTCAAGGCTTGAATTATTATTTTTATTTCTGTCCTTTTGTAATTTGAGCACTTTGTCTGTTCATGTAGTTTTAAGATGGTTATACTCTTTGGTCTGTTGTTCAGTGTAAGCTCCAATAAATAGGTCTATCTCACTTATCCGCATACGTCATGAACGAATCAGATTGGCTTACAAAATTAAGGTGTAGTTTAAATTTTCCAACATTATGTGCCAATCAAAAAGCAGCCATCATTCGTGAATTGTGGTTGCACCAGACCTTAAATGCATGTGGGATGAGTGGTCGGTCATTCCACACTTTTGCTAAGCACATCTGTCTGAAGATGATATGAAGCTGAAGGTCACTTAAATATTGAACTGTTGAACGAGATAAGGAAGATCACTGTCACACTTGCAGGGCATGAGGAAGATCACTGTTAAACTTGCACGGAATGAAGAAAATCACTGTTACACTTGAACGGAATAAGGAAGATTACTGTCACACGTGAATGGAATGAGGAATCGAGGTGAAAAACAGAAAAATCAGATAACAAGTGGAAAACAGGTGAAACTGAGAAAATTGGCGAGGAACTAAATCGACCTTATGCGTCATTTTGGAGGCAAAACAATGAATCACACTGTACACTTGACTTAAACTTCGCACACGTGTGAAGAAAACTTACGCGCTTATCTGATTGGTCCACAAATCAGGTGTCTGCATTTGTTGGTGTAACTTGCAATGATACGCGCTTGCCTCCAACCGAGGGCGTACTTTCTGCTCTGTGACGTCATGTGCGTAAGGTTTATAGCAGCAAATCGTCACTTTTTCACATTGCTGTGTGCATGGGATACTATAATATATGACTCTTTCGTGTGTTGGATTGGCTATGGTACTTATTCACATGAAGTTGACTCACAGTTGCAAAGCAAGAGAGAAGGTCAAAAGTGTTAAGTCTTTACTGATGTTCTGACGAGAGCAACCACGTCATCTTTCCTCGCGATGTAACTTTACACTTAGGCTAACCGATTGCTTTCTCATATAATTTCGAAACACACTGTGACGAGGTAGAATTAAAAAATCAGTCCTACTAACTTAAGACCATTACTTCCAAATGCTTCAGTGGACATACAGTGGGCCTAAGCCATCTGTTAATAGCCTTTTACTTTTTCTTCACCTAGACTATCTCAGTTGTTCAAGCAATATTATCTACCAAAAAGGAAGAGATTGACCAAGTTAGGACATAGGTTCCAGGCAATAAACTTTTTGGAGCAGTTTGATTTCAGGAGACACCATCTGCCTATCTCTCGTGTGTAAAGAACATAATCTTTAAGAGTATTGGCCTCGTGGTTTTTCACGTCTGTACATCATGACGGCTCCATCAATTAATGTAACCCTCTTACAATCGAAACTTGATGAGCCGTGAAGATACTTTGATGCTCTTGAAGAATAACAGTGCATACTTCACTTTTTTATGTGTTATGTCTGACAAAGAGACCCATTTGAGACCTTGAAATGTCTTTCCACATACACGGTGACAATTTTATCACTGGAACACTCTTCTAACATCAAAAAGTTGAAACATTTCAATTGAAAATCAAGGAGCTCGGGGTATGCTTGCAAGCAGGGGAATTTCAAGTTGTGATGTACAGCACGCTGTTTTGAAACTGGCAATTTTGTCTGCCAATTTTGGGTAATATCCTAGCAAAAACCTTGTTTTCTGAAAAGTTGAATTTGATAGTCAATAATGCCTTAACTTCAAAAAAACTTATTTATGGATTTCCTGTATTCTGGTTGGCTGACAAACATGTGAGACTAGTCGTTATCAGTGTTTTTAACTTACCTTTTTTGTATTTTGGCATAAAATAACCAATTTGGCTCAGGTTTTTCAAGGCTATGGCGATAAGTTGATGGGCAGAGTTGGCATACTGCAACATTTTGTCAGCTTTAGATTTCACGACGTAACTTGAAGTCTACAGGCCTGTGGCCTGTGGACAGCACTGCGTAGCATCGTCTACCTAATTTCGATGTGTGTGAATTACGGGGCCAATTATTTTATGCTTCCTTACTAAGTTCATGAAGTCCAATAAAGTTAAGTTAGCCACTTAGTCAACCTCAAAAACTGCCGTTGCTGTTCACCTCCAACTAAGTTTCATTGCCCAAAGCAAGTGTTTCCCACTGCTTATAAGACACTATAGTAGTGTGAACCCTTTTCGAACGATCTACTTCGTTGTTTTGCACAACCTGTATGTTGTAATTACTTAGAAAGTCTGAAGGTGTTGTCGCCAAGATAATCTAAAACGTGTTTACGAATTAAACATTTTTCTAAACTCATTTCTGTCGCAACTAAAATATCTGAATTATTGAACTCAGTATGCGGGTATACATATGCCAACTATGAGATCCGTCAAGATTAACCTTTATGATATATCGTGTTTACGAGATTTACATCTTACAACCTGTACTGACTCCAAATGCACTTCCCCATCCACCAAAAACAAAAGGTTTTTTGTAATTAGAATGTGTCATCCAAGTGTGAGGTACCTCTACTGAAAACAACACGGTATTTTTCTGAGTGTAATGTATCCACATTGTAAGTATGAAAAGCATTTATGATCTTAACTTGAGATATGGTGTTTCAGAGGTGTTCAGTTTTTGACCTCTGGTGACCTCACATGATCTCTGACCTCCACCAGAGCAATAGGGTTCTTCCTCTCAATATCAAAAATCTATATTTCAGGGGGTTAAGAAAAGATGACATAAACTGAAAACTAAGTCCTTGCATGGAGCACCAACTCTGGCCATGAGAATGGTAGACCGTGAAGTTTCCAAAACACTATCACCATACACGTTAATTGTGAGCTATTTTTAATTATAACATGTTCACAAAATCTTTGTCCATCTTAGGTAATTAAAACTGAAATTACTTATGAATTTGCCAGAGTTATGTTTGTAAGACATGGACCTCAGATGACCTTGGATCTCCACCAAAATCGATAGGGATCATTCTCTTAATATGACAAATTTATATAAGTATCCATCATTCCTATCTTGAAATATCGTGTTTATAATTGATCTCGGTTTTTGACCGTTTGTGACCTCAAATGACCTCTGACCACCCTAAAAAGAGAAAGGAACCTTACTAGCAAAATTTGGCATCTATATATCTAGTATGAAAAGCATCCATAATCTGCAAGTTTACAAGTTTTTCCTAGTTTCACCTCTGGTGACCTCAGACGACCTTCGATCTCCACCAAAACAGTACGGTTGTATCTCGTAATATGAAAAAGGGTGTGGAAGGGGATGCCCCCCTCCCACGATGGAAAAGCTTTTGTGTTTTTTAATGTGAAAATATGTGATTTGGTGCATACTTTATATGGTATTTTGCAGTGGCGTAGCTAGGATTTTTTTCCGGGGGAGGGGGGAGGGCAAGACCTAAAAATTTCCGAATTTTCATCTGAAAATATCCGAATTTTTTCTTCTTCTATACTACAACTCAAGTTGAATGGTTTACATTTCCCAAAGCGTATTACACCTACACAATATTATACATATGGATATGCATTTATGCAATGCGTACTTCACATACAATTGTAAATGTAGGTCCAAGCTCAATTTACCACTAGGGCTTTGTAGGGACGTTTGAGTTTGTAATAATAGCCGAGCGAAGCGAGGAGCGAATTTTTTTTTTTTTTACTTCTATTTGAAATTGAAGCCTCCAAATCCTTTATTTACCCAATTGTGTTGCATTAACTTAATGTTTTTTATTATTCTTTGTGATGGGAAGAAAATTATCTTTAAAGCGTTTTCCAAGTCAATAATTAAAGATATTTGTCAAGTCTAGTATCAAGGAATTCTTGACAATTTATTGTGATCCGTAAAGTGAAGGTCATGGTATAAATTATTTAGATCTAATACAGTGACCAGAATCTTAAAACTTGTATTCACTCATTATCTTCACAGAGTAGGAAAAGAAAACGATATTTATAAATAATAACCATATAATGTCTTATAGAAATAAATTCTGTTGAACAATTAAGTTTTATTTGAAGCCGAGCGTAGGCGAGGCAAAGAAAAATTTGACATATTTCACTACATGTTGCTATATTTTGCCATTTATAAGAATTATTAGATGCCAAGCATAGCGAGGCAAAAAAAAAATGATGATTTCATTACATTTTGCTGTATTTTGCCATATGTATAAGTTCTATTAGATGCCGAGCGTAGCGAGGCTTAGAAAAATTGATAGATTTTATTACATTTTCCTAAAGTTTCCTAAATATAAGGTTTATTATATGACGAGCGCAGCGAGGAAAAGAAAAATTTGATATATTTCACTACATTTTGCTATATTTTGCCATTTATAAGAATTATTAGATGCCGAGCATAGCGAGGCAAAGAAAAATGATGACTTCATTACATTTTGCTGTATTTTGCCATATGTATAGGTTCTATTAGATGCCGAGCGTAGCGAGGCTTAGAAAAATTGATATATTTTATTACATTTTCCTAAAGTTTCCTAAATATAAGGTTTATTAGAAATTTTCTAAATTTCCGAGTCACGGGGGCGACCGCCCCCTCTGCCCCCTGTAGCTACGCCAATGGTATTTTGTGTGCATAAGGAGACATATTATTATGTATTTTATGAAATACTTTGTAGGAATAGCCATATAGAAATCAAATACACACATATTGCTGGCAAATAATGTATCATTCTACAAGTATGCAGAATCACATAACAGCTTCCAACTATCAAGCCCTTTTTTGAAAAGGACGTGTCTTTCTATTGGCCCTTCCCTGTGTCCCCTCTTTGTGATGACTGACGATATCCTATTCTAATAAGAATTAGGATTCCAAACACTGGCATAGCCAGGATTCTTGTTTGCAGGGGGCCAACTGCGGGGCCTGATCGCCGGGCCTGGGGGAGGGTCTAAGGGGAGGGGTGTCCCCTCCCCTTTGAGAAAATTTCGTAAATTTAAGGTTGCTTAGATGCAAAATGGTACTATCTTTGGTTTATTTTTGGAGCTGATCGAATTCGTTTTCAACAGCCTTCCTGAAGCCCCCCCCCCGGCTACTTTTTTTTCGGCAGTTTTTCCGCAAAAATACCTGCGTTGAGTCAACAGAAACTTCCTTGGACTATTATGAAAATTTTCCTTTCCTTCATTGTGCATTATAAAAGGGCATCTAAGGCTGGCAAATGCCTGTATAGGACCTCCTGGAAGCTCTGGATCAATTATATAAATCGGGCAATGACGCAATGCTTATTACCTGACTTCCAAATAGTTATATAGATTATGATGCTAAGCACCTTACATCTATCGTATTTTTACTAATTTTGAACGAAAATCCAGACGAACAGCTTCCAGCAATGCAGAATCGGCAGGAGGGAGAGAATAGGCGCAGAAAGGTGATGTTAGACCACCCTGATAGGTGTAGCAAAAGGTGTGAAGGACTAACAAGCGCGTTTCAGCTTTTTCTTCGTTAAGTGTATTAGCAATCACCTTTCACATAATATTTGCAAATTAGATTGAAGGATCCCATATTGATGCGGGGCCCCTATACAGATGTTTGGAGATGTATCTCTGTTTTCGGAAGGTGTTGTGATCAGATTAGTTCCTTGTATAATCACCTTTTTGATGGTCATGAGATGGAGTGCAAACTGTGACGCATGCTCGCGAAGCGCGCCGAAATTCTTACGCCGAGACTCGTCGTACGTGTGTACTCATGCTCACATTTTGGCACATCTGCCTGCTCCTGGACTCATGAGAATGGATTTGTACTCATCCTTTTACGGCAATCGTCAACTATGAATGTCAAAGCTATTGATGTGAATGCAAACATTTGTACTCGTACTCAGGAAAAGGAAGTATGCTTGCACTCGTACTCGTACTTACACATCACTTTTACAGTCATGCCAATGCACACACTTTACAAGTCTGATAATGCTTCATATAAATATATATGTGTATATATATATATATATATATATAATATATATATATATATATATATATATATATATCCCCTGGCTCTTAAGAAGTCCATTGTTTACAGTCCATGTCTCAGACTAAAACGCATCTGTTCCCAGCCGGAGCAGTACCAACAAGAAATAATCAGTCTGACTCAGTATTTCCTTTCTGCTGGTTATCCACTCACCTTTATCAGACAGGCCATTGCTAAAGCTTCCACATTACGACGTGATGGCCTATTGAAATACAAGGTCAAATCCAACAGTTCACGCATTCCATTTGCTGCCCAATTTTACCCTCATATTTCTGCTCTTCCTAATAACTTAAAGAGAGAGTTTATCAGCCTTCGTGACGACACCCATCTTAAGGACCTTTTCTTGGAATCCCCCATCCTTACTTTTCGGCAACCACCCAACCTTAGATCCCTTCTCACTTCCTCAAAACTTCCCACCACAGAAACAGAGGACGGTTCAGGGGGCAACTATGGCTGCATGAAGCCGCGCTGCCATATTTGCAAACATATCACCACTGGCTCTCGGGTGCACATTAGTGGTGTTAAGCTCACATTACAACCCCCTCCCCTCACGTGCGATTCCAGTAATTTAGTTTATATTTTTCATTGTAATATTTGTCCCCATGGTATTTATGTAGGAGAAACTGGAACTCCGTTTCGCTTAAGGTTTAATTTCCATAAAAAATCCATTAGAGACAATAAACCAGGCTTTCCCGTGGCCCAACACTTTAATCTTCCTAATCACTCTATAGATAACTTACGATGCACCTTGATAGCTTCCAACTTTAATTTCCCCAGACAACGGAAACAATCTGAAATCCACTGGATTCTCAAATTTAAATCTAATGCGATCGGGTTAAACAGAGATTTGGGACCGCTAAGTAACTTTAAGTCTATTGCTTCCTTGTAATTCTGTTTCTATTATGTTGTTTTTCTGTTGCTCGCTTTTTGACCATACCCAGTTCTTCTTTGCTTGTAAATTTATAGTGTAGTCATTATACGCTGAAGAAGACCCCAGGGGAGTCGAAAATTTCGTTTAAATATTAAATCATTGTACTCCTCTTGTCAACAATGACATATTTCTTGTCTCTTTTTTGTTCGTATTATATATGGGAGTACACGCGGAATCTACTTTTAATATATGTATATATATTCTTAACAAAGTGAACCAGTCAATGGTAGAGTGCTCAACCTATGAAGGGAGCTTGAATATTGAAAGGTTGGGACTATAGGGTACTACAAGGTACATTCTACATCAGGCTTCTGAAGAGTGAGGACTTACCACACTGGGCCCTTACGAAACAGTGCTGTAAAGCTGCCTTGTAGTACCCTATAGCCCCAACCTTTTAATATATATATATATATATATATATATATATATATATATATATATATATATATATATATATATATATATATATATATATAAAACGTACCGTAACAATACTGTCTCTATGGTTCGGGGTTTTGTGACTTCATACTTATGCACTTGGGCTGTTTGCGTAGGGCTATGTCCAGTGGTCAGTGGAAAGCACAGGTTATTCCACACCGGAATCGTACATACGTTATCGTTTCGACACTGTTCGTGCCATATAGATTATCGTTTCACTACACGTTCCTCATAGATAATCGTTTTCACGGAGGTCTTTCCATATTGCTTATCTTTTCGACGCGGATAATCCCATACAGGTTATCAGGTTATCATTTAAGCAGAGATGATTCAGTAAAAGCTACAGAGTTGGCGTAGGTCATCCCATAGGGGTAAAATGCGGGAGGGGCTAGGGGCTGCGCCCCCTCTCATTTGGTACGAAAATTTGCTATTGTTTGGCAAAATATGTTCTATTTTTAGGGAAAATGCTTAAAAATTCGGGAAAAAGTGTTCAGCCGTCAATTGAAAGCCGTCCTGCTTGCGTATTGGTCATCCATATAGGATTTCATTTCTACCCAGGTCATCTCATCAAGGTTATCATTTCAGCAGAAGTGATCCCATGTAGGTTTTCGTAGCTGGCAGGTAACCCCATATATATAGGTCGTCGTTTCGCTAAACCAAAAACAAAAAAAAAAATCCATTTCCCATGCATGTATACCGAATTCAAACGTTTCCACTTAAGAACACTCCAAACTTTTCTCAGTCTACGCAGCCGTCTGCCAGCCGGGAGTGCGTTAGAAGAAAACACTTCTGCCCCGCAGGGTATTATCGATTATGGTAATGTCGAAAAACGTGTGATAATCTCAAATACCGATATATTACCTACTCAGCTCACGTTCGGGCTAGGTAAATACCACTGCAAATAGCAACTTAATAATTTAGTAAGCCGGCTTTGTAGTTACTAAGGCAGAACGGATTGTGATCACGGTTGAAATATACAGTGCCACGTATATACGTGAAAAGTCCGAGTTTATGAAAAACTTTGAAAATTGTGATTCGAAATATATTTTGAATTAAACTGGTTTATTTTTAAGGACGGAGCATCATGTATTCACTTATATTAACTTATTTTATATCCAGCTCAAAGTTTGGAATTGTAGGTTGCCTTAGTTGCTTACTGTCACATCAACATTGTTGATGCAGGATGAGTATGGTATTGAATACTGAAATATTTGTGAAGACTAGTCAGAGAGAGAGCACCCCATGCCAAACTAGAATGCGTCGTCCACTGAAACTCAATAGTCACTGATCATTGGACTAGCTAGACAGTGTTGAGATGACGTCATTCTGTAGATTTCCAGAGAACGGCATTTGAAGTTTTGAAGGACGCTTTGCGAAATTTACGTAAATCATGTACGTATGAAGTACGTATATGAATTGTAATAATGGCGTTAGAAACAACAACACTCTGGAATTTATCTCCGTTTTGTACTTTGTAACGAATTGTATCGTCAGTAAAGTGTTTTTTCCTGGTCAACTGAACTAAGCTAAGATCTAGAGATAGATCAAAAACAGGCCCAAAACATTCTAAACCAGACATATTGTTTATAAATACCAAAGGGTATGTACATTGCGCAAACATCTTCAACTTTAAGGGGGAAATGGAATTACCTTAGGGGAAAAATCAACATATCACGAAAAAATCAAATGTTAAGCTTTGTGTCAGTGCGTAGCTGCCTTGTATATGATGAAAAAAATATACATTATTGTGTAACTACTGTAACTGGAAGAGAGGGGTTCGTATTTTTAATTTTTTTAATTGGTACTTGAAACAGCAAAAGGGTTTATTCTTGTGGGAGATTGACAAAAATGACTTATAACTTATGTAGTAGGTAGAATAGTGGTGGAATAAGGGGGTTCGGTCACAGGACCGAGAATGGTATTTATAGGGGTCTTTTCATTGTGGGAAGATTTTCAATGCCTCAAAACTACCTGAACCAGTGATTCACAAACTTAGATTTGCCCACCTGGGTGAAAACTGTTTGACATCTACTCTCTTAAACCTTTAGAGTGAAAAGTCACTTTTTTAGAGTGAAATTAGGGACCAATCCAAATTTGAATTGAAAGATTTGAACACAAAAAGAGTCATTCTCACTCTTTTAGAGTGAATATTCAGTCTTGACTTTAGAGCTGTCCCTAAATTTTACTCCTTTGGATTAAGAGGATATCCCTTCACCAAGTATTTCAACACATCATGCATTTTTTTCAATCTCTTTTGTTTTACATACTGGTATGAAAGCGAGCATCATTAGTCACGCAACAATCAATGTTCATGTCAGCTGTCCGGCCCGGATGTGGGATTTTACGAAAGAAGGGTACTCAAAGAATGGTACTCAAAGCAGGGTACTCAAAGAAGGGTACTCAAAGAAGGGTACTCAAAGAAGGGTCCCCAAAGAAGGGTACTCAAAGAAGGGTACTCAAATTGTGAGAGTATGAAGAGTAAACATGTGAGATTGAAAAACCAGAAAACTCAAATGGTGGCCTCAGGTCTCCCTCCCCCATCTAGAAAATTTTGACATTGAACACTGCTGGATGAGAATTTCTGGCATCTCGCAATCAAAATAGATAAATAAATGGACATTGTTTTTTGTGGAATCGTATCATTACGCAATGTGAGTCCTCTGCAACTTTCAAAAGTTTAGTCAGTAATTATGATTATCGTGCAGGCTACCGAATATCGTTCACAATAACGGTGTGCATACAAACCACCCAAAACCGAGACCAAACCGAAACCTCCTGCAGTGAAACCAAAGTCGGTTTTGGGTGATCTCGGCAATCTTGGACCTACGGTTGGGTGGTCTAACCTGTCAAGAAACCGACGTGATTTTGGTTTCGGGTGGTCTGTCCTTATTTACCCATACAGACAAAAAAAAAAAACAGAAAAGACCGAAGATTCTGCTCATGTTAATTTATACTTTTTTGAAGACACGAATTACCGAAATACTAAAACCTTAGCTTATAGCCTCTGTGTACCGGAGAAAACTCTGTAAGAGGTCCACATGAATCTCCCGATTATATTTTTGTATTTTAAGCAGGAAATGGCCCTTCCCACAAGCCTTAAGTGCTGGCGATGACAACTGTGTGAGAATTTTTTTACTAGGTTTAAAAGAATACTATTAAATCACGTTAACTAAAAACAATTTCGAGCGTCCTAAAAACACTGACCTTAAAGCTTGAAGGCCTGAATTACTACAATGTCAACAGTGAACAGGAAAAAAAACACGGTACAAACTTGAAAAGGGGCACCAAAAGTCGATTTTAATCAGTGTGGGGAGGGTCGGGTTGGGTTGGCCCCTGACTACATGGAAACTCCGACACTATAAGCACATGCTTTGTGTGCATGGATATGTTCCTTTAACAGTTTAATAGCTGTCTTCCACAAGACGCGTACATAAATCCCTCTGTGCGCGTTTTCTATCTCCGGTAGGTGCGTACGTGTGCGCATTGGCACAAGCATGTAACGTGGTGCGTCGAGACCTTTTAGTTACTTCAACTTAGCATGAGTTTGGTTGTGTGATTCTGCTGTTACTGTGGGCATTGCAATAGGATTGACAGGTCACTGTTGATAAGGGCTGAGATTCACTGGAGAATGAAGGCTGCACATTATAAGTCCAAATGTTACTGTTATTCATTTGAAATTGGCTGACTTTGATGAATGTTGTTCAAAAAGAATTCCCTAAGTCTATGACAGTTCGAAGAAAGCGTGCCAAAGTACTGATACATATATAGAAGTCAGCGATAAAGTAAATTACTCTTTTAGCCATTAAATTGTCATCCATGACGTAAACTTTAGTCAGCACTCACTGCTACTTCTTGTTAACATTTAGCAGATAATTTACCTCCATTATAAGCAATAAAGATTTCGATGTGACTTGGTTTACTACTAAAGTACGATTCGTGGAAGAAAACACTAAGACCGCGGGTACAAATTTTATGTAAAGATATAAATAACATGTACATCAAACATAGCGCATTGTCGAAACGGTAAAAGATAAGGAACGTCTCGTGTTCATCACGATAGAACCTCAATGTCTTTAAAAACCGTAAAAAGAGAAATATTTATCTTAGATTTTACAGGGTGAATCATGTAAATCTCTATCACATTGTAGTGAAGTACCGAGGAAAGGTGATCCACCTTTGTAAATAACTTCCCAGCAGAAAAATTAGGTCTAATACAGCAAAGGTCTAAGGGATTCTTCTTTAGTTTACAAATCCCTAATTTTAGCACGACATGTTTGCACTGAGATGTTTGTAGTAAGATTATGTACGGTATTTGTGACACTGTCCTTCAAATAACTCTCGGTACCATCGGCGTTAGTTAAAGTGCAAGTGTATAGGCTGTGTGTTATGATCCTACGTGACGGTAATCAGTAACCTACCGTCTGTGAGAGCAGTGTCTAGTCAGTATCTTGAAAAAAAAAACCTGACAAACTCTATACGTTTTTGCCTTCGTGACACGTCATGGTGCGATGAATGCGGCTGGGCTTACCATTTGTGTACAACTACAAAATCGTAGTTAATCGTGTCGTAGTGGTGTGGTCAGGCTGTCGCAGAGGTACGAGGCGGATGGAGACAGGGTATCCGGGCAGAAAGTACGCTCATTATCGGGCACACATGTGATACCAAAATCACTAAAACTTTGCACAAAAGTTCTCATACTCCAATTGGAAGTGCTCCCGTACGCTTGAGTCCGACCGTGTAGGTTTGAACATGTTCAACACTTTTTTGCATGGTATAGTCAAGAAACTGCCACTCTAACAGTGGCAGCTCCCTGGTATAGTATTGCACCACAGACAAGTGCACGAGATCGTGTCGTGGTATGTAGCTGTCCTATCTAGCCTTATCGTGGGCAAATTGTACCGTATTTTGCCTGGCTAAACATCTTTTTGCCCACCAGCAGTGGGGTTGTACCGTAAGTAAAGATGAATTTCTTTGTTCCCGGTACTTTGTCACAAGCAGATTTTCCACCTATCTTCGTAACAGGTGTTGAATATGTACGCCTCTTTTCACATAAATATGGCAGCCAAAATAGGTGCAGGGGTAACACACGTTTGCCGGGTGGGCAAATTATCCACTGCCATCGGAACTAGAAGGGGGATGGGTTGGGGAGCGCAGCCTCAATAATTTTCAGTTTAAAAGTTGTTATCTTATAACGTTTAAAATGATCAAAGAACATCTCAAAACTCAGGTGTTGAATGGTTTAGTCCCCCAGTTTGGAAACGTTCCGGTGGTACTGGGATAAGTCTTGAAGAAATCAAATTTCAGTTCAGCCCAATAGGCATATATCATATTAGTACTTGCTAAGAAAAGATTGATGTACGGAAGTCCATATAAGGTTGAGTGCGAGTGGGAACTATATCATTATGCTGATGTTTCCATTGTAATAATTTATTTCAAAATGTCGATCTAAGAATGCAATTTGTAAAACATAGACAAGAATGTTCATAAGTGAACCGAACTGCGTGTTCGATGAAAGTTGACTATGTCTACATAGCCTATTTTCTTGACGTTATTGTATACAAAATATAACTACACCTGCTAATGTTGCTTCTTTTTATGGTTATAGAATTATCTGATTTTTGTTATAACATCTAGTCCTCCTTCAGATGAACCTTAGTTTAAAGCGTTTCAAAACATAATTTTCCTGACAGAAGTAAGTTTGGAACTTTCTTTCATTTTTCTTTCGTTCAAACATCCATAATTTTGTTTCACAAAATGAAGAGATTGTTCCAATCAACCTAGTGACTGACTTGGGGAATGACTAAAGTTGATGCACATTAGCATAAGCACTGGTATGAAAACCGGGAAACATAAAAAACTTTCCACGAATGACAATCGATCGAGAGGATGAAATATCACTCTTCCCTTTCATCTGATAAATAAAACGACCCTTAAAGTAGGAGGAATTCTTAAAGAGTTCTGTCACTTTAACGGAAGTGCAAATCACATGCTAATGGTCGAAGTGTTTATGGAAATATAAAAGATGATAAAATTCAAAAAGCTTCAAAGTAGTAATAACGTTTTAATCATTAGTGTTTCGAGATTAATTTTCATCAAATCACAGAAAAGTGTATCCTGTGTTTATGTTAGCAGAAGGTTTCGTTCCCGTGGTAAATTTTACACAAAATACCACTAAGAACACTGAAAAGAGATAACATTCTCATTATTATAGAGTCCCTTAAAATTTGGAAGACGTGATGAAAGCGCTTTAAGAAAAGGAAGCGTAAATCAATATAAGGATGGAATAACAACCTTGGTGACTGTATGACCATTTTTCTCATCTTAAAGGGTTTTTTTTACCTCAACTGCCGACCATAGCTTAGGTTTCCTTCACTATCAAGTTAACATACAAAGTCACGCTTTCCGTGCTGGTGTGCATGGTCATCAACCTTCAAAAGAAGAAAATAAAAAGTGCCACCAAAAGCTAGCGATAATTTCCTCTGGAGACTTTTTCTTTAGGAAGAAAGTTGAAAATTATCTCATAAAGGTCACACAAGTTGTCATCGTAGAACTAATGTATAGTATTTATGGGTGAAAAGGTAGAGAATCTATGGTAACACAACATGAAACTTACTAGCTATAATAATCATACGTCAATAATAAGACAAAGAACAGGTGTAATTAAGAATCAATGGACCATGGTTTAAAAACGATCTGCTTATAATATCTCTTATCATTAGACAGTGAGTTATGGTTTCGTCTGGCACCAATCGTTCTAGCTTAAACAGTACCCACAGTGGAAGTTAACAGTCCCAGAGTTTTTGAAGGTGGGGGATGAGATTCTTGTAAGGAATTTGTTACATATTTTCAAACTGTGAATTTGCCATTGACCCTTTAATCCTGTTTATCATTCTCTCATGCCTTCAACCGTGAAACCTCTTTTATTTCAACACCCTTCGTCTATGGCTATCTATCTTGCAAAGCAGAAAGAGACACAAATATATATTCTCCAACCTGCTTCCTAGCTGTTATGGAAATCGCACGCGCACAGTTACTTGATCCTTTGGTATCGGCCACAGGGCGGGAGGCTAGTTTTTTTTTCGTAGGATGGAAATGGAAAAATCGGTTTTTCAAATTTTTTTATATTTGTTTCAAAATCATGGTCAGGGTTAGGTTTAAGGTTAGGTTTACGTGGACAAGGGATATTTGACCTGTTCTTTTATAATCCGGTGTCAGAATTACAAAAAAAAATGGTGGAAAAGCTGTTATTTTTGAATTAGGGGTGTGGCCAATTTCCAAGAAGCTGATTCATCCATTGGCATGATTCTTCCATTTCCATCCTACGAAAATAAAAACTTCGCGGGCGGGAGGGGTCTGTAAACCCCTTCAAACAAGATATTCCCCTGAAAATTCGTCAATATGCAAGTGAGTTCGTTTGAGGAGAGTCAGAAGTTCATTAGAAGCCCAGTTTCAGGTACTTAGACTAACAATATAGTTCTATGAAGTAGCCTATAGGAAAAGTAAACTCACCACCCACTGACAAAGTAAAAATCCCTGGACATAAAGTTTTGTCCCAGTGCTAGCTCTGTTATGCATCTAAGTACAGTACCGTTACTTTTGTCAAAATTCTCAAAGGTTTTGTGGATTCAACAGTACAAACTTTCATTATTGTTGATTTTTTGTTCAGCAATGGCTGTTACAGCCTCAAACCCCAGGCCCGTAGGGGACATGGAGAGGCGTCCCTCGTAGAAAGGTTTTCGCCCATAGAAAATCAAGAAAATGATATTGTATTTATACATTTTAACATACACTCTAAAAAAAGTTAGGTAAAAGTTTTATCAACGCTGCATGGGCACGTACGTGAAAATGCTGAAATGGTAAAGTTGACCCAATAATTGGTGATTAATGGGTTAAACGAGAGTCTAGTTACCACAATTAGTTGGGTATTCATCGTCTGGGTAAACCCATTAATAAACAGTAATTGGGCAAACTTTACCTAGTTTTCGTATTTTCACATACGTGTCCAGTGTTGGTGAAGTTTTTACCCACCTTTCTTTAGAGTGTATCTTCCCCCTAAAAATATTTCCGCCCTTGGCACTTATGTCTCCCCTCCTACTTCGGTAGCTTGTTTGGCTACGGGTCTTCATCTTCCGCAGTTATTGATCTCCTTCACTTTTGACCGATGACAGCTGGTTCTGACTGAGTTGAAACCACAACACTCCCTAACCCAGGTATATCAATATCAAACACATTGACAGGTTCAGTTGTTTTAACCTTAGAGATATTCTTACAGAAAATCTTTTGTTACTTAAATGTTTCTAAAAACTTCAACCTGTTATATTTAACATCAGTAGTTAGTCAAATAATTACAAGAGCAGGCCTGTTTATCTCGTTCTCCATCGAAACCGATCGTCTCTTAGCCTTTTGGCCAAGATAATGTGCAGTATCTGTTCTTTTCCTCCAGTCTAGAGAGGAACAACTTAAGACAGGTCTAACCTAAGACAGGCCCATGGTGTCCGGATCGCGTAGTTTTTTTTCCCAGGACGAGTCAGGGAAAATCTGGCCAATGGACCAATCAGCTTCTTGGAAATAGGCCACACCTCTAATTCCAAAACGCCGGATTATGAAAGAACGGGCCAGATAACCCCAATCCACGTAACCCTAGCCTAAATCTAACCCTAACCTTCATTTTGAAACAGATTTAAAATTTTTTGAAAACTCGATTTGCCCACGTTCGTCCTGGGGAAAAAAATAATGCGTCCGGGTCTGAAAATCAATAGGTTGGTCACGTTAAATTTGGTGTTGCTTCTTAGGGGGCGCAGCTACTTCAGGGGTAATGTTTGGTTTTCGTCTTCTGACTGCAGTTACTGGAATTCGAGAGAAGGTACACTTTAATTTACGTAAACGTTATCGCGGACGAACTTATAATTCCATTGTTTCGTCTGGCATACTTGAATCACACTGAGACAAAAATGTTGAAATTGCTTCTTTGCTAACATTATTTGGAATGCTATCAATCAAAACGGTTTCTAGATTTTCGTCAATTTTAATCAATTTGTCAGTACTTTCCCATCTGTCCTGACTTCAATTATAGATTGAAGCAAAGCAGCTAGAGTTAATCTGTTTAATAGATTAACTCGTTTGCCGGAATAAGGAAAAGTTCTAAGTCTCTAGCCAACAGAACACGGGGAACTAGGTTCGATATCATTACGGAGTGGTGGTAATGTAGTAGACTTCGCCAGCACGTAGAATAGGCCTAAGTACATACAGCAAAGCTAAGAAAATCCAGAAAACCACCCAATTCTCCTAGCTGGTGCTGTCGTAACCTGAGAAAACAATTGAAGCTAACATACGGTGTTATAACTTAATAAAATGTATCTTTTGTGAATAAGAAAGAAATTATTTATTGAAATGGCGCCCCAAATGCTAGCATTACGTGTTATTGCTAAGTTTGCATCACTTGATAATAGCTAGGCTTATACATGTTACGTGAACTAACGTGGGGTCAACAACCGTGAAATGAGAAGCGCAGTGTAACGTTTTTACTTTAATTCATACCCTATCAATCTAATAAAATTCGAGATTCTTTTTTCTCTAGCAATTTGGTCCATGTCCACAAAAGCTCAACGAAGTGTTTCAAAGCCGTTTGATGAAACTCGCAAATAATTGAAGAATGAAGAGTTCGTAAAGCGGTATGCAACGTAAAATGAATTCCGATGGATCCCTATTATTAACTTAGCTTTCCCCGAGCCCCTGGTTCGATTCCAAAGTAAATTACATGTGACTTCTGTTTCCCCAACTACTCTGTCTAATCCATTTTAGATGTCTCGCAAAATGAACACTGCATCGATAGATGGACTTTTTGTTTGTCGGAGCTTGAGCTAAAATGAAAGTTCGGAACGATCAACTCTGAAATTGAACAAGCAGCTTTAAAGATACTTTTCAAAGACGAAAATCTGAGCCGATTATTTGTCTTCATTCTATATGTTACTTGTATGAGAAATTAATGGAGAGTGTTTAAAAGTAAGCGAAAGTATGATTTGGGTTTTTTTAAGAGAGTGTGCATGTCACAGACCCAAATTAGAATAAAGATATGGTTAAACACCAATAGATCTCTCGTGAAATATATAACTCGGAATCTAAAAATTTAATAAATACCGAATAACTGAAGATAACTTTTTTCTATATAGAAAAGATTGCAGTCTTCCAACTTTTGTTTCAATTACAAAAAAAAGCTGGGCATCAGTCATAGAGTCATATGATTTAGTAAGATAATCAAAAAATTGAGCTTAATTTTCTTTTTTTTTCTGCTAAAATATTTTTTCTATAGATTTCGTTTTCTATTGCTTCAGTTCCTGAAACTGACGATATTTTGTCCCTTAATACAAGTTTTTACGGAGCATTTTCAGCTTTCTAAAAATACTTTTCTCATGCACCTCAAAAGCAAAGAAGAAAAGGGAAGCTTCCGGACAGAAATCTATTACGATAAAATATGAATGTCAAAATGAGTATTTCACTTCTACAAGTAAAATTTCTCTTAAAATAAGATGGAAAATCGCTTTATAGCTTTAGGGAATCTTTTGAAGGTTGTCCATATGTAGAACTGTGAATAAAACCTGTCAAAGTCTGTGTCGTTAAATCCCAAATCGTCGATTGTATCTCCCATGTTTTGAAAGTTAATTCTCATACGGAAAATGATTCTCTCAAAACACAATTGTCATGAGACAGTGAGGTAATTCGATCGACAGTTTTAATGTTCAGTGTAACTGACGTGTCATAATTAAAGAATGATCACCGGATAGGATAGCTTTTTGAGAAAAGATCTCGATTGTTATCATAAATTAATTCTCTCGAGACATTTTTGAGATAAACAATATATTTGCAACTCGTTTATCAGTCGCTGCGTTTGAGCGGTTTTGCGTGTAAACAGTAAACAAACGTGACAATATAAATGCCCTTGGATCTGCTTTTATGAAATATGTGCAAAGTTGGGAGACACCGTGTACCTGGATGGGAGGGGGATGTAAACATGTTGCACCGGTGCATTACTTTATGTTTATTTACCTAAAATACACTCTTAAATTTTATCTCCGCACTTTTCACAACGTCATGTGATGCGAGCAAGATAGAAGAAAGGCATTTAATTGTAGATCTCGCCACCGTGCACCCAATCTCACAACACCCTGCACCCTATCTCACAACACCCGGTCCGTTACGCCACTGACAGATTGATTATACGTTAACATACAAAAATAACAAGTGAAATGCCAACAATGAAAATGGCACTTTCAAATTGAGGCATGGTAGAAAATTATGTAAAGAACGGTAGATTTTACTTCCCCAAAATTGTTTAAACCAGAATCTGCAGTTCCACGAATCTGAGCCATTTTTCGACAAAAGTTAAACATGATTACCAAGTAACTTGCATCTTACAACTCTTTGCCCGGGTCCTTGGTGATGTTTTAAACTTTCCAAATCAAAATAAAGTCCACTTTGCTATAAACTTCCTCTGAACGAGGAAGCGCTATTTACAGATAATTTTAATTCAATACCGGCATCAAAGGTTTGATCTCATTTTGGGAGGCCATGGTCAAGCCAGATGGTTCAATTCACATTCATCTGTAAAATTTTTATCACGTGACCCACAATTCATCAGCATCTGCTCTTTGGGCAGACGCTAGATCGATCAATGCACCAGTTTATTAAACCAAATCACTGACAACTCCTCCACGAAACCTCGGTTTGTCCTCTTAAAATAAACATAGCAGGAGTTAACGTACCAACACGAACCTGTTTCTGTGTATTGAAGGTCCTCTAAAATTTTTCAACAAGCTATAAGTAAGAGACTAGACTAGAATATGTAACCCCGTGGTTTAAGCAACAACTTCACACTTTACAAAGAGGACTACGGAAACGACGCTGCCTATCATGACGTAATTAATCACCACGGTGTCATACGTATTTAACATTATCTCAGCTGATCCTTCAAATTATTTGTTAGTGCAAACATGGTCAATTAAATGACTCAAGTAATTATATATTGTTGCTGACTTTAACAGGTAGGGGTAAGTCGGAGTAGTTCCTCCCAGCATACGAAATTGTAATGGGCCCCCTAATGATACAGTCAGCCCCCCCCAGTCAGCTCCCCCATAGCTCCCCCCATCTGTTCCTTAGATAGAGTATTCTGGTTCGTGCCTTTATCCTGATAAGTGATATCTACCCTCCAGCTACGACTTTTACGTCTAAAATTACCGTTTAGTGTAGAGCAAGACTTAAATACGATGCTCATCTAGAGTTGACATTTCTGTAAATTTCTCTCTAATAGATGATAAAAGTTTGTTTAATAATTTTCCCTTTTCCGCAAATATAATATATTTGAATCATTAAGCGTAATGAAGAACACTTCCTTTAACCGACCACCTACAACCAAGTTGAACTTCTACAAATTCCCTCCACAAAGAGGGTAGGCAATTCATTCCATCTTTCGTTCATCAACATATTCTAGAATTAAGCTGCAAAGTTGGCTAGGAGCATTTCCATAAATACATGTAGGTAATTTTTTGATCCATTAAAGATTTATGAAGCGTAAAAGCGATATCTTTACTAAATTAGCTATTTTGACATTGTCAATGTTTATTTCGGTTACTTAGGTTTCTTACCGTTACCAAGAAAAGATAAATTCTCTAAGTCTTCTGAAGTTTACATCACAATCCTCCTTGCATATGTTCTTGCATATAAATCTAAGATATTTATTTTCTATGACGCATATGCAGAGGAGACCCATTAGCAAACATAACAATGGGGACAGAGTAGGGAGCAACTTTTACTAAACGGTGCTTCACAGACTGTTCTCTCTTGATAAAGGTGGAAGAAGCACTTCTCACCTCCCATTGTTTTCTAAGTTTTCTGACTGTGTTTACAAGATGATGCTTGCGTTATAGGCTACCAGCTTTTTAAACTTTTTGTTTGTTCTAGTATCCTGTCTATACTTTAACTGAACCTCTGAATTGTATTTGTATTTGTGTGAACAGAATGAATGAATGAATGAATGAATGGATGAATGAATGAATGAATGGATGAATGAATGGATGGATGGATGGATGGATGAATGGATGAATGAATGGATGGATGAATGAATGAATGAATGAATGAATGAATGAATGAATGAATGAATGCACGGATGAATGAATGGATGGATGGATGGATGAATGAATGATATTTGCGTTGGTGGGATAAAGCACCCCCCATTCCCCTTACACCCTTGATGATATTTCCAGGATGTTTCATCTTTCTTTGTTTGCTCATATGTTATAAACAATAGCAGATAACATTGATCATGTTGTATTGACTATACAGCAAAGGGCGACATGACAGTTAACTTATACTTAAAGTATTGGTTACGAACAAAGAGAGCATACCATTCCAAATCATAGAGATGTTTCATGCAACGTCAGCGTGTTTCTGATTGCCTTGCTTCCTGAACAGCTCATGCGCAGTAAGATTGTCCAAGGTTTGCACCCACATGTGGACCCTAAATTCTCTTGTGATACAGTGGACGTTTAACGAGTAAAATGTCCGACCAACGGGCGAAGCGGTGACGTCGGTGAAGTTTCTCTATAAGTTCCGAATTATCCGTAAGACATTTCATGAGAAAAATAGCATATACGTTCTGACACTATTTCCAGCCAAGGTCCCAGCCAAGTAAATGTCGCCTCCGACTTTGTCATGTAAATATCTCATCGTGTAACCCTTAATGTTTTTCTTTGCCAGAAATATTTCGGATGGTTTCATCTTTCTCAATGTTCTGCTTCCGACGAATGATTGATAAGTTATGACAAGTGTAAGCTCCGATTAGGAATTTTCCTCACACACAAAACTTAGGTGAATCTATAAAGCTCTACATCTCAAGGTTTAGGAAACTCATTCTGCTCGCAGCATCTTTCAGGGGTATTGAAAAGGTTATAGAAGGTCAAGGTCAAGTTCTTTTGCAAATTTCAGTACAAATTATGAGTCAATTTTGTAGTTACTATCTTTACAAGAGGGAGCAATGGGGCTTAATCTGTTTCATTGAAGTCGACACTATTTTTTCCATTAGAACGGTTGCCATAGTTACTTCATGTTTTTGTATCTTGTATGGTGATCGTCAAGGGCTGAAGGCATCTCTCGATTTCAGCGCTTTTTCTTTCTGGATACAACGCAAGGTGCTTTTATGTCTAGTAAATGAGTTTGATAAAGACACAAGGGATGTGAAACTTTTAGCGAAAAGGCTAAATGTTACAAACAAAAAATTTATAATAGAATATCTGAATTGTTTCATGCGAAATACAATGCTGGGTCTGTTAAGATCAATAAGGTCAAGCGTATGTATTGACAACAACTGCTGCTAAAAGTTGTCAACTACTTCTTTCGTTTACTAACAGATTTGTACATTTGATTTCAAAAGATAAGTCAAGGGTCAACATGACTTTTGATGATTTGTTTATTTCAAATACTGAGGAAACTTTTATTCAAGTCACTTGTTTTTCTCTCTCGAGATATCAAAAGTTTTCTTTTCTTCAGTCTATTGTGTTGACCTAGGGTGAGTTAAAGTTGCTAGTTTGTCCTACAGAAATAAAAAAAAAAATGCAAAAACTTTATTGCTTAGGATGTTTCCATAGTATGAATGCACCAAAGTTTTATAGGTATTAGTATAAGTATTAGTTTAGATGTAGTCAAAATTTTAGAGAAAAAAAACCTCGCTCATCAATATGAAGCAATGACATCACACCTGTTTGATTCAAGTTAACGTTCCGCAGAAAATGTGATCACGTCAACTAACTTTTTTAATCGAAAACCCACCATGGATATTTAGTCATAGTTTCAGCAGGATGTACCTGTTCCAAGTATCAAATTTGGTTCTAGAATATTCACTCAATTGTAAATGTGAGATTAGCTCTGACGATCACAAATTCATGCTTCGTGTAAACGCCCCTAATTCTATGTACTTCATAAACTTGACGACAGGCGACAGTTATATAAATCGCTTATTTAGGAGGACTTTTAGGTTCACATTAACTCAGACTGAATACACATTCCAGACAAATGTACACAACTTAACGATTTCTGGAGTACTTTGTTACTATCGTTTGAACCCATTTATATGACCATTAAGGAACTTGAACATTTTCACAAATAGCACTAGACAATCATAAGGGCGTTATCGTTGTGCAAAGGTCGAGAGGTTCGAATATACGTTGAAGTCTCAAATCAAGCGTGAGTCCTTACTCAGTTTTGAACCGAGCTCCGAACAAAAACATATCACTTCGTACACAACAATTATTGCATTTAAACAGTGGCGGGACGAGATTGTCTTTTAGGAAGGGATACTGATCTTCAGTTTCCTTGCGTGATTTATGATATAAACATATGAAGACTTAACGAGTAATTGTAGCAAGTTAATCATGTCAATCTCCAGATTTGTTTGGAATAACACTATGGTTACTTCATTACCACTTAAGGTAGCACTTTGACCCTCCTGTGGAAAGAAGTTGCCTATAAGAATGCAAGAACTGATCACTCTTTCTGGATCAGAATCCCGACCTATTGATATTGAGAGGTGAGAGGTTCAATCATGTTGAATGAAATAAACCGTTGGAAAACATAAACTCTCCACTTGCTCAGATTTGTAATTTTTGTGCAATATATCATGAGTAAAATGGTTGTAAGGACAAATATGTAGGCTAAACTAATCACCGCCTTGCCTAACTTTGTGATAATGTTCCTTATCGTAAGTATATGCTTGTTATGAGCGAATACACTTTACCAGTCGAGATGAGCTGCTTTGTTAATATCTATTTTATATTTCTCAGATCTTGTAAATTCCTCATTTGAAAAGGCGAATCATCAGGACGGATATAACATACTTTGATAAAAGGGGGGGGGGCTTGTAAACCTACCGTTTAAATGAATGACTTAGTATTCGCAGTCGGGCGCGTAAAATACATAGAAAAATTTATCATCTAATGCTGTTTTAGGTTACTGGGGGATCAGAACAGAAATTTCTTCTTGTGCCAACAAAAAGGAAAAAGAAACACAATTGCCAGGTTTCATATCCGAAATTAAAACCTCGACAGGACAAAGTCAACTGTAAGATGGAGTAGAAAGTTTGCAGTTAGGATGTTTAATGTATAGTGGACGAATGGAAAAAGAAGTAATTATAAGAAAAATATAAATTAATGAGGACAATACAACTTACATGGAAATGGTTTTAATCCTAGTTTATTCCTCTATAATTTCTAACACTTCCTTCCAAAGAAAAGTTTAACATTGTAAAGGAAATTATCTGTTTGGTGAGAATAACCAATGTTGTATGTACAACGAGACTTGTTTAGAAAACAAGACCTTGCTTTGATATTACTATTCTCTTATAGTCTCGCACCCTACTCACATTAGTGTGATGTAAAACCGTAAATTCGGATGAATATTTACCATCAGAGGCGGTCACTGGATAATATTAAAAGGCGGGTCGTTCCCATACAAGTGAGCAACGGCTAAATTATAACTTTCATAAGAATTTTTTGAATGAAAATGTGTTACGCGAAACAATAGCTCTAAGAAGGATAGTAATCAGTCTATGGAATAAAAATTAAATATAAAAAGAAATTGATGAAATATTGCAAATCTAGCTGTATATTGTACGATTGTACTGAAGATTCTCAAGCCTGCTAGTGTGCTGAGAAGGGTCCAAACCGCCCATAATCCCCTTTTAACATGATATTCAAAATTGTTCACTCCTGCAAAGTTTTCATATAATGTTATTTTTCCAGGCAATTAACTTCAACAGTGGTCTTTTGTTTCATGATGGATATGCAGGGCATGAGTGTAGGATGCTGTAATCGACTAGGGGGATGAAAGATGTTTCGGACCCACGGCCTGGAGGAGGGGGTGTTCCCCTGCCCTTCGGAAATTTTTTTGGATATTTGAGGGTCCTTAGATGTAATTTGGCCCCTCATTTTGAACAATTTTTAAAGAGAATTACTGCAAACTTTTGACTTTTTTTACAGTGGGAACAAATAAGGGGTTTTCGTCCTTGAATTGAGGGGGCGTAAGAACTTCCGCCCCACTAAATTTGAGACCGGGGTAGTCCCCCTCAGCCCCTGTTTTATACGCTTATGATTTAGGGTGTAAGATTGCCTGTTGTTTCTTACCAATTTCTTATGTGTTTTTCCGCCGATGGACAGATCCACCACGTCACAGTTACTTTTCGGTCTTATCCAAGATAGCTTGGAGTTTGTGACGAACCCGCACTGTAGGGTCAGTGTTATGAATATAGCCGATCAGGTGATGTCAAATTTCGCAAGCAGTTTAAGTGGCGTTAGTACGTGAACAGTGTGTAGCAATCATGAGTAGTGATTACAACCCGGAACTAGGACACCATGTTAATTGCATGTTATCCTCTTGTGTGTCGATTTTTTTTTTTTGTTCGGTTGGCTTAAAGGTGATAAATTCGTCCAGATGCAACTTTTTGGGAACAAATCATCTTTTTACTAGTTTTATATTAGACCTTCAATGAAACGTGCGTTATTATTAATTCGTTTCGTTGACTTCAATTTCCGGGCCTCTAAAAATATGAAAAATTAAAGGAATTAAGGCCAAATATTCACCTGCAACATCTTCCCTTCAGTGACGGCAGTACTGATAACACGAATTTAGGTTTACGGATGAAGGCTAGATGAGATCTGGTAGTGTTCGATGTCAGGGCACCTCTAATATGTCAAATTTGTTACTAAAAATACGCTCTTGAATTTGATTCTTTTATTCCTAACAGCCTAAGGAACTTATAATTACTTTGAAAGGAATGTACGTAGGCCTACTGATCGTAGTAAGAATAGAATGCAACCTCATGTTCTAACGGAGATGACCCAGGGCATTACACAATATTCCTGTGAAGGACTACATACGTTCAACGGGTTAGAATGATGGAATGCGATACTAAACTTGCACCGCAAAAGATTGTCCAGTATTTCAAATTTTACAAAACCATTCTAAGGTGAAGTTTATGCATGTTGTGACCTTTCGATAAATATCACATAGTAAGATACGTAACCTAGATAAGGTACGTTAGCAAGAACTTGCCAGCTTTTGTTTAAGGTCAATGTTTTAAAGGAAGGACGGGCAGAAGAAACGGCCTTTAACTTTTTAAGAGACACGGCAAAAACTCCCAACCATACAGCTTCTATTAAATAAAGGAACAGTTTCTAGAAGCTGTAATCACTTTCACAGAAAGCAAGACGAATGAAGGGATTCTAGCATGCGCCGGTTAGACATATCAAATTTAAATGAAGCGTTAATTTTGGGACGTCACTTTTAATAAGTTTGTTTCGATAAGATGGCCCTAAAGGAAAGTTTTTCATCCGTTTGGTTCATTTGCATGTGACATTTTGTGGGAGATATATACCTTTAACGTAAATATCGGTGTCTTGTCTCACTTATTACGGCTGCTAGCAGGAGTTGTTTCGTGTGTTACGTCATAATAACATTCTTACGTCAGGCTGCTACGTCACTAGATAGAACTGGACGAGCCATTTCTGAAGTGTTAAATTTTTTATTCAAATTTATTTCTCACATGTTTCAAAGAGATAGGGAGTTGAAACAGAAAATATAAGGACCAAAATACATATGGTGGGCACTAGAAAACAGAGGAAAACTGTTATCAAAGATAGTGACCAAAATACAATATAAAGACGTACATAAGAAGTTCTATATTTTTGTTGTAGATACATCTAATTGTCTGGTTCACAGGCAGGTCAATGAGATCTGTGTTCTGCAAAGCAAAGTAAAATAGTTTGTCCCTTTGAAGAGTCTTATCGAAAAAAACCCTTTTAAATACCTTCTGATATCTGACTAAATCGAAAGTTAGTTACATACACAGAGTTTCCAGTACACCCCAATCACCACCTGACCACCCACTCTGTTTTTAACTCTAGGTCACTGCTAGCTCTAAAGCGAATCGTACACACTGAACTTAAAGGGGAATTTTCATCATCCCAGACAGTTCCAATTCTCCCAACTATGCAACTTCTATTCTCCTCCCGTAACTATATGAAGCTCCTCCTTGTGCAGGAATAAACCTGTTTTATTGCTTAAAGGCCATGTCCTGGCGAGCATACAAGGCTGAAAATGTAATAAAAGCACTCTCTCTCTCTGCCTTGTGTGGAATGTGAGCTACTGTGCATCTTTCAAATTTTCAAACTTCGATGTCAATCAAAGAGCAGTCACCAACTGAGAATTTTCATACCCCTACACTAAAAATATACTTTGGGGTGATGACTGTCTATCTGAAGCCGTATTCTTTGTGTTCACACAGGACAAGAGTTGTATGTGACTTCTGTCAAGTTTCATACCCATTAGGGGTCGTAATCCCATTTTGGAGTAGTTTCAAGTTTTCTTCTGCAATGGGAGATTGCCGATAGGACTTTTCTTAAAGAGCTTAAAGGAAGAGAATTTAATGGTTAAGGCTTTATAGTTTCTAGTCTCGTCCTTTACAGAAAACAATGTTTCAGTTAACTTTTTATCTATGGTACATAACAGGGGCGTCGTATAATCAAATCCTATCTAATAACCAGATAGAACACTGTTAAAAATGGTCGGTAGAGTTACAGAACAAACAATAAAGAAATAAATAAAGAATACAGAGAAAGTGCCGTCAATCAGTTTCAAAAATTGACAACACTTTTTCTGAATTATAGTTAT
Source organism: Holothuria leucospilota (assembly GCA_029531755.1). Classification (NCBI taxonomy): domain Eukaryota; kingdom Metazoa; phylum Echinodermata; class Holothuroidea; order Aspidochirotida; family Holothuriidae; genus Holothuria; species Holothuria leucospilota. The sequence goes on along the minus strand of CM055983.1, from coordinate 2,507,782 downwards.
GATTTTCTTTTGTTTTTGTTCGGTAATTCTACAAACTTTTACAGGAATTTTTTTATAGTGTAAGCTAACGTGAATGTTCAGTAACTCTGATTATATAGGTTACTATTTTTACATCATACTGTGTCCATCGCGAAAACGGTGCATGACGCTCAAGCTCAAGCGGCCGTATCCCGTTGATACATGTCCTTCCAGTTTCTGCGCATCTCTTTTCTTCCCATAATTGCTTCCACATTTATTGCCGTAAATGGTACCATGAGTTACTTACATACACCTCGTTACCTTTGCTAGTAACATTTGCTCCTATACGTTGCTTCCTCTGTCATGACGGTTCTGTCCAGTATGTGGATAGTCTCGTTCCGGGCGAAATATGTGAAATATACTGTATAGTATACAGCTAGGCCATATCAAGCCAACATAAGATTTTGTTCACTATATGAGCAGAACTACGTTACCTGCTTCAACATTTACTATTTTTCAGAAGGCTATATATAAAAGAGGATCAAAACGTGGGCGATTTCGATGATATTCTGTCTAACAAATTGTGCACCAAATATTTCATTTAATTTCAATCATGTTTTTTGCACAACAGCATGTACAAGTATAAATAAAACATATTGTTTATACAGAATCAGTCAAAAAAGTTGTAAAAATGAAAGTGTGCTGTAAACCCCAGTGGGCTTGACGACAGCTTGCTTACCGCCTGTGACACAGCTAAAAATAAAACATAAATTAGATAAAAGACAAAAACAAGAGTAGTTACAATAATCAGTCAAAAATTAAAAGGCTGTCGTGACAGAAATATATTTCAATAAAAGTATTAAATAAACAAGAAACCTTCAAAACATGACGAAGTACATACTCCCACATAAAGATATATGTATATTAAAAGTATACAACATTAAATTAATAGTAATATGGATATAATTACAAAAAAATGCTGATTTTTTACGTTTTGGGTTGGAAATATTCATTTTAACCAAAATCACTACACCATAGTAAACATACTTTAAATTTCAACTTCAAACAACTGAATTCATCTGATAGGCCTAAGAACAGAAAGTATTTGCAGTTGACATACTTTCCAAAAAAATTTTTATTCGGAAAACGTTTGCCAGTTTTTTTTTTTTTGTCATTTTACGAATTGACCCAAGAACGATCAAATAGTGAACGCATGAAAACGTTTGCTTCCATCGTTCATTGATCTTCGTGCTCTTAAGTGGATACTTCAAAATGTCATTTGCCCAGCTAGACAAGTTCTTATTATGCTTAATTAGATAACAATCGAGAGGCAATTAGCAGATCAATACTATTTCGGAGCAGTCTTCATTTTACACATCGACAAGCATTTTTCGTATATTTGACTGAACCGTACACTGTTAACTTTTGCCTTGTTTGAATCACTTTTAGAGGTTTTTCTTTTTCGTTTTCTTCGACATCTCAGTAAATCCACATTTCGGCATTTTCAGAAATAATTTTCCCATTTGACTTTTCGTATTGTTTGTGTAACGATATACGAGGCAAACTCTTGGGGCGCATTAAGTTGTTTTTCCTGGATGGTAAAACAGACTTCAGTTTTCAAGAAATATATTTCGAAAGGGAACTCTAGGATAATGGAAATTTTTCAGTCTAACTACCAATCTTCGTAAAAAGGGATAAGCTGTTCCATTAAATTTAAATTATTTTTTCTTCCCTAACTGGTACTTTGACGCGATAAATGTCGGCCATAAGAAACAAACCAAATAAACAAATATACCTGTACGCTTATATGTATATTTCTTTCATAAGTTTTCAATTAAACTGCTTCAATAATGGTGAACTGATCTTGATTTATACACTCTTAAAACACTGTGGTTAAATTTAACCAGGATCGGTGTTGTTTTTCCACCTACACAATCATGGTTAATTGCTTGACGTAATCCTGGTTAAAACTAACTCAGATTCTGGTTAAAGTAACTAGGATTTGTTTTAATTTAAACACAATTTCATGGAAAATTTAACCAGGATTGTGTGGGCGGCAATACAACACCGATCCTGGTTAAATTTAACCCCGGTGTTTTAAGAGTTTATATGTTCTTGTTTCTGTGAGATTCCTACGACAATGAATTACATGATAACTACTAATGTTACACGTGATATCTACAGTTCAAGAGCAGTTTGCATTACGGCTAAAGGAAATCTTTCTAAAAAGAAACCAAGTCACATTACATAACCGTAGCTTATGCAATGTACTTGTAAAAGGTAACGTAGTATTAGTCTGTGAGGGAGCACACTTTAAATATAAGCAGTGGCTAATGATGATCAAATGGGAATTGATCTCCAAATACTGGCGTGATCTAACCTTTCTAATATAATATATAAGTTATGTGTAATGCGTTACGTCGAATTTGTTAGGGATGTTAATTGACTTTTTTATATAAGTATAGAAAGAGGGTCAAAGTGTCCCTTTCCTCGCTATCAAGCTGAGCTTGATCAATTGCGATTTTTTCCGTGCAATTCCTACTTGTAGTGTGATCAGGTACAATCCTACACTGGCATTGCATACGAAGAGTGTCGCCACCACACTTACACGTTAGGCCTACCAAGATGGCTGCTGGCTTCTGCCTTCTGAGTAAAGTTTGAACTCGCCACCACACTTACACTTTAGCCCTACCAAGATGGCTGCTGGCTACTGTCTTCTGGGTGAAGTTTGAACAAGTTGTTTCGGTTACTCAGGTAGGCGACACTTGGAGACACGAAACTTGGGAATTTTTTGAAAAAACACCAAGCTTGGTAAAAATGAGCGATAAGTAGGAAGAACTGCATAGCTTATATTCATCTAGTTGTATTTTGCCTGAAATGTTGCACATTCATCCAAAAAATACACAGACGATAGCAGCCCGGATTTCATCTTGGTTGGCCAAATTTCGTTCGAACAAAGGCGACACTTTGATCCAGTGGTTCCTCATTCATATTTGAAGATACAAGTTCGTGACTGCGACTAAAGGCAGATATTTCTCTGCAAGAAGGTCTTCCTAGACAAAATATGTTCTTACATCTTTTTACACTGAACTCAGGGATATAGGCAACATGTTACGGTTTTAAAGTTTTTGTATTAGCGAACCTGCATCTGGGCAGTTGCTGATGAAGGACTCACTGCCTAGAGAGTGGCGGGAGAGGGGCAGGAGAGGGGTGGGAGACGAAGTATGAAAACAAACTTCCCATATTGATGGCGCATCGCCCGGTATTCCGTGGAAGTTCTCAGGTAAGCTTTTGCAAATTTAAAGCAATTTAGGCGTAAAAACGAGAAATCATTTTTGCTAGAGTTATCAGCAATCAGTAATGTGTACACAGTCTTATTTACATTATAAGCAGTGGCAGAGGACGAAGTATGGGAATGAAACTGACGTATCGAAGATGCGTAGATCCTGACAGGGTGGATATGGAAGGGATAATGCCTCCCACCGTGTAGAGGATTTTGATAATTCCAATGCAAAAGTATGTAGTATTGAACAAATTTAGGCATATAATAACAGGAAATATTTTGAACCTAGATACCCACTATCAGAAAACAGTCTTATACGTCAGCTTCTTTCACAACTATCACATAACCAGTTAAAACTGAACAAAATCGAATACAACAGGAAAATATCACAATAAAATTACTGAAGAGATTAGAAAATAAATTCAGTAAAACTTCTACGACATCTTTTAAGTCAGGTCCATAAATATCTTCAATCGGCTTGTTTAGGGCTTTTTGCTGTTGTCACTTTGCATGACAGGAGGCGCGAACCCAGTTTATAAAGCATTTTTTCATACAAGCTACCTGTAGGCGTATTTGTAGGCGTACCACGAGGCGTAAATGAGGCCTTCTGAAAGAAGAATTATCAGACTTAAAGTATTAAAAAAAAGCAAAATCTATACCAATTAGTCCCATAATTGCTTGGTGCCATTTTCGTGATTGTAGATCTCATAAGATGGGTATAAATAAAACAATTTTAATGGATCTGTCCTCAGCTTGCGCTTCCCTTCTCAGTTTGACTAAAGCTATGCTTACTTTGTACAGTCAAAATAAAGCGGTCACATACAGACCTTATGTATTGACGTCACTTGACGTCATTTTGCAGGTTAAACTGCACGCACTACGTGGACTTCGCACGCGCATAGTAGACTTACGCGCGTATCCGGCAAGTACACAAATCAAAACCTTGCACTACTCAATCTCCATCGCATTCGGATTATTAGAAATTATTTAGATCATGATACTTGTCGTACTATTGTACAAGCTCTTGTCATTTCACACTTAAGATTACGCTAATGCAATATTAATGGCATTTCCGGCATGTGATATAAACACATTACAATGTGTTCAAAATCGTGCCGCCAAATTAGTACATCGTGAAAGTAAATTCGCCTGTGCTAAGTTTTGTTTAAAATCTTTGTACTGGCTTCCAATTAACCAACGTATTACACATAAGGTGCTATCCTTAGTATTTAAATCTCTCAACGGTGACGCTCCACAGTATTTAAAGAATTTACTGCGTGAAGCACCTAAGTCAAAGTACAGATTACGATCCAGTGACCAGGAGTCAATATACCTTACTCAACCACTCACACGCAATTCCACATTTGCTGACAGGTCTTTTTCCTTCTATGGTCCTAAGTTGTGGAATGCCCTGCCAGACAGCATCAAATGTAGTTCAAGTACTGAAATATTTAAGGCTAAGTTAAAAACCCACCTGTTTAACGAAGCATTTAGTATGTAGTGGATTTATTTTTATTGTAAAGCGCCTCAGAAAACCTTTGGTTGTGTAGTGCGCTATATCAAGTGTCATTAACATAACATAACATCAGCTGTCTGCATTTGTTGGTGTAAGTTGCAATGACACGCCCTTACCTCTACTTGAGATGCACTCTGTGTTCTGTGACGTCATATGCATAAGGTATATATGCTAAAGGTGGCATTTTGAGAGTGTTTGCAATACATCCATGGGCACTAAGTTGGTTTGTAACGACGAAAGGGCTTAATTCTTGTCCCCAAACTGACTTAGTATAATAAGAGTATAATCGTTACCAAGAGAGGTATTCCATGTGACGTCACGCGATTGGGATTGCCCGGCATTGCCGGGCACAGCAAACACGCAGTAAGCGTATTTACAGCACACGCACACAGCAAAACCATAGATACTACTGTGACACAATGGACGCTTGCCCTTTAAAGTGTCTAACAACCAAAGAGACGTGCGGTCACGTGATATCGTTGAAACACCTCTATAGACCCTTTTCTAAGTAGCAGTTACAAAGGATTGTGGGATAGAGTCTTGGTATGCTCCGTTTTGGCCACAGTAAAATTCCGTGGACAAAAAAGACGCACATCAAAACTCTGTCTCACAAACCGTTGTAATTTGCTACTTGGAAAAGGGTCCATGATGCTCTTTAGAGTAACATTACGCATTAGCAAACTGCACCTTTGAAGTAATGGCAGGATTCTAGAGTATCCCGGGGTGGGGAGGGGGGAGGTTGCAGCTCCAGCAAACCCTCTATTCTGACCATCCCCTTTGACATGATAAAAGTGTATACTTTATAAATTACATTAATATTTCCATCGTTTCAAATACAGTTCTCATGAAATGCGTGAAGCGCCCTCTTTAGGAGACCCATCACCCGACATGTCCTGCATTTCGGCTTCCCTCAAGGAACTTTGTATGGGTCCCTACATCCCCCATGCCCAGATATCTCCCATGCCTAGATAACCCCCATGCCTAGATAACCCCCATGCCTAGATAACCCCCATGCCTAGATAATCCCTTTCCTAAGTTAGATATATGAGTACTTCGGGACCTGATTAATCAGCTTTATAAATACTCATTCATACTTAATAAAATCCTCAAATCCTATTGGTCCATTACGGTCAGGTGACCGTGCATTATCCTAGGGTACTGCACGGTAAATTAAGAGTAAAATCACCAGTGGATGAATACAGTAATATACTGTACTAGCATCGACAGTACTTTGTCGTCTGGTGTCGTGTGTCAGCTTTACGAATATCGAAAATAGAAACTGTAAATTTTTGTCCTGTTTTCGACTGTTGAAGTCTTTTAAGAAATAGCACTGTTTCCAATTTAGTAACATCGTTGTTATATTTTATGATTCGTGAATATTTTAATTAAACTCGTTTTGTTTAATGGTATTTTTTAATTGCGCACGAACATCATTTCAATAGTTGTTAATCGTGTCATCTTTTCTCGGGGTTTTGCAATAAAAATGTGGTTACTTACAAACTTAAGTTTTCTTCCATTTTCGATTTTTTCATCAAAATCTTTTTGTGTATGAATGAACAGGGCTAATCAAGACTGGACGTTTGCATTAAATAGAGGATAATGCACTCCGGGGGTTAATGCTATCGTTGGATGGACTCGGGCTGTGCCATGGTGCATCGCTTGCATTAACCCCCTATCGTGCATTATCGTCTACTTAATGCACTGTCCAGCGTTGATTAACCCTTTATTAATGGTGGCGGAACTGAATTTTTAATGGAGATTTATCCTAGACCGTGGGTGTTGCCATGAATTATCTTAATATTTCATCTTTGCTACATTTTATGGACAGAGGAAAGTTCTTTGGGTCAAGTGAGGCACTAATGTTTGTTATCGAAGCTTTTGAGTGGGCTACTACGTGAGGTGTTTACTAACTAAGCCTTGTTACTTCTCAGGGCCTTCCGTAATTACAATGAAAACCTAAAAGGACATTCCTGAAGGGGTTTTGACAAACTCTCCCACTTACTTAAAGACTTTCTTAAAAAAACATCTCTCACTATGACGTCCGTACTAAATTGAGGGCTCTAACGCACCCACTGCTCTTTTGTAGTTTTTAAATTAGTTTCTCTTTTACGATTATACAGTTGGCTAGTTTTACTTCATGACATATAAAGCACTTATTATCTCAGCTTTTCATTTGACTCCATCCTGGATTTGTATATATTTCATTGTACTCCAGAGCAATTTTCTTTTCTGACAAATTGATACACACATCAGCTGTTGAGAACGCTCGTTGAATGACAGCAACTGTCTGAAAAGTTTCTGATTCAAAGATGTTTTCTTTTTCCCTCGAAGGCCACTTTAAAATCTTGAACAAGGGTCTGTAATAATATCTCCGGTTCTCAAGAAAGGAGTACTCGAAGCTTTGAAAAATGAAGAGGGCTAAAAATTTCAAGTGGCCAGTCAGAGGTCTCCTTAGGTATAAAGGGTCAGATGACAGACGCAAGTTTACCTCAAAACATCTTATTTATTCTGACCAATAGTAATGAGGATTTGAAAAATGAAAACAGGTATATGTCAAAGTTAGAGAGAAATACCCATCGGCAGGTTAGAATCAGAGAAATACGTTAAATCCGTCTTGACAGATAAAGTGATGTATCTCAATCTTTCCCATAATTTGTTCCTCTGTGAAACATTTAATAAGTTTCGAAAGACGAAAGCCAGAGCAAACGCTTTGAAGTTTATTATAGTTCCATCGTCCCTCGCCTATCTTTGTTAGAGTCATAAGCTAGCTAAAGTGGTTCGTCAGTGTCCCTATGAGTTTATACAAATGGCTTCTAACAGACAGAAAACTGGCAGAGCGTAACTTTTGTGTCAAATTTCGATGTATGTTTGGAATGATACGGGAGGCTTTGTGGGAGAAGCGTCCATGTCTAAAAAAAGTTCGAAACACATTAAGGTACCTTGTCCTTCATGGAGCAAAAGGTGCGAGTGTCTGAAACAAAATCCACAAGTCTCGAAACTTGAAGGAAAAAAGATAAAGTCAATTTTTTTTATCAGATTTCAACCTTTAAAGTGCTATCAGTACCCTAAAATGGTCTAAAGAAAATGTACCCTTTACTTTCGACTTAAAATACAGCCAAATCTTCAGAAAAAGAAAAAAGCCGAAGGTGGATTTTGTTTTTTTACTGAGGAAATAGACACGGTTATGTTACGTCATTGTAACGTCAACCAGCTGGTGTCTGCTCAGATGACGTTTATTTTAATAATATTGTAACTACGTCTCCTACACATGGATGAGATAAGGGGAGCGTATTAGGTACAGACCTTTAACTGATGGTTAATGGGGCCTTTAAACAAAGTATAAGCTGGACAATGGATGGGACCCTGAATTACCGGCCCCCGTTGAAAGAGGCCCGATGAAATCTAGCTTTATTGATTACTTTTGTTAATATCACATTTCCCACTTTATAGGCGCTACATTAAAGTGGTAACGACCTACAAAAGCTTGGAATGAACAGGGGAAAATTTCAACAAAAATTGAAATCCAAAAGACTGAGCATCTGGCTTCTAAACAAACGTACGTTCTCTTCATAGAATGCAGAGGCAGCTATTGAACGACGTGCAATGTGTTTTCTACTTCCTCACCCTTAGAAAGGGGGCGATCCTTCCCCTCCCCCCGCATGAAAAACGTTATATGAATGTGAGGTCCTGGAAAAACGATCAAATTTGTATTGCTTGAATACGGTTGTTAGTTTTGTACACTAAGGCTTCCATAGAACATAATCACTGACAAGTTAGGTCTCCCTCCCTCCTGTGTTTTCCTCATTTCTCACCAGTGTCGTAACGAGTCATGAATCGAGTCACTAATCTTCAAAACGGAAATGACTCGAGCAATTGTATCATAATTTTCCTCATAGAAATAATACAATGTCTCGAGTCACTGACTCGACCCGAGTCACATTGAAATTAGTAAATGACTCGACTCGACTGCAAAATTGAGTGACTCGTTACAACACTTGTTTCTTACCCTCATCGCTACGAAGTAAACAAGCGATTTTGTAAGTACATATTTGAGGGTATCTGCAGTTTTCCTGGGCAACCTTTTAGAAATTGACATGAAAATGAAAAGGGGATTAAATTTTCATTTTGGAGGGGAAAAGTTTACACAGAATAACTTCAAGACTCACCGCTTCAAATATATACATTTTTCAAGGTTCAATCATCGTTACTTGGGCATTGAATATGAAATGCAATACTTGTAAATAGAGACGATTTACAATGTTAAGTAACTCAAAGATTAGATCGCAATATTCTTCTCTTCGGAATGGACTTTCTCTGTCGTGAACTCTGGACAATATCTTGTGATAGTGTTTCATTCTCCTGTAGACGTCACTTCCGCCTAGCCATTCCGTGTAAACTATGAGGGCAAATGATATTGAATATGTAATTTACTAAAGAGGGCCTTCCTCTTTTTTCAAATACTGATTAACTACTGAACAGTGAAATTTTGTGTCGTTTTTGCCTGAAAAACGCACAATAAGAAGTTTAATTTAAACAATTTTAATACGACTTTGATATCGACTTTGACGACATAATGATATCGTCTGGCTACTTAATCAACGCTGAAACTTATAATTGCTGAATTCATATCTTATTTAATATGTTTATTCAACCCTTGAAGAATAATAAAATGATAATAATTCAAGCCTTGATGGGCAGTTGCTTTACGACGCTAAGCGACCACGCATGTGAAAGAAGTACATATGGCTTATGAATTACAACTTCACGTAGGGTGGCTAGCCAACTCAACAATTTAGATCAAATCTGGTTCCTTTTGAAAGACCAGTTCAAAAAAAAAACCATACCACATGCACTTAAATAGCAAATAAAACATTTGCAGTAATTTCAACATAACAGCGATGTTGACGTAATGTGTTCTTTCTTTACATCGGTATCTCGTTACGACTCTCCCCCGGGACTTAACCATTATCAACTTACCGAAGTTTGTTTCTTAGCAGATTTTTTTTTCTTTGTTATTGACCTAAAGATTGTGTTTTGTGTTTTTGTTCGTGCTTAGTGGTCAAACTTATTCCTCCTTCATTCCTTTAAGAAGTCAAAATGAATCTAAGCAATCACGTGTGTGTGTATGTGTGTGTGTTGTGACGCCTAGCTGAGTCAAGGCAGCAATGATGGCTATTTTTCATATTAAGGATATAGATTTGCCATACTAAGAGGAAGGGTCGGATCATATGTTGGTGGAGGTCAGAAGTCATTTGAGATCACCAGATGTAAAAAACCAGAAAACTTGTAAACATAATATTACAAATTAGGAATAATGGACACTTTTCATACGCGGTATGTAGATTTGTCATATTACTAGAAAGAACAGCATTTTTTTTGATAGAGGTCAAAGGTCATTGGGGTCATTAAGGTGAAACTGGGAGAACTTGCGAACTGCCCGGCTGTAAACATGGTATCTGAAGATAGCAATGATGGATGCTTTTCATACTGGGTTTATATTAAGAGAGAGGATTGTTTCATGGAGGTCAGAGGTCGTTTGAGGTCACCAGAGGTCTAAAACCGAAAACCTTGTAAATACGATATGTTTAGATAGGAATGATGGACACTCCTCACTGCCTGGCACAGCCCGGCACAGCCCCGCACTGCCCAACAACACCCGGCACAGTCCAGCACCGCTCCCACCATACAGAATGGAACGCACACGCACACGCACACGCACACACACACACACACACAAACTTGACACATTACTTTTTCATCAAGGAATCACAGACCGGACGATCTGGTTTGAGAAGAGAAAGAAGTACCTATTGCCTATTCCGTCATGTACTTCATAATACCGAGTCAACCACTACATAATCTAAATCCTACACTTATGATTAAGGAAAACATTACCACGTTTTGCAGTTTTGACAGGTAACATCTACGGAAGGTGTAAACGTGTCTACGTACCGTACACTTCATTAAAGGGAAGCGTATACAACATTACTTCGTAAGTTGTAGTTAGCTGGTAAGATGTGGTTTTACGGCTCAGTTTCTAACCAATTGGTTTAATTCGGGCCGGCCACGGCCTTTTTCCAGTTGTGGCTTCGTAGGTTGTATGGAATTGGGTAAACATTGTCACTCATAGGCATTCACCCGTAGTTTGATATCGCCATTCGGCCCTGGGTTTTGAGTCAAATTTTGGGAGAAAATTTTTTGAATAAACTTCCATTATGTTAACTTCTTGACACGCTTCGAAGTTTCCTGACGATGTGTGTCAGATCCGTATTTATCTACTCTCCAAGTAAACGACGTCACCTTCACCTCTGAAGAATTGTTCATTTGCGTTAAGTCGACGTATCGATCTTTTACATGTGAATCTGCAGGCCAATTAAGTGAAATGGGGCCATTTTGGTTGCTTAGGCCTGCGTAGTTAGTGCTTGCAGCCCCGATTATTGATGCCACAATTAACTCAGCGTTCATTCGCGCCTTACCTTCCTTCTAACATCTCGGCAGTACATTTCTAGATGACTTTTACAGGGGGTAGACCTATTTGCAAGTTTCATCAGGAAGGTGCCTCATGGGTAAAAATGAATAAATCAAATGTAGATAGGCCTGTTGTGAATGTTGGGGCCGATGATTGATAGATAATTTTTCACAACTTTGGTAATCTGATATAAGCATTGTGTTATTCATAAAATGTAAACATGTCCGTGGGTGTATTATTACTACGTAGTATCTCCCTTTTTTAGCTCGAAATTTAAGGTCTTCTCAAGGCTAACAAAACCACTTAAGTTAGCATGCCGGAAGCCAAACAAATGTTTACTCATTTTCATATGAAATTTTCCGTGAACCATTCTGAAAGGAGTGAAACATGATTCAGTCACGTAGGCCCTATTTGATTAAAGGATGATTGGACTCTTTCATTTCCACTGCATTACCACTAGCCTATACTAATGGTTAACCGTGAGTTCAAGACTAATTACAGGTAAAAAACGGTTTCGTTTCGGTATTGTTACTATTTGAATATTAGGCCATTATACCTTTAATAACACAATTAAAATTATGATGACAATGAAGAAGATTTTAACGTTAATTATTATTGTTGTTATCATTGCTTAAGTACAGTTTTCAACAAGGTGACTGAAGAATCGGTTACCGAGAAATTTTGATATGACGATTCTATGGTAAACTTAGTTAATTTCTCCTTTTGTTTTCTATTTTAAAAATATGAAATTGTGACACTTTCTTTAACAATCAAAGTAAGCTGTTCCTGAGAGTTTTTTGTGTACCTATCTGTGGTGGACATTACCTCTGCTAACAGGTTTCGTCACAAACGGACATCGCCCTTTGCCTGAAAATGGTTAAATGTAACAACCTCACATTTCTACGGACACGAAGTAACTTGGTCCAATATCATTGCTGACCATTAAAGGCATTTTCCAGTGGCTTTTCACAAGGGTCTCATGTGAAATGTTTATGCCCTCCAAACCCCGTAGCAATACTCTTTTCCTAACTTGAGATATCTCATATTAAAGAGTAATTACTTTTGTCAAAAATACCTCCAGTTCTCATCAAGGTCACAGAATGTTATGTAAAGTGGGCACATTGCCTCAGATTCCTTTTGTTTTTCTTTACAATTGAATGTCCTGTTTGTCCTTGAAATTTGATACTGTTGGAATATTTGAATATGTTTCCATGTAGATTTAGCACAAATCTACACCATATGTAGGACTAAACAAACAAAGTTGCTAAATATTCCCCACAGCGGCGTCAATATCATAAAGAAATTCAATTCTAAGTCAAATTAATGTACCGCGATGACATCACAGATTTCCCATAATGCACTTTATCTTGAGAAAAAAATTGCTTTGTTTGAAAATTAGTATCTTCCAAACGCTACAAGCTATTGAGATGTAGTTTTTACCTCCTAGAAAAGAAAAATTTTCTGCATTTTTTGAAGTCATTGATTTTTGTCACTGGAAATCCCTTTAATAGCCTTATCCTAGATATTTTCAGCAGGGAGTTATCATTTCCAAAAAGACAACTGCCCTTCTTCCAAAGACCCCAGACCGTGCGATTACAAAATAATCTATCTACTTTTTCATATTTTGATTCGAGTTTACTTTTTCGACTGAGTTGGTTTAATAATGAAAAACCGCAATGAGATTAGTAATTATTCATGCGTATATTACTACTAATGGTAGCATATAGACCTTCTATTGGCAGATTGGTGGTTTCTTTCATCACTCTCTCAGATCATTGTTAAGAAGTAAAAATGTAAAATGCAATGATGTTAGAAACTACTCACTTCTTTGTCTTCTTCTAAGAGACAACGGAGATGAAAAGTTTACAGCTGAACCTACCCATAAGGAATCTTCAAGAAATACGGTACAGAAATAGACCAAGTAATTAAACTCAGTTATAAGGCAAAATTTCTCTTTTTGTGCTTGAAGGTTCAGTCTGTAAGAAAAGAAGCAAATGTACATTATAGTTAAAAGAAACATGTAATATGGGCAGTTATAAGTAAGAATAGCTTACAATAGCTACATTGAACCTACTCAGATGACAGTTCCCAGTAGTAATATAAATGTGCATTGTATTTATTACTTTCTACGATAATACTCCTGTCTACAACAAAAATATGAAAACTGTTAGACTGTTTTGCACATAATTGCTTTTCAAACAGTTTATATTGCTCATGCATATTTATACGAGTACAATGACACACACCTTTACATATAAAATTATAGACATGCACTTTTTTTCAATGTTTCCTTCACAAATAAAGTCGCACTAACACTAGTCGTGTCCCAATTCCCAACGCACATGTTGTTCTGAAGATCGAAGGGTCAACTTTGCCCGTGACCCCCTTTGGTCGATTTTCTCTTCAAATGACCAAAGGCGACCCATTAAAATCCTAACCGATACAGTTAGCATTGTGAAATATAAACACGTAAGTCAAGTGGAATTGCTAAGCCTTCGGCCATTCTGCTTCTCAGGTGGTGACGATGTCAAAATTGGAAGGGAACTTTTATCACAATTAACTGACCACTTGAGGGTGGATAGCTTGCGTTAGATTACGTCCATCACCAAAGTCTCGGATAAAACCCCCTACGGACCCCTCGGAGCAGGTTTTAAAACGGTTTCTTCAGCGACGAGTGTGTATATCATACGCGGCTCTTGAAGGTGTTATTAGAGTATTATACAAGCAATGCTTCGGAAACCGTAGAATTTCTAAGAAATGTATTAAATGCCCACCATAGCAGCTATATGAGGATGTCAAAGTATCTTTAAAGTGGAGTTACCTTTTCAAAACAAGTCGTGCTTGGCGTCATCGTCCGTTTCAAGTCACCTTTTTACTAAAATTAGATACATTTTGCGTTTTGGCATTTGTTGAAAATATTGCTGGAGGGTGATGATTTGCAACGCGACAAAAATGAACATTGCTTTGTTAAGTAACAAGTGAAACTCCGGGTCATGGAAAATTCCCCGGCTCATCGTGATCCATTTAAGTAAAGAAAGTATTTTGTGCCCTTAAAAACTCCCATGTACAGTTGAAAGGATTGGTCATCTTTGGGAGTTAACTTGCAATATAAGGCTGTTAATGTGATTTTAAAACATTCATTCCATGTTCTATTAAAGGTAAAAGGAAAACGAATCTACATAAATAGTGAAATCATATAGAGAAGGTTCACTGTGATAAAACGTTTATGACTTATTAATGTTTAGAGTTCAATTCTGTGTATGCAATGCACATGCTTAGTTGCAGGACGTGAGATATCTTATAACTTCATGAAACTTTTAAGAGATTGCAACGGCGACTCCAGAATTTTGAGGGAATGGGGGGGGGGGGGAGAAATTGCTAAGGGCGCTCCTCAAGGGCATGGCCCCTGATGAGGTCTAAGATCAATGTCACTGGGGCTTAAGTTTTCCCACGACGTTTGGGACCAAATTCCTAACCTCGCCTAGAACATTTATCAGATTTGTCATGATTTTTATTGGAATTTCAAAAAATTGTCCCATTGGTCCTAAATTACGCAAACCCAAAGGGACCAGGGATGAAAACCCAAGAAACTATCGGGTATTTAAAACAATGTGTGCCTTAGAATGAAGAATTAACTATCTTAAAATGGTATTTGAGGCTTACCGTCAACAGAATACCAACACAGAGTGAACATTTTCAATTTTATAATAGCTTGACTTCCACTGTCATACTAATGACAGGTGAGTTTGATGATGCAGGGGATTTGTGGATGAGGATGATGGTGATGCAGGGGATTGGTGGATGAAGATGATGGATGATGGAAGGGATTGTAAGGGATTTGGGACAGTTAACTCGCTCAAGCTATCCAGCAGGAATTAGGTTTTACTATAGAGTACAAGTATCTAAGATAGGCGTACGCTATGTACGCCGAAGGCAAAATCCTCTTTTAAGAATTATTTTATGCCTAAAAGAGTCTAAATTGTTCTGTTTGGGTGTGTTTCTAAATCAAACGATGAGCCTAACTCCCACACATATTTGATAAGTACAGGACCTAGTTGGGGCATGGGGAAATTTCCCCATCCCCATCCTCACCCCCAAAGTAGCGCCTCCACCAAGGGCTTGTCCTTTTGTCTTAGTTAATATTCTGTTTGCATTGCAATGACAAAGTCTACAAAGTGGGATGACGGCAACGAACAACAAGTGTGGAGATTTTACAAGTTTTGAGATCTATAACCACATCGTTACAACTTAACTGAAATTACAGGAGATTGGTCTGAGTTGATTTGATTATAATCAAAATAATTTTGATGAATGGCGCTACAAATTTTATTGTAGGTCAGGTGAGGTCAATATGTGAAATCAATATTCCTAATAAAAAAACACATTTTAGGTTGTAGGAGACAAATATGATCATTCCAGCGAGTGTAACATTATTCACACTGACTGGTATTGAACCTTGTCTCGTTTTCTGAGCACTGATGGTCAGATAACACTGCACTAAAACTCGCCACTTAACACAAACTATGATAAACTACGCCACTATAGTATTCACTCATTTCCAGGCCCACATTGCGACAATAGGGGTATCGTCGGATGGGGAACAGGAGGAACGCCCCCGTCGGGAAAGGCTGTCCCGTTAAGAGAATCCGGGCGCCACTCCTGTGAGAAAATTCGCCAAACTATTGCTTATGTATCATTTGTTTATCTCAAATATTGCTACGGTACGGCTTCTACTTACACATTTCCTTAAAACCACGTCTTACCGGTAAAGTTGCATATTCTTTTCTATAATCTTTTGACTTCATTTTCTAAAGTTTCAGTGCAACAGAGTACAAAAGTTATAAAAAAAACCTTGTTATGACAGAATTGTCTCATTACCCATTAAAATATTTTGTGCATTTATGTTTTAAAAATTGATTTTACAACCTCTGTTTATAAGGGCGAAATTGCAACCATAATCGGTCATTAATATCATCCCATGATTTCTGACGAGACAAAAGCTTACGAGAACTCGGAATAAAAGTTAGCCATGAAATCGACTCGTTTAGATATCTTTGAAGGACGAAATAAGGGTTGAGAGAATTTCTTAGGAGAAAGGTTACCAGTATATTGTTTCATGACATTAAAATATCATGTTGACGTGAATTTTTCATATTTGCAACGTGGGATGAGATTAACAAATATATATGAACTTTTCCTAGTTTCCTGACCCTGTTTGAATTTTTCTGAAAATAAAAAAGAATGAAAAATGGTAAAAAATGGCTAAATTTATGTTGTTTGAAAACATACAGAAAGCACGCGATTTATACAGCTGTGCATATCGACAACTGTATATATATATATATATATATATATATATATATATATATATATATATATATATATATATATATATATATGTTTGGCATATCTCTATAGGCAGAAGTGCGATCTTGTGCGGTTTAAACAATCAAGACAACCCGCCGAGAGAGATTGAAAGCATTTCATATTATATGTTTTAATATTTATATAAAACCTCTCTTGACTAAAGATATCAGTTCTGTCTTGCCGATGAAACTGTCCGCGAAGCAGTGGTGTTCATTATAAAATACTCTTGGACTTCTTTCGGAAGGCGAGGATCAATGATTGCTTAGCTTTTACTTTATACTAATTTACCTTTACCCTCAAGGGAAAAATTTGCAGAGATTTTCCTGAAAATGTGGAGGCAACCACAAGGTTCCATTATGACGTCAGACATGTCACAGGTCATAATTGTTTTGTTCCTATGTTTATGTACATCAAACCGAACCGTACTGTTGTTCCGGAGAAAGTAAAGTATTTTTTAAATTCGAATATTTTCGCTTGGCAATAACCTCGAAGGGCATGTCAGCCAAAGTAAAGTGATAACGATCGTTCCAGTTACTTTCGGCAAAGTTTGTGCAGGTGATAGGTTGGCATGCACAAATATCTCACCTAACTAACCGAACGGACTGATGACCGTACCAAGAATAGTTGTAGCAATGATTAAGAAAACTGTGCGAAAGATCGTTACGTTAAAGATCTTGTTTAAAGAGAGTTTAGGTTGGTCGTTCAAGATAAAAACCATTTAATTGGCAAACGTTTCCACGGGGTGCCATTCAAATTATATCAAATCCACTCGGTTCTTAATATCGGGAAAGAGAAGCTGACGGTTAATTAACGCCTGTAGCAAACCAAATGCGTCAGCGTTGATTGCACTTCAAATCATGGGATATTTACAAGTTATCATCTGACGATAACAGTCGGACATATTGCATTGAATGAATACTAAGTGCTTCCACTCTTCCTACGGTAATGAAACAATAACATCAATCAGGCCCAGAGATTACTTTACCATCATTTCACAGAATATATAATCCTTTTCGCAGAACTGGCCTTAATTTACTTTGTAGGTGATAATCTGCATTATCTAAACAGGTATATACATGTTGCGAGAACTATGAGAGGGAAGGATCGTCGGTGGCATGAGTATTTGCATCGAGGTTGTTTATGCTTCTCGTAAAATGTTTTAATGTAGCGACCATCTACCGCCGGTCATTCAACTTACTCGGTAGGCGTTCAGCGTGAACATGCGTGGTCACAATATAGATTACAGTAATATATCAGAGACGTTATGACAATGAAAACCATTAAGATACTCATCAAACATGGTTAGACTGCGGTTTATGGCACAGACTTAGAGTAACATGAAATTTACTTTCCAGACGATTGTAATGAGGCAAAAAGCTTTAAAAGAATTGAAATGGCAAAAAAGTAAATATAAGTAATTACATCAAAAGGACTGATAATTCATGTATTCGTTGCGGAAATTCGTTTCAGCGACGGAGAGATGATTCTACTTTATTCAAAGCACAAATGTAAATTATTGTGAAGTGATCTAAAATGGAATTTGCGAGTTTATTACATTCGGCTTAAATCGCTTAGTTTTTACCAAAAAGGAAACTACAAGTTGGCCCTTCTGGACGAATTTCAAAGTGGCACGGCAAAACTTTTAGATATTGATGTCATACCTGTAGTGTGGTAGGAACGTTTAGGGGCAGAAACACGTTAGAAAATCATCTACACATTCATGTTAACTTTCATGTATAATTAACATAAAGATCAACATAAAGATTAACATAAAGATCATAAAGAACATAAAGATCAAAACCTTAAGTCTTGTTTTATTTTAATTTTAATTTTATATTAACTTTTGAATTTTTATGTATCAAGGTAAGTATTGAAAGTTGAACAGAAGCTAAAAGAATGGTTCAGACTAACTTTTTGGGGGTATTTTAAAGAGAAAATTCATGTTAAATCACTTATAAATTTGCATTAAATTTTTGTGCACGATAGGGCTTTTTTCAGATTTTTGGTTAGCATAAAGCAGTCGCATATGCAGGATTTTCCTAGCGGGGGTAGGGGGTGGTGACTTAGAGAACTAAGGGTGAGAGTTTGACACTAAGCTGAGCGCCAGCACTAGTTGCCCTGCAGCGAAAATTTTGCCAAACTGTCTCCCTGATTGCCATAAATTGTAGTTCCCAAAAGAGGGAGATTCTGTAAGCCGCAACAGTTAGAGAAATTTTTGATCATTTTAAGGTGGCTTGAATGCAAAATGTTTTTCTTGTGTGTGTGTGTGTGTGTGTGTGTGGCAAAACTTTGCACTGATTACGTTATCAGAAACTCTCAGTATCTAATGAAATGTTATCACTTTTAGCTGGGTGTAAGGAAAGGGGTGACTTCTAATGAAGAGGGTCATTTCAGGTACATGAGGTCAGGTGTCTAAATGTCAAGAAACCAACTGAAATCATTAAAGTTTCTGTAAATGTCATCAGAGGGATCTCGCTAAACGTGTGAACTCCCATACTATTCCACCCCAGGTTTCAGCAGGTAAAGAGGGCAACTACATCGTGCGCAGAAAATTTTGATGTTATGAGATTAACCAGACGTACATATGCGGAATATGACATCCTTCAATGCCGCTATGAAAAGTAGGGTACATCCCCTATTTCCCCGTGTCAGTGGGGGTAGGGCACTGGAAGCTCTATGAGTTATTGATACTGGGGGCACTCGCATGAGTTTATCTTACTCACTAGAAGCAACCTAGCACCTCACAAAGATCTGTCTGCATAATTTCATAATTGACAATTCAGGCGAACATCTAGTTGCAAAGTGAATATGAGAGAACTTAAAGGGGAGAAGGAAGAAGAGAATAATTCATGATTTAACTCCATGTTTTCTTTGTAATTGTACGGTACTATTAAATCAGACACCGTAAACCAGCAATAATAGGAACGCTCGAAGTGAGCTGAAAAAAATGTTTGGCAAAATTTTTGGAAAAGGTATGATGGGTACTTTAATTCACACACATCAGGCTACGAATGATATTTGTTTTCCTTCATGATCCTCTTTTGTTGCCCGATTTCTACTTTCCGGAGGAGCGAATTCTGCCTGCGAGACAACTGACTGAACAAGCAATATACCGTACAGTCTTCTACGTAGGCAAGGCTCTACGTGTCTGTTAAACTAGGATGGAGATTTGCCTCTAACTTTCGCCCAAAGAATTCCGAGTATAATGTGTATTCACCAGAACCATGATTATTCCGTGTATTATTGTCCTGATAATCATCATTAGGTATGAAGCGTCAAAAGTGCATAATTGCGTGCAAAGCGAGCTGAAATTTTGCAAGATGAGTCACTTTTCGTGAAACAGGCTCTCGTCTAATTTTATAATAAAATGTGTCTGCTACGAAGGCAAGTTGAATTAAGAACGTCGCACTTACCTGCTATGCTTTAAAGTTTTCTTTACATATGTCTTCAAAACAGTAGGGGAACCGGGAAAGAGCTTTCTCTCTTGCATCCTTCCAATGAAACTTGTGTTTTTCCGTAATTTCTCCTATGTAAATGGACTAAAGGTAAAACAAGTATAACGAACGAAATTTTGGTACGTTGCGAAAGATTGTAATAGGAGACAATAAAAAAGGTTACATTCATGCATCATTCATACTAAAGACCTCCATCATCCTACTCCTATAGAAATATATAAGCAAACAGCCTTTGGCCATTTGAAATTTTGGGTCGAAAATATATGGTGGGCACATGCCTCATCATTGCCTTGTCATACTGTCACCACTGAGTTCATGTTAGAAGATTTTTTGATGAGTATGATACACGATATTGACACGATCATCATGTTAAAATACATGATGGTCATGTAAGTGCTCACGCTATAACGGACGCATATTTACCTGCGACAATGCTAGCATCCTCGAGGCCAACGATCGTCTACGAAAACCATGTAAAAGGATGCCCCAGTTATGTAAAATTTGCGGTGGCGATAAACCGTCACGAGATCATTTACAACTTAGAGGTTATAATGCTTAGGTACATGATATTCTTGAGATAAGATCCTTTTACTTTCCTCCCTTTCGCTATTTCACTCTTTAGCTTACATTTTTATTTAAATGTATTTACTCTTTCTCCGTTTCATTTTCTCATTCTTTTTTTATATTTCTCTTTTCCTTTCCCTATTTTTCTTTCTTTTTTTCACGGCGGTGGTTGGGATCGCCTCCTGAATACGCCCCTGTAGAGCGTCCCGGGGATGGGGTGTTTCTTTTCCTCTTGATGAAATGTTTTATGTATGTAAGGTGGCTAAGACATAAAAAAGTACTCTCTTCGGCAAGCCCTATTTTAAGAATGTTCCAAGTGATTGAATTAAATTTTCACTTGGCACACTGACCCTGACTATTATGATAAAAAATAACATGTGTGTGATCCTGTATACATTGGCAGATTAAGTTATTACATTTTCAATCCGTCTGAACTTGACGCAAGCAGAGATGTCACCAAATAACCTCTTCATTAGCATTTTTCTTTGAATTATAATTAAGTCCATGGTTTTGTAATATGACCGCATGGGAGGCATTAGATTTTTACAAACTTTAAATGCCCTATTGATATTTATGTCATAATTCAGACTCAAATGGATAGACTGAAAAACAAAGAAAAAGAAAACAATGCTCATCATTGTGAGGAGCTGACAAACTTTAAATGCCCTATTGATATTTATGTCATAATTCAAACTCAAATGGATAGACTGAAAAACAAAGAAAAAGAAAACAATGCTCATCATTGTGAGGAGCTGACATCAATCTTGTTTTCTACATGTCCACTTTGTGTAACAATTGTGATAATTTCCTTTAATAATATTTCGAAACCCACTGAACTGAATTAAAAATTTCAACAAAATGCTGAAATTTAATTCTTTTCTCATTTACATATAAATATGAACCGTTTCTTAATATATCTTTTGAGGTGACTTTGTCTCCATCAAAAGAAATGCCGTCACTTGAGTTCTTTATATTTCAAATAGATGAAGACAAAAATTTTCTCAACAAATTGAAATTTTACCTTAATTGAATATTTTAAAATCATTTATTTCATCTCTGTTTTATGTTTTCATGCACACTTACTTCATAGTTCATATTGTTTACTTTGACTTGTTAGCTTCCCTTTATACTAAATTCATTTTCTTTCTTTCTTTCTTTCTTTCTTTCTTTCTTTCTTTCTTTCTTTCTTTCTTTCTTTCTTTCTTTCTTTCTTTCTTTCTTTCTTTCTTTCTTTCTTTCTTTCTTTCTTTCTTTCTTTCTTTCTTTCTTTCTTTCTTTCTTTCTTTCTTTCTTTCTCTCTCTCTCTCTCTTTCTTTCTTTCTTTCTTTCTTTCTTTCTTTCTCTCTCTTTCTTTCTTTCTTTCTTTCTCTTTCTTTCTTTCTTTCTCTTTCTTTCTTTCTTTCTCTTTCTTTCTTTCTTTCTTTCTTTCTCTTTCTTTCTTTCAGGAAACTTTCTTCTTTCTAGAAAGAAAGAGAAAGAAAGAAAGAAAGAGAAAGAAAGAAAGAAAGAGAAAGAAAGAAAGAAAGAGAAAGAAAGAAAGAAAGAAAGAGAAAGAAAGAAAAAACAAAAGCAATAACAACAAGACCAACATAGCATAGAAACAAATATATTTTGAAAGCGTTTCCCAAACGCAGAAGGCAACTGTAAACAGAACTAACCTCAGCTAAGTTCAGTAAACTTCCTTTTATCACCTACATGTGCACCAGGGCAGGGAATTCTAATAACAATTATCCTATCCGCAGGGAAGCCTCATTTAATGTTTTGACCTTTACTTCTACAATAATTCGGTTCTCGGAATTGCACAGTGCATATTTTATACAATTTCTGGCTCAGACACCCGCCTTCGATTATTCGCTGAAAATCAAACAAAAACTTCCATGAAAGTCTTGAATAGGTCTTGCCCTTAATAGACTATGAGCAAAGAGTCATCGTTAGGCAGGTAGGTGTTTTGCCGCTCCGATTACTGGCCAATTGGGCATACCTTTGCCTGTATATTTTCAAACATTTTAATTTTATCCATAGGCGAATTTCATCTCCACGTCTGAATTTAACAGTTTTTATTATATTTTCACAGTGAGGAGAGGTAATTTTAATCGTTTTGCTCTTCAGCACGAATAATTTTGATATTATTTTCTCTGCTTTGACAACACCTGGTGCCTATATTCCGTTTATTGAATGTATTTTCAAAAACCTACAGACGATATCACTAAGTACAGAGTAGTTTGCAACGGTTGGCTGAACCTAGCATATTGTATCCGACATTTATTGGCATCACAAACAAACACTGGATCGAAGTATGAATATTCATGTAAACATTAAAGCAGTATAGATTTAAAGTGATAAGATTATCGTCTTGCCCGAGCTTTGTTAAGAATTCTCTTTTGTCAATATAATGGAAAGTGTTCCACATTTATTCATCTTGCAATAGCTAAGATGCACGTTTGCAGAAAGAATGTAAATAGCTTACGTAATTTTTTGATGGCCTTAGGGACTTGATAGTCTAGGACTAAGGATGAAATCAAGATAGAATGGTTTACTTTTCAGAAGTTACTATAGCAACAACATCATATGTAGAAATGGCTCTTGGAAGTCCAGCTGGTGATACACTGTTGGTCACCAAACCAGAACTTGACAAGTCAACTGGGGCAGAGGCGCAAGGTCAGAGTCTAAGCTCAAAAGGGGTAATACAGCCTCTTCCTCCCTTTAAGTATACTCTACAGCCCTTTCTGTAGAGTTATGCACTTTTGTTTCCCTCAAATGTCACTGCCCCATCTCGCTCTGACTTATCCCATCTGACTATGTACTCCTGGTATTATGTGAAAGCATTCTTGGTTTTTCTTGGTAATCACTTGTTTGTAGTACCTGAAATTAGTCACAATATACTTTTGACTGTTTCTGACTGTATTCTTGATCATGGGACTCCACGAAATTGGAATAGAAACATGGTTTGTACTTGACTATCGCCAATAAGATTTGTTGCCATTAAAATCTAATGTTGTCGTGAAATGCAGCCTCATGCCCGGGAGTTGTCACCTAATGACAGCTTCTTAAATACATATAAACAATTGATTCTTAACAACTGTAGTTTGAAAACGAATATCAGTTGGGTTGTAAAACACTATCACAGTACGCCAAGAACCAATAGAAAATGTTTCAAAATCGGTCGACAAACCTTTCAGCTGGTTGAGTCGCCCAATCTGCAGAGAATAGATCCTCAAGTTACTACAATTTACGTGGGTTATAGCCTACTTGTAAGTTATTATATGTTTGCCTCCGACAGTGATTGATTGTCATTTTATCTAGTAAATTAATCAAATCGTTTTATATAATGTTACCTGTCACTTTGACTTTTCAGGGGCATCAATAAGCCTAACCATTCATCTTATACTAATATATAACGTACTAACAATGAAATGTAACTTGCCCACCACACTATTGTTTAATAAGCCTATATATATCGCAGGTAACCTCTAAATGTAATCATAATGGCGGAACTTAAAGTGCTTTCAGCGGCGATTAACGGCAAAATAAATCAACAACTAAATTTTTCAGTAATGAGATCGGCACAAAAATTGACATTTACTGTCATTTTTGCAAGAAATGAAAAATATAGGGTAAACAACTTTAAACAAGTTTTCTAAATAAAAAAATCTTCACTGGATTTTATCATAGTATGCCGCTGAAGAATACATTCTGAAAACGTACCTGTCAGTAAGTGGATCTATATATCTGCAAATAATTGAAGTATAAAATTTAATATGCTTCTCTTTTTTGGAAGATGTTAAGTAAAAGTTATTTAACATAGCTATTAGTATGTGATTCTGACTTTTTGTGACCATATCGCTTTAAGATGTTAGCATATGTTGATGTCTGAACATCACTGACATGCACCAAATAGAGCGCCAACCTCGTGTGGACGTATAATGACAAGGAACAAAGCGTTAAACTTTAATCAATGCACCGTGATTTGCGAACGGAGTGGCAGTGCCTCTCACGAGAGCCAATTACGTTCAGCCGTTTCTTTCAAACAGATAAAGTACAATGATAACAGAGTTTGCTCTCAGACTATTTGAAACGAGCATCAGACCGGGAAGCTTCTCGTCGGAAACAGGAAAGAGGCAAATGCATGTAGACAAAGTTTTGGAAAAGTCATTTTAATCTACAAAACATCACTGCGGAAAGATTTTGGCTCATCTCGATGTTTCCAAATTTCATATCAACCTAGATATGTAAAAGTCGCTGTGTTTAAAATACCTTTTCGTATAAAGGTAAAATTTGGGGAGTTGTTCGGGAGAGGTGAAAGCCTCTAAAATTGTCACACTTGTTTGGCACCTTAGGATTGAATACGCAGGTAAGCAAAGTTTTATCACTGAAAACTTAATCAAAACATCTCAAAACACTCTTTACATGTGCAAACGAGAAGTATTCTTTAAAAGGAGTTTTCCTGAAGTGGACATTTCTGATAATTTACAGGACACCTTGAGTAAGAAGACCTTCATATCAACTTTTTTTCCCTTTTCTGCAGGTTGGCATTTTGGAAACACTTTTTTCTCGTATGGAAAAATATCGCGAAAGACAAAACCTGTTTGACTTATCGTCTGAAACAAAAGTCGTCTGTGGATGTTACCCTAAAGGAATTTTCTTGCAATTTGATCCTATCTAGCAGAGTTAAAATTCACTAAAATTGTTTAAATTGACGCAAAATTATATTTTTCGTCACGATCGCAGTTGTGAACAAAATCCTCGGGAAATTATCACTCGAAAACGTAACTCCTTTGGGATATCAACCTTCTTTGCGAAAATTCAAGGTAAGTACGTTTAACAAATTTGTCTTTTTACTTCTTAAGGGTCTGGCATTAATGAGTTTTCAAGATGAAATCATCGTTTTGACTATGATAGCAGCCATCTACTAAATCCTTGTTAGCTTTTTTTTCAAGGCCATCAGAAGGCTTGTAAGATAAGGTACTGAGACCTTTTAGCTCCTGATTTTGGCATTTCTAAGGTAATTTTTGGCTGTTCTTGGGGCACAGCTAATGAGAAGTTTTTGAAGAAAAGCTTCAAACTTAAATTAAGGGAGGGCTGTAGCCCCCAAAGTCCCCCGGGCTTCAACATCCCTGGGCTGAATGATACCAGATGCCCAGATATCGTTGGTCTTCGAATACTTTTGGTAAGGGGGTGTTAAATAAGCAGACTACATTTGTTTCGGAAAAAACGCACGGAGACTATTTGTATGCATGCGAACGTTGCCCTGAACACTGCTGTTATTGACTTCCAACAAAAAGAAGTGACATAAGCCCGGATCTACACAGTTTTAAAATCAAATCGTTCTTGGGAAAAGTCCCTTTTGACAAGATTATTTAAAATCTGATGTAAACAGGTACCAATGGTTTATTTTGCTTTATAATTTTATTTATATCTTCTCTTTGAAGTAATAAACCGTGATTCATGGTTACAATGCTTTCTGTATCAGTGTAAGGGGAGCGACTGAAATTGCTTCATCCGATATCAGCCAGCCTGTTTGATGAGTGAAATTTATTAATTTAAAAAATCTGCTTGATTCGAATTGTTCTTCTTTCAAAAATACCCTTGCTACATTGATACACCTGCTATCGATTGAGGATTATTCTTGATATTCTTCCACTCTTTTGACAGTGGCCTTGGGTTGTTCGAAAACGGAATACTGTAAAGACAAGTTAGTCAAACTTGACTCGACTATGCCACGCACACACACATTAGTCACTCATTATTGAACAACTGCAGATATCTCACTAATTGCAAAATAATGGACTAAGAATTACAGTATGAGTCCCAGATAAGTAAATAAGGTTTAAAAGTGGTCATAAATTACTTTGGTAAGTCAGAATTGTATATTCGGTCAAATATTGCTGACTAACGTAATAAGTTTATTCAGATAATGTTTTAACTAATTTGCGTGCACAGTTAGGGAAAGCGTTACTTGCAACTATAATATTTCCCAAACGATAGCAGCTTCGTAAGTGATAGTGTCGTTAGGAACTCTGGAAAACACACTGTCTGTTGTGCTGCACAGGACATGAACTGATGAAGCCGAGGACATTTTATCTGCAATAGGTCTCTCATCTAGAGTTATGCTGTTTTGATATCTTGGTGTCTTATTTCACATCTTTATTGTTCTTAACGTTAATGAACGTTCCATGACAAGGAAGGCATGACAATGCAGTCGTCAAAACATGAGACTAAGTTTTACTTTCACGACATCTTTCATCCCAAAGCTTGGCTCCTCTACAGGGTAAAAGATGATCGTAGCATAACCCGCGCTTTATACGCCATTCTTAACCTAAATGAGGTTGCGCAAAATTAATCCTCTATCAGGCGCGTAGCCCCTGGGAGAAGTTGGGACTTGACCCCACATGATCCAAGAGCGAAAAACATAATGCCCCAAACATAATACCCCAAACATAATGCCCCAAACATAATGCCCCCATAATGTTCTGATATGACACCCTTTTGTACACAACTTTCAATTGTAAAATGGAGCAGAGTATTCCTGAAGTGTCTCTGAAAATGTCATTTTTTCGGTGTACTACGGGCGCACCCATGACAAATAGTTGTCTTATAACACCTGATCCCCCAACCCGTCTAAATCCTGGATACAAGCCTGTCCTCTATATCAGTAAGAAAATTGTACTGTAGAGGCGTGTTAGCAAACAAGGGCTCACTGAACCACTTCGTTCGAAAGGTGTAATATTTTTAAGGCTAGTAAAGTTATCGCATGTAGGTCTATTCCATTTAAATTGTTTTATGCTATACGATGTTTTCTGGTCATACTTGTCACGTAGCATCAGATTAGAAGATTGTGCTGATTCAAGTCTCGACTTTGGAATTTCGAAACAAGCTACAAATTTTGAACAAGCCTATCATTTGAAATAATATAAGGAAAGGTAACAAAAGACAGCATCAAAACAACGCTAAGCGTCTATTCATTACTGAGGACTGCTCACCCCAACCTCACCTTTATCCCTCCCGGTCCAATACAAATTTTATGATATGTTTCGATATTACTCAATTGGTTGGCAATCCGTAAATGCCATATAGCCTATTCAGGAATTCATAAATGAGAAAACAATACAGTAACAATTCCAATAAAGCATTCCATCCCGTATATGTAACTAACAGATGTGAAACGGCGTTACATATTTGTCATCTTTTCATTCACTCAAAAGAAACGTGTTTAACTGGGGGCGAAACGGACCATTTAAGCATGGGTCACGCAGAATTTAATCTAAATTCCCCCAACAACTCAATTTTTCTGGTATGTTTCGTCACTGACGCTGAGTTTTTCACGTTGTTTCTTTGAGCATGTCACGGCACGTAGACAGTTCATACTCATGTGTCCAAAATATGTTTGAATATTACGTCTTGTATGTCACTTTTCATTTTTTCAGTTGAGAAATGAACGAACGTAGGTCGTAGGGTACCTTTCAGTTTAGTGGGGGTTGCAGATGTTTGCCCATCCATAGTCTTTACACCTTTTATCGTCCCAGGGTTTGAACGTAGATTACTAGAAAAATTGAATACTTAAGTCCTCCCCCCAAAAAAATTCAAGTATTTTTCGGACTAAAAAGGGTTCACATCCCCCTCAACGGGGAGATGACATTCCACCCCATATAATACCTTCTCCACAACTACACCTGCCCGGTTGTTATCCTCTTCGAGGTGCCTCCAATTGTGAACTATTTTGAGAACTAGTGCCCAAGCCTATATACCCCAGTCTTCCATTAGTACCGTAGGCCTGGTTAGACAAGCCTGAGAGGTGCCAGGAAGGCATTGGACTAAAATCGCACCACACATCATGCTATCCAATGCTCCCGTAAGCGGACAGTGCTACTTTCCATGTAGATGGAGAGGGCTGAGCACTTGTCTCGAGATTTTAATGCATGTTTGACCTAAAGTAGCAAACATTTTAACAAGTTTTCTGCCCGAATGGGAGGTGCATCACCGCCGCGTATGCCTATGGATGTTACTGTTCGTTCTACATTATCAAAATGTTGCAATTAAATCTTAATATGTCCATTGTTTTAAGGTCTCCCATGAACTAATGATCGTTTGGTCTAACTTTATCACAATCAATTTGCTCTAGAAATGCAGTTTGCAAGAGACAAAAAATTTCAGGAAAAAAAAAACAAACTTATCAAAAGAGCCTCAAGACAGGACCTGATTTAAGCATAGGCTAGCAAGCATGTACCCAGGGGCCCACAAACCAGGATTAAATATTCTCTGTGGGCTAAGGAGAGACGGCCGCCTTGAGTAAATCTAGCGGCACAAACGTAAAGAGCCCCCACAATGCACAGTATGGGCTACCACACTTTTGGCTGTAGTCTATTGGGAAACATGGTATCTGTATCATAGGCCTACTTAAAGAGGAAGGTGTACGTGTATGTCTATTATATAGTTTCTTCGAAAGAGCCAATGAGTGTTCAAAGGGCCCTGCAAAGGTTCGTGCCCAAGGCCAACATTTGTAAAACCTGCCCTGCCTCAAGACAGTATAAGCGGTAACATCTGCTGGCAGTGTGAAAATAAAAGTGTTAGACTGAGGCAAGCAGGTTGGGGTTATATTCAAACACCGCAGAACAGTCTGTTTGCTTACTGGGCCCCGTGTAGGCCACATACAGTAAAGTAAGGATAGGCGGTGCAATATCTAACGTCACATTGGTGTATGCAAGATTCACCGCCTACCCATGTGACGTCAGATAGTGCGCCGCCTACCTTACTTTACCTGCATCGCAGAACAGTCTGTTTGCTTACCAGGCCCCGTGTAGGCCCAAGCTTCATCTAAACGGGCAGATTGCAAAAAAGGGTTACACACCCACGGGCCGAGGGAAGCGGCTATAGACATACCCGAACGTTAAGGTTTGTACAAATGATCCTTTCTCCATACAAGGATGACGGAGGTACTTCAATTATCTTTACAAAGTTGAAATGAATTATCAGAATAAAATTGCAAAAGCTGTGTGTTTTTCATCACACCTGTCAATTAATCAGGATGATTGTTCTAGAAATACCACACATCATAACATGTCGGTAAATTCTATATCCTTCTCTGGTGGAAAAAGCCTGAACTAAAATCACCATAAAATTCAAATAGTCTGGCAGATTGTGCAAATGTAACATTTTCTTATATTACGTTTGCGTATTACGTCGCATAACTTCTAACATTTGAGCCGACTTTACGTTGTAACCAAACCGGCGTGTGTTATTTTGTAATTAACATTTCCGCGATGAAAGCGTAGTGAAAGACAAATTTGGTAAAGGTTTACTAATATGTGTCCGGGAGCTATGGAGGCGTTGATATATTAGTTTTACGTTCATTATTATAGAATTTGACACTATGTTAAGAAAATCTTTTCCTTCACTTTCTGTCGGAGCTTTCTTCATTATCATGTTAATGAATATTTGAAATCCTTGCCTTTGGCGGACATGAAGTATTTTTCACGGTTGAGGAAAGCTGACATTATCAAATTTGAGAACTACTCAGTTGGAGAACTTTGATATTGAACAGTTCTCCTCGTCCAAACAGGATACACATAGGAAAAGTTTGACCAAGTCTTAAAATTTACGGATTGTAAAATCTTAAATAGAAATAAAAGCGGTGGGTTTGATATCAAATTAATGAGGGATTTCAAAACCAAATTTGACATGAAAGAACGTGTAAAGAATTACATTGCATGAGAAGCAAACTTGATTTAATGGATGGTAAGTTAAAAGGAAGAAGCTGAAAAGATAACCACACCAAATTATCACCTGTCAGCGTTGTTTAAAAATAACAAAACAACGTTGCTAAGCATTAATTCTGTTGTGCATTCGCTGAGTCCGTTTTGTGCGGGAAAGATCAAATGGCTCTCTCTTAAGAGGGTGCCTCCGTTGTGCCATAGATCTTTTCAAAATTGCAATTACAAAGGATTGTTGGATAGAGTTGTGGTGAGAGTCGTTGTAATCAATGACCTTTTTACTGTGGCCAAAAACGACGAACACCAAAACTCTTTCCCACAATCCTTTGTAATTGCTATTTGGAAAAAGGTCTATTGCTTCTTTTGATATGCGAAAAGAAAATTGTTTGTGATTCACAGTTACAAAATATGTATGCACTTTCAGGTTTTTGATATGCATTTTCATATAAGTTGTGGAGTAAGTGCTCACAATTTACTTATAATGGTGCCTGAAAAACTTTTAGAAAAATGCCGAAAATTGTGTGTTAAACAAGCGACCACTATATTAGGCTACTAAACGCGGAACATCAAAGAATATGGGAACATAAGAATGATCGAAAAAGTTAATTTATCGGGATATTAAATAATCTTCCTACTAAACGCTTGCTTGCCATTCATCCACTGGAAATTTTGAAGGTAGCAGAAAGATTCAGGAGTGGGTTCGGGTGGGCTGACCACTTTATCTGGTCGTAGTCACAGTCCATATATTGGGGATGTGTAACTTGCATAGTATAAATACAGATTGAAAAAGACAATGGTGTTGATAGATGGCGCTGCTTTGAGTTGAGTGTTTCAGTTTATAACAATACCCATTCCAAGTTACGGTATGTCACCTTTAAGTTTAACAAAAAATGAAATCCACTGCACACAGATGAAACGTGGCAACATACAATATCACAAGTACAAAGTTTACAAATGATATTTTATAGCTGATATGAAGTTAAGCAATGTAAAACTTGGACGTCGGCAACTGAACCGACGATTAACTATAACAATTTAAAACTTTACCAGATGTGGTTATTAGACCGGAAAGTGCTTGACTTCGTCAAATGACGAGGCTATAGTCAGTCTTGGGGTGAGGGATCCTGTTTAGGGGTGGGGTTGATATGGCGTTTAGTGAGTAAGTAATGAACTACAATACAGCACTCGTCTCCGATTTAGTTTCTGTACTATATAGCCTACCAATGTACAGCCTACACATAGTGGTGGCACGATATTGTATCCCCCTCCCCTTCCCAGGTAACTATAAGATAGTCTACAAGAGGTCTTATCATGTTAATTTGAAAGGTAAAACAAATGCCCAATTTGGTTGAAATGTATAAATGTTGGTAAGAATTTACCATACTCTTTATTTTGTATACAGATGGCATATACATCTCTGCAGCAGAACTTCAATTGACGGTTTAAGTAATCATCATACCGGTACCTTATAACTCGAATTTCCTGTTAAAGTACTTAGTTTTCATGACTAAAAGTCAAATATGACACACGGTCAATTAAAACAATTTTAATTATGTAAAATATGAGTGTTGGGTGTCTTTTGAAAGAGGGTAAGGGGAGGGGGGATTTCTTAGAGGTAGTTCATTGGTATTAAAAATCATAGGGGTCCCTGTAAGATTGTCAGGGCAGCTCCATTGTAGCACTTTTATTGTAAACAACAAAATGTTTACATGTGGTGGAGTGAATAAAGTTTTAGGTGATTAGCAAAAGTTTTCATATTGGGATTATGGATCTCTTCCCAATTTTATTTTCGCCACTCTCGAGCTCATCCACAGCAACTGTTTTTAGAAAAAGAAAAGGCGTTTCATGAAAAGTTAGGAAAATGACAGACTTTATGACCATTCCCTTTCATCTTTTTCACTTTAGTGTGACTAAATTGTCTTATTTCTGTCTTTAATGTATTATGACGAAATAACTGAAAATAGCAAAGGTGGAGCATCTACCGAGCCTTAGCCAACCTCCTAGGGTGCAGTACAAATATTTTGTTACATTTTATGTTTCTTACGAAAGACATTGCTAGTATACTGATTATCCATTTATGAATTTTGTCGTATTCATAGCCAACAGGCAAAGATTGACTGGACAGGGATTAGAACCGTTACTTTAGTCTAATGTCTGCCAGCATTAGAACACTGGAATCAGTCTGTAACTAGTTCCCACGGATTCATTTAAAGTCTTAAGCGCATCCAATACGTCAATAATTTCATAAGAGGTTAAAGTAACAATGAAAGCATATGTAAATGAGAAATACACAATTAAACTCACTCACAATCACACTGATTGCATTTGTAAAAACCACTCTTGCTCGTTTAGAATGTTTGTTATATTAAGTAAAAGCTATTTGCATTAGACCGTAATAAGCAGAGAACCTTTCGTTAAATTGCGGTGAATCATTGCCAGAAGTGGTGTGATTTTAGTACTCCGCTGAGATGGTGGAAATTTGTGGTTTTGTAAAACAGTGAACTCTTTTCCAACGCTCACTCCCTTATTTAACTCATTTTAATGCTCATCAAAAAATTCACGCAATTTGGAACGTAGAACTAGCTTTCTGATTCTAAAGTAAGAAAGCGGCCCTTTGACGTGTAGCCGGTAAAATCCTTTAGGACATTCTGAACTTTAAATATCTAGTTTGATAGATAATAGGACTGAAGAGAAGGATTTTGAGAACTAGTTCTTCAAAATTGGGGAGACTTTACATCTTAATATGAAACATTTTATGTTGATTAGGAGCCAATAATGTTCCGAGAAGTTTCGCCCTTGGTGAGTGGTTGTCAAACCACATTTGACTTGGATATTTCGTTATTTTTGCCAAAGGTTTCTGGGATTTATAGGAAAATATCTAACTGTATATCCTCTAATGCTTGAGTTTCCCTCTTTCATTGGAGTGTGCTGTGGTGAAAAATGTGTTAGGTGCAGTACAAGGAATGGTTTTTTCCTTCCATTCTGTCATACTTTGTGTTTCTAGAATGGACAGATATGTAACGCAATACACACATTGATATAACAAAAACTTAATAACACTCAACTTCTAATGAAGGAACTGTCACAGCCTGTTAGGAGGCTGCTTTATTTCTATACAGATCCTGTAAAGCAATGCGTATTGCGCAACTCATCAATTACTATACTGAAGTTTACTTAAAAACTTTTGGGATATTTAGTTAGTCCGCCTACCTTTTGATCTGGTATGGCTTTGGAAAAGGGGATTTTTAGGTGCAAGAGAGCACAGCCATGACCGGGCAAGTCCCCCCTGACAGCTCCCACCCTAGCAAGTTTCTCCGGCACCCTCAGCCTCCCCCGCATAATTCCCAACCAGACAATTTTCCCGGAACGATTTCTACCTCGAACAATTTCCACCCATAACAATTACCCCTAGACAGCTTCCCTCACTGGAAAATTTGGAAGATTCCTAGGTGGGAATTTTCTGGGATGGGAATTGTCCCGGTGAGAATCGTCACAGGGGATTTGTCGAGGGGGTTGTTGATAGGGCGATTGTTGAGGGGGTTGTCCGGAAACCAGTCGTAACAAGTACTTTTAAACATGGGACAGGTGCAAAGATGGGACAGGACAGGGTGTTACGATCATCCAGTGTCTGTTATCAACAATATCGTTCTTTTGAAAATTCATTCTCTAGAATTTCCAACTAAGATAATCTGTCCATTTTTGAGATGAATCAAGCAGTATTTTTATACAATAAGTATTGTACTGTATGTATAGGATTAGGTAAATAAGCGCTATGGCGAGGCACAGTGGGAAGTGGTATGCAGTTAGGGGCGGGATTATACTTTTGATCTGCTTGGATTGAGCTTTACGGTGGGTTATCGGCGGTAGATACGATCTGACAAACTATAGCCAGTAATTAGTCTACGCGTGTTAATTGAAAAATGCAAACGTATTCAACCCAGTTATGTAACCCTTCCTTACTAGCCTTTACCAGGAAGTTAAACGTATGGATATATTTACATACAGGTAATTTCAAGTTTTGATAAAAATTGTGAAGATGCTACTCGTCGTATGCTTATAAAACGGTAGTATCATTTCGGACTGCTGCAGTTTTCACCCTCATCTAAGAAACTCAATATGGTCAAAAACTGTCTTCGCCCAGAAATTTGGTGACATGATAATCCATTCCTTCTCGATGATATGTAGGCATGAAAACTCCTATATCAATCCAATCAATCTTAAAATAATTTTTACCAGTTTGCCAGTTTTAATTTTTTGGTAAAATATTACTTACATACATGACATGCACCCCTTCTCCCTTCCCCCTTTCACCCTGAAAGATTCCACTACCGTATTAGTGCGAAATGGGTCACGACTTATCTATCCTGCTGTATACATGACTCTATGTCGGATTGTGATAGCCAGGTTTCATCTATAATTATTTTGTATTGCATTACGCATGCGAGTTTCTGCATGTTTACACTCCTCTTCCGTGAGGAAACGTCATTGGCCATTCCCTGGTGGTTATTCCATTGTATTAATTTTTAAATATGTGTCACAATGTATCCTGAGGATATTGCAGTCACATATCTATATATGCTACAAACGTGTGAAAATCTCTACAGTTCATTGTAAAATCTGGTGCGAATATCTCAAGAGGGATGTGGTGGTTGGTTTCTCAACAAATGTGAAGCAATAAATCAATTTCTTTTTTTGCTCTGCAAGCTTTAATATGCAAGACATTATGTAAAATTCATCAAGACAATCTTTCAACTGTCAAACGATTACTATTACTGTCAATGACACAGTTTGGAACGTCATGACCGAAACGTCAAAAAAGGGGTTTCTTTTCTGATATTTCCCAAGAATATGTCCATGTAATGCGTTAATTCCAAGACCATGCCAGTGGAGAATATTTCTGAAAGACATTTTGTAACTTAGTTGTTCAATGTGTATTTTCACCTGAAAGTAATTTAGTACAAACTTTACAACCCCATTAATTTCCCCTATACCTTTTATGTCCCCAGCAGTAAAAACTTGTTTTACAATTAAACACCTATTTTGCCCCAACTTTGTAACCACGTTCAAACTTTTATCACTTTTAGCAATTAAACATTATATGTTTAGCTATCAAAAGCGTTTTAACATAGAACGTTTACGGATCTTAAACGTGTGTCAAGCATCTAAACAAGTTTACCAAATGGCGACAAAAAGTGTTTAGAAAACTGTTCAATTATTAAACGAAGTCTTAGAGAATGTCAACGCTTTAGCGCGAACATAAAATAAATAATGATACATGAGAACGTTCAGCCACATGCTCAGCGCAAGAAACACAGTATCTGGCGGCAGTTAGGGCTGACAAATGAAATCCGTCTCATTGTCGCAATAACTTTTCCCCAAATTTAGTGTTTATCATACAAAACCGTTTCATTCAAACTTTTGTTCATCTCAAAATCCTTTAAAAATCAAATTACAACTACTTATAATTCGTTTGTAACAAATCTCCTCTCCCAATGGTGACGAAAAAATTTGGAATAAAATACAAACTTACCACAGTTGAAAGATAAAATTTCTTTGGCGATGGCAAACGAGAGTGTATAAATTTCGAGGACATTTCGTGGAATTTGGTTAGAAAAATAGTCTAGCGGTTGTTTAAATTTACATAGACATTCATTTGAAATGAAATATGGGTGATTAGTTCAATTTTTAAATTAATTTAAAAAACATCAACTATGCTTTTTCCAAAAAGCTACAGATTGAATCTGTCGCCATACTCTCAGTTTACCAATCTGGGCATTGGTTTCGTCTTCAGTCGCTGATTTCGGTTACAAAATGAAAAAAAAAACCAACCGTGAGCTGCGAATTGATTGTTAAATCATTTACCGGTAAAAGCATAAAAATCCGATTTACTCATTAAAAATTGGAATATAATCAAGGGGAAAATTACGGAAGCCTAAAGAACCGTGAAGATTACGAGATCCTTTCTTCCATAAGTTGGCATCGTTTCTGAAGTGTCCAGATCATAAGATATTCATCTTAAAAAAAAACAGAGAAACGATGAATTGCACTTGTGGAGAGCTCACGGTTCCCACAATTTTCTGAACGTGATGAATTGAGAGATCCAAAGATCTCATGATTCCACCAATTCTGTGTGTCGGGGTGTCTTGTGTGTCGGAGTGTCTGTGTGTATGTGCCGTGAGTTTAGAGCATATTCTTAGTTTTGTCCACATCGATTTGGTTCATTGACCTACTCCAAGCAAGCTTGGGTCACAGATGCAAAATGGGTACCCTACGTTCTCCTAAGGTAAAAATCACGTACCAAAGTCACGTCCCAAGGTTGAAGGTAATGTGAAGCCAAGTTGCTTATTATTCTGAAAATGTGAACATGATCTGTTGGATGTTGAAGTTCCATGGCAACCATACTTGAATTATGTAACGTTCATACGCTAAGAAGGTCAAATGTCACATGTCAAGATCAAAGGTAGAACGAAGTGACGTTATACAAAATAGCCTGGAAACGGTTCCAGTTAAAATGTTTAAGTCAAATGACAATCAAAACTTGATTTGACATTGAACAAGGATACCTTCATATGCTAATGAGGGCAAAAGTCACATACCCAGCTAAAAGGCATTTTATTGATGTGATATAATATGATACATTACGGACGCAGGCTTTACAAGCCTGTATATCCGCATCAAACATTAAAACACTGTAACAAACTGAACATCAACAGACCATCATATATATGAAGGGTAGCCAGCTTCAAAATCAAATTTCATATCTAAATATCCCCCAAATTTGTCAAGTCTTTTACGAAAGTAGCAGCAGTGTCAGTTTCCACAAATTTAGCTGGAAGACTATTCCAACAATCAACAACTCTATTTCCAAATGCAAATTTCTTCATATCTGACTGACAATGTTGTTTGTGGGTTTAAAACTGTGACCTCTTGAAATATCTCTTCCTGTACTGAAATTCAACATGTTAAAAGTAACATACAAACCATGAACAATTTAAAAACTTCAGTATATCTCCCCTGAGCCTTCTGTATCTAGGAGTAGGCAGATTCAATTTACGCAACCTTTGTTGATATGATAAACCCTCTAATGATGGAATAAGTTGTGGAACCTTGTGACACGCCTCTGCACTATTGCATTTTCATATTCGTAAAGAAGCATTATTGCTAACCCTCTCCATAAATTAACCACGTTCTTTAACGGGCGACCTGTCTGGGCCCAAGAGCCATGGCACTATTTCGTATTTAATGTTATTGTAATTCAGCTACTTGGGAACTATTTGCACAACATTCTTAAGAGTGCTGGAATTAAAAGTTGATGTGGGAAATAATATAGAAGCATTGTTTGGCTTGACTTAGTGTCAAATTAGTGCAAATTTTTAAATACCAAAGTATTTCAAGGCAGACAAATGAAAATACTTCCTTGGACGATCGAGATGTAGAATAATTCAGAAAACAATTTTACCTTCACTCCAATAATATATTGGTAAAAAATAGATCGAGTTGGGAAAATGCTATCACGCAATGCATCATGGATGGATCAAGGGTCAAGTGAACCACTTACCGTGGCCAACAAGTTATTACTGTACAGCTGACCTTGTGACCCCACCGGAAGTACTGAATTACACAACTGGCTTATTGAAGGTGGTTGTCCTCATTATGTGGTGTAAGGGGAACGGGATTATTCAAGAGCTTGTTTTCTCGTCATAGATGAATAGAATGGATTGTGTAATTTACACGTTTATTACTTTCAACACCCTACACTTCTTAGCAGAAGGGCTGATTCGGGGGCTTTAATTTAAAATCATTGCACAAGGAAAACCCATAGTATGGGGTTATATTAAGGCGATGTTAGGTTTTCAAAGACTGCAAGCGGCATTGGCGCCGGCATGTGCAGTGCAGTGTTTCCCCCAGTGGAGAAGAAAATGCTCTGAAAATTATTCTCATTGCACCTCACCGTCTGGGTCATCCAGTACACAACTGGGACACATTTGCATGTATTTCTAACAGCCAGTGGACCTGCCATAATGCTTATATTTTGGGGGGTTTAAGAAATTGTCATAAGAGTTACTCCTTAACGGGGGGGGGGGGACCAAAGCCGACTTTATCCCTACCGAGGTCACAACTGAGATAAGAATGTTTGGCATTCCAAATGTCCCAGATTTCTGGAAACCCCACTCCCATAACGCGACTGACTGGAATGTGTCTAGTACCATGCGTGGGTGCCCATTATGAGAGAACATTCCGCATCCCAAACACCCCACAGATTGTAGAAAGCTGCATTCTAAGCCGCGAAGACTAGTTTATCACTACAGTTCTGCTAATGACATTTTTAACTGGTGTAACCTACAAGGCTGTCATCACCAACCACCGGGAGAATATCTGATAACCCCAAATCCAAACATTGCAGGAAATTGCATTCTAAATTTCTTAAAACACAACTCGCCACTACAATAGTAGGTCTACTTAGACCCTGCGGAGTATGTTCAGAGAATTAATTTTACTCCCTCTGTAATAAAATCTCTACATGTTGCTGTTCCATGAAACTGTTCACTCCGAGGGGGGAGTGTGGAATCAGGGAGGTACAGACTCAAGTTAGGCGTAAATAAGAGGCCGCCAGCGAAGTCAGGGACAAAAAGGAGGAACAAATTCGCGGAGAAGAATGCACAGAACGCCAGCATGGAAAATATTTGGCAATCTAAAACAAGCCATAATACAGAAAATCGCACTCTCCACCATCTTGACAATTTTTTTCACCACAGCTGTGCTCTGTTTCATCCTGTATTCTTTCTAGCCTGACTATGTAGACTGCTATCACCGGTTACAGAAAACCGCGCGAAGCGTGAAGGAAAATTGGTAATATTTGGGTCACGGACTAGATATCGATACTGATGACTTACGGCCGGGCCGAGGAACTTTGCTTCCTCAGTGTTGTACGGAAATGTAAGAGTTACGACAAAATAATATGTATGACTCGGTTGGATAGTTCTAAGTTTGGGGTGCTTCTTCTGTCTCTTCAATCTTTCTCTATTTCTCTTTACCTGTGTCCACGGGCCCCTTTAAACAGTGTATTTGAGTTGTAACCAACTATCATCAATAATATAAACAGCCAATGAGTTAAATATTTGCAGCGAATCCGTCTTGGTAATAGTGTTTGTAAGCATTTTATCCTCTAAAATGAAAGATTTCTTCAAAATGAGCATTGGTCGAGTTTTCATGGTAAATGCCATTGGTTACTTAGTATCTAAAGATTTTTCCTTTTGAAAGTTTTACCAGAAATAGGCATGTGCCATATTTGAGCCCTATTTTAATGATGGATACGATTTAATTCAGTGTTAACTTCATTTCTGCGTGTTGAAAGAAATAATTCGGTTCGAATTGGCCTGAGCAGACCTTACGTATGAATTGATGACGAATTACGAGTTGGCAGACTGTCAGGCACGATGCTAGTTCATTTGTCAAGATTATCTCAAGCTAAGGGATGCACTAGAAACGGTGATTAAACCACACTTTTAACTTTTATTTCACTCCATTTATGGACATTGCAAACGTAAGTCTCTACTTTATCAAGCTAATAGGTTTTACTTTTTCCAAGGATTGCCCCAAAACTGTATTTAGTAGAGGTAAGCAGTTGACGTTTTGTGTTATACTGCCTTAGACACTCACCCCAAGTCGAGGAAAGAACACTTCTTATCCCTCACAGACCTAATTTAAGTTCCGAATGACATAAAGCGTGAATCATTTATAATTAATAATTTTTGGTTCTGTAATTTTACAAAACTTTTAACAGTTGTAGACTAACGGGATGGAAATAAATAATATTCCCTTAGTTATATTACTAAATATGCTTTCGGTCAATTCTGACCCCTACATTGACCATAAAATCAGAGACCAAGACTTTGTAACTTACATTGGAGACGGAAAGGCATAGTTTTCATACATCTTCTGTACTAACCTTTCCGTCACTTCTCTGTCATCCCCTCCTAAATCGATCCACCCTAATTCCATATATATTTTGTAATAAGCGTTAAGTTTCAGTGCCTGTGGACTACCTGCAGTGTACAATTAATACATTTCCAGTCCATAGAAGGGTTTCACTTGGCTGTCCAAATACTTTACAAATATCCGCCATTTTCCCAGGCTTGGCGTAGGCCGCAGTGGTTTTCGAAAGTCCACTTGTAAAAAATTCCCTTGAACGTCAGAACTAGCTCTTTTTGACTTCAGCCGCTCGATTTTACGAATTGTTTGGAGTTTTTCCCTGTCTGTTGCTCACAGTGTCACAAATGACAGTCTTACAAATGCTTAAACATCCTCAACACAGTTGAGAAGGTCCTTTAAAAAGAGAAGAAAAACAAAAATCCTCATTTATATAAGAATGGGGTTTTAAGAGAGCTTGCACATATACGACTGTCGGTGTAATGATAATTTACCTTAAAGTCTAACCGTGGTAGGCAGTTTATAGACTTGTTTCACCAGATGATTCCCGACGATTTTACGGGACATTTTGTCGCATTCACTATTAAATTTCATTTCTGATTTTTTTCAATTTATGATTAGTACAAAATCTTTCATTGAATTATTGGGTTTCTGGACAACTACCCCCTTCCTCCGACAATACCCACAGGGACAATGCCCACCCCGTATAACTCTCCCCGGATAATTTTCGTAGACAATTCCCATTTCGGACTGTTCCAAATTTTCTGGCGGGAGAGTTACATCCGGGGTATTTGTCATGGTTAGGACCTGTCCAAGTGGGTATTGTTCAAGGGAAAACTATTCGGGGAAGTCATCCGGATTAGTTGTCTGGAAAAAAACGTCCGGTGGTAATTGTTCGTGGGGGTAGTTGACCGGTTAGGGGTGTTTGGTCGTAAACGTTGGTTTCCAAGAGCCAAATCTAATCTTGCAGTTTTTCGTTCACTCCACGTCTATCCTCCCTTCCCTGTATAAAAAAATTAACCGGTGGTTGGGTTCATGTTATCATTCTAGAAGGGTCAAACTGTAACATTTTCTCCTCCTGCAAATACAATTTGAAGCGGACATTAATGAAGTGAAGGATTATTTCTACAATTTGAATTAATATCATGCTTTCCTACGTTTTTGCTAAGTGATGCAGTAAGTAACGGTAGAAGATGACCTGCTCCGAACCTACAACAACTGATAACAACTTATTTTGGTATCAAAGTTTTCAATGAGTCAAAAAAAAATATCAAGTGAAAAATAATGGTATTAAACAAGGCAGATGATGCTAAATAGTAATGTTTGCAATGAAATTCAAAGTATTAGAAACTTTTTTCCTCTTTCCCAATTTGATGTCTCTTGTAAGCTTCCGTACTCTGTAGGTTCGAAAAAAGGAATTTCGTCAGTGCTTATAGTTAATTAGTGAGACTCCACTTCGTCATGTGATGTCATAAGTTGTCATTCGTCAATTACTCAAATAATGTTGAAATGCATACTTTGCAAGCAGCGATCATTTATTATAAACATTTGGCAGGAAATTGTTGAACTGCCCACTTGGAAAACGGTGAATAATTTAACATTTTGCAGAAAAGATCTTACAATAGCGACTGACAAGTGGCCATTTCATCAATTCTGAAAATGCTATTACATTGATAGCTTAGAAAGAAATCACCTATATAAATTTTTTGCCAAAAATTGTTGGAATCACGACATTTGGTAAGTCATCACTCAACCATTTCGATCAGTTGTTTAACTGTTGAATTGAAAAGAAGTAGCAATTGAACATTTTGCAAAAAACTTGTTGGGATCACGAAATCTTTGAAATTTTCAGTTTATCATCTTTTTTAGATTAGGAATGATATTAAGAGATCTCCGTGCAGGAAGTTCTTCATTTCCTGTTCTTTGTTAATATAATATATTGTGATTTGAACATTTTTTGCTGAAAAATGACAACTTGTAGGGTTAAAGATCGTGTGATTTAGTTCATGGCACCTTGATGCTTCCTTGTAAAAAGTCAATTTCCTCCTTATAATAATTGCAAACAACTCTTCACATTAAAACTTGTATTTTTCTTACTAATTGTAGCCGGCTTCAGTATGAACCTCCTTTATAACAGAGGCAGCACGTTGGTCAAGTAATTTATTTCCTGGTAAGATGTGCAAGCGACCTTCACATCACTAAGGGGGATCTGTCAATTGCAGAATCGTAGGGATGAAGGTATCACCAGAGGAGTACACACAAAATAATAACGAATGAACAAAAATCTGAGTACTAATTGTTAAGTGGTATAATAACGAAGTGCTCTTCTCACATGCAAGTACAAATACAGTTATGAATACTCAATTAGCTTGTCAATGGCCAGTTGACACTTACAAAACAATAAAGGGATACGTAAGTGACTGGAACAAGCAGGTCTGATAGTCTGAGTCGGTCCAGCTGTATTTACACGAAGGCCTCAAAACAAGTGTCCAGTAACAAAATCGTAAAATCTTAAGTGCACACCTGAATTAAAAGATGAGTCAGGCACAGCAATTCTGAATAGTTGACGGTGAAGTAGAGATACTGCACTGAATAGTCATGTCCGACTGAGGCGGAGATATCAAAAACGCATGCAGAATACCTCACACTTCTCGATATCTTTGAAACTGGGACGTCTTACATCATTGCCTACGTAGCAGGCTGTACGGCGTATTTTTTGCTCAGTCATATCCTTGGGAAGCCCTAAAGAGGGGCTGAGAAAACATAGTCCGCTCTGCGGGGCTCTTACATCATGGCAAGTACTCGAATCATCTAAAGCAGCAAGATCACCAGTAAAGTTGCGCAATATCCATTCATTAACCTGCACTTCTCCTTGGGTTGAATAGGCAACATATGACACACGGGGATCAATGATGTTGACAGTCAGATCAAAGAGAAAAATAGATTAAAACAACAGGAACAGTCAACAATCTTCAGCAGTTCCGAAGTACTCTTTGTATAGACTGTGAGGACTTAACGAATAAATTTAACTACCGTCTTGCTTCAATTATTAAAGATTATTAAAGAAGTAAACCCACCTATTTTGCAGTAAACCACTAGTAGAGACTAATATTCCAACGCATTTTATGAAAAAGGTTGTCGAAACAGCATTGCCCCAAATTTTCATGAATTTTCTAATTACTTCTTCACACATGATGTTAACAGCCATTTTCTTGTTTTCAAAAATATGACGTACTAAAAGAGCCACATCGTAAGTGACACGATGCCTCAGCCATTGCACATGGAATGCACACTAACATATGGTAAAGGATTAGTACAGCTAGAAACAGGTT
The DNA here is from genome assembly GCA_029531755.1 of Holothuria leucospilota. Lineage (NCBI taxonomy): Eukaryota > Metazoa > Echinodermata > Holothuroidea > Aspidochirotida > Holothuriidae > Holothuria > Holothuria leucospilota. Next base: position 2,464,201 of record CM055983.1, on the reverse strand, counting down.
TTGAAGCTTTTCCAGTGCATACCCTACCTTGGCCTTGACATTATAGGCCTACGAGGACTAGACTGCATTGCCAACAGCTTTGACAATTTCAAACGATTTTTAGGGCTTCACATAACTGACTGGTCCGTGCATGATACTGCCCCAGTAAATGTAACCCACGAACTACCTTGTCGTTAGGTGCACTCAGTCCTCTTTTCTTTGCCTCAATAACTGATCCAATCGGGAATTTAAAAAGAATGTTTCTCACATCTATTCAGATATATTTATCAAAAATCACCGTCGTCTACGATACCGTTAGCTCACTCTCCACTTGGGTACAAAACGGACAAAATCACACAGTGTTCCGATCAGTTGCAGAACTACTAGTACAAAGTGCCAAGCATAGGGAACCACCTTCACAACAGATCCTGATCTTGCTTTCTGTGTCGTAATGTTTAAATCCATCCTCGCTGTATTCAGGCTCCAAAGGATATAGGAGGATTTAAGTCTGTTTGCGTCCGTATTTTCTTTCCAAACAACCAGGTGTACTATTTCAACTTTGACCGTGTAAGGTAAAGAGTACGACTACGTACTATGAAGTGCTGTCGTGATTTCTAACGTAACCCTGTATATAATGACCTACAATTCTACACAGTGTACCATAGTCTATGTACTATATGTGTGTGAATCAGTGCTGTAGTGTAGGGTGAAAGACAGTGGTGTTGCCAAGTCACGCAGACTATTTCTTCTACTCTTGTGAAAACTTTTTTCATTTCACGGGAATAATGTGTGATGAGAATATATTTAAAATGATACTTCGAATCCATTTCCTATTACAAGTGGCAAACGGAATTTTTTCAAGTCTTATATAGTTATTTCCCACAGCATGTGCAATTCAAATTACTTTGGGTGGGTTGGTACATTTTCTCGCTTTCGTCATTGTACATCATGGAATTGGTGGAATTCAAACAACAATCATTGACGCAAACCATTAGCACATAAAAATGAGTTTTTAAGGTTGAAATAAATGTATTTAAGCCTTCTGTGTGCTTCTTTCGGAAAAAGCATGCATTGAAATGTTAGTCTTCATGCAGAAAAAGCTAGGGTATATTTCTCCAAAATAATGAATCTCTGCATATGTAAGTTAATTCATAGGCTTCAGTTAATAAGGACGAACAGTCAGCTTTCCTAATCTTTGAGTAACCTGGACTCACAATGCTTGCTAACCTTCCCATGCAGATAGCCGGTAAGATCGGCTAAGGCTCCAAAATTTACTTCCAGAAAGCCTTCATAAACTACAAAATGTTGAGTAATCGCAAAACAGCGTTTTCTTCTACAAAAGCAAGTTATATGCATTATGTACAGTGACTGAATCAAGTTGATAGTGAAGCCTGAACAATGAGTTTTTACCCACTGCTCTCTTTTTTACTTGGAAAGCTTCCAATCACAAAAAGTAGAACTGAGCCCTGACCGGGCCCTTTTGTTCGAGATTATTATGGGATGTTATCCCCACCTCCGTTACTTCAGGAGAACAGTTACCTAATTCAAGCTGGTATCTAGCCTTCCTACACTTCCTAGCACACAGACAAACTAAAGCTGCAGGTAGAATCCTTCCAGGTCAAACCTAAAGATATGCCATAATATGCCTGTGAATGACCTACTGACACCCCGTATTAAAGATTAAACTCTGTGCCTTAGAGTAGGTTACCCTATCAACTGGCCAAACACAACAAAACATGTATAGGCCTACTAAATATTCAACATTGTTACCAAATCCTGGATAAACTCCCCGGTACATTTCCAGCGAAAATTCCACATCAGCATTCTTTAGTTTATCTGGGGGCTATCGCCCTTACTTCACCAACCCCATTTGTCACTGTTCGTCTACCCTCGCTGAATCCTGGTTTTGCTTCTAGCAATTAGACCCTGGGGTAGCATGGACTGGAATATGAACTAAGAAACTAAACACTTACCCCCTGAAAATACACTTAAATGATGGGAATGTGGCAAATGTCAGTACCGGGTTTCTTGAAGTATGCGATAAATTTGTTAAATGACCTGAGCTACATATACAAAAGTATCATTTACATGAAGCTGCAACTTATATATGCATCACAATGAGAGTACTAGAGAAGGTAAACAGTACACAGAAATCAAATGCACGCGATAATTAAAGGTATATTAATACAAATCTATTACCGCATTTGCCCTGGTTACATAATGTAGTACCTATAATACCTCTTGATTGGTCTATCTTTGCCAAGATTTAGCTGCACATGCATGCGTGTACGTGTTCGTGAAATTATTGTCTGCCTCTAAACGGTAAAACATCCGTGCATTCAATTTCAACGTTTCTTGTGACAGGTGGTTATAGGATCATTTATTCGTCGCTCATTAAATTCGATCACAAAACTTTCGCAGAGGGATTGCAGATGGCGTATGCTTTAAAGAGATACCCAATAAATCTTCTAAATGCAGCTATGTATTATTTCTAAATTTTCGTTGCGTCTAGAAAATGTCAATGTTCACTACTTTATCATGCAGTTATGAAGTGACTTTTGAAGAATTTTGGAATTTCGAGCACAGAAGTTTATCAAATCGTTGGCTTACCCACACGGCATAACACATCGCGGAGTATCAACCACGACCGCCGATTTCCTTTGATCAGTAACCGTACTGTAAAAGCGTTAAAGGCTGGGATGGGGGATACACCTCCTTAAGACAGAGTTTGCTCTTTTTGGCTACCAAGTGCTAAATGTTTGCGTAGGGCCATTTAGGCCATCTTAGAAGAAATGGTTGTCTATAACACTGTTCTTAGCTTGTTTATCTTTAAGTTATAATTTTCAGTGTCATGTAATGCCTACTATAGGTTTATAAAATTTACGTACACTTGGCGCAGAGAGACATCCTTAAGAAGTTATTTTTTTTGTTTGTAAATAGTGCACATGTTTTTGTCGTCAGACATGTACCCAAGCATATGCAGGGGTGGGTCCCCCTCCCTAAAAATGTTTTCGCTCCCTAGAAAATTAAAAGCTAAAAATTACCTTTGCAATAATGTATTTTACCATATCTCTCACCATAAAAATATGTCCCCCTGGAACTTATCCCCCCCCCTTCAGTAGCATCTCTGGCTGTACGGGCCTACTTGTCGTATAAACACCTCTGCATCGTCTTTATTCATTGGTGTACTTTACTTATAATGCTTACCGGAATGAAAAAGATTGGCATCACCATGCATTGTTGAAAGAGAAACACTGGTAGCAGCAGTGGGGTAGATGTACTGAGAGTCCAATTTTCAAAGTCAATATATATATATATATATATATATATATATATATATATATATATATATATATGTATGTATATACAGGTCAGTGCTTTTATAAGAACACACTGGTTGCAAAAATGACCACAAATCTGCCCAATGACTAACAAAAACAAACGTAAACCTGTTGTATCAATCTTGACAACGTTACTCTAGGCTTTGCATATATGGGACGCTGTGCAACATTTAGCCTGTGACTTCAATAAAGATAGAGTTACAAAGTGTTTTCCAATTTGAGGGGGTGTGACATTCAGAAAGTGACCGTGAAGGACGTTATGGCATTTTATGCAGTGCTGCAACTGTGCGTTTATTGTAGTAAGAAGCTTCAATGGATGTTGCTGCCTTACGGGGCAATTGCATTTCATTGTCAATGTTAATGCACGTTTGCAGCCAAGCGTAAGATTTAGAAATTCCTTGCGGACATAGGTTTAGCAACGTTGTTTGCCTAAGGGACATTGTAAAGTGTAAAGCCAAGTAATTTTGAGTCACTTTTTGTCGTGGATGGAAACCATCATCTGAGATAATATAGTCAAAGTAATGTTATGTATACAGAATAACGAATCTTGAAATGGACTTGAGAGGAAACAAATTTATCTTGTCAACGATGGCAAATCTCGCGAGTTAAGTCGAACACTGATTTATGGTTATGTTGTATATGATAATATCAACGCATAGTAAAGGTAGTTGCTGTATTAAGTTGGAAATCATCAGCTAAAATGTCTTTACATTAGCAAGTATACTTGAAATCAAGCTATATCATGGCAATCGCCTAAAATGTGAAAGCGGACGATTTAATATTTCCTGATGAAAGTATTGAAGAGTCAGGTAAAAATGTCACATCTGTTGGATATTTCATAACTTTAATGAGTAATTAATTTACTTAAATAGAACTATCTTAAGTTATGCTCTACACATACTATGGAACACAAAAGATGGTCGTTTGGGCCTGACACCCTCCCCTGTTCTTACAGTGGTGACGGCATTTTAAATGCAAAGATTAGTTAATTAGTGAATTAGAGGAAAAGAAACGCCAACCACATAAAAAGGAATCACCGAAAAAGATTGCAATATTCAGCATTTTAAAGCTCATAGGTAAGCAGATTTCCAGTTTCCTAATACTCGAAACGTAGGAGTACACTAAACGTGCATATTTCTCGCACAAATAATATAATGCCAAGAAAGAGGATATTGTTTTGAAGAATCAATCGTAAATCTTTTCTCCTTTTAACTTTTTGATTTGTTTAGTTTCATACATGATTGGGTTTCCAAAAACATTCCTTCTTCTTACGTCATAAATAAAAGATGGTTTGTTTATCACATAAGAAGGGTGTATTTAAATCCAACCTCTTATATATTACATATCCTTATGCATTGACGTCACGCGACGTCATTTAGGAGGAATAAACAATGGAGCACACTTCATGCACGACGTAGACTTCGCTCGCGCGCGTAGTAAACTTTCGCGCGTGGCCAAGCGGCACACAAATCAGCTGTCTGCATTTGTTGGTGTAAGCATAGGCGGAAACGCAGGGAGGATGGAGGGATACATCCCCCACACACTTTTTGGAAATGCTCCAATTGACCTTAGCTTTTTTCACAGAGTAACTTTTGCGGGTGTAAATTGCTCTGATACGCTCTTGCCTCCTTTTATTTCTGTGACGTCATATGTTTATGCTCTATATTCGACTTTCTTCGCTGATGAGCATTGTCGTTGGCCAGTTGGTAAGGCGTTCGACTCCCACACCTAAGTACGTGAGTTCGAGTCCTCATGGATACTATGCAGGGAGTCCATTCTCGCTTTAAAAAATTACTATCTTCCCTGATATGGCTTTTCTTCATATGATCTGGGACATATTTGTTATCCTTTACAGATCGTAACACCCAAAGCAGCATTTTCGAAAGTACATAAACCCAAATTAACCAACTATTAGCAGTAACAACGTTACAGATCTGTCTTTTTATAATTTTTTGTAAACTCTTTTGTTGCTGGTTGTATTGCCTTAAGTTTTCGTCATATCAGTTTATTTGTATATCGTGTTTACTTCTTACTGCGTTTATCTCTCTTCACGTCTGTATAAATACATGAAGTATTTTAGGTGTAGTTTTGGGGTTTTGATGGAAAATTCCGTCATAATCACCTGCTAATAGTCCCATTTCACATGACATGTATGTTTTGTTTACACGGCCATGTTGAGTACTACACGTGGAGAGGTTATATGTGTTTTATTGGGTAGGTTCCAGATAACTTGTGGTTTTACTCATTATAACTGTACACGTATTGTACGACTCGTACATAGTATTTTGTATGCAAAGGCACCCTCCTATACGTACTGATAGCCCCCCCCCCCCATTCAACCAGGCGGCTTCTTTTAGTTAGGCTACCAATAGAAAAATGACGTATATGACATGAGCCCATAAGCATAAAGAGATACTCCCAAAAAGTTGGAAAAATTGCATAAACCGTTTGTTTAATAAATTGCATAAATAGTTTTTAAGGGCATGACCGTTGCTTCTTTAATTCATTCTTCCAGATAGTAGAAAATTGCCTGATATTATGGCTAAAACGTACATGACCAACAAAAGTCTTACATAGAGTACAGACGAGAAGAGAGAAATGTATTACAGAAACAAGAAATGTATGTGAAGACAATGACTTTTAATATAAAATTTACTGTGATTATACCGGTAACTAAGCTTAAAGGCAACATGATTTTTCCCAACTAGAATAGGAGAGGTAAGTAAGCGACTCGGACGCCAGGATCTCCTAAATACTTTTAATAGGTAATAAACACTACACCGATGGCTGGATGCTCAGTAATAACGAAGACCGCTTTCCTTGAAAATTATAAAGACAGACAGAGTCAAGGGAGAAGGAGAGAGGCGGAATATGTTTAACAACAAAAAGTACCGTTGCAGAAACATGTCGCAACACATATCACTCCCCTGGAAAATATCCTCTCCCCTGAAAAATATCCCCTCCCCTCAACATCTTGCATGGCTACTGCCCTTAGGAGAGAACTCTAGTAACTTTTGATTTCATGCTACAACAATTTTCATTCGGATACACAAAAGGTCCCTGCCCGTTTCTTTTGTATTATCCTATTCTTTCTAAAGGCATATAGATAGGTCCCGAAAGTCAATGTTATGAGCAGTTGAAAACAACATATAAGAAATTAACTTCATTAACAATGACTATTGACAACATGCGCGGATGAAGACCTCGTCTAGGGCCTATGTATGTACCGGGGTTAATATGAACTCATGTAGACTGCAGATGCTCACGTTTACAACTGTAGATACTTTGAGGATGTATGAGGTGTTTATGTATGAATATGCATTGATAGTAGGTTTATATATGTTTTTATATGAATATGTATGACCATAAAGAGGAGCTGATACCTTATGATGCAAGTGTATTAAACAATTTGTATTATAACAAACGTTACTTAAAAGCATCCAATGGATACTTACTCAAACCTTCTTCGTGAGAGAGATGGTCTTGCAAAAAGCCTGCATATACAGATTAAACTTAACAAAGGGCGCCATGTAAAGGAAGACGAAGAATGCATAGGTCGTTGGGGTTGGGAGAAAGGTTAGTGAAGATCGAGACATAGGAAGCATTTAACACTGGGGCTGCAGGAAATACCGAGGATATCATGAATACCGTTCCAGCGTGGAATTAAGGTAATGTTGGAACGTTGCTGAGATGAGAGGACCAGGCACCTCCATACCCTTCCACTGTGGCCCCAGTACCTTTTGTGAACGAACAGTAATTCTACCCTGGGTTAGAGATCAATGCGCCCCAGTCACGGTACACTGGGAATATTTGCACTGTGAGTAATTGACCCAAAGTTTGCAGTCATGATATCTTATCTTAAAAGTTCCCTTTGTAAATCTTTCTTTAAGAGAAATGAACAAAATATTTGCGAGTTATCTATTTCATCAAAGAAGGCCTATATCTTACAATAAATGATAGCAATGACGGTAAAATTCCAACTTTTTGCAAATTATTTCAGCCACACTCCCGAAGGTTTTCGTCCTATCTTGATCATGGCATGCCTAACTGTAAAAAAATCCAGTTTTATGATGCTTTTAACAGACGGTCTTAAAATGTAAGAGATAGGTTGGGAGACATGCGTCTTACCTTAAGTACCAAAATAATATTCAAAGAAGATTTCGATTCACTTTGCAACATATCACGAGGTACGCGAACAATGCCAAAAAGGCAATAAAGCATTCAAACTGCGCAGTCTTTATGCATTTGAGGCAGTCGTTTACAGCGTTGCTATATATAACGAAGCACCACGTGGCAACAACACATTCACAATGTCTTTAAAATATTCTATGAATCCTTTATATTGTCACCTTTAATGGCAATTGGCCCCATGACCCTTTTAAAGTACCGGTATGTATTTTTCAAAGTACTCAAGAGCCATCAAATTGATTGTATTGCTTTCTGATTCAGTTCGAATGATACTGAGAGCATAAATGACAGGTTTTACGTCACTCGTTCAATGGACACCATAAAACAACGCTAACGGTCGAAAACGTCGAACAATCCATCTCAAATTGTACTTGTAAAGTCATAAATTTAAATCACCAAGTCCTATATTTTGACGTTGAGTATTTTAGCGCTTACCGTAAACTTGTTTCTGTTTCACATATGCATTATTTGACTTTAAGACATAAGACCATGACCTTTAGAGGTGTAGACAACGCCGGTAGCTGTTGATTTTTTTCCATCTTGAAGCAGTTGGATGGAATCATTAACTTTTATGGTACCTCTAACAACCAGCAATGTTTTTAAAACTATAACAACATTCCACCGATCCTTTGAAAACATCAACGTCTTTCGATAATGGAATGTCTTGCCATTAAGAGTGACATCTCCAACCCAGAGTCTCTCAAAAACACTTTCGCAGAGTCTTTTACTTATTGATGTACATAAACTATTAGAAAGCGCATTCATGGCTGTATTTACGAGTATGTGACAAATGATTAGAAACAAACGTGAAGTAGATATTTTACGAGAAAGATAAAAGATTCATTAAAAATATGTTCCGGAGCCATCATGGATGATAACATAACTTTTATATAAAACACATTTTATTGTGAAAACATCGATGGACACACGAATATATATTTTAAACTTCATCGTTTCATAATGTTAAGGACGTTTTGACTCAAAGAGACGGAATACATTGACATATTATTGATAGCTTGCACAGTTACCAACATATAAATGAGAATGGACAAGGGTAGGAAAGGACTGCAAATAATCGCTGCTCAGTTGTAAGATAGGACGATACTGTAAAAATGTACGTCAAATTATCACTTAAAATCGAAATCAAGGAAATACGAGAATGTTAATAAAGTTCTATTGGTCGAGTCAGGCATTTTTGGTAAGTCTGGTGCTCATTGACCCTTGACCCTGGGCATGTAGTGTTCTTTGTAACGTATGACCTCCCCAAGTTGACGTAAAAGAAAGAACTACAACTAAAAATTACACTCAGTACTAAATACACTTAACTCTAGTCAAAGACATAATAGTAACTAGTAGACAAATTGCGTCGATGACAAACACACTTCAAGACTTTCCAGCCTACATCTGTACAAAGAAGCATGTTTGACGGGTTCTGGTTCAAGTCAATCATAACATTATGTTCTCTGAAGGAGTTTTCCTATGACGTAACTTAGACAGCGTTGGCTTTTTCAGGAAAACTCGCTCTGGCTAAATTCTTTTGAACATCCTTCATTGATTTAAATACCGTATCTACTCTGAGAAACACCCCGGGGGAGTGATATTGTCGTGAAGGGGGGGGGGGTTATTAGAGTCAAATTTACCGGCAAGGAATCTTAAGTACCCTAATATCAGCATTACAGAAGCTTACGCAGAGGCTGTATTAAAGATTATGAGCCAGGGAATGTCAGTTCACAGGAAACCTCTAATGTGCCAGCAGTTTTGCTATGTCCAAGTTTTTCCTTAATTGTAACAGGGACCACCCCCCCCCTCCAGCGTGCTTCACGAAATACAAGAAAATTTCTCTCGGCAAGTGCCCCACAACAGGAATTCACAATTTCACTACATGCAATGTGACGAAAAAATCAAGGAGCGTTTATTAGAGAGGGGGCGTATCAATACGGTACACACGTAGAAAGACGGGAAGAAAGAACAAACTTTCACAAGACGTGCCCTAGTTGTTTCATTTTAGGGTGTGGAGTGAGGAGTATAGATGAGAGGTAGACTCCGTTAATAAAACTCAATTTCAGAATGTTACTTCATTACAGAACAAATTAATTGGAGGAAGATTAATGTATGTGGAAAGATATGGAAAGAAAAAATGAAATGTTGAAATCTTTATAGCTTTGTGGCATTTTTTTCAAGGTGACAATAACGTGTCGATTTGCAAATTGGTGTTGTGAGTGACGTATCAAGGAATGCAACCTTGGGCGGCGATCCCGGGGGACAGGGGGTACATGTCCCCCCAATATTTGAGAATTTGCCCATTGACTTTGATTTTTCACACAGTAATTTTTTTTGAAATTGGGGTCATTCCCCCCCCCCCAATACTGAGAACAAATCGCCGCCTTTGAATGAAACATCGGGCTTTCACGGAAGATCTCCCGTAAAGCGAGAAAGTAATCGGCCAAACCTTCTTTAAAACGTTAACTGAACGGATCAAGTCTTCTCTTATTTCCTTCACAAGTATACATTTACTAATATTTCACTGCCCAAGGATTGTATATCACAGGCAATCAATTACAGGAGTTCTCTTGCATAAATCTAACAATTCATTAAAAAAATGTCACATGAGGGAAGAAATTTCATAATTAACATACCTGTATACCGAAGTATGCAAAAAAGTTGTGCGATTGCAATGCATTTGTCATCCAAAATTCCAGTGATTAAGTGAGTACATGTTACCATTCATATGAGGGATGACATGTTCCTCTTAAACTTCTACAATGAACTTAGAGTGGTAGATGGGGACATTCGATGGGGTTTAACCAACTCTTATTTCTCCAACTCCTGTTAAGAGGTATTAGCCTTGTAAAAGTATTCGAATGCTTGGGTTTGTCATTTTAAGATACTGAATGGACCAGAATTCAGTATCTGAGCCCCTCCATTTTTAGACATCCTACCTCAGCCGGGGCAATGGACGAAATTCAGCATATAAGTCATTAGACATATAGTTGAAAGCACCCTAATAGGTGCATCGTGATGGCAGTTTTAACAGGGATACTATTGTATCTTAAACGGTGACGCGTGAAATACAAAATAGTAATATCATTGGAAAGAGAAATTGTACTTCGTTGAAATAAGTGTGCAAGAGAAAGCATTGAGAGAAAACATTTCTTTCCCGTGAGAAAAATTTCTTAGATCTTTGTACTCGGGAGTTTCATTAATTGCACTTCGTAATCACTGAGCTGTATCCACGGGTGAGAAAACTCAATTTTTTTTTTGTTCCGAAAACTGTTCCCCACGGTGCTGTTGATAAAAATTGAATGGCATACACTTCCGTTGTTTTGGGAGGAGAGTCCTAATTACAAGCTTGTCTAAAACATGTAACCCGCAGCTTTATTGACAACCCGGACGGAACGACATTTCTCGTCGAAAAGTAATGGCAACTCCCTGGTGAGGGAGAATTTGTATAAACCTTCGAATTTAGTCTAACTTTAGCAACACTTGAGGCTGTTCAACGTTGAGGTAGTGATCTGGTCGCGTTTTCTTGCACCAATAATTTTCTGCTAAGAGAAGAAACAAAATGTGAAAGCCATGAAAAGAAGGTGAAAAGACGTTTCATGTGATGAAAAATAACAGCTCCGTGTGTCCATTGAGAATTAAAGAGAAGAAAACAATCACATTGGATTTTAGTAACTTATAATTATCACTGATTAAAGAATAAGCAAAGGGATTTTAGATATATCATTAACGATAAGTTCTGAGGCAGTTTTTCAACTCCATAAGTATTGGAAATGTTGGAATGTTACCACAGGGAAAAGTGTGGTCCAAACATTTTGCTGAAACTGCGCACAAGACGGTAAAAACCATTCACATTTACCAGTAGTATATATATACACAAATACTCGGAGTAGGAGGTCCTTTTTACTTTCTTCGTCTGGAAGATTACAACTTGTTAAAATTACATGTTTACGACTTTGCTCTTTCATCTAGTGTACACCTTCCTCTGAAAAGTAAGGGTTATTTTTTTCTTTAAAAAAAGAGAAAGTTGAAGCCATGTAGTACGTTATAAATACGGCGTTTTCATTCTTCTGTATTACAAACGTAGAGCTTCATGGGTTTTTGAAATTCTTCAGAAAAAATATTGAACTCGGGAGTCCACATACTAAATTGCCAAGTGCTCACTTTATATCCAGTGAGCGACTAAAGATAATACGATAGAGCTTTTCATTGTGATTGTTATAAGGCATTTAAACCAAACACATGTAGCACACACACACAGGCCTACACGTAAGTACAATCGATTGTTAACAGTTTAGGCGTGTTAGGTAAGAAGATTTTCTTTGGAACAAAACACTTCACGCTTTGGCTGCTACTGTGTAGTACACAGTGAAGGTTTTGCGCTGGGTTTGACATCCAAGGTTTTGCACTAGGTTTGACATCCAAAATGGCCGTACAGGTAAAATCGAGCCCATTATGACGTCACGTGAAGAGCCTCTATGGAAGAATTTTAAACTGTGGCTTTTGAATGGAAAACGACTTAAGGTTACGTGAATAGGAGAAGAGTGAAATCACAAATTATTGCGCCATGTCCTCCTTTAAATGGATTGAATGATCTTCATCTTTTTTATATCTCAGCAAAGAAATGTAATGTGAAGAATAGAGTTAAATCTATGAGTTTTATTTTCATCCTCTGTACCACGTATTTTATATCGTTATTTTAGACTTTAGTCAGTCTGTTGAAGAACCCTCCTTATAGAAATCGCAAAGCCATTGAAGTGAAAGAAATCTAAAGATATAGATGAATGTATCTGGCAGAATCCAGGACATACAATCAACGTGCCAGAAAATCTGCTAATTGATTTGAAATGTTTCACATGGCATTCGCGTTATGATGGTGGTTTATAGCCAGCCTGGGTGTAGCGCACTAATCGAAATACCGTGACCGGGTATTTTTCCTCTGTTGAGCTTCCAATTCTCCCTGTTTTGGGATCATGAGCGAGATATGTCTAACTTCTCCAGTTAGCCTATTTGTTTACTTTGTCTTTATCGTTAAAACATGAACGTCTATGACGTGACTCAGAGAATGTCTTTCCAGTTTTATTAAGGTTGTATACATGATGTAAAGGTACCTTCTATGACTTTTGAAAGATCGCCTTCGTGGTAAGATGTAGCAATAATCTTAACTTAAAGGTTGACTGTTACCTTGTAGTTTACCAACATTTGAGTTTTTCTTTAACATAGTTAATTAAAGTCCTGTTCAACGCTGATGTGACTAAGGGACTGAAGACCGTAATAGAGCAAATGTGAAACAGTATGAGAAATGTGGAAGATAACTTGGTAATTTTTTTGAAATTGAACATTCGGTTGGGAGCATGTTATATACGGTACTACGTTTATAAAACGCTTTCACAACGAGTAATTATGAAGGTCAGAAGTAATTTTATCTGTCCGAAACCCGAGAACAAAAGAAGCTGGATAATTTGAAAAGCAAATAAGAAGGGCGATCCTAAATATTTTAGTAATAATTATTTACACATTTGACTTAAGGGGTTCAAACTAACTATAGGGTAAAATGTAACTTAGACTTATTGCTTTGTAATATTTACCGCATAGTGCTTCCACAACTGAATCCTAAACGCAAATAAAAAGGTCTGCCATAAATTGTGCTAATTCCCAAACTTGAAGACGTTAAATATGGTATATTGGGTGAGTAATCAAACCGTTCAACTTGGGTACATACTAGAGACAGAGGGGCAACTGAAATGCGGCATCTAACACATGGACACAACGTAATGAACCAGGAAGGAGCCTTAGAACACGATATCTTGGATCGTAAGTCCGACGCCTTAGCTAACCACACCCTCAGTCAGTCAGCAAAAACAGAGTTAAACGTTGCCTTTTCTTTGTTAGAGTCTCGAAACTATCACTTGAAATGACCCTTACGGCGTCCCTTATACATGTTAGTAACTTTTCCCGTTACACCTCCTCTTATTCCCCCTAGATATATTTTGACATTTTCAATAATTTTGTGGTTCCAGCAATCTGCTCCATTCTTCACAAATTGACATTTATCTGATAAGAAACATTAATGGTACAAATCAGAAAGAAAAATAAACTCGTTGAGTTCGAGAACCTAACGACAACGACGTGCAATGCATAGGAAAAATTGACCTACATCTTGATAAAATTTGTGTCTCCGCAAAACAGGAGAGGGTTGAAGAATTGAATTGCGGCTTATGAAACATCTCAGTTTAGACAAGTGTAGGGCTCAAGATGCAAAGATTACAGTTCAACTTCAAGTGTGGTGGGATATCATTGTTGTTTTGTGGTTGGGATTCTTGAGTATGAATACCCGTCATGAGTAGAATATGGAGTGGATTATACATCAAGAATATAAACTGTTCGCCTTTAATGTTGTACGGCACTAGAAATTTCAGCATTGCAAGATAATTTTCAACATATATGGGTTATTCAAGAAACCGCTATAGCGGTTTGTAATACGGAAATTTCTAATAATCACAGACCGGTTGATAAAACTGTTACAAAATGCCGCTCAATTATTCCATTTTGTTTTCGTGTTTTTTGGGTAGAATTGTTTGCAACCTCTCACAACAGTTGAAATTGTTAGGTAACGAAAGATTAAGTCTTTCAAAACTGAGAAAATGATTCTGCACTGTGTATATGCTCTCTTCTCTCACCATTGGTGGATGAAGGAAAGGGTCGACTAGGCCATAGGCTAGGGCCCCGTGCTCGCATGGGCCCATCGCCCTAAAGATTTAAAATTAACACAACATTATTGACAAGGATCATCAGGGCAACTCTTGACTAACAAATCATGGTTTTCAATATATTCGTAATCTGAAGTCAGGCCTTGTTTTAATTTTAAACACTATTACATTTCAGTTGAACTAGTACTTACCAATTATTCAGAGCCCTGCATTCCTACGGACCTAAGGCCCTGCCTACCGTTAATCCGCCCTCTCTTTACTCTCAATAAGGGGCTGGAAACAAATGTTATTTCACTCGCTAAATTTGAGTGGATACCCTTAACTACGTTAATCTCAATAATCTGATTTATCAATAACCTAAACTTTTAGCGACGACCAAAATTTCTTGGAAAAGTCCTCATTTTAAGCTACTGTTTTGTCTGATACGGAAAAGATTGCCATGGACATTCTACTTCCAAACAGTTCAAATGGTTTTTTAAGCTGTCTTTAAGGTTTAAGATTGTTGGCTAAATTACTAAATATGACCTATTTGATTTTGCAATTTATCAATCACCCGCGATTCTCACAACGAAGCAAATTTTTCAAGGCCCTCAATTTCAGCCACTTTGTTTTCTTATGTATTAGACATTTCCGTTGACAGGGAGGAAATCTCTGACATCTTCTCAGAACGTTTTTACTTTCAATCCTGACTTCCTTTGAAAATAATCACTTCACCTCAGGCTTTCAGCCCATCGCAAAATCTAGCAATTCCTTTCTTATCTCTCAAAACAGTCAAGTGGACTTTCATTTTTAAAAGTAAATAATACCGAGGCCCAGTGGCTGTCGAAAAGAGAAATATCATACCATATATGGAGTGTGACTTATGTTTTGCATGTTTGTAAAAGCACGACATTATGAACCTTGTTGACCGTTTTAAAAAAGTCTGTGTAAGACTGCCGTAATTTTCCGAAAGCTTCATTCATTTGGAATGTCTTTTATGATGTGTGGTCGTTGGAATGACGTTATAGTAAATAATTATTTCAATATAAAATCTCAACACTGATAGGTTATATTTCTAAACTTTCATCAAGTTGGCTAACGTTTTACCAAGATTTTCGACATTCGCAAGGATGTGTTTGTACACCAAATCAATAAATATACCACGGCCATACGTTGCAACACACCCGCCATGATTTGATTTACTGATAATAAAATTTTATTCTTATTCATGTTTTATTTCAATATTTTTAAATTACCTGTTTGGTGGATATCTTCACATTCTTTGGATAATTGTTGCCTTTGCCGCTGGGAAAGGACGATGGTTTTTGGAACAATCTGTCAAGGTTTAAAACTCGACCTGGTTTGAAGAAATCACTACGGGTTACTTCAAATCCAGTGGGGGAAAGGAGTATAGAGGTTATTTCACTTTTCACGTCTGAATTTACCTGTTTAGCTTAAGTGATAAATTTGACTCTAATCTGACATACGGCGTTTGCCACAATTGTGGTGGCAGAAAGAAAATTAAACACTTCAAATAGACCTTAGCTTGCAGCTTTGGTCAAAAGGTCAAAATCAGTGGCGCACTGGTTATATTGGAGCAGCAGTTCCCATCGGGGGCGCTATCGCCTCTGCGGGGCGTTTTCGCAACTCAGGGGGGCGTTAAGCGCTAAGGGGCGGCATTTGAAATAATGACATACTAAATTTTAAATGGGACTAAGTACCAAATTGTTTTTTCTAATAAGTAAAAAGTAAGAAAAACTTTATTACTCCAATGAAGGAAATTAAGATCTCGCACAGTAAAGTTCAGAACAATACAAAAATAAAGCTATATATATATATATATATATATATATATATATATATATATATATATATATATATATATATATATATATATATATAATCAGTAGAGAAAAAACTGTAAAACAACAGTGCTACAAAATAGAATGGCTGGATCTCGGAAGAGATACAAATTAGCGTAAGGCTTGAAATTCGGTAAATAAAACAGCCAGAAATTGTTTTTTGCAGAGCTTTCGAGCAATACTAGCTCTTCTTCAGTGCACGGTCAGAGACTGACCTTGCATAATTATATATATATGCGATATATATATATATATGCGATATATATATGCATATATATATATGCATATATATATATATATATATATAACAGGTAAACAAGCAGAACACAAAGCATAGTTGACACAGCAGGAATACATTAAAAAGAAATTTATTGTTGAAATTTTCGGTCCTACCAAGGACCTTCATCGGCAACTAGATATATATATATATATATATATATATATATATATATATATATATATAATATATATATTTATATATATATATATATATATATATATATATATATATATATATATCAGTTGACCGCGCTCTACCACATATGCCTCAATGGCTCAGTGGTTAGAGCATCCGCCTTGTATGCGGGAGGTCGCTGGTTCGAATCCTGCCTTATGCTAAGTTTTCAATTCTCATATTAATATCCTCTTTCAGTAGAGGAAAAATGGCCTAAGGTCTCTGTGCGACTATTTAATACAGCGTTGATTCGACTCATTCATATAAAGTCGCTACGTCTCTCTACCTACTATATATATATATATATATATATATATATATATATATATATATGCGATATATATATATATGCGATATATATATATATATATGCGATATATATATATATGCATATATATATATATATATATATATATATATATATATATATATATATATATATATATATATATATATATATATATATATAGATGGAAAGATAAGAATTAGATGATAGAACATCAAAGACGGGAACATAAAAGAACGAAAGCATCAGCCAAACGGTTCAAGTTGTCATTGTAGCGATTGATTGCACGTGAGATGAATGAGTTATCATTCATTCATAAACACTTTTATTGATTTCCTGCATTCTGATTGGCTGAAAACCATTCGAGACCGGTCTTAAATTGCATTTAAGACCGGTTTGCTGACAGTCAGGAGAATTAGAATGTCGTGGTTTATGTGCGCATGGTTTGAGCGTGTAATACATTTCCTTATGTTTTTTCAGAGTACGCGTACTACTGAAAACGAACGCGCTACATCATGAAAGCGAACGCGTCTCTCACAACTCCCGGTACATGTACATGCAGTAATTAACCCCGTACTATACTGTGTGCCACTGTGTACACACACAGCTAACTACTGTGTTACTGGGTATTGTATATATTGTGCAGTTGTGTCCTGTGTATGTTTACGCCGCTTACTGCCTGCTAACCCGCATCAATTTGACCCTTAAGGTAAGTGACATAAGACAAAAGAAAGCATATTCAACAAAGATATCGTATTTGTTATGTCAATCGAATTAGATTTTGTTCAAACGATTGAATTTTAAATGAATTTGTTTTAAAGAAGTGAAAATATTTGCGTGGTTGTCCACTTTCTTTTGGCTTGAAGTTGTTCGCTGCTATTGCAAGAAACTAAACATGACGTCATAATAGAGCCCATAGTTAGCTGGGAGAATTAAAATGTGATCTGTAAAATTTTGTCGAAAATTTAATGAATCTGTCGATTTACAGCATTTTAATGTTGAGTGTTTATGAATGGGGATAAAAGCAGGGTGCCCCGGTCTTATATGTGATTTAAGACCTCCGATGACGTCATCACAGAGGAAGCGGACCCCGGCTGTCGCCTCGGTCCGCTCAGCCTCTGTGATGACGTCATCGTCGGTCTTAAATCACATTTAAGACCGGGGACCCTCGCATTTATATAATCTAGTTATATTTGCAATCTGTTTAAGATTGGATTTTTGCGATCTGTTGGGGGCGTACTCAAGTCTTTTAGATGAATAGAAGATAGTCCACTGCTTCAATCTTGTGCGGACATTGTCGAAAATATTTCAGAGCTTCCGGGGGCTTCACTCCCTGGTCCACCATTGGGCGTTGCCCCTGGACCCCATCAGGAGCCCTTAGGAGGTTCCTAGTCTCCGTGCCCTTGGGGGAACGCTTCATACTTCCGTGGAGATCCCGACACCTGTCACTTCCAAACACTTTTCGCCCCCAATGACCACGATCAAGGTTTCACGCATCCGTTAGTCTCGGGTTGAGAACTCGCCATTCCAATAGAAGCCCCGCAACAGCATCATTTTTGGGCTACCATTGGCATGGACCGAGGAGACGGGGGCAGCCCCCGCACTTTTTCTGCCGTGAGCATTTTGGGCCGCCTTAAAAAGCTTTATTATGTTGGGCTGCTTCGATGATTAGTCCCCCCCCCCTCCCCACTTCAAAATTGGCTCCGCGGTCCCTGCTTGGCCGGGCCTACAGCCTCAACGATATAAGGGTACCCTTTATTTTACAAGTCCTTTTATTCTTTTCTTTGAGTCATTAATCGTACTACTTTGTTGTGGATATGGGGGCGTTTGTCCATCTTCATTCGATGTAAGGGGTCGATGAGCTGAAAAGGTTGGGAATCACTGTCTTGGAGTATATCAAGTGCCATACAATACACACCCGTATGTACACAGTGCACATCGCATTGCATGTTCTAATGTAAACTAAAACTCAACAAATACTGCTATGAGTTTGCGCTCGTAGGTTAGGCTTACATTAGGACCCATGATGTACATGCTTGCGTGCTAGCGTGCCGCATGTACGTCATTGATTAGTACATACCATCAGCGTACTATCAGCTGGACGCATCTTCCACGTTCTGACAATAGTCCGTGCAATCACGTGACCTGTTACGCTGTCTCGTGTAAGACAGTTTGAGTTTACCAACATAAACAGTTGGGTGGTCCGTTCTCAATTTACCAAGCGTATAGTCGCTTAAGTTTCAATGCGTGCTTATTTGAACTCTGATCTCCAAATAGAACGTCTGACAAATCAAAGGAGCATTTCCACCCGGATATCTCTGGATCCATGTAGAGTCACTTTCCGTAAAAGTGCAAGAACATGCTACACTGTGAATGCAGTCGATTTTCCCTCATTGCAATAGACTGAGCTTTTTCCAATCTTTTGACATGGGTATACCAGTTACAAGACTTTTAATTGGGGAAGGGGGGAGCTGAGCTCTTTTGTCCAAAATTTCAACGCATGTTTGCCTGAAACAGCAAATATTCCGTCTGTCTCGTACTCCCTTAGAGTTCAGACATCGAATGGGAGCTCTTTGCTTATCACTTTCTCTCTTGGTGTGAAAGTATTCTTTTGAATGTGTCAGTTTGAATTATGCACGTGTCAGTACTTCCTGACTTTTTAAAATCCAGTTTCCTAAAATGAACCTCAAAATGTCGTTATATTTTGTGAGACTTCCTTAAAAACAGATTTCACACTCAATTTCCGCTGCCATAAGCCAAAGGCACCACTCTACCACACATACAACATCCCCAAAGGTGCAAATTTGTATCAGTAGCCTATTACATTCATTATCTCTTCTGCATTCTACTAAGAGTTTCATAGGCTGCAACCACGGTGCTATTTCAGTACACAACGGGTCAAGTGTCCAAAATGCAGCCTTTCTACATTATTCTCTTTTATATTCACCAGTTGTGTTGGATTTGGGTCGATTTCATTAGGTTTTCCTAGTATTTTCAAAAAATTCCTTTACTTTCCTTACAGTTAGGAGTTTTCTTCAAAAATCCCTTAAAACATCTAGAATTCCTTATTTTTTTTTTAAAATCAGCAAATTTTCTTGACAGCACTGAGCCGTAAAACCTCTTCTAACTGTCTAATTCTTGACAGTGGAAGCTCTGACCCGTGTGCCGCTCACGCAACCCACGCGATTCTAACAATAGACTTAGGCTACTTGCAATGCATGCTTGTTTCTTTAACAAAAATCTCCGAGTAGAACGGCTGGCAGATCAAATTAGCACTTCCACTTCCATATTTGGGTTTCATAATGTAGAGTGACTTTCCTTGACATGGTAGGTGTAGGAGTTTGGTTTTACGGATATAAAATTTTTAGCACTGTTACATGGTCTAAGTCCAAAATTCGTGCTTCTTGTCTTTCAATGTTTTCATATAAAAGTGACCTCATGAAAGACGACCGACAGAATATTCCGGACAGTTGAACTCTGCCATGCTCCTAGGCTGGAAAACTACAAATTGCTTATTTATCGATCCCTTCTGCAAGTTTTTCAAAAAAAAAAAAACGTTACAGCACGGTTGAGAAGACTTGAGTAAGTGGGACACTGTCATTACCCCATCTTCGTGCTTGGAACTCATCGCGTGTTTTGCATTGACTTATCTGTCTAGTTATGTAAATGTCAATGGCCAAGCGATCACAATATTGTATCTAGGGTCATCCAACATTGTGCGCCGCGCGCACAGCTCATACACCTTCCGTACATGAGATGCGACCGACGCTTGTCATTCAAACACGGGCTGTCGTCACGTGAAAACCTCTTGGGAGTTTTCATGCCTTAGTAACTCTCTTAAATGTAAGAAGTCTTCAAAAACAAGAAATCGGAAAGGAAAATGAATTCTTAAGAAGAGTATAGACACTCACAGAGACATTTCAGGTAGTCTTGTGTTCCATAAAAATTCCTCTTAAGGAACATACAGTCCCCCATGCTTACTGCAAAAAAACAGTTGAACCTCTCACATCCCTCCTTGCTTTAACGGTGTCTGTCATGATGTTTAAAAGCATAGTCTATTACATTACAAAGGTAAAAGAAGGAGTTATCTTGTATAAGTTTACCCCCCCCCCCAACCTTCTCAGTGACTGTTAGCCTTGTTTCTAAAATCATACATCATATAAAAAAACGAAGAGGATAGAAAGTGCAGGAAGCAAACAAACTTCCATCAAATTGATAAGAGATATTAACCGGGTATAAATTTATTGGATCATAGATATTAGATGTAAGTAAACTGCCTCCCTGATCCATCGTAATAATTTTAAGCGAGGTTAAATTCTAAAAATCGCTGCGAAATGTCTTGAATAACTTTAGCATTTTGTTTGAGATAAATTTTTCACCTTTCTGGCGTACTAATGAATAGGCAGTACCTGTGTTTGGCATACTGGCGACTGTGCTATGGAAAATATACATAAAATTCGTCAGTACGCAAAACAAAGGATTTGCCAAATTGCCCTATTCGTTAGAACGCCAAAAGGGAATGAATTGTCATCTATCTTTTTATCTCGGATTTCTTGGTCCTACTTTGCCTCTAAAAGTTAGTTCCCCAAACAACATATTCACACAAACCAAAGGACGGAGTCAAATTCAAAAAGAATGTCTCCCTAACGTCGATTTACTCCCACATTCCCATTCCCTCATTTTTACATGCTAGTTTAATAACACGGCCTCTTGATAAATCCTTACTGCAAGTTTCCCTACAGGAGTGGTCTATGAGCGTCGTCGAGAGGCAGCGTGATCTATTCCAGCTGTTGTGTACCAGTGTGCTTCACATGGGCGTGGGTTCAAATTCTGCTCGAGGTACATGGGTTTTTCTCCGGGTAATCCGGCTTTCCTCCCACTTGGCAAATGGCTTGCCATCAAAATCTGTTGCCCGGTCGACGAAGTCAGCTGCGCGCCGGACTAAAGCACCCTTTGAAGGACCAGTTACCTAGCCGACTTTGCTTTGCTTTTGCTTGTCCCTTCAAGAATAAGTCCTATTCCTCCAGATTAGAGCTACGATTGGAGGTAGGGTGGGAACGAGATGTTAGGGTGACTCGTCTTCAAGTATGTTGCTGTGTAGACTAGTTACCAGATGAAATAAATAAATCCCTTACTGAAAGTAGATTGAAAGAAGATTAAAATTTTCTCGAAAATTTTCAGTTGCAAAACAATACCTGAAATATTCATTCCTATTCACAGTAATCTTGTAAACCGACTTAACGACCATCCCAACTTCGTACCATGTCTTTGAAAATAGCTTGAAGTTCCTAAAGTAACACCAAAAGTGAGGTTTGCATGGGCGATTTTTTCCTTCAAAATTTGCACCTGAAAATTAAAAAAGTATTTCGGATGCTGATGTGGACAGTGCAACCACACTCGCACGAGATGGGGGGGGGGGGGAGGGAGGGAGGGAGGGAGGGAGGGAGAGGCTGCAGCCTACCTTTCAGGCAAAACTGTTTTTTCGCGCAAATTGTATGCTCTTTTCGGGCAAAATATGTATTATTTTGGGCAAACGTGCATTAAAACTTTGGACAGAAGCCTATAGAGGGATTTCATGTGACGTCACACGCATGAGATTTCCAAGCACTGAAGGGCAAAACACGCAGGAAGCGTATTTACAACACACGGCATAACCGTAGATACTATTGTGACACAATGGACACGTGACCGTCAAAACCAAAGAGACGCGCGACCTTGCCCTTCAAACCAAAGAGACGCGCGATCTTGCCCTTCAACTGTTAAAAACCAGAGACGCGCGCTCACGTGACGGGATGAAACCCTTCTATATACATTTGTGGTGCAATAAACATTTGATCGTTAAAAATTTTTAACAAACAAGCACGACGCAGTGTCATCCATGACAAAGCTCCATAAACGAGAGAAGAATGAATAATACAATAAGTCTGCACTTGAATTCAAAATTGATATTCTCTCAAGATTTACACACCTTAGAACAAAGAGAAAATTTATTTCAATTTTTTAACGTAATATTAAAACATCGAAGCAGTGAAATCTATTTAGTTTGTCTGCTAGGAATGTTTTAATGAAAATCCTGAGGGATGTTTCCGAACAGTGAGCCAGGATTCGTCTGCTATAGACACGTTTTGATGTTACGATACACCTACGTATGTGAAACGAATCTTATCTATTGTGTAACTTACAAAATTGAATTAAAATTGCAATGTTTCAGAGTTTTTACTTTTAAACTCTAATCCGAAATATAGCGAACAATAAATCAACCCGATCCGGGAATTGCATCAGTGACGGTGGCGAAACAAAACAGGTGACGACTGAGACGTAATATTTTACCCATGTATTGAACTCTCTCTTATTCAGACCAGTTTATCGATACGACAAATTAACAATTTATGGCGAATACGCAGAACATAGAGTAAACGATAGAGCACGAAAGATGCGTAGTGATGATAATGCTACTTCCAAAAGTGCCATAAGGATTCATGGAGTACTTTACAGTAAGATTGAATGAGTCGAGTTGAGTAGAGTAGAATATAGTAGAGTATAGTAGAGGTTCAATCTGTAAGGAATACAGATGTAAATTTAATGAGTATCATAGAACTGATAGGCTTTAATCGAATTAATGACGCCTTAGCCACAATATTACAAAACCAGACATGCACTGATGACACAGATAAGTCATTAAGTTTTCAGATGGTACTACGAATTATCATACCGCTTATCAATTAAAGAGAAGTAAGGACAGCTATAACGGAACCATGACCAGTCGAACAAATCCTTCCGCGGGCACCGCCCTTTAGAACAATCAGTAAACTAGGCCTACTTGTTACACTTCTACGATCACAGTTGCTTGCAACATTATCTAAACTATTAATAATCAAGCAGAGTATGAATTTTATAGAAATTTTACTTACGACAGTGGGCCTTCTGTGCAATCCCGTGACAATTGACGAAATAACTTCAGTAAATACGAACAAAAACAGTGAACGAAGATCACTCCGTCGAATCACTGTGACGAGTGTCGCGGCTAGTAACGAAGTGAAGAATGCACAGGGCTGGGTCATCTAACTGACCCTAGACATAGCAATTTGAAGTGTACGGAATAATTGACCGCCGGCAACAAATTTGAATGAAGTGCTACAGGCAAGCGCCCTCAACTTTACAACTAAAATCAGTTTCCGTCAGTAACACGAAACATTTGTCAAGTTCAGTTTCAACAACGCCGAGCTTTTCCCACAAAAATCATTACGAAAGCAGGGCGAAAGAATCACATTTGACAGTTAATTAAGAGGAAGAATGAATATCAGTTTGAAATATGCAAATTAAATGACGTTATCACCTACGTTTGGCATTAACTACACCTTAGATATATTACCTACCCACATGGAATCAAGTTAAGCGTTACTCTCTAATTTGATGAATTTTCTTTACATCAACACCGAAAATATCCCTTGACAGCATAGTGCGTCAACGTGCTGTGTCTGTTGACAAAGTAGCGACGGAATTTCGTTACATCTGTTCCGGAAATTTCTTTAAAATGTAGACTTTTCTTAGGCAAGCAAGGATGATGAATATTTGTTAAATTTTGTTTTGTTTATGACAGTCAATTTTAGTCCAAAACATATGAGAGTACTAGACATAGGCTAATTAATATTTTCAAAAAATGTAAACATAGAGGAATGGCTAGCTCTATACACTGAGTACCTTAATTTTAAAACTATGGGTCTAGTATCAAATTTTTGTCTCCTGGAAATGTTTTAGGAACGTTGATGTTTTGGCCAAATAAAGTTGGCCAAAATATAGAAAGGTTGGAACCTCTGCCCAAAAAGGTGACATTTCTACCTTGGTAGCAACGTACTAGAAGCGTATAGTAGAAGCAATCATCTGAGTCCACCAACACACTATTCTTGTGGATCGCTTTGGTATAGACCTTCTGCATTGACGTCAAGCCGACGTCATGTTAGAGGACAAACAATGAAGCTAGCTAGATAAGGTACATTAAGTTCGTATAAATGTACGCTTGACCTAGCCTTCGCACCCCGCATGAGGACTCAGGAGAGTAACCGACAAAAATTAACTGTCTGGGTACATGTAAAATCGAGCCCGGTACAGCTAAATTCGTGCAGGTAAAATCGAGCCCATTATGACGTCACGTGATATAGAGGTTCTTCACTTGACGTCATAATGGACTCGATTTTAACTGGACCGCCATTTTGGACGTCGAACTTAGTGCACCCGCAAGACCTTGACTGTGCACACACACGGAAGTGTGGAATGTTTTGTTCCTCTTTTAGATTAGATTGTACTTACGTTGTACGTGTGGGCCTGCGTGCGAGCTACGTTTAAATGCTTCATAATGATAACAATGAAAAAATTTATCATTATATGTTTAGTCGCCCACCAGATATGAAGTGAGCACTACAGGCAATTTAGTGTGTGGTCTCCCGGAGTTCAAGTTCTTCCGAAGAATTTCAGAAACCCATCTAGCCCTACGTTATGCATATGTTGGAAATCGATAATAAAACTGTTGGCCTGTGATTTTCCTTGAGGATTACGCAACCAACTTTCGCTTTCATCAAGAAAATATTCTTTACAAAAAATTTACTAATATTTCAGCCTTTGACCAATAGATTTTTACACAGCGTTCATGTTGCGTGCGATACGTTTGACGTCCAGTATAGCTGAGTGTGTTGTTGTCACATGTATTTGTGACGTCAGTGAAGAACCTTATGAGAGAGATCCTAAGCTCTGGATTTCTCTGAAACCTGATGCATATGGCGACAAAAAAAAACAAAATGACCTTTGACCTTTACTTCCGGGAGTCGATGCAGACTTGGGGTTCCACCTAGGGCACTTTCCCACCAAATTTGAAGAAAATCAGCTTTACCGTTTTGGAGATATTAAGAAAACAAAATTGGACACACACACACACACACTCACTCACTCACACACACACTCACCCACACACACACACACACACACACGGACACGTATTGACCTACCCCACCATGGGTTAGGACTTTAGACTAGTAACTTGTGAAAATTAACTGTTACCATGGCAACCGTTGTTATTTCTGCTGGCATTGCCGAATGTAGCCCAACAGGTCAAGTGACTACAATATCTCATCCTCCTCACGGAGCGATGAGATAAAAACAGAAAGTGCGTCTCCGGTGGAGGCAAGCTCGTATCAGGGCAACTTCCATCAACAAATGCAGACAGCTGATTTGTGTACCGGTCGGATACGCTCGTAAGTCTACTACGCTCGCATGCGAATTCTACGTCGTGTGTCATGTACAGCATGCTTCATTGTTTACCCTCCAAAATGACATAAGGCCTCTGTGTTGGTGAAAGTTGTAAGGCTATGCGCTTACCTCTGCCGAAGGGGCACTTTCTGTTTTGTGACGTCATACGCATTAGGTCTATAAAGCTTCCAAGGATTGGCTACTGTTGGAAATGTTTGTGATGTTAGGGTGCTTACTCATTCCCCGTCTTTTAAAATAAGTAGCAGTAAAAGACAGAACAAGTTTGTCTTCCACGATGATTTGTTAATTTCATTAATTCAAAGCTGACGGAAAATCTCGAAATTTGCTGTAACTATGAAAGCTCTGTCTTGCTTTGAATGTCATCAAAAACAAGTTTTAATTGTCAGTGTATGAGAGAGAAATACAACACAATCCTGTCATGTGGAGTGCCTCCAGCTAGCCCATGCTGGATCCAGCGTTTTCCTTTTTAATTTGCTGAGGTTTAAACAAATCAATGACAGCTTGAGACCATCGATGAAGCTTCTGTAAGATCAAGACAATCACTGCTAGCAAAACTGCTAGCTGAGGCAGTGTAGGGGATTCCCAGTACTACAAATTAATAATAAGCGGTTTCAGTGCAGGGACCTCTTACATACATAGACAGAGAGTCCTGTGCACTAATGTTGTATTCGCAGGGTGTCGCCACCAAATGAGGTCTCACTCAAGTGTCTTTTTGGTTTCGATGAAAAGAGAAACCTATGCATCCGTGTGTATTTATGTGTTGTATGTGTGGGCATGCGTGTTTGTTTGTGACACTTTGCTCGTTAACACTATATCTGAAGAAGGGAAACTCCGACAGTTCTCATATACTTGGTATACAGATGCCCCATATTAAAAGAAAGGACCCTATTGTTTTTGGCGGAAGTCGAAGGTCACTGGAGGTCACCAGAGGTCAAACCCTGACAACCTTGATAACACGATAACTCAAGATAGGAAGTATGGATACTCTCCATGTTCACCGTGCGGATGAAATGCATCAAGAGAAAGGATTGTATAGTTTTAGTGGAGGTCAAAGGTCATCGGGGTCATTAGAGGTCGAACTCTTTAAACGTTATAAACACGATGTATCCAGATAGGAAGCATGAAAACTCGTCATACGCACCACCTAAATGCATTTTATAAAGAGGAAGAACCTGTTGATTTTGTTGGAGGTCAAAGGTCATCTGAGGTCACCAGAGGTCAATATCTGGAAAACATTGTTAATACTGTATCTCAAGGTAGGAAGCTTGGATACTCTTCATACTTACCATGCAGATAAATTATATAAAGAGAAAGAATTGCATTGTTTTTGGTTGAGGTCAAAGGTCATCTGGGGTCACTAGAACTCAAATTCTGAGAACCTTGTCAATAGGATATCTTCAGATAGGAAGCATGGATACTCTCATACTTAGCATGTAGATGCGCTATATCAAGAGAAAGAACCCTATTGATTTTGGCAGAGGTCACGGGTCATCTGGGGTCATCAGATGTCAAACACTGAAATCCTAATTACAATGATACTGTACACTGTTTCAAGGTAGGAAGTATGGACACTCCCCTTACTTGGCATATAGATGCATTATATAACTTAGAGATTGTATCCTATCATTTTTGATGAGGTTCAAAGGACATCTGAGGTCACCAGAGGTCAAACTCTTAAAAGCTCGTAAACAATTATTTTCAGAAGGAAGCATGTATACTTACCATACTTAGCCATGTGGATGCATTACATTGAGAGAAAGTATTTGGTCAACATCTGAAGATCTTGTATTACTGGATATTTATGATTTGAAACTCAAAGAAACTTTTATACATGTGTCTTTTTACCATACGTTTAACAAAAATGTTGTTGTTGATGTTTTTGTGTTCAGTTAAAGGTCATTTCAGGTCACAAGAGATCAAAGATATGAAAACCCTGTCAGCATGATATTTGAAGGTAATTATCATAGCAACTTTTCATACATGGTGGGGGTATTGGTCCAGAACATTTACATTGTAGAGCCGTTTTAGTTCTGGAGAAAGCTTAAGTCTACCAGAATGAGTTCATCGAAACCTCAGTGCATTTTGTCATTCTGGTTATACTTTTATACACGACATTTTGAGACAGGAAACTTGGTGAATTTTTTAAAAGGAATAAATCAACGATAGCTGAAAAGAATTTTGCTTTTTTCTCTTTATTATGTGATAGTCCGAAACGGTGGGGATTTGTTTTGTTTTGGTTTTTGTTTTCGTAAACTTTATTTTAACCATCACAATTCAAGCATCCATTTACATGTCTACATAACAGTTTTACATATCAATTTTCAGCCAGTCATAAGAATACTTTATCAGCTTTTACATGAAAGATAAATATGTGCTGAAGCAAGTTAAAAATACGGGACTTGATACTAACTTGTACGGCGAAGGGGTATACAAAGAAGCTCAGGGGAGCTTATGTATGGCCCCCTATTGAACATTACAATAGCAATACATAGTAACACTGAAATAAAATTTCAGATATGAATAACGTAATAAACTAGACGTGTTAAATTAGTTATATTTAGACAGTAAGAAAAGTTTTAGTTTACGTTGAAATGATCCAAAAGTACGCGTGCCCTTCATGTCTACAGGTAGTGAATTTCAGATCTTGGGACCAATGTATTTAATAAAACGATGGCTGCATTGTAAGTGACAAAATTGGGATATCAAATCAGACTTGTATCTAGTCGCATAACAATGATTTGGGTATATAATAAAGAAGTTATGAAATATATTTGGGACTTCACATTTATCGTAGTGAAATATAAAGTTTGCTGCCTGATAAACAGTAATATCAAAGATCGTTAGATGTTTTGAACGGTGAATATGTATACGACTAATGTTAGTACTGGAGCCGAATCCCCGGGCAAGTACACTGTATAAGCAGTACGGAAGAATTTAGATACTGTAAATAGATTAAAGGCTTCTCTAGAGACGAAATGTCTATTGCAGGATAGAGCAACTGGCATATATGCCTTTTGCTACTTTGGGGGAAATAAAGTCAATGTAGGAAAACCAAGATAACTTTCTATCCAGGATTATCCCTAAAACCTTGATGCTTAAACGAAATGAGGAAGTTCGGAATATTAATTTCATGACTTTTAACATCAAAAGCCTTTTGATAAGGGTAAAAATAAGTGCCTTGTTTTCTTAACATTAAGATGAAGCTTATTAAAATGGAACCAGTCAAATAATTTGGATATCTCATTATTAACATCTAATAATGGTACTTAAATCGTTCCCAGTGAACAAGAGACTTGTGTTGTCAGCGTATAGCTGAACGAAAAATTAAATGAACAACTGGGTAAATCATTAATATAAATAATGAAGAGAAGGGGTCCAAGGATTGAACCCTGAGGAAAACCAGTGTGAATATATTTTAGAGAAGACTTTGGATGTCTTTTTAAACGACAAAACAGTCGTAAACCCGTCCAAACTGTTCTCAGCCCAAGGTTACGAGATGTAATATTAATACACTATTTTGGTAAAAACTAATCCAATTTTTCCGCGGTTGATGTTAAATATTGCTGTATTCATCAATGTGCAAATTGTGTCGTTACTATGGACGATCTTGGTTGTTGGTGCAGTTAATTAAAGTGCGACCCTTCCTTAAATGCCTTGTAAGCCTCTAATATCAAACTAGCTCATTCGATTATGTGGAGAGACTTTTAATGTAATGCCCTGTATACAACCATGAGACTTAGAGAACGTGAAAATGAGCCAGAGGGTCGTCTGTATCACGACCGTGTGTTCTGAAGTTCATCTCATGTATAAACACTACGAATCATTATGACCAGGCTTAGTCAGGCTTAAAGCCAGTTACGACCATGTATTTTCATGTACTGTTAGCGAGATACGTTAAATTTTCCGACACGATTCTTTGCAAGTTGAAGAATCATTTGTAAGGTGCCGCCGCAATGCATCTAGAGTGTCAGCGGTAGCTGCATGGCGACCTCAGCAGATATCATCAACGCCCTTTTTGGACGTCTTTGAAACTTGGTGAGCACATGTGGCGAGCATGCCCACTCCTGCATACTGAGTTCTCCGAGGTACTGGGCACTGTCAACCACTAACATGTAATAAAGCTTACTTTCATTAAGATTTTATCAGCTTATACTGGGAATTTCTTAGTGGATAATGAGTCAGAACGCACGTAAACCTTTAATAAGCCCATTCAGAGCATTAGAAGTGCATTCACCGCAAAACTCCTTTGTGCGTCACGCATCGCGGTGTTTTGTTACCAAGCTATTTAACCGTTTTTTATCTTAAGATTTATTTTATTACCTTTTGACATAAACGAAGTCGGAACATGAATGATAATAGCTCATTGATTAGACAATTACTATCACAGAACTAATGTTGAGAGCAAGCTGTCTCAAGTGTTGGGAGCGTGACAAACAGTTCTCGATCAAACGCTTCTAGTTTCAGCAAGCCTAATCAGGATGAACGAGACGACAAAAAATGTGAAGTTAAATAAAGATACATTTTTCTAAAGGAAACTGTAAAAGATACGAAGCATACGGCAAGCACAACTGCCATTTACTTCAGTGAAGCCGAATTGTGATGGCTATTATAACTCACTGTGACCGTGTAACAGTCGGTGGAGGCGGGTGCAAGTTTTACTATTAAAGATCAATGTGTATAGTACGATCGCGAGATCATGTAGGCTATAAACCACATTAACAGCTAAGTATCAATACAGGTTGAAGTATAGGTAGGTATAATAACATACTACAGGTCCCTTGAGGTCAAATGACCACCGTTGCTAAAGTTTCATGATATGTGATTACAATTAAGTACAAAGCTATTCTCACAAGTGAAAGCGCCAGTAAAGTGTGCCAAATCGCTAGTACAGTATTTGTAGGCTACATACCGTACAACTTTGACCCCGAGTGTGTATACTTGCTACAGTTGTCAGGCCAAGGTTTTATTGCCCTAGTATAGTATGTGTGTTCCTGGGAGTTTCGATTTAATTCCCGGTAATAATCTTTAAGCAGTTCCTGTGCCGCTGACCATTCGACTAAGTCAAATTTACGCAAAAGTCAATTTCACTTCGTAGCATGGTGACACGTTCTCCTTCACTGCACGTGTATTTGTCAAGTTTTCTAAAACAGAACTTCGGCACGCAGACTTATTACATAGTGGACGTATGCCCATAGAGATTCTTTCCTTTCACGAATCACCGTTACTGTATTAGGATGCCAATTAACCCTAGCCGTGTGATTTTAGCGCAATTTCCCACGGGAAGGATAAATGTATCTCTTAACTAAGGAGTTATAAAGTCATAAAATCCTTCAGTTTGTGAAAAATACTCTGGTGACCAGCTAAGGAGGAATTGTTTTAATTCTGGGAAGCTTTTGTTAATTAATTTTATCATCATATTTTTGCCTTTCTTACTGTGTAGGTTAAGTTTTGTTAGCTCTGTGCACCGCGATGCAAATAACGTGAAGACTGGCGAATAATAAACGCGGCCTTGGACACCAACTTTCAGCATTCATTAAAATACAGTAAACACTTTTCTGCTTGAATATTTTAATGTCACATTTACAAATAGCCGTCATTATACACACAAAACAAGTAATTGTGACGAAATATTTGGATTGCAACCTTCGTTAAAGGCTCTTCTGTAATATTAAGATATTCTGGATGAGACATGACGGGAAACAACGTAATAGGCCTAAATTTTGCAAGTGACACCTCTAAGCGGTGAATGGACAAACGTTGTAAGCATATGTGCACAAAAGTGATAACTTAACTGCACGTTCTCTACAAAATATATTCTGCTTTTTGCCTGCCCTAGAAGATTCGAATCACGTAAACAGAACTCATGACATAAGCTATGACGTACACTGAAAAAACACTTGGGTCAATTTGACCCACAAGTGGGTCAGGAGGGAACCGACCAAAATTATTGGGTCAAATAATGACCCAAATAAAGTTTCATTTGACCCATATTTCGTTGAATTGTGACCCAAAATGTTGGTTCAGTCCCCTCCTGACCCAGGTGTTTCTTGAGTGTAATTAAACATCCTCTGTACAATGTGCTGTTTTCTCTGCAAGCATGGAAATACTTCCTCGGATTTCCATGCTCTCTCTTAGACTTTTAGAGGTGTGCTATAGACAGGAGGCTTGGTTTAAATTGGAGGAGGGGCTTGAAGTTAACTTAGTAGGGAAAATTGGTACTGTCTGGGGTGAGCTTAAAGAGCATTTAAGTTCGTTGGAACTTATTAGCTTTAGCTGCGCATACACAAATGCCCGAATCTGGGGTAGAAACATATTACAGCCGCCAGTTGCCTTCTTGGAAGATACGTCTCTTAAGCAGTGGGTAAAGCTACATCAGCAGCGGAGCGGACTCTGTTTGCTCAGCCCCTCGTTAAGGCTTCCCAGCCACTAAATAAGGAATATGCCGTACAGCCTGCTACGTAGGCAACGTTGGAAGCAGCACATTTTTGCTCTGAGAAATGAGCATGGAAAGCCGTTTTCCCCCTTTTTTTTACCGCACTCAATATTTATTCGGTCGACAAATCAAGTGGCGCAAATATTTGGGCTTCTTATCTTCATTTCATACCATCTTCAGGGGTTTCGATCTTTACTTGTCTGCAAGTACAAACCGTTTAGTTTTTTCCTAGTATTTTAGTGAATGGAGTAGAAACTTTTGAAAACAAGTGCAATCGATTTCGTGATTCCGTGCACATGTATCCGTCTATACCGTGTATCAGTCTATACCGTGTCACTAAGAGATTGACGTTGCACAACGGTAATGACTCCAGTTTCAAAATGAAAAAAAAAAACAATACAAAAGGAACTCGTAAATTACTGCGAGTTTGGAAGTTCTAACTGTTTAATGGGATCGGTCTCATGAGTTGATCAGTGGAGAAATCACATGTGCCGTGCAAGGGCGGTTGGTGGCCGGTACGGGCTTACTGAAAAACACATGCAAATAAAAATAAAATACTGCGAGCGGAACTTTTATTCTAATTTACGAATCTCTACTTCAGTTTTGAAGTCTTAATTCAAGCCAAGTAGTTTACTCTCACAACTATTCGGTTCGTAGGCTGGATTAAGGAGGGGGGCTGGCAAGCGTGGGCACTTGCCCCCACTTTTTCCAGACCTTAAAAATATTAAAAGCAATTTAAAAAATGAACGAAAGGAAGCGATACCAGAGGGATACTGGAGTACTTTTTAATATAATGGTAGGTTTTTTTTGTAAAGTAAAGGAAAACATTAATATCAAATAAATAACAGAACCAGAAAAATTCTCTCAGAGGGCTTCGCTCGCACCCGCAAAGAAACCTAACTAATAAAGTGTTAGAAGTCAAAGAAGGGGAGGCAAGGGGGAATTGTTGTTGAAAAAATTGTTTGGTAACTGAAATAAGGTTCACTGCCAGTACTAAATGTATGTCAATACACGCACCATAGTCCTTGCATACACAATTTAGAAACCTACCGGTGTATAGCGAATTGCAATTTTCAATAAATTTTTCGGCGTGCTGTGTCATGAACTCATTATACATAATTGTCAAGTTTGTACTGCTGTCCTTCACTTCCCCACACCAACCACCACCATTTTCATCAAGTTGGCCGACGAGTATATCTTACATTTGGAATCAAAATACCAAAATATTTCTTTAGCATTGCAAATTATACCTAAAGGACTTAGGATTTTCTCTAAAAAGGTTCAGAATGATCGCAAAAGCCATCAAATTTAAGAAAATTTCTCGGAAAAGACCCGCGGTCCCCAACCTTGCCGGCCACACCTTACGAAGATCCAATAAATATTGTTTCGCTAGCATTTTTTCTACATGCGTCCATGGTCATGTCTCTGTTAAGGCCCGTCTACACGATCAAACATCATCACCGTCACAGTCACCGTGACCGTCACCGTCACCGTCACCGTCATACAAATGTTTGAACACTTGTTGGGAAGATGGGAACCATGCAGCTTAAAGTTTGAATACCTTCATAAGTTGGTCGGTGTTTAAATTTGTTGGGAAAGCAGTCCACACAATTATACATTTGTACATTAGAATCGTCATACAAATATATGATGATGATTTTTGACCAAATGTATGATCGTAGACGGGGCTTTAGAACTAACCCATAACATTTCATTGATTTTGGAAGTATTATACACTATATATTATATACAGTAACAAACTTGAGGGGTCCCTTGTCCCTGACCATGCATAGACAAACATGAAACACACACAAAAAAGAATAGGTGGCTGGGGAAAGTATGAGAACCTTTTGTGTAATGGATAACATTGCATATTAAAAATAAAGCAATAACGGTGTCTTCTTCGGCGCGCTTCGCCCGCATCCGTTTTAAATGTTTCGTATTTTCTTCCTACTTAACATCTTGCACGTTCCATAGCTTAGTACAAACACTTCCATCATCATTGTAACCATCCATAAGCTAAACCCTCTTCATCATAAAAAGACCTGTTATTTTTAATAAGGCTGTTATCAAAATGGTAAAAATGTGAGTTTATGATTTTATTAGTGCACAATAAGTGCACTAATAAGATGAGTTTTAAGATAGCCAAATGCTTCTTTCTTAAGGTCTTAATTCTAAAAATGCTTCTTTGCTTCAGGAGGCGTTTCCGGGGGCGCTGCACCTGGACCCCAACAGGGGCCCTACGGCGGGCCCCTCGACTGTAATGGAGCGCTTCTCACTCTGGTGGCGCCTTCGGTGTCTTCTTTTGTATTTCACCCAGGTCCCCCCACTTTCAGACGTCAAATTGCAAGTGTTTTTAATCTGTAAAGCTATATATAGAAAGATAATTGCCGATTGAGAAGTTAAAACAATTCATAGATATATAGTTTGAGCATTTTACATGAGAAGGGGAGCAAAATATCCGATCCGCTGTTCAATACCTAACCCCCACTCGGGCACGAGCGACAGTTCTGTCTTTGTAGGAATTTATAAGATGTATACTATTTTTCTAAAAGATGTGTCACCCTGTACATGTATTTCTAACTTTATGATTACAGTATGCACAAGGATTGTGCAATGTTTCTTATCACTATAATATTAATGTGTCATGCCCACATGTACGTAGACTATTCTAAAATGATGAATATGAAAAAGAACTTATCAAGTTAGTTGATTAAACGTATGGCTTTACTTCCTTGTCTTCGTAGCCTACCTCCGGGGACCCCCACACCCTCTATCTAGTGCGTAAATCACAGTTTTGAATTTATGATTTATTGAAAAAAGGGACAACAATAAAACCCAAAGTAGAGTTGCCAATCTGTTTAAATGTAAAATATGCTTCCACAATTTAAAATCCCATTATCTAGACATTTTCTAAAGCATTTCATGAGAAATATATCCACCTCCTCCTATCTGTCTCAATTTTATATCACTGGGAGACAGCCATGTTGCGAGTCCTCTTTCATATTTTCAAGGAAAATCCCCGAAGCCTTTTCTTCTTTTTTTTTTACTCGTTGACTATACGTAACACACAAATCAAGTTTGATTGAATCAAATTTGATATTCCGTCACAATGTTACCAAGGACAGGAAAATTAATGTTTTTATGTTCCCATAGCAACAAAGACACTGTGCCATTACAGGTTATCAATCATTCGTTTGCAAGCCAAAACAAATTTCTAACGAACACATAAGAAAACCTTTTTTCAATTAATTTCACTTTTCTTAGTTTCAGTTTGTTCACTGGTATCAGATTTAATAAGATCACCCTAATAAAGGTTTCTCTATATTATCGGTTTTGCTTAAGAGACCAAAACGAAATATCCAAATATGTCTGTCTGTTTGTCTGTCGCTTCAACCAAATATATAAAGGAAGGGGCTATTTTAAAGTTATTCATGATGGGAAGATCGTCTAAACCTTCCTATGAAAGTCGAAGAATGTCAGTCTTTAAGTATGAAAGTCACTTGGCCCTTTGATGTATTCTTTGAAGAAAAGTTATTTGAAAGTGACAGAGACAACATATTAAAAGTCAAAATGATTGAGTTTTGTCCAAAAATCATCAAAGTTTTAACATATTCTGCGTTTTACTTATGCTGATGACAGAGTAAAATCTCAAGATATCTGTTAAAAAGAATTATTGAGAATGTATACAAATCTTCGTGATGTTATTTGTTCCGTTTTGTTTCCCCTCAACAGAAACCAATTTGTAGGCCTAGGCCAGTTGTAATCTACCCTGTTGCCACATTGTACTGTTGAACCGATATCATCAATATCGGCTTCTTATAAGCGATTGCCCATATTTTAAGTCTCGATTTCGGCGGAGGGGCCTACCGATCGAATACCAATATTTGAGGTACTTAGAAATAACCATATACTGAACACTCAAAAATGTTAACTATTGAGAGCTATACATATACTATACCGGTTTGATGTGTCGGCATTTTTAGCTTATTTTTCCATACCGACAGTGGACTTATTTCACGGTTATTTACCGATACCTTTAACTAGTTGGACATTAACGTTTTCACAATTCCATTTACAAACTTGCCATCCCACAATCATAGCTAAAACACATTACTTGAAGACTCAAATATTAAGGAAGCTTAACTTTGGCCTAAAGAATAACTTTTGACAGTGCCACCCTGTCTTATTATAAACTTATCTCAAATTGAACTTTTCCCTGTCCGGTAAAGTTTCAGATGGGAATGTATGACGCGTTTACGATTGTGCCTTAAGATATGTGAACCTGTTAAGGAACCTGCTTACCTGCCCACTGCATGTAAAAAGCATTAAAACGTGAAAATAGGGACATTTGCTGTCAAAATCCATTAAATATTGACCATTTTACAGCCTTACGAAACATTTGTTTTACAAATACATCATGAATAAACATCTGTACGAGCTGATGAAAGCACAAATCTGTGACATGAAGGAGGCACTCCCCAAAAATTTCCTGTGTTATTGTTTGTTTTGAAACTTTCATCTCAAGGACAGTTGTGGTACTGACATGATCAGAGAGGTTTGTTTTTGTAGTAAGAGTTGTCTACTTGAAACTTTTCAACATTTGAACAAATCAAATCGCAGAGTAGTTAGAAAGAAATGAAGAGATAATTTATTTAGTGACAACAAAATGCTGACACTATATATCACTCTACCTGTCTATGTCATGCAATTTGCGGAGCTAATTAGCCATCTAGGATTTGGCCACACTTTGAAGAGGCATATCTGGGAACGATAAATGATATTAAAATATTCTCAACGGATTTATTACAACGAAGTAGGCTAGGTGAAATGTAGGTTTCCATTGTGTTATTGGTCTAATCGGTGTTGTGTTTGGTTTCTGCTCAGTTCACCATGTCCGTTTCCAAAAACGTAAAAACCCAGAGGATTATAGACCTTATGCAGATGACGCCAAAGAACAGAAAGAGCGCCCTCCATAGAGGCAAGCGCGTATCATTGCAATATACAGGAGCATATGCAGACAGCTAATCTGTGTACCGAAGGGGTATGCGCGTTAGTCTACTACTACGCTCATTCGAAGTCTCCACGGTGCGTGCAGTGTGTTTCATATTTTTTTATTCCAAAATTATGTCACGTGACTTCAATGCATAAGGTCTAATTAGCCAATCTTAATTTACGTCTCTAACAGTAAGATGAATCTTTTGACTTCATTTCTATGCCTTTCAGAATCTTGTGTATCTCACTTTTTCAAAGTCATTGGTTGTCTTACAATAATTCATTCCCAACTTTAAATAAAATTAGTTAAATATGTTTATTGGATGGTATGAAATAGAAAAAATAATCAATAATCTACATCTTGGGAAATGCTTGCATTTACATGAAAGTAGCCACTTGATCTTTCGTTGACAAGTTGTTATACTAAAACAGACATAGAACAGTGGTTCCGTATGTCCTCAGTATATTTGCTTTTCGACTAAGTTCGGACTGGTTTAGTACTTTATTTGACAATCTTCTAAATTCCACTTTTAACCCGATTCTTTAATTAAAAACCACACCATATTCATTCATTTATATATATATATATATATATATATATATATATATATATATATATATGATAACCGGCAAGAAATTAATCTCGTAATGGTTCTATGTTTGTCTTTATATTATATCACGCAATAACACTTACCCCATCCGTGCCCCTTACTCTAATAATAACGGAAGTTTTCTTTGCCAGGAGGAATGACATTCCTAAAAATAGTAGAATAATTCTTTCCCTGTTCGTTTGCCCCGTCTGATTACAAAATTAAGCGATCGTAGTTTTGATTTGTTTTCATTGGCATTTCCAAACCTCCCGAATCAAGAGCATGGCATCAATTTGTTTGATGCCAAATCCTGTTATGGGCCCCGAAATGTCCCCATTCACAGTCTCATTCTGTTCACTCCCCGCTGTAATTGAGGATATTGTCACCTTATTTTTTCCTTCTCCTATTTTCTTGATTTTCGATGCAAAAAACCAGTTCTTGCAATAAACGCATTTTTACAAATTACTTAAAATACTCGGTCATTTTGCCAGCGTGTTTTTCCTTGAAATGTAAATCTTTCGATCCAGTGGAGACTAGCGGAAACTCGACATGCTTGATGTGCTAAGCAAACATAAATAACACTTGACGAAATTCTGTGACTTTTTCTTGCGCCTTTGTTACTTTTTTAGCAAGATCCATTTTCTTTGGCAATTGAGGAACAGTGCACAATAACTTCGTTAGATTACATACGGGTTTGTGAAAAGACAACAATAACTCTCCCCGATTTTCCAGTGTGAAGGCATTTGCTTCTCTTCTTCAACTTCTCTCTTGATTTTCTGGTGTACACCTCTATCAATTATCTCATTGCGGAATGTTGTCCTAAATAACTTAGGATGTTATTCTCTCTTTTTGGACGCAATAAAAATTGCTTCTGACTCTGAACGCCATTATATTCAAATTGCTTAACAAACTGGTTTATTAGGTCAGATATTTGTAGAACAGCTCCCGACCACATTTTTGGAAACTTTAACTTATTTCGAAGAAAAAAAACTTTGAAAGTGCTTGAGGGGATTTGAGGGAGTTTTTCTTTGCTTCATAAAGATTTAATTGTCAACGGAAATTTCGAGAGGATAACAGTAAATTCATCGTATTGCTTTCTTTCCTTTTCAGTATCTTATATTGTGTGGTACATTGATACGTTCACTTGTCCAGTCATTGATAAAAGTTACGTTGGAAATAAGTTGACTACACATGCCCTATAACTACCACAGAGTGGTGGTAAGAAATAAAGAAATAAAGTAATTATAGAGTTAAAGTTAAATGAGGTTTTACTGCTCAGTTTCTAACCAATTGTTTTAAGTCGGGCCGGCCATGGCCTTTTTTCCAGTTGTGGCTCACTGGCTTGTTTTCCCTACTCCATTGCTTATGCTGCGCACCATGCACAATGGCAGTAGGTTCCGTTTCTAAAGTCTTTGAAGTAATTACAAGAATTAAACATAATAATACAAAGGATAAGTATAAAAAGTAAATTATGTGATTCATATAATTTAAGTATTAAAAATACATATAATATAGCATTTAGAAAAATAAGCCAGGTAAGGACACACAAAAATAATTGCAATCTTTATTATCACACTGTACCTTACACAGAAACTCAGTGAGCAAAGGCGGAGATCCACTTTTCAAGTGGCTCCACCGGGATTTGATCCGTGGACCTTTACTGCCATGCAAGGCACTCACCTGAGTGTACCATCTGAGTGAGCCAAATCCACCTGAGTTAACACTCAGTGCAACCTGGGATCTACCTGTTTTGGAGAACCCCAAACTTGGGGTATCTTGCTGAAGATGTTCGCCTATACAGGGATCTGTTATAGGATAGAGTTAAAATACGTCTCCTTTCTCTACACCTATGTGGTTTGCCGACAAGATCATTTCAAAGATTGCCCTGATCAAGTCTTTGTTTGAAGATTACGTCAGTTTGAAAGGATAAAACTCCCATTAGGAAGGTTAACCAAGGGAGTTGTTACGACTCCCTGATTAACCCAAGCAAATTTACAAGAGGAACTAAGGGATCCATCAATCAAAGTGTCTCCTCATAAAAAGCATAAAACCATTCTCAAGTCCGTACTGTTTGATAGTTGTAATTGGAGAAGGAGTTTGAAGTCAATCAGTAACAGCTCCCTGACCACTGAATCTGAAGTAGCAATGTATACATATATATATATATATATATATATATATATATATATATATATATATATATATATGAATAACATAAG
Source organism: Holothuria leucospilota (assembly GCA_029531755.1). Classification (NCBI taxonomy): domain Eukaryota; kingdom Metazoa; phylum Echinodermata; class Holothuroidea; order Aspidochirotida; family Holothuriidae; genus Holothuria; species Holothuria leucospilota. Next base: position 2,423,904 of record CM055983.1, on the reverse strand, counting down.
TTTTACCGTACGACACAAAAGTATATATATATATATATATATATATATATATATATATATATATATATATATTACAAGTATTAGGGCAGCCTGGGTAGCGGCTCCCTTTTTCTTCGACCGCCCCTTCTTAGCGATAAGCTGAATGAAAAATGTCTTCTGCTCTTTCAGCTTATCTAAGGGTGGTAAAATCCATAAAATATTTGGCACTGGTAAGTATTAATGTTTTATTAGGAAACTTTACGATCTATTGCTAATAATATCAGCTATACACAGGAAATATCTTTATAAACCTTTGTTGTGCGCTATCTTAGGCTCTTCCATTGTTATGATTAATAAAAGAGGCAATCATTGAAATCTATATATAAGTGAACCTCAATAATTGTCTTTTATATAGGTCTATTAAAACATCTTTTATAAACATACAATACGTCATAACGGTTGAATTCAGGAGATTAAGGGGTCCAGATATTCTTCAAGTCAAATGAAACAACTAAACTACAAAAAAATGTGCCGCACCAGTTAATTCCTTGTCCTCTTTCCCTTCAGTGTCCAATGGATTTCCTGTGGCAACGTCCGTTGATTGTCGAAGAATCATTAACCATTCACTGGAAATGATCTTCAGTGACCTTTCATCCACAGTACCCATAGATAATTATGGTGATCTGTACTGCCGTATTTTTCCAAGTAAAGAAATTATGAAAGCTTTGTTTTTCGGAAATCCTTCGGGGCTGATTAATTTAGATACAGTTGTAATCTAAGTTAGTATATGAAAAACGATGGCGGAAAGTTCATATCTCAAATTTAGTCAGGCGCAAACTACACCTTCATTAAGTACCCTCACACGGGAAATCAGTTTATTTTAAAAATTGGCTTTGTTCAGAGAAGTGTCGTAATGGAGACAGGTGTCGGTGGTTCATGTAAAAAGCAGAAACAAAAGTCATAAGATTTAACCGAGGGTTTAACTGTTGACTAGAAGGGGCGGTTCCATCACTGGGTCAATCATATGCAGAAGACCATGTGAATCTCAGTTTATAACTGACTCCACTGTGACTAACGTAAAATTCAAACAACAGCGTGACACTAATTGGTCTATCATGCATAGTGTGTTTATACCCCTACCGATGTTACAGCATAAATTTATGAAAGAAATAGCCCAAATGCATCAGTCCATGTTCTCTCAATTAAACAGAGGTTTCCTGTTCCACCAAGGTAGAATATGCAATCTGATCACAACTCAGTGAGGCCAAGACGTAAGAATGGCCTCGAGTTACAGTTTCTCCCAGAGTGTGTGACGCAATATGTAAACTCAAATTACATTCGGCCAGTCCGAGCCTAAAATTGGTGCAGTGAGCAATTACTGAAGTTTGTAAAGTTGTAATCCTCTAATCCCCATACATTACTCGGGTCTGTTGTTTGCTGTAAAGCGGTAAGGCAGATAAATACACTATGACTTGTGCAGATCAGTGAATGTAATGTAGTCTACCACATTACATTGACAGATCACATAACACTAGCATTAAAATGACACACAGCCTAGTACTCCAAAGCATATCGTCTTGAGCAAGTTTCAACTTAGTACAAACAAGTGTGGCTTTATCCGGAAGGTGCAGTATATTAAGGTTAATTTGGTTGAAAGGATTTTGAGCCCGAGATGATTTGTCCTTAAAAGATATATACAGCCTATTTTACCGATTACAGTTATGTCCAGATAAAATTCTTCCCCGTACCGGATCAATGTCTTTTGAGAGTTAAAATAAGTTATGAACTCAACATTTGATGTCTATTGAAAAACACAAACGAGTAATTTAATTGGGATGCACATATGAAATTTGAGTAATGTTGAAATTCCGTAAAGAACTTCGCTGCAAGCATGCACTATGACCGGCATTTGCTAGACCAATATGTTGTGTAGACGTTTTAGAATAAGGATGGGGTAGTTGTTTGGGTTACTCCTCTATGTTCCGGCGTCTCTATATATGTTCCGACGTCTCTATGTTCCGACGTCTCTATGTTCCGACGTCTCTATGTTCCGACGTCTCTATGTTCCGGCGTCTCTATGTTCCGACACACATAACGCCTATATACTCTCACCCTAACCTAACCATTTTTCAAACACTGATGACCTTCATGTCAACTTGTCCAAATATAGAGACGGAACAAAGAGACATCGGAACACAGAGCATGCAGTCACCCACACTTTACAAACATCGCAAGTCTTTTGTTTTCTTTTTAAGAGATAGTAAGATTTGTTTTGTTGAAGTAGGGAGGTGGTATTATATAGCTAATACCACCTCTCTGGCTGAAGTAGGTTAGTAGGTTATATGTCGAAGACTGAGGTATGTGCGTCTCAAGTGCATTTGTAGACATTTGGAGTGTTTTAAACGCAAAGATTTGCGCTTCCATCATTTAAGGAATGTTTACTTTGTCCAACGTTTCTTTCAAATCACGTAGCAAAATAACAAAAAATAGCTGATGAATCCAGGATAATTTGTAAAGAGATGTTACAAAGGAAAGTTGTCTAACGGAACCAAAGCTGAAACCACGAATGATTGAGGCTGAGGTCCGAAAATTTGGTTTCTCAAACGCCCTTCGTCGCAGGGAATCCCACTGTAAAACACTAATCTGTCACTATACAGTTCTGCATCTTCTTTGCGTGGGATGCCAGTAAGGTCCCAACGGATGCCTTATATGCGTTTATGAGGGCGGCATTTCCCACCTCTTCCAGCGACTTATATTGGAAGTGGAGTCCCTTAAAAATCGCTAATTGTGTACAACTACCCTTTGCGCTCAAGCCCCTTGCTGGTAGCCATGAGATAGAAAATTATAGTCTACGGGGCATGAGACAAACTTTCTGTCGACTTTTATCTCATCTCACTCATAGAAAAGGTGTCATTCTTAGAACAAAAGTTACCGCAGACCGGTATCAATCATACTTCCCTGCCCAGGGGCTCCTTTCTCCTCCCATATAAAACATTTGATAAATTCCTCTCTGTGACTGGATACCCAATTGTCTGCTGGTATGAAAAAGTTATTCGGCAAAAGATAAACATACCTGACGATCACGTGAAAAGCACAAATGAACACCGTGCAGATTCACCACATTGCTTGGCTTGACTTGGAACAAACTTTGCTCTCGAGCTCTTCATTTTGTGCTTATTTATCATTCATTAGGTGATTAAAACTTTGAAATGTACTTATTAAAAATTTCAATATAAACCAAACTTTTCCTTTATTATAATTTGAATTAAAGTATAGAAAAATCTTCGATACAGGACTTTTATATCGCCAAGTAAATGAAAGAAATCGTGATATGTCGAGTAAAATGGAATGAGAATAGTCAATAATTGATGTCAAATTAAAATATTTCATGAACATCTGTACAATGTTACGCTATGAAAAATTAGGCTATGTCTTTTCAAATAAGAACTGCATTAACTTGCATTTTATTCATACGTTGACCAATCTGTTTGGCTCAGACATAAAGCTTCGGAATCATTTGAGCCAAAAGATGAATTGATACGCCACATAAACCTATTGAGGAAACTTTTACATAAATTTCTCTAGTAATGTATTTTGCTATATCTTCCCAGGCAACCATTTAAATCCGTCGTAGACATCCTGGATAGAGCAAAAAATAAATAAAAAGTGAATCCCACTTTCTCAACGATTTTTCAAACGGTCTATTAACTGTCGAAGATCTAATAATTAAATTCTCTAAATTGAGCACCGTTACCCAGTGAGAATAAGCTCTTGTTTATTTTTCACAGATGCTAATGGACGGATAGTAGTTCTCGATAAATATTTGCTTTGATTACGTGCCACCCGAATGCAAGTAGGAATACAGTCGCTTATGTCTCTATTAAGCTATCAAGCCAGTTAACACTGTTTAACATCTGTGCTACCCTGCTGAGATACGGCACGTGCGCAATAGCATGTAATCCTTTCACTATCTGAAAGAACTCATTTGTCCTAACAGTTATTAACAGGGGAGATTTTTCATTAACTACAGATCGGCTCACTCCAAAACTATTACAGTTTCCAGACAGATTTAGAAAACAATTTCGTTGGATTTTATTGATTAAATTAAAAGGCAAATACCTTACCTGTTTCTGACAATGCTGGTTTCATCTGCTCATGAACTTTTAAACTAGAACTTTTTTCCTCATTGTATAGGCCTATGTTTGCGTTCCGCAAAACGAGTTTTCTAGGCATACGTATGCTTACAGAAAAATAAAATTGAAAAGTATAAGCAGTCTATTGAAATTGTGCTAATTTTGCAGTGTACTTTTTTCTAATGTTAATTGCTCAAGATGACATATTTATTGATAGTGCCGCTAACAATGCGGTCTATTTGCTCAGCAGTTAAGCTTTTTGACAATGTGGTCAGAGAATTAGGAAAGTGATGTTTGCTTCGAGAGGCACTGGTAACTGAAATACAAACCATCCACATTGGTAGCATGTGTACTTATAAAATATTTTTTGACCTACCAAAACATCGTAAATTAAGGATGAACGTCCTTTCGTTGAAAAGTACGCTTACCTTTTTGTTTCCCCACTAATTCATCAAAAGGCAACGAACTTATATGTAAATGTCTAACCACATGGCAGTGAGAATTGAAATTTACATGCAGTGAGATTTAATTGCATGAATGGTGTGTGTAGTTAGTAAATAGTTTTCTATAGCTGTGTTTCATGGAATGTTTCCCTATGTTTCTACTTTAGTCTGTGACTGCAAGTTTTAAGGAACGTAATTTATACAATTGTGATTCCCATGTTGTAATAATTAATGACTATTGTTGCTTACTTCAAGCTTCCGGCGATTCCTGTAGGAAACAATTGCTTGAAATAATCATTAGTATACCACCTTGGACAAAAGTCCTTGCTCAGCCGTCAAGTGGAAGGAGGTGCGATTGACTTTTCTGTTCTGGTAGATGAATGAGCGGGTACCATGCGGTTCAACTGCCTTGTTCTAATAAAGGACATGCAAGGACTTAGCTTTCCATTATGAACACATCCACCATTGCCCTTGCGTTTTTCAACAGTACAGAAGATTTGTGCTGGTTATCGTCACTTCGGACATGTTCAGATGAGAGCAGGAACTTACCGAACGCATACGCGGATATCGTGGTCCCAGACCCCAGCCGCCCCAGTAGTTATCAACGTACCGGTTCTTCAAAATTAATGCTCTATTTGTAGTGCGCTGAGAAGAAGGAAGAGAAAAGACAAAAGAAGGGAAAAAAGGAGACCCAAAATTTTGTACCACAATGAATGCTGTAAAGAAAGACACAATCCTTGCTGATGGTTTAGAATTTTCATATTGTCAGACAAATTCTGAATTAATTGATCTGTCTAGACATTTCATACACAAACAATTTAAAGATGTGTGAAACGTGAAACAATTGGTGATAAATTGTCAGACCATTCTGAAACGTTCAATTCTTGTTTATTACTTTCATCGAACGAAAGCAGTTCTAAGGTTTCCTACTTAAAAATCATAGCATATCGACACGTTTACTACAGCTGGCCATTCTCAGCAAAGAACAAAAAACTTTATTTGAATGCACTTTTGTAAGTAGTTCCAAAGAAACGATCAAAACATTTCCAACTACTTGCTTAAATTTCTCTTCCCCTGGGAATGTTCTGTTACGCCAGGATGTTTGTCGTTTAAATTTCTATCAAATTTGTTTTCGTTCTTAATCATAAGAACTCCTCTCTGCAGTCACCACTCTTTTAAGCCAATTTCAATCTGACCGAATTTTGTCACTCTTTTGATTAAAATACTATTACTCAGCCAGAAAGAGAAATTTCTTTACTTGATTGTGACCGAAATTTTATTTCAAGTTCTCTTTTTTCTCTCCCGTAAACAGCCTTTGTCGCCTCTTTAAATACTTATAGATTGCTGCGCTTATCCTACGAAAGTGATCTAATCCAAGGCTTGTCATCGAAATACCTCTGCTTCATAATGAATCAAAGACCACAACGAAAGGATTTTGCTTTATTAAAATTGAGAAGATGCACTGCTTTCCAAATTAGCGTTCCTCGCCCTTAAATATACGAATATGCCAATATGGTGGAAGGATGCCTTTACACGGGTTTAACATGCCCCGGAGAAGAATTGAGACTCGATAATTGTAGACACGAATGTCATATGGCATTGAACGGACAGCCGTTTCTCAAAATTAGCTCCAGGAATTTCTTGTCAGTTTGCTTAAACTTTATTTTCTCCCAGTCCTTGAGGTTTGTTTTAAGCCAAGCTATAGAACTGGGGTTTAAGAATAACGTCCCAATTACGAGGATCGAAGCTTGAGAGTGATCTATTTGAAAGGTCAGAAAACGGCTGCGAAAATCCGAAAAATGTGCTGATGGTCAGGTGATTCGATGCAGCAGGGTTTCCTTTGGATCGGACACTCAGTAAATCGTTTATTTTTTCTGATACTCATTACAAAATTTATATGACATTTAAATTTGTTTCGGATTATTAAAGGGAACATGTAGTAGCTTAAGTTTAATTTAAAATACCCAGAATGCCTATTAGCACCCCGCTTTCTTTGTGAGGACCTCCCTCGACGAATTCAAATGGTTTGGATGAGAAATTAGAGACGGGTGGTTTATAATCCATGCCAGCCCTCATAAAGTTATCGACAAACATTTTGTCGGATGGGGGGGGGGGTTGGGGAAGGTGCAATGCTGTGAATGTGATTATTTAATGGGGCCTGTCTCACTAGTTAAATCTAAAGTTAGGGTTTTCAACTCTTACAGTGTGTTTATTGCCCTTACCGCTTTACGGCAAACAACAAACCCGAGTAATATAAGGAGACTCGAAGGTTACAACTTTTCAAATTTCAGTAATTGCTCAAGGCACTAATTTTACGTCCAGGCTGGCCGAGTGTAACTTGAGTTTGTATGTTACGTAATACACTGTGAGAATGACAACTGTGAATAATCCTCGAGGCCATTTACACAAGTTTCTTGGCCAAGGTGAGCAGCGGATCAGGTTGCATTACCTTGGTAGAACTGGAAACTTCTGTTGAATTGACCGTACAGAGATTGGCCCCTCTGAGTTATTTCTCCCAGACGAGCAAAATCAGACTTCTACTGTAACAGTGGTAGGGGAATATGAAGTGATGCAAGCCCAAAGGAATGAAACAAACTCAGGTACTTACCATCAACTTCTTCTGTGTTCCGTCCGTCGGGCAGTCACTTTTTACTACGATCCTTGCGAAAATCCTAGGGTATCAAATTACTAAACTTACCTACGTAACAACTAATACTGTTTACACCAAGCACAAAGTAACGTTGCACTGTGTAATACGCTGATAACACTAATACCGCGCTGTGCGTGCAGCCTCTCGGTGGCTGAAGAGCTGTATATGCAGCCAACCAAACTAACCGGGAAGCTACACACAAAATTCTAGATCGCTAACTAGTAAAATTAAGCTAAAACGAAGCTCGTGTGCACAAGATGCCCAGTATGGGACAGCGATTATTTAGCTTAATTAAGGTGAAAACTTGCCGTCAACTTTGTGCTCTAGCGTACACAACTACCAGAAGCAAGAGGGCCAAATTAGTGAGTACGCATGAGCAACAATCAAGGCACTGCACGTACGGCGGTAGCATACGTAAATAGTAGTAAGGAGAAACGGTTCTTTTACAAATATACCCGATATGAGTCGTGAATTACTGCCAAATTCTTGACCCTCCCCCACCCCACCCCACCCCACCCCCCCCCCCCCGTCACTGCCAGTTTGGAGAAAAAAAGTTGCAAAACACTAATATCTGTGGAAATAAGGTCACAAAAACGCACTAAAGCTCCCCAGCTACCCGCTTCCTACGCCTATGCTAGTACGTGTACTTTTTCATGAGTATTAGAAAAAAAGAATCGTTGCGTTCTCACCAATGTCCACATTTCAAAACCTCGGATTTTAATTTCGAGTACAATTCATTCTCGTGTGCACAATTACAGTAATGTGCTAAATCGAGGGCATATTAAGTACATGCTCACCACAATTCAAACAACCCGTGTGTCACTAGTAGGAGTACAAAGTTATACTCACTAGAATAGGTACATGAAATTGTGCAAAGCGTGAGTATAGTACGAGTACTAAACCCACTTCACGTACCGTACATAATAACTAGGACATTTCATCAACTTCCAATGAAGATGTTCATAGAGAAAAAAAAAACTCGCATCATTTACGATCCATTGAGATGTTTCGATAACGTATAACGACTAACTGCATAAAATACTTCCTCGAGTGATTTAGTTTTCTAAATGAGTAGACTGTTCTCTACAGATTGCTGTAATCAAGAATAGTATCTGTCAGATTGATGCTTCTCAGCGGAATGAAATCTTATTAAATTGTTCCTCAACCTTTTTTTCGTAAATTTTCCCAAAGCTATCGATCACGACCACTCGTTATCAAAATTTGCCATGTCCACAGTAACGTAATGCCTACAACGAGATCAATTAATTTCTTTCAGAATTAATGTTATCTCCATCTCATAATCTCATCCTCTTCATATGTCAAGTTTGACAATTTTCTACTAGTCAGTGCGGTCAATGGTCTCCAGATTGTTTAAGATTCCTTTTTTTTTTCTTTTCCAGAATATCTGAAGGATTTAGAAGAACTATGGGAATCGTTTAATGCCACTTTCACTGAGTTTCCTACTGTCGTAAAACTGTCTCGAAGAGGTTTCTCTTTGTCATTACAGGTAATCATCTACGATACGTTATGTAAGAAACGAGTGTTGGTTTACTGCCATCCTCTGTCACACCTATTTTTCGAGGCGTTAAAGCTAAATATTAAGCGGAATTTTCCTGAAAGATATTGCATAAAACTGTCTTTACCTTCGTAAAATGTGTCTCACGTGGTCACCTGTGGGTTAGGTTTCGCTTGTTTTGAAAAGATGTGATGAAGAGGTATCTGAAAGGTTTGCTGCTCTTCCGCCTTTCAACTAGAAACTACTCTCTGAATTTATCGGCTGTTTAAAATTCTGAATTTAGGACGAATAGTTGCTGGCATGCAGAGTTTCGAAAGAAATCAAATTTCGTTATGATAAAGATATTTCGTCCACCCAAATTCTGCCAAAGCTACTGACAGTACGAGACATTTCCCCATGCTATGAAACCCCATGCCGTGAAGTCCTCACTAAAACCTCATACTACCAACTGACCAAGAACCGACCATATCAATGATTTGGTGTTACTATCGCTAACAAGTAAGGACTGTTCTATTAATTGCCTTACATTACAGTGGATATAACGAATAGCAACGGTTATCTAACTTGAACATGCTGAATAAGCTCCCTGATTGAAAGCGGACTTAGTCCTGCTTTGTCAGCCAACGGATACACTGGCATGGGCGTTAAAGTAGAGAGCCGTCTAAGGAATAGTGTGGATATAGATGAGTGCAATCACACGCGGGGAAGGGGGACTCGCCCTTTAGCAAAAATCCACATATTTGTATGCCTTTTAAGGACCTCGGGCTTTGAATATTTTACAAAAACAGATCATCCTCACTGCCTCCCTTATTCATGTTATGCTTAAAGGTCTGTGCACATGTAACCAAACCAATTGTCTTATTCAACAAAGTATGATTGAGATCCCCTGATGAAAAATCCGTTGGAATTAATCCAATATCTTTTACCGTTCTCAAGATATCCCTCTTCAATTTTGACCTTTACTTAGATTGCTCATTAGCTATGCAAAATACATGATTTGGTGGGTTGCACAGTGTCTGTATTTCTTTTATTAGTCCTTTATGAATTATCTGTTAATTACTAACTAGCTAGTTTCTATTTTGGTGTTTAATGTGGATATATTCAAAGAACTAAATTACTACTTCCAAAAAACAAACAAAAAAATAAAAAAAAAAACAAAAACCCTAAGAGCAACCCAAAATTACAGCTGTTCCATGGAATGAAGGCTGAACAAACAAAAGATAACATAATACCTAGTTGATGGGTCCCTCTCTGCACGTCACAAAGTAGCTCATGTTTGTTCATGATGTAAGTGAATAACATTCATGTCTTGTGAAATGATCAATATTTGATGAATTTTAATGGAATTTGTAGCTATTTTTGTCATTTTTAATGCTTTTTACACCAAATAGACAAGTATCACATTTAAACGTCCACAGACCTTAAATTTGAAAAAAAAAACGAACTTCAGTTTTAGACATATGTTGCATAAAAAAAATGATAAATTTCATTTTCCAGAATGTACTCGCAATGACCTTCCCTGCCTCACAAGTGGTTCAATTCTTCTGTTTACGACGGTTTTGCGCAAATACGTCATACCTAAATGAAGTTCGATGGTTATTATTGTGTAAGGAAACACGAGCTGTCAGTTTTCTGTAGCTTTTACACTATTCATTGCGTCTTCTTACCCGATGGCCTCAAACCGGTCTCGATAAACTGAAACTTCACGTGGGATGTGTTTGTGTACTAAGATACCCACCGACCGACTTCCAGACAACCCACACCTCATCTTATGTCGATGATCGCTCCCTCGTAGTGTTTTCCTTTTTTAAATTCACGGCGTTCCCAGCAAATTGCTGCTTGAATTTTCTTTTCCGTCAATTTTTTCCGCTTTGCTGAATTCTTTTCATGCCATCGTGTAATGATAATAATGGTATAGAACCACTTGCTGTAACATATTAAGAATGGGTTCACAGTGTGACAGAGTAATCAATGCAACGATTTTTAATTAAGACTATGATCGTTGAAACTGACCATTAATATGTTCGACATAACAAGCTTATTGACCATGAAAAGATGAAAAACCAGATGCACTGATAATTAAACTGTTGGTTGTTTATTAATTCAATCAATCAATCAGTCTGTCTGTCTGTCGGCAAATTGTCCATTTTCTTGTAGAGGAAGATTAAGGGGTTGTTGCAACTGTACAAATTAAATAATAGTTTGATGGTTCATTATTCGTGAGGTTAGTTGCTTTCTATTTTGGTTGGTTGTTTGTTTGGTTGGCTGGTTGCTTGCTGTTTGAGCTTAGTTGGTTGGTTGGTTTGGTTGATTGGTTGGTTGGCTAGTTGGTTGGTTGGTTGGTTGGTTGGTGGGTTGACGGGTTAGTAGGTCGACTGGTTGGTTGGTTGGTGTGGTTGGTTTGGTTCGTTTGGTTGGATGGTTGGTTGCAGTAGCGTAGCCAGGGGGGCAGGGGGGCAGGGGGGCAGAGTGCCCCCGGGCGAAAAATCGAAGGAAAATCGGGACGACGGAAAATGAAGAAAAAAAAGGAAGGAAGAAGAGATAAGGAAAGGGGAAGGAGGGAGAGAAAAAGAAAAAAAAAGGAGAAAAAGGGAAGGAAAATAAAATAACAATAAAAATAGGAATTATTACCGATGGAAGGAAAGGATGGAGAGAAGGAAAAGGGCTTGATAAAGCAGAAAACTGGTTCAAATATCGACTGAACGAGTACTGAAACAGGCAGGACTAGGGACCATGGGAAAGACCGAAATAAGGGAATGAAAAAGTGAAGGGCCCAGAAGGCAGAAACCGGCACGAGGGATGAAGCCAGACAGATTGTGACGGGAAAGAGGAAGGATGAGGGAACTAGGAAAGGGAACAGAGAGCGTTAGACTAGGGAGTCCGCGAGGACAGACAATGACGCAGAGCAGACCAAAGCGGATTTAAGAGGGAGAGAAAGACGAGGACGTAAAGAAAGGCTGTCAGTGCGGGAGTTGGAGGGATGACAGCTACCGTCCCGATTTTATCTTTTCATCCCTATCAGAAAGGGATATTTAAAATCACTGTATAACGGTGCAGATTTTCTTTTAAAGTCACACAATGAGTGGAAAAGAGCCAATTGCCAGTGCGTTGCCACGAATTGGGGTTTGGTAACAGAACCCTAATGAGTGGTTCAAGAAAAGTTGCCAAGTTAAGAGAAACTAAATATGAATTTGAATATGATAGATAAAGTATGCAATGTAAAGTGAAGCATGTCAAGGAAATTCATACTAAATGGTCTTTTCGGCGCGCTTCGCTCTAATAAATCATAATTGCATAGGTTGTCGTTAGTCAGTTTTATAGGACAGTTTGAGCAGAATTTACTCAAAGCCTTATGCGTCCCTCATTTACCATCATCCATCCTCTCAGGTGCAGATCCAGAGGGTATGGATCCCATCTCCTCTAGGCAGAAAATAGGAACAAATTTTGAAAAATAAAGGAAACAAACAAGCAAAACAGATCGGGAATGAAAAGAGACGGAGAATAAATTAGAAAGAATTTTAGCCAATTGAAGAAAAACGATGCCTTGCAGGGCAAGCTCTCTTAATTCAAAAAGGATTTTTCCGGCGTGTTTGTTTCATTTTTGCTCTTTGTGAAAATCTTAAATGGATTAATCCTTATAAAGACCCGTGTAGTTCCCGGCATAATCCATCCGCTTCCATCTACACTCACCCTGTCACAGTAACCATCATATTGACCTACCGATAGCCTAGTCCAAGTTAGGTAATTATAAAAAAAAATCAACTTGTGATCTATATTGTTTGTAGTGCGCATCCAATTCCATTTTAACTAGTTAAATGTTTCGTTCAGGTTCGTCGGGTCACAGGGTAAGCCCACATAGACACTAAAACATGCGCTAGTTCCACCCATATTTTGCATTCCCGGCTGAGATATAGGCTGAAGAGATAAATCTTACCTCTGTCCAGTTAGATTTAAATTTTCTGTCAGGGAGGCCACTAGTGTGGCTGACTGTGGCAGCAGTCCTCCTAATATCTAAAAACTAAAAAATATTTGATAATTTTAAAATGCAACTTACAACACCCGGGAAATGTCATTTCCTGTAACCTGGGAAGGCGTATTGGCCAAAATATTACCCTGTACGCTTCGCACCAACTAGTGGTGGCGCTCCGCTTGGATAATGTCTCAAAGGTCCCTCTGAGGAAAGGTTATGGATCCCTCCGGAAAAATTCCTTAATCTTACGTCCAGTTTACCACTGACAAGGCACTCGGGCGTCATCAAATCGATCATCATTTCTTCCGCGTTATGAAAAGTAGTTAAATTGTGATCAACGTGACTTTATCATTTCGCATACTGATAAGGCCATTTGAATATCAAGTCGATATTGTATTCTCATGCCCCAATTCTTTACAATTCCAGAGCTTCGAACTTCGGGGGGGGGGTAAACTGGACCCAAAACAATAGGTGGTTGGGAGAGAACCACCTCTACAATTACTTTGGAAAATCATGAAACCCGGACGAAAATTTTCATTTTGCCCCACCCCCCCCGGGCCGAAGAGTCTGGCTACGCGCCTGGTTGGTTGGTTGGCCGGTTGGTTGTTTGGTTGGCTGGTTGATTTGGTTGTGGTGGTTGGTTGAATGGTTGGTTAGGTGGGTGGTTGGTTTGGTTTGTTGGTTGGTTGCTGTTTTGCTTGGTCGGTTGATTGGTTGCTAAGTCCTTTTGGTTGATCGACAGATGTTTTGGTAGAATGGTTCGTCTGCTAGTTAACTAGCTGGTTTGCAACTGGTTGGTCAGATGGTAGGGCTCTTTTACTTTAATTTCTTTTACTTAATGCCTTTTCAGATGCAAAGACTGAGTCATACTTTCAGAGTATACCTTCCCTGGTCATTACTTTCGTCATTCGGCAGACGTATTACATACATAACTTACATGAGTTCCCACTTGCCTCATACATGTGGCTGCATCAAAATGAACTGCCTCTTTAGGGACGTGGGACCCAGGAAATACATTTTGAAGGGTTTGGTATGGTTGCTGAGGATTCCTGAAGTACGTTGTTTCTGTCGAATTTTTTCTCATGTTACGATTACAAGAAGGATCTGCTAGAACAAAGGGTGTTTAGTACCCTACATAAAGACCAGTTATCTACCTGCAAAGAGTGAGAATACACTTATGTGGATCTACGTGGCAGGCATCCTCTTTAAGCTTAAGCTGATCCTTGACCTAGAGTTACAATGAACAAAGTACGTCACGGAGGTTTAAATAGCCTGACGATTAAGCTCAAAAGTTAACTGAACCTGTCCAACAACGGCCTGACAAACACTGGTATGTTTACATCAATTTTCTTGCAGCATACTGAAGGAGTCTTGAGGGTGATCTCATCAAATTTTAGTAAGAGAAACCACAGTTGATAAAAGCTCAAGATTTCTGTGTGTCACAGAATCCAAGATTAAAAATCAATTGGCGAAAGAGAGTCAAACGTGAGGTTTCTTAACCTCAGATGTTAATTACAACAAAAGTGAAGAGATGGGAGCACGTCAATGAAAGATTGATCGTATGGCATGATATTGGTTCAAACGATAAAATAATCGGTTCTAGCACGAACTGTTTGCAGCTTCATGACTCCAAAGGGGTCTTACGTCCAAGAATTGTTTTTGAAAAATTGAATATTAAAACGATATTGTGTAAACGTATTGATCGTGCAGTGTGACAGGATAATTCTGAAGGGATTTAAATTTAGAGGTATTATATCGTGATGGAGATTGGGAATACTGTATACGACAGAGCGGCCTATGATCAGTTACCAGCTCCCCAGACAAATCACTAAAGAGCTCTCACATTCCAATCCCATGGTGTTCGGATCAGGAACGAAAATGATTTTGAATCTCAAAATCTGTTCTTGTTAGAGAGACAATGAAATGCAAAACAACTATTCATCAACTCCCCTCCCCTTTCCCTTTCACGGTACTAGTTTCACGGTACATCCAAAAATATTTCAAAAAAGCTTGCCATTGATTCAGCCTGAGGGAGAAACTACAACCAACTTCTTCTGGAAACATCAACTTATTAATGGATCCTTCCCTATGTCAGCTTGACTTTTGACACAATTTTTACGTCCTAATCGTATGTACCATTTTCGCAAGTTGGGAGGGCCTGAAATGTCCACTAGATGAAACTGAAACGTGTTATTGCCTTGTAAATAATAACAAACTGCACCCAATAGATCATGGGCACTGGAAGTATAAACAATAGAGTATAGTAGCGCCAGGGCTAAGTTAGCCGATTGTTTATACTCCCAGTTCCTATGATCCTTATCAAACAGAAAAACTAGAAGAATTTAACTTTTAACGACATAACTACAGCTTGGTAGCTGTGGCCTCAATAAAAATACTTTTTTTCAAGTTAAAGAATGGCATGCAACATTTCTTTCAACTACGACAACCGTGAAAAACTTTTGTAACATATCATACTACGTTACACTGCGATTTCATTCCTAAAAGTCCCCTCCAAATTGTCCAAATCATTCTATCGAAGCCTTTAACTTTGAATTGACTCGCAATTTGTGTATAGTTATGAATTAGTAGCACAGTACAGTATTACACACCTTCCTTGTGTTGATAGCTCAGAGGGGTATATCGTGTCGTAATTTGTCTTCCGATGATGTAATACCGCTCAGAATTATCATCCAAAGGATAATACCTGACAGTGATTCTTGTCCGGTAATAAGGAAAAAGAGATTCCCTATACGATGTTTTATTAGTGGAACAACTTGCAACCGACGATTCGTCGCCAGCGCATGATTTATGCTCATTCGGTTGGCGTCAATCAGGTCACAGCCACGCTTCAGATCGGGGCAGCATGTTACTGGAACAGCTTGCACAAATGAAAGTAGCGTAAAGGCTTCCGTAGTTTTACGAACGTTCCATAGGCCGAGACTACATCTGGCCCCTCATATCACGGTAGTGTGAATTGTTAAATAAACTCTACAACTTTATGAAAGGGCGTTTGATCATTACATCTCTAGGTTATGAACTTGATACATCATCCTAGGTTTATAAATTATTCACGGGCTTCAAACGTCTCAACTATGAATCATTTTGAGTATTAATTTTGAAAAGTACATACCACTGTTTTTTTAGAGTTTACACTAGAGTTACTTATTGTTAGCATTGTTTGTGTTCTTTGCCCTCCGAAATTTTTTAGCTACTGCTTGTGGCGACAGTGCCACGATTGTCCGTTCGGTGACATTTAGATCTGTTCTGGATTATCTATCTCCTCGTACGGTAGAATACAAATCGATATTCAATGTGTTTTATTTATGAAAGCTATACACTCGCACTTTGTTTTAGGTCGAAATTTTTGTAAATCATCATCATTCGGTGTAGATGTAAAAAAAGATTGTATCTAACGTTGGCAAGAATGCTGTCTACTACATCTAAACATTGCTGTAAGAAAAACAGTATTTGGGCTAATGTGCTACTATGCGTACACCGCCCTTGAACTTTTGTTTTGTTTTATAAAATTCCCCGAAGGTGCGTTAGGTTGTAAAAAGGAAGTAGGACAAGTATTCATCCAGATTAGATACACGAATATATACATGTATGCATGTATATATATATATATATATATATATATATATATATATATATATATATATATATATATATATATATATATATATATATATATATTATGTATAAGTATAATTCCAAACATTATAAACGGCAAGGCGGTTTGTTAACCAGCCCTCTTCCGCTTTGTATATTAGTATAATTCCACCTTTATAAAGGGAAAGGTCGTTTGTAAACCAACCCTTTTCCGTTTTGTATAATGTTTATATGTCGTAGTTTGCAGGTTTTTTTGTAACTGGTGAGTACAAAACCTCTCATAAAAGACTTCCCAACAGGTACTTAGCTCTACTTTCACTTGGTTAATTTTTTGTTGTTGCATTAACCAGACATTGATCAATTTGCTAACAATGTATATGTTTATTCTGCTTAATTACTTGTAGGAGATTTCAATGATTAGTAAAGTTTTCACCTAACCGTTTGACGATCTTAGGAAGTGGGATATCTCCCGTAACCTTTGACAGCCCTTACTTTATAAAGTACTAAAGTAAAGATTAAAGAGATTGTAAATTAAAATCACCCCATTGTCTAACGTAACAGCTTTTTTCCTAATCAACCTACTCAAATCCGAAGGCCCCACCTAATTCTTCTTGGGGACCTTGCCCTATATGATCAAAACTTATGTCACGAAGAATGATATCTATTTTCGTACAGACTCTTATCATAATCAGTCCATTACTGATATTTCTCATAGTTAGTTAGTGCAATCAAATATAATAGTAGGCATATATATCCAATTAATCTTACCCAGTGCTTTCCAAATTTCCTCTTAGATCCTTCACCTGGGTGACAACTGTTTGTCCATCCCTTAACTGCATCTACGAACCATGTATTAGCCTTCACGCTCTTTCTTTCAGATACTAGAAAACAGGCGGACATTACATTATACAATGTTTATGTTTTCTGTCATGCGCTGGTCCGGGATTTGACAAGGAGAGGGTTCACTTTGTAACGGCGAAGACTGAACCTACAAGAGCTAAGGCAATAAGCCACAGAGGGGGCCTAGGGTTTCTCTCCCATGGTTGTTTTAGATGAGAATTGCTGAAAATTAATTATGAGATTGTATATCATGGATTGTGACCACCCTGCAATTATGCAAATCGATCGTTTTATATGGACAAGACGAAAGGGCGGCGGTCCTTCTCCAGGTGCATTCGAAATAAAACACGGTGCGATGTTATTTTCTCACACCCGAAAAACAAAATAAGCACTCAGAGAAGAATGCTTAGAAATTAAAACTATTACCCTTTTCAGTGTCAGGTGCCTATAGCACTATTCACTTTTGGAATAGGTTAGCCAGTATTTATAAACATGTGCATGTCAAAATTACAGGACAGGACAGGACAGGACAGGACAGGACAGTCCGCCTATCAGATAACTCTAAAAGTATACCCTAAGTCCAGACTAACAAGGACTGGATAATGCATCTATCTAGCCGACTCCCATTTTCATAGCTTATCTCGTTGCTGCGATATAAAATGTTGAAATTTATTCACTTAATTTGAAATAGTCGATTGAGAATTGTGAAAAGAAATTGAAAAGAACTGTGATGTCCTTCCAGTACAACTAACATTACCTGTCTTTGTTTCCTTTTGAAATTAAAGTGCTTATATGATCTTGTCTTGGACATTCTGTTTCCTTGCAAAGACAGTGATCAACCTCTTTAGCACAAGTTGCATTACCCTTCGAAAAATAAAGACGGCAAATCCGTATAGAACGAGAATGACATTTTAAACAGCCTAAAACAGGAAGGTGATATTAGATGGAGATCCATCGAAAACTTTAATTTATGCTAAATCCATTTCGAACGACCCCAACAAAAGGGTTATTTGGAATAATGCTTTACTGTCTAAGTAGTTGCCGACAGTCAAGTAGGAAACACTATTCTGACATTCAAAACGACTGTTTATTGCCTAGGAACCTAATAATACTGGCAATAAACTAATGCTCATGACTTATGCAAATGAGCAAAAGAAGTATATAAGATTAAAGATTGCTGTCGAATTTTGACTGATTTCCCCATTCTCTCACTTGTTTTAAAAGGTACACCCGTAGTGAGCAAGTAATAGGGGACTAGACAAGTATGATGTAAATAGCGTCGAAACGCTCCGAAACCCTCAAATTAATTTACATCTTAAGCGACTGGCAATGTTAAGGCAAGGGGCAAATTTCACGATCTGTAGCAGACGACGTGCCCCACTTGTACTTAATTCGTAACACCTCTTAAGCTTTTTGAATAATCAAGGACAACACGCAAAAGAGATAAACAGTAGTAGAGTTTTCGATGGATCTCAATCTATCTAAAATATCACCTCCCTGTTCTAAAGAATTGTGCAAGCTACAATTCTCAATTGAGTAAATAAAATTCAGCAGTTTATATCTCAGCGGAGAAATATCCGTGTGAAGGCGGGAGTTGACCACCAGTGGGATTCACTTTTGAAGCTTTGTTACACGTATTTTTAAATTTTAGACTAGTCACTCTTTAGGCCACTTCCACACCATTCCCCGTCCCCTCAGTTCACGCTAAGGTCATTCAGTTCCCTATGGAGTTCCAAATAAACACGGTTAAGAAGCAGAGAAGGGCCACTATACTACCATATATTGGTAAATGGCGTTGGTTAGTTTGGTGAGTGGAGATGAAAGTGTCGATAATGAACACTGTTTCAGCACTTTCGAAAACTAGGCCTAAATATTAAAGTTAAATATTCTCAACTTAAAAGTGAAATAATCTCATCATAGTGGATTAAATCAAAACACATTAAAATCCCCCAAAGTAGATTTGAGGGCGGGCAAGGGTGACAGTCGCTCCCTGATTATATGGAAGCTCCGCAAACCATGTTATTTGTTCTCCAGTCCAGGACTGGACTGGGCAGGGGGCAGGGGGCGGTCGCCCCCCCCCCCCCTACTTGGCTTCCTGGAATGATCTGTCGGTACATTTGCTGATGTTGTCGGTACATCCACCCGGTGTGAACGACTAGTCTCCCGAACGGTGCTCAGCATAAAACAATGGAGTAGGGAAAACAAGCCAGTGAGCCACAACTGGAAAAAAAGGCCGTGGTCGTCTCGACTTGAACCAATTGGTTGGAAACTGGGACGTTAAACCTCATCTAACCTAACCTAACCTAACCCGGACGGTTTACCAGTCTGCTCTCAAGAGGACAATTTCTCTAACAAGAACCCAAAATTTTCGGCGGGCTACGCGCGCTGTATCGTCACTCCAGTTTCTCCAATAGTTCCTTTCCACATAGATAGCATAAGTCCTGTCACCCTTACCAGGTAGCATGTAGGCAGAGCACACAGGTTATGTAGATGTCATAAATTTCATCCCATATCGCAAAGCTATTTGCTGTTCTCTCGCGTGTGTCATGCGGTGGGGTAAGTTACTAACGGAGCAAAGTCGAGCAGTCCAGTTGCTTGCGACACAATGTATGTTATCCCCGCTTACAACCCCTACAGTTTTTATTTTTTTTACTGTTCTTAATAATTACATATGTTTTTACTATAAGCCTACTAAAAATTTTCGCGCGCCTCCCGCGCTTTGCAATTTCACGATTGAGGCTCAAAAGAGTCGGCTCTTGAAGTAATAAGGGATATTGTGCAAAATATGCCCTGCAATGACATGGGATAGTCAGGCACCTTCCTATCTACTTCTCACCACCCCTCGGTAAAGGAGCTGACGGAACTTTGGGTCGCTGGCATGGCCCGGCCCCCTGTAGGGAAAATTCTGTCGCCATATATAGTCAATGTATTTATTTTGGCTTTCCAAGAAGGGTCATTTCTGAGATAAAAAACCAAAATTTTTATCCACTGGTCCTCAGTTCCGTTACTTATAGCTTAATATGGTAGGCTACAAACCCTTTCCATCTTTTCAAGTAACTTCATAAGTAGAATACATGGAATTATGAAAATGTCGTGAATTTCATCTCATTTCGCTAGACTTAGTTAATGTTCTCTTGTCTGCTTGTATCTGTCTTGTGGTACGGCTAGTGACTCGAGGAGGGAAGTAAAATGTAAGTTGTGCCCAACTGTCAGGACAATTGTCCTATGTAAGCTTTAAATAGCACAGATTCTTTTTAGTTTACAGGCTCACCCAAAACAATTTCGCGTGCTTCGCGCGCTTTTTCACAGCTTAGAGTCCGGCAAAAACATTAAATCGGCGAGGAACCATTTTCCTTCAGTAAAAACAAATTTTACGCAAACTATATATGCTCCGCAATGACATGGTATAGTACACATGTTTTCTTCAAATTCTCCATCACCAACCTCTCGACGGGCTAGGAGCTGTCCGAGGCTTTGGGTCTCTGGCCCTCCCGTCGGGGAGTCTGCCACCCACCGTCGGGCAAATCCTGGCGCCACCCCTGGGTGGATGGGGGTCACGGGTGCGGGGGTGACTTGTTACGTGATAACCTTTGACACTAAGTGTCGTTACATTGACTATATGCTGTCGGTTCATTTACCTTATTTTCATCCCCCCACTTCAAGCACCCCAATTACGCTGCTGACTGTAATTATATTTTATGACTAAATCATTTAGAGTTATTTAGCCCTTAACTTGGAATTTTGACAAATTGAAAACATGATCACCTCAAATGATAGATAAATAATTTCATGCAACGCTAGTTTAATCATATGTTATCACCACAATCCTAGCTACTGTTTCTTTCACATGATCTGTAACACTAGGCAACGCTATTATGTTAGGTATAATGACTTCAGTATAAGAATGAAAAAAATGTTACCGGTATTTGATTTTCAGAGTTAAAACACTATATGACAGGATAATCAAATTTAAAACCTTTAATTCATTTTAGATATGCAGTTTTAATGTACGGCTATTAGATAGTGTGAGGGTGCCATAAAATGCCTTATTTTGTGATTAGTTGTTTTAATTATGTTAATGAATTCCCTTGTAAATTGTGAAGCTAACTATGTTATTTTCATCGCCAGCATTTCCAGCACATGTACCTCAAAATGTTATGGATTGCTTCTTCTGAGTGTTTTACTCTTGTTTCTTAACTTTCATGCAACACCCAAAAGCTGAAATATGATTTTAAGTAGAACGTTGGTTTGGTTAACTTTTACATGTATACGTTATAGTGTTTCCATTGGCTGGCTGTTTCAGAAATGTTACGTTTGAAAAAGATTTTTGACAAATAAATCCAATCATTAAACTTAGTTCTAAAAAAAGTTCTTTTGTCCAGCGATGGCTACCGGAAATAGTGATCAGTACAGATGAAAACTTAATGGTGAAGATCTTAATGGGTCTAACGTGGTGCCGTATTCACTTATTTACGTGGTAACGTCACTTCCTGTTCCTTGATTTCCAAGCTTTAATTAATTAAAACGTGTTTTAGTCTCCACTTATACAGCACACAACTTACAAAAACTAGCGTAGCGATAAATCCTCACTCCCATGACTGCTATATTTAGTAAAGAATGGTCATGAAGGATGACCCTATGTTTTGTAATGGTTTATCATCATTCAAAGAACACGATTGCTGCCATTTTTAAATTGTGGGTTTCGATGTTCCCGTGGGTTTCAGCTGAGAACTTCACCGCTCGTTTGTAGTAAGCAGTAATACCATCATTTAATGTTAAACTAGGCCATCAGCTAGACCAGTGGTTATAGGTCATGTTAGCATGAACCAAGCACTACGTCAACGAGTGAGTGACTTGTGAATGACGTCACTGCACTCCGCATAGGGTTCTTCATTGACGTCATTAAGTTTCACACCTGATTCGGTGTTTGTTTAAAATTTGGGCTTTCACTGTATCATAGTTGTGTCCAGGGTCTTTCTGTATGGTTTCTAGTAACGCCCCTTCTGAGGATAAGCTGTGGCGGCCCGCAAGGCAATCGGAAACTCGCTGACGTCATATGAAGAACCTCCGTAAGAATGATGGTCACGTATATTCATCTCCCCCAAACTGTTACATGTGTTCCTAAGTGAGAGACGGTTGTAATTCATTCAATGACGGTGGCGTCAGTTGTAAAAGTGACGTGTTATAACTTTTATTTAGGATGTTCAAAGTTAGTTTAAATGTACAGTTTGTATACCTTAACGGTCTCCGAAGACAGAATATTTAATGGGTAGTTACCTCGTGCTAAAAACAACCGAAGTACTTCTAAATTTCACTTCTTGGCAGATTGATAGCACACATAAGGAATTTTAAGGCGGTAGAGTTACCTTCCAGATGGCAGACTCAAGGAAATTATCTGTTGGAAGAAGTCTTTCGTTGGCATTGATAAATGGTGTCACGTCCGAAAAAATGAAAGACCTAAGGGCTCGCTTGCACTCTGTAAAGGTTAGATGTTATAACAGTGAAACACCCACACATGTAGACACATTTGACATTATAGCTTTAGTGTAAGAAGTGTACACACTAGCAGAAGTAGTGACCCATTGTCAAACCAAGGGTTCCGCACACAATGTGAACATTCGTAGAGTGAGCAGTGTGTGAAAATTTAACGCAAAGGATTTTCAAAGATTTGGCTATTTCGTCTTTTTTAAATTACTAGTAGTTATACCAACACTGCTGTTGAAGAAATTATTAACCTGGTTTTGTACTGCACCGAACCGGTGCTGTGGCCGAGTGGATAAAGGCGTTGGCATTTGAAACGATGAAGCTTAGCAGCCGGGAGGTCGGGGTACGACTAAAGGTGGGTTTTTTTTATGCAAGATCAATCTACGGTTTCCAATCTGAACTGGCTTTTCAAAGAAACCGGATTTGATCTAAATTGTTGAGTTGGTTAACCACCCGATCTGAAGATGTAATTCATATGCCATAGGCTTCTCCCACATACGTTGTCGTGTAGCGTCTTATAACAACTACCCTTCAAGGCCTGAATTATAAAAAGTGCAAGAGTTTGTTGAAAAGTTTCAATTCCCTTTAACCCCCCCCCCAAAAAAAAAATTAATTATTTTAAGCAGCTAGACATTTACTCTTCTTTAATTATATCAATAATTTGGCTGTAAATTTACTAGAATTGAAACAGATCAATTTTCAGGATACCAGCTTCTAAAATTTGCCTTTATTTCCCTTTTCATCACCATTCCCTCATTCGTTTCATTTTTGTCTTTTGCCTACTCTTTGCTGTCTCCAATCCCAACAGATATCGCAGACTGGCTTTTCTTGTGATTTGATAAGTGGTAAAATGCATTAAGACGCTGAAAATTCAATACTTCACTAGAAACAATCATGGGAAAGTAAATCTGAAAGCAACGATAATCAGTTTAAACTCCCACCATTTTTTCTTCTTCCTTAAAAAACAACAAACCAAGTGATATTCTCCCACATCTCTTGTCACTACACATTTTATTATCATTTTTTCAGCTGTTTTATCCAACTACAAGTTAACGCCATCTGGTGCGTTGGCTTGTCAAGTTCACTACAAATTGGCCACGTTTAAGACTTTACATACAGAATTTAAAATGAAAATATCTTTCTAAATGTTTTTTAATGTCACAGCATCTCGTAAAACGAAGAGGTTCTTACCTCTCAATTTTTCATTTCGGATCACAGATCACATTCGATACATTTGTCAAACGTCTGTCCTATTACGACAGTTATTTGAATTAGAATGTCATTAGAGTTAACGTTTTGTTCCCACAGGAATAGAGAGGCACTTAGCACGAGAAAAGTGGCAAAACGCAATGATTGCCTTTGGAGTTTAGATTCTTTTATATTCTTTTACTTTTCCTGTTATTTGTTGGCAACTGGGAGAATCTTTCTTTGAAATTGTCTCTTAGTTTTTAGACAAAAAAGGAAGAGGTTTTTTTATTATCAAAGTTCAAATTTGGTTGCAAAGTGCATGAAAGTTTGGACATACTGGTGTCTATTGAGCTACAATCCTCTACAAAAATGATGGGACAAAACAAGCAAAACTAGCAACAGTGAGATTACCATCCCCCTGTCTGCACCCCGTTCCCCTGTTCAATGTTGTGGCACTCAACGTGTTCTGAGACTTCAACATTGACTTTTGTCAAGGATTGTAGAATGTAAATACCCTACTAGTTTTCTATGGCTACCTCTCCTGGGAAACTACCACCCTTTGAATTTCAAAGCTATAGCTGAAGAAAAATTTAGTCCACTCCACTGGGTAGGGTGTGGCTTACATGAAGAGTAAAAGTTAAGAAATTAATTGTATAATATAACCTCTTATAAAAAAAAACAGCAACATTCACTGAGTTACCCGTGACGTCCTAAGGCCCACGAGAGATCGGATGGCTCCAATGAGTTTCAAAGGAGCGACTTTCAAATAAACCTCTTTAGACACAATGGCGCCGACCCTCTAACATACAAACCATATGGAACCAAAATGCACAAACGAAAGATGATTTGACCGACATCCTTCGCCAACATTAGTGAATGTTTGAAGAAACTCCCCAGCACTTTAAGTTTTTAGTCACGTCCTGGAGGAGAGTGGATGGCCCATCAGACCTTCATTTATATGAATTACCCTCCAATGGCTGTTCAGAATGTGTTATGCAAGGATTGGTGAGGGCGCTCCTTGTATATATTCAATACAGTAATAGCTGATGCTGTCTCTAGTGGTCTTTACTTCTTCCTAATTTGCGCCACCTTTCTTTAATGGTACGATATTAGACATCTTCACCAAGGTTTGTCAACCTTGCCCTCCCCCTAGATAATGTAATGTAGTGCACTTGATCAAAATTATTAACTTTTAACTGTCAATCTCACCCCACACAATGTAACCTTGAATCACTCTTCCCTCCTAAATGCCAGTATCTGGCTGCGCTTACTGCTTGGGTCATCCGGGAACGTTGAGAAGCAACAAATAGGTGCTGCAGGTGCCACAGCTCTAGATTTGAAGGTAGCGCACCACCATTACTTCAATGTTCCTCCGCATAAATTTACCATTAGAAATTAGAGCTTTAAACATTTTGAGATGACTTTGAAGGTGTCATTTTATGATTAATGCAGGGTTGTCGCCAGGATTTGCCCGACGGGGGGGGGGGCAAGCTCCACGACGACATGGCCCCTGCCCCTGCTGGCGCCAACCCTGGATTAATGGCTATGCATGCTGAGTGGAATGAAAGATCATATATTGAATTGCGAGTGTTGTAAAATTTTAGTTAACAGAATGTGATTTTTTATCACGGGGTATGCTGAATGATAGTGTATATCTAAGGTATTAATACTATGATAGACTAACTCCTTAGCTTTCATTTGCTAAGTTATAACGTTATTCTGTTAAGTTCTTTAAAGCCATGAGGATCTTAAAAACGAACGAATTTAGTGTTAAGTCCATTAAAGTGGTCTTTGTTTGCTATCTTTATCACATTAACAGCTCAATATAATTAGGCGTTACTGTGTTACCTCAGCACAACCAGACCCAGACACGTTTGTTATAGGAAAATCAGATGCTTAAAATTTGATTGTCGTTTCACGTTTGCAACAGTAGCAACTCCTTGTTTCATCGCCAAAGATGAATTTCTTATCGGCTTTACATTCAACAGAATCTCGATGCTCTATCTAGACATAAATAAATCATTTATCATCGACTTCATTTGATAGAAAGCCACAAGCTATAAGCTATCCATCCCTTTATACAATTTTACTCTTAGTCAACAGTGTAACTAAAGCCAAGCGTTGAATGATGCGTTAAACAGTGTGCAGACAGTTACGTTAGGAGGCAAAAGTAAGATACACATACTGTTGAATAATTGATATGTATAGAACTGTTAGTATAAATGAGATAGGTCTACTCATGTGACGTGTTTCAAACGTTAAAGCAACACCCCACTCTTTCCAAAGTAATTAAATGTACTAATCAACTAAGCTTACCAAAGTCCTCGATGTCTGCATGGTTACTTCCCGAACTTCATCTAATGCACATTGCAGAATGTCAAACCAGACAGTTATTTCCAATAGGAGACTTTAATCATTGCTAAATGCACCCAAGGAATTATGGAAACTTTGAGTGTAAACTATGGAGAAGTGACGTCACGCTCTTGTTTTTACTCCCAGTTCCCATAATTCCTTGGGAGCATTTAGCAATGATTAAAGTCTCCTATCTCATGCGACAAAAGATGCATAAGATATGAAAATTTCTTAGGGGAGGGGTAAAGAAACTAATGAAGACTCTTTTATAGAAGTTATAAAAACAAACCTTGACATGACGAGAGTATGCCTTTAAGTAGATGTTGGAGGTTCTGATTCCCTTAAGTGTCATAGCTTATAAGATCTTGGCTTTCTTGTATGCTGACAGAGCAATTGTGGATACATAGGGATTTTTAAGAACCATTTCTGTATAATAAGTTATCGGTAAATGGTGAACTCGGATCGTATTTTGGATAAATCCGAGATTTTGCCGCCACAGATCTTTTGCAAATATTGTCAACTCAGTATGACTAATGCAGTGTTTCTCAACAGTTAGACCGAGGCCCACTGGTGGACCTCATATTTATCTGGCAAAAATAAAAAAGTGGATAAGTCTTTATTTCTATTATTGTTAATATAGGTAACTTCATCTTAAACAGATGGAATTTTAGAAGTATACGTTGCTTTATCTTGTCTTGTTTGGTAAAGTTAATTTAATGTTAATTATTGTAGTGCGCATGCGCGCTACAACATTGGCATTTATGCCTACCCTGATCATCTACTTTGCTGATCAAGGAATGTTTCATAATTAAACTTTACACACAACAGACTCAATGGATTTCAATTTCAATGGTTTGCTACCCAGGAAAAATCCAGATTCACGAAATCACAAATATATCAACCTTCAACCTTTCCACTTTTGAAAACCTTATTTCCTAAACTGACACAAGCGTTGTTACGATTTCGTACACCTCTGTCGTTCAAGACTTTTGGAAACATTATTTTGTATCAACATTACAGACATTATCAAGTCTGCATCCTCTCTAAAACAGTTTTTTAGGCTCTCAAATTCCGAACAGTTTCCGAGTTACCCTCAAAATTCCCTGTGTTCTTTTTAATACTCCGAAATTTCTTCAATATCAGGAAAAATAATTTCCCGGAAGCGGAGAAAGTTCCCTTGAAAGTGGAAGGCCTCACAACCGAATATGTTTGCGCTGGAAAAAAGTAGATTTTTTAGAAAACGTAATTACTCCAAAACAGTACGCGTAATATATACCACTACTGGTAGAAATTCTCACATTTAAGAATACAGATAAAATTTCAACAAACATGGGGCCACACAGTGATACACACCTTGATTAAAAGAAAAGTCAAATTCAACCATTATAAATTAATATTAATGCGACTTGGTCCTGAAAATAACGTTATTTTGCAAACTTAGTGGGTACCTCACCGGTGCTTTGGGATTTTTTCCAAGTTCTTGGGAACCTTAAGGCTTATCTGTAATGCCCCTTCAATGAGCACTCACAGCCTCCCTTTTCCAAAACAAAGTTCTCACCTTGGATTAAATTTACAATTATCAGCTGGGAATTTTTTATATAAGCACAAACATATTAATCTGCCTTCCGACTTCATCTCATTCTTCCAGACTAATAGTGATTTCCATTCTTACTCTACTACATTCAAGGACAGTCTCCTCTTTCCTCATACTAGGACTTCTTTAGCTCAGTCCCAAGTAAGAATTACAGGTGTAAATTTATTCGATCCCTTTAAATAGTCTTGCACTTTAAGCATGTTTAAGAAAACTAAAATATCACCTGCTTGATAAATATAATGAAGGGTAATAATAGTACGGGTTAAACTGCGTCATTGCAAAACTTATTTTTCTTTCCCTTCTTTTTTGTTCGTTTGTTTTGGTTTTTGTTTTTTCTCTTCTTTTCTATGATCACTTGTTCTCATTCTTTACTTCGATAGGGACCAGACTAGAAAAGTGAAAACTTCCTTCTGGTTCCTCTTCCTTTCATGTAGTATTTATGTTAATTATTGTAGCGTATGGCAAATGATTATGTGATACTTGTACTGTTTTGCTATAAATACCTACAAAAGGAGGAAGAAATGAACTGATACTGAAACTGAAATTGGACAAATGATCTTGCAAATTCTCGTTGATCTATATTCAAGAGCATTCTCGCATTCAAAGACTTCTTTGCATTTCTCATTTCATGGGGTCAGTTCTCAGTTCTGCATCCCCTACTTGTCACTTTCTGGCTTATTTTTTGAAAAATTCCGTACGGGAGAAAATAACACTACATTTATTGACGTGGCTGACTTCAATCTGCTACCCCGTAGCCTAGGTCTTTGTATGTTACAGAACGCAGTTTGATGATTCTTTTGACTTTGTAATGTTTAGTGCATGATCTTGGAAATTTTTCAAAAAGCCCTTTTGCATCATTCACTGTACTACTGTTGTACTGTAAGTGTTGTGTCACAAGTACACAATATAGTGTGCCGATCGAGGTTGCTTTGAGAGCAGAAAATTGACGAAGACAAAATCCGCGTGTCCACGCACCAGACCGGGAGTGTTTAAAACCCAGTGAATGTCAGGAACATTGATCAAGGCCCTGACCACCCACTAGACGGTTTACGGTCGTTTCGCCCCTCTACCAGTTCGCCCCCAACAGGCCAGTTTGTCCCTACGTGTTGGCCAGTTCATCTCCAAAAACCAACCAGTTCGCCTTTTACAACTAGTCTCGGCTTCCATTTTGCAACTTCTTCAATTGTAATTTCTGCAGAACTTAATATTTCCTTTTAAATGTCCACAATAACAACAAACCACCACTTGTACAGCGCACTACGACAACGAAATGTATTTGCAAGCAAATACAGTTATTCTAGTTGTGAAAGGTGGTCCTCCGGATAATTTCAAAGATCGAAAACCGCCCTCAAATTGCATAAGGTTGAGAAACCCTGGACAAGTGCACATCTTACATCATCCCGGCGATGAAACCCACAAAAGTCCACGTTAGTTTTGCAGAAGGATACTACATGAAAAAACACGTCCATCTCGTCTTTGAACGTATCTCTGACACTTGTATCATGAAGGAGAACCGATTACGTAACGGACAAATGGGAAGATTTCATATATATATATATATATATATATATATATATATATATAAAGCGCATAGTGATAGATTCCGTGTATTGGTAAAATATATATAAAATTGCAAAAAGAACAGTTAATGCCTTAGATACCAACATATTTGCACCATGTTTATTAGACGTACAAAATTTCCGAAGCCCTGCTTCTTCATCAGCATACACCAAAACTGTGCCAATACCAGCTCAGAATAGATTCTAACGAAGGCAAGTAAATGCACCCAAGTGTGATAATTCTCTATTAAGCCCATTGTTAAGGGTGTCAAGCTTCTTTATTAGTCTTAGTTCACTGGCTTTACGTTCAGAATCGGATCGAAATCCTCCTTTTATTAAGCAAACTCTAACATTGTCAATGCCATGTCCAGGAAGGTTAAAGTGTTGAGAGACCGCTTGGAGCTGGGAATTTTTACGTATTGTCTGTTTGTGATTATTGAATCGGAGTCTAAAAGGTGTTTTGGTTTCTCCTACGTAGTTACCATGGGGGCAGATGCTACAAAAGATAAGGTAAATAACATTAGCTGAATTGCAATTGAAGGGGCCTGGATGTAAGTTGATGTCGGTTCCGGGAACTGTCACTACACTCTCCGTTACAATGTGTTTACATACTAAGCAACGGGGACCATTGCATGGTTTTGTTTCCAGGTAGGGGCTGGTTAAGCGGGGGTAGTTTGCTGCTAGTTAGTATAGATCTCAGAGAGGGTGGCTGTTTCAGGGCAAGGACAGGGGGATTAGTAAACTCTGGGGAGTCAATTGGGTTGAGAATGTGCCAGAGGGACTTGAATTGCTTGAAAAGTACAGTGCACTGGGGGAAGTAGGTGGTAACAAAAGGTATTGGCACAGTTTTGGTGTATGCTGATGAAGAAGCAGGGCTTCGAAAATTTTGTACGTCTAATAAACATGGTGCAAATATGTTGGTATCTAAGGCATTAACTGTTCTTTTTGCAATATATATATATATATATATATATATATATATATATATATATATATATATATATCAGTGCTGTAGTCGAGACCGGAGGGTCCGGGACCGAGACCGGCCTCTCAACGGGCTTTACACACTGTTTGCATAGGGACTCGAAACCGGTCTCGCAGACGAGACAGACAATTTCCGGTCTCGAGACCGGTCTCGCTACAGCACTGATATATATATATATATATATATATATATATATATTTATATATATATATATATATATATATATAATATATATATATATATAATATATATATATATATATATATATATATATATATTCTTCAGCGTGTATCTGGATACACGCTGAAGAAGTCTGAAATATAAGACGAAAGCTCCGTGTTGAGATGCTTTTAACAACTTTTAGACAAACAGTTGACTCCTTTTCAGTATCTTACTCTTTTATTGAAATTTTGAAAGTTGAGTCTATTGAATCCATACGGATCCTGAAAGTCTTTTGAGGAATATTGTTGCTACCAGCCCCTTCATTCTCATATATATATATATATATATATATATATATATATATATATATATATATATATATATTTATATATATATATGATATTGTTTTCCCTTTAACTATCATCCATTACAAACGGCTGTGGGTACACTTACCGCACCTCGGAGTTTCAAGTTTCGTTTCTCTTTTCACAAAATCTGACCTCTGGAAATTATTTATGGGGGGTGATGCGCCTCCCACATGGACCTGCTACAACCGGCGGTTCAGCCTTGGTTAGTTAGTTAGTTAGCTAGTTAGTCAGTCAGTCAGTCAGTCAGTTAGTTGGTTAGTTTGTTAGTTAGTTAGATGAGATGAGATTTAACGACACAACAACACGAATGTGTCATATAGTGTCGACCAGGTAAAACGTAACTTTTACATACGGTTTCAAATACAGTTCAAGTTCGGTTTCAAATTAAGTTCAAATACGGCAGGCGGGGATACCGTGGGCATATTCTACAACCCCCGACCCACAGGGGGGCTGGTTCAGCTTTGGAGGAGTACAGTATTTTGTTTGGAGAAACACTTGCATCGACTTCTGTTGAGAAAGATTGATTTAAGTCATAACCAAAATTTAGCAGCATTGCCCCTGCCCCCCCCCTCCCCAGAGCTCTCAGGAATATTGAGTACACATTTTTGAAGTGTTCCTAATATTTAGGTGTTTTTCCTAGACTGCCATTATGATTATCACCGACGATTTAGTTGCAAGTCTCTGCGCTATCTCAGCACTCATATGTACGTGCATACATAGGACTCGAGTAACCATAATTACAGTAGGCCTATACCTGTTTGGTTCATCTCTTCTGCTGTTGAATTTAAAGGTCTTCATTTCCACGATTACAATAACAAAAATAACACCACAAGAATTTCGAAAAGTAATGTGGGGGAGACCCGACAGAAGGAAAGCTTATCGAGGTCAAGTCACCTTAAAAAAAAAAAAAAAATTAAAAAACAATAATAGTTTACATCGAAAGCTAACTAATGTCTACAGGGAAGCTGTAGCTTACCTTTGCAGCAGTCTAAATGTTTGACTAATTGACAGTTAGCTGCAACTGCCCTTATGATTTTTTTTGCCTTTCGATCTCTCTTTGTGCTTACGTATATTGAAAAGTTGATGACATAATCTGCTTCGACTACTGAGTAGAGAGCGCCCTCTACAGATGTTCTCCAGAGTCATATAAACGTATATGTCCTCTCAATTTCAACAAAAACATAGCACATGACAAAATAAAGGTTTAAGGTTTTGCTACATGTTCCCACTTCACTGACATGCGCTTAAGTGCATCTAAATCATTCGTAGCATTTCTAATTGACCTGTTGAAGAAGTCTTAAGTTGGGATCTGTTCCTGTCTAAAAAAATGTATTTTTAATTAATCTAAGTGGTAGCAAATATAAGTGTATTGCTAAAGCCCCTAGGTCGTTATTGAGACAGTCAGGGCTTTCAAAACTTCGAAGAGCTATTTGGGGCCAACTTGAACGCACAGTATTGTCTTCTGCAGACGACTGGTTGCAGTCCGTGACCCATACTAATTTTTGAAGGCTTTCAGTGGGATTCAGGGGCCGAGACATGCGCCAATTTTAATGACTCTATTTTAAGACAGGAATTTGTCGTGAAAGGTCGCTAAAAGACAGAAGAATTCGGGTAAAGTAGAGCACAACCGCAATCATAAATAGTGTGTGTCCAAGTCTCTTCTGAATTTCTTAACTGAG
Organism: Holothuria leucospilota; assembly: GCA_029531755.1. Lineage (NCBI taxonomy): Eukaryota > Metazoa > Echinodermata > Holothuroidea > Aspidochirotida > Holothuriidae > Holothuria > Holothuria leucospilota. The sequence goes on along the minus strand of CM055983.1, from coordinate 2,391,390 downwards.
AATGTAAAGTGCTATACCTGGTAAGAATAGAAGTCGGTCGGTTCACTCCTTGGCCAAACATTATTTATTTTTCAAGACCAACATTTTGAAAGATTGACTGTAGCAAGCACAAGACTTGGGAAAACAACTAGGCCTATTCCTTTGAAAACGTATAGGTATAAGACACCTCCGATCTCAGATCGTAAAAGCAGGGGCGAATCCAGGATTTCTGAAAAGGGGGGGCCGAAGTTGTTCGACCTGTGATTGAGGACACTATACCATCTAAGCGGAGCGCTACCATCGGTTGGCGCGGAGCGTACAAGAAAATTTTTGACAAAATAGACCTCCCAGATCGCCGGAAATAGCACTTGTCAGGCTTGATAGCAGCCATCAAGAAGATCAATTTTTGTGAACAAAATGTGAAGTTTGATTTTATTTTATTACACATTTCTGTGAGGACGGATTACCTCAGCCAGTGTGACTTTTAGTCCAAGGTTTGCACGTTTGAATCCCGTTTTATTCAGTGGCGTACCCAGGATTTCTCTTACGGGGGCATACAGTGTGTTGTGTGATCGCCGGCCTGGGGGAGGGGTCTAAGGGGAGGGGTGTCCCCCCTCCCCTTTGAAAATTTTTGAAAAATTAGGTGTCTTTACATGCAATCTGGTGCCACATATGCTACCTTTTGAAGTAAAATTTGTGTTACGTATTTTAGGAACTAAAAAAAAATCGGTATTAGTGGGGGTGCTTGGCCCAATGGCCTCCCCCCAGTGTACGCCACTGCGTTTACTATCTAAGCGGAGCGCCACCATAGGTTGGCGCGGAGCGTTCCCAGAAAATTTGAAGTTTTAATACATCCCAGATGGCCGGAAATGGCACTTACCAGGCTTGATAGCAGCCCATCCCAACTGATGCGCACTGTCTCGTAAGGTATTTTTTCGATTCGCTGATGGTATTGTATCGGTATTGCATCGATTGTATCTAATCATGTGTAGTAAGATAGCATGCGTGTGAACGTCCCAATTGACGTTCAAACTGATCTGCTGTGCGCTATGACTCCCATGCTTCGAGGTTGCTAATTGCAGCTTCATTCTCTATCACTCCACTCTCTGTCCTTCTCTCCAGCTCTTCTCCTTTCCGTTTTTGTCTCTTTTTCCTCTTTTCTTTATTTATATATATATATATATTTTTTGCATTTTCAAAAAGGGGGGGGGGCCGGGGCCGGGTCGGCCCCCCCTAGATCCGCCCCTGGTAAAAGTGATTGACAGAGAAGCTAATACAAAGATCACGTGACTCATAGTGGCAATTGCTTATCGGCTTTCCTTAGCTTCGACAGATGGACCTAAAATTTTGATTATTTTATGTAAAATGCATAGCAGGTTAGTCACTGAAGGACTTGATTAACCACATGACGGATAACCCAGCTGGTCACATGACTGATAATGTAATTGCTCGTCAGAGTGTTCAACAAATTGAGTTTCGGCATTTTGACTAACTTGCTCAGGAAAACAGATGAAAATAAAGAAATACACTCTCGTTATTTTTACTTTCATTTTGCAAAAATACTCGAATAAACTTTGTCGGAAATAGAAAAATAGACATTTGTCGAGAAAATTTATCAACCTCATACTAAGTATTATAGACAAGATGGTATTAACCTTTCAGAGTGTTGTAAACTTCTTCATCTGTTCCTGTGAATTATCACAAAACAAAGAAAACGACGTGATTGGATGAAAGGAGAAGGATGGACAACTCGGCTCCTTTTTGTTTTGCTTTAATCAAAACAACGTGATTGATGCGACGAGAGATCTTTATGAGTTTCACGAAAACCTCTTGGAGGGAGATTTTGGGCGAAATGTATTGTCTTGATGTATTACTGCGCGATATACAGTGATCTCTGATTAATCATGGTCACACACAATTTTTCAGAAAAGACAACTTGACGACCGTGAGTGGCAGAACATGGCTTATCCATCTTGGGGTCAGTTTAGGGGGTTAAGATGGCCGAACACACCACAATAAGGTCTTCAAGTCCCTACATAGAGCTCTGAAATACTGCTTATCAAAAGTACATACAGGCGCCCTTGTTTATGTTGTAGATTTACTTGTTTTTATGCCTTATATAAAACTAATTAGCCTCACCACAACCTATCCGGTTCAAAGCTAAGGGAGACTAAGAGACGGCGAAAAGTTTTCAATAAAGCTTGACAGAATTTGACTGTTAGGAAACTTGCTAGAGTAATGACTGCTTACGGTAATGCTTCTGTTCATTATGAGGCGGTGGGAGTGTAACAAAGTGCACCAGCATAGTAAATATAATCGTGAACCCCCCGCCTTGTCATCACTTTTTAACACTACTTTTCACCCATGAAACTGCGTCATGATGAAATTTTGATTATTTTCAATGTGTGATGTTGAAACTGCCTTCCCAATTCCTTTGCCCCTCTATTCCCCCCTGGCTTCTGCTTAAAGTTTCAGGTGACGTCATAGCTTGGACAATAAACTTAAATAAACTATGATACTTCAGAAGTTTTATCTCTTCAACATGTTCTTGTATTATAGATTTGATTCTTCATGTATCACTTGTTATTACCTTCATCGAGGTGTCGAATATATACTCCTCTTTGGCGTACATACTCTACGAGTGCAGCCAATATAAGTACAGGAGTAATACACGTCCTCCGGGGGGGGGGCAACATTTGTTACGAAATTGACGAGAACGTTATACCTTCACTTACAAACCGAACTTTGCAACTGGATTTTCCAGAAACATTTTTTTTTTTTGATATTCATAGAATCCAAACTATTGCACTGCCATGTAAAGGGTGAACAGTCTCTCTACTTCAGGATTTTGAATGTTTATTTATAGTAAAGAACATTCCCACTAATTAGGTTTACATTATGAAAGTACAATTAGGTCACCCAAATACCACAAACAGGAATTAATATTTTAATGTAATTTGTATATAAATGCATGAACACGAGAAAGACTTGGAAAATTTTCCGTGAACTTACGAATTATTGAGCTAATCCATTAAGAGTTTACCGTGAGTTTTTGGTTAGACATTTTTATCTTTAGGCAAGAACATGGATCCCAATCATCTTCCCACTCACCTATATGTTTAAATATATATTTCCCAGCACAGTTACATCTGAGAGGGTTTAGGTCTCTGGTAAAATGTACCCAAAGCAACATTTCAACCAGACAATAATCAGACATACACTTAAGTAAAACGTGATCATAAAATTTCCTTACATTTCTCTAGCCCCAAATAAAAGATTTTTTTCTGACAAAGTAAACTAATTGCAAGAGAAAGTGACATTTTTTCCCTACGGTCCGCAAAATTTTCCCGACAGACTGTACGTTGAAAATTTCTGGGGGTTGCACCCTAACACCTCCGGTAGTGACGCTCCTGACATGAACATATTAATGAATATTCATTTGCCTTACTTTGTATCTGAAACTGTGTACAGTCCTTCCGGTTGATAATAAAGGCAAAATGTAACTAAACATAACAACGGGAGAAACATTCGATACTTGCTACATTGATGGACATACAATAAGTCATGCAGTTTTTTGCCATGTAACGTCTCCTTGGTTACACCCCACCCCCGCTAAGGCATTTTTAAGGACTTTACATATTTCTTTTAGAATTTTGTTTTCCTAATGATGTTCCTCTCTATATGTCTATGTAACCTGTTCACAAACGACTGGAAAGTTAGGTTCTTTTCTCTCTCTTTCTTTGTCATTCTAACTTGTAGGTCATTGCAAGATAAGTCATATATCAAACTTAACTGGTTTCTACCTCAAATGTGCATCTTCAAGAACGCAAGATTTTTTCCCTGATATAACCTTAAGTTTGCCTAAATTTAAATTTATTGCCATGCAAATTGTTCTAACCTTACAAACATTCCACTACAGTTTTAATGACTTTATCTCTTGCAATCTGGGGCTTGTTACTGGGAGTTCAAAAAGGGTCACCTTTAATAAAAAGTATTAATGTTACCAACGAGGATTCTCAGTCTAGATTTGCCGCTTTCATTATCGATAATTATTACCCTGTATTTGAGAGAAACGGGTGCTTTGCTAATAAAGACAAGTTCTCCTTTTCCGTCGGAACAAAATGAAAAAGCAAAGGTTGTACGGTAAAGTACTCTTAGAAATCGCCCGAGGATATCTTCCTCTTTGCAAAATGGGTACGGTTACACGCTAGGCTAAGTTCACATCGGGTTGAAGGTAGCGGTAGCTTTGAACATGACATTCAACTAACACGGTCAGCAGTTAATCAAAATGATAAAAGTAGATTACAGACTTTTCTATGTTTCGTTCCTTAGTATTCATACGGAAAGAACAGTGGAAAGGGAATTCCCAAAGTTATAAGTTGCCCAAAGCATCTTTAATCATTTTATAAATCGTGCATGCTCTTGCGCTGCCCTTTTCGAAATATGCAGAGCTTTGAGTTTTACTGTTTTACATGTGAACCAATGTACCTTACAGATTACCGATAACAAGTGAACTAGGGTGTTTCCTTAGAAGCTCATGAATTGCGGTAAATAAATCAGAAGCGACGTCATACAGAAGAAACTGGCTGGCTGGTTATTATAGCCTCTTTCCAGGGAGCTGCCACTAGTGGCAGCCCCCTGCTCTTTCTTTGCAGACAGAAGGACACAGCAAGTATAAATTATGATGTATAGAATGGTAAGAAATCGAAACGAATTCAAATTTAGTAAAATTGTTTCGTTTTGCACGTTCTATCCTCCAAAACACTAGCAAAATCAGACACATATTCGGTTTTCACATTAGTTCCAGTCTGTCAGTTTTTATTTCATATTTCGAAAATTAAAAATCAAAATGTTTTGCTTTAATTTCAAAAATGATTTTATATCGACCTCTGACGTACGTTGTCTTATGAATTCCACAGATCTCCGAGATTTACGGTCCGATCGAGACAAATCCAGCGAACATCAAATCATCTCTTTTTCAGACGTTAAGGGCCATTGGGTTTGATTGATCAAGGTACCATGGCTAACGAATCGTCGAGAAGTACGCCCTCTTCTCCTTTATTCGATGATCTAATGCTGACCTATGCCGATACTCTTTCTGCGGACGATGGAATATTACCCGCAACCACAACAAAGAATGAGCACGATAATCGACTTGACGATGAGCGGGTTAGTGTTCAATTTTTTGTATTAAGCCTGGATTTTTTTGTTAATGTTTTACAAGAGTCCTTTTGTCCATCTCATATCCACCAAAGTGGTCAGGTAACTTTTCACTGTAGATTTAATCTTAAACGAGGTAGTTAGTGGCTTGCCATACCTGTTCTCTAATGTGTTTGTTAATCCTCCATGAACCAGTCCTAACCCTCCAGTCACCATGTGAGTCCTGAAAAAAAGGTCGATAAACTAAATTAGCGTACGGCTATAACCAGGGCCTGATTAGCGTTGTGTGGGGCCCCGGCACTTTCTATAGCGGGGCCCCTTTTACAAGTTCAACCTCCTTCCCCCTCGCCCACCCGCTTACACAAAATTAATAACACTCAACATTAAATTTTAGCTTTTAACCGCTAATAACTAATAGTTGCTTTTACACGTTATACAGTGATACATGACAGTTGTTATACATTATATGCCAGATGGTGTTAAGGCATGGCAAAAGTGCACACACACTTTGGGGGCCCCAAAAGCGCGGGGCCCCCGGCATATGCCGGTTCTGCCATGGGGTTAATCCGGCACTGGCTGTAACGGTACCTTAGCAGAGCCTACACATAGGTCGACGCGGAGCCATTACAGTAGAAAATGTATCCTAGTGGCTGTCAAGTATATAAATATGGCAACAATAATTAAGCCAGCACTGCCAGTGATAAGTAGGTAAGATATGAACAAGCTACGGCAGTGCGAAGTTGTGCTGCGATATAAGAAGATAAGTAGTAACAAAAGCAGCACTTAGTTGAAGCTGGTAATGCGCCTGCTGATAAATAGAGTAAAGGCAGGGAAAGATGCTACCAGGAACGTTGCCAAAAATAATAGCCTCTACAAGATGAGACTGGTGGGTTCGTTGAATCAGGCGATCTGTGCGCCTCCAGGCTCGGTCTTCTTCTAGATGTAAGCTTGAAACAGTAAAGTGAGGTGCCCTAAATGGAGTTAGCTGTGACTGAGCGAAATTCCACTCGCGATATACTAGAGAAGTTATTACAGTGCATATAACTACCAGCTAGGGATAGATAGTGCTTAACTACAAAAGTTAGCGTGGGCTACTTAAGTATTCAAATAGGCACTTTGAAATAACTATATAAGGAAGATAAGTAAATGGTGAATTAAAGGAACTGGGACCCGCCGAATTCGTTACGTCACATCCGGTTACACTTCTTGGTTTATCGATTCGATCCGAAATGCATTGTGTCTAGTACACACAACTCACAACGTACGTACGTGTGTAGTATATTAGTGTTGCATGTTTTAGTACGATACTGTTTACTTTTAGGCCTATAACGTAATTAGTTAGGTCTATGGTTTTCTTAGTTAGTGATGAGTTTGATCAGGGAGTTGTTAGGAAGGAGGTACAACAGCCAAATCTGTCAGACAATATTTACTGGAAAATGATTTAATTCTTTTTAGGTACTGCCATTTGATTGACAGGCCTCTTTGTTCCTATTGTTAAGTCTCTGTTGACTAAACCCTTTTAATGATGATCTCCCCCTTAATTTTCCAAGTAATCCCGAGACAAAGGCCATTGTCTATAAATGCTTTGAAGTAAGGTTTGTTTCCGCCAATGAACAAACTTTAATCAGTACTTTCAGTAAAACGACTGGCAACAAACGCTTAAATAATGTACTTCAATTGTGCCCCCACGATTTTAATACGTCACCTGCTGGAAACATTGTTCAAGCCTATAAATGTCTCTTAGTTTTCAAATTTTCCTATCATTAAGAAACATACCTGAAAAGCAAGTTGTAAAGAAATTCTTAGTTGATATTTAGTGTGACGAATAACGACGAAAGGTTAAAATTTCACATTTTTCCATGACGGCTGGCAACGAAAAGTTAACGAGTTCAACGTAAGAGGTGTGTCTTCTCATTGTCATTTGGACAATGCATCTATGATCCTAGTTGATGTGGGTATTGAGATGAGAATTTTGAGAAGAAAGGCAAGATAACTGTCGGAAACGAACATTTTTCAAAGAGTCTAAAGAACGTTGAATCTCCTTCCTAACAACTCCCTGGTTTGATGAGTTAGTTAATGAGTTTGATGGTGGTTAGTAAAAGCGAAACTGTTATGGAAAACAAATGGAAACTCATTGTTTGCAAAAACATCAAGTTCAAGGTTTACCGGTAGGTGGTTGATTCAAACATTTTCGTTTCCTGGTCCCACATTTACACAGAGCTACAGGCGGTGGTTGCTCGTGCTTTTACAAGGACAGCCTCCGCTACGAGACTCGTTGATTTGAAAACGCAAACAGACGGTTATGTGCAGTATAATTACTAGCATCTGCTTGTGTTGAGCTTTTCACTAGCTCGAAAGGAAAACTTTCTCCCTCCAACATTTTGAAACTGGTTATATTACTTGAAATGAAACCAAAATAATGCCCAGAAGCACTACAAGTATAACAAAATCCTAGCGCAACCAGATGATCAGCTTTTCGCGGAAACGGTATCAGAATTGTCCAACATAGCTGCCATGATAACTCGATGTATTGCCCAACTGATCAATCGATCCGAACTGTTACAAGTTGCCCTTGCCAGAAGAAAAAGTAACGAACTGTAAATTCAAAAAAAAAAATTGTTAAATATATAGCAAGTGAAAAATAAAAAATCAAAGAAATAAAACACGAACGTAATTACTGAATTACATTGCAAAAATTACTCTAAAGGGGATTATTGAGTTGTTTCACAAAATTCATGACTTTTTTCACACTTGTTGAAATTTACTCACATCTTGATGGTAAATGGTCAAACTAAGAGATTCTGCACATCTGACACACAAATGAAATGGCAATGATAGGGTAATTAATGATAGCAATCATTTATTACAAATTCGTGACCAGACACTTTTTATCATTAGGTATTAATCATATGCAACCCTTGTCCACAAAAACTAGTACAGTTTCTCACATTTTTGGTAAATATAGGAAGTGATACATGTGTAATGAGGCTAATTAGGAACAGTGTCATACAAAGATTCCCTTCAAACTTATCACAAAATAATTAATATCAACTCAATGAGCCCCTTTAATTTTAACTGAGAATACAAAACGTATTAAGAGGAATATTTTCAATATTAGTATTACACTGAGGGTAAACATCTCGCTTATTATGACGTATTTATTTCCGAAGTCCGACACTACCCAGCTCCTTTAATAAATGTAAGCTGAGTACAGTAAAGTTTCCGTACCTGTGTATTCCCTCTGCTGGCACTGTAGAGCTAGACTGTAGGTCGTTGCTTGGCGTGGTCCACTGAGAGTGCTGCATCCTATCCACACTTGTGCATACTTCTATTGTTATAATGGCACTGTGAAGATTCTGTTGTGTGTGGAAGCCATTGAATGGAATGCAGAGGGTGTGTGCATCACAAATGGGGTCACTACAAATCCACCTAGAAACGGTAACCAGCGAATCAGCTTTAAAAGTTTGATATACTTATGGGGGGGGGGAGGGCGAGATAAAGATCCATCCCCGCAACCACAATGCAGTGACTGTTGTAAGGAAAATAGTTCAGGCGGGTTATATTACTAACCCTAAATGCATGAGATTCGTGTCATCAGGTAACGAGCTCATTATCAGACCATGATCAAAAGCTCAATGTGAATATATCCAGCATCAGATAGATAGATAGATAGACAGACAGACAGACAGACAGACAGACAGACAGACAGACAGACAGACAGACAGACAGATAGATATATATACTTTATTGATCCAACAAGGGAAATTACATGCTTGTAGATAAAACAATTAAAATGATAAGACAATAAGAGCACTGAAACGCATGTAAACAAACATAAAAACACTAAAAACTAAACAAAGAGTAAGACTATGAATAAAAATTTAAGAAAAAAAAATACAACTACAAATGCTTACAGAAAGAGATATTTGGCGAGTGAGAGGCAAGCAAGGCAGGTAATCAACGTGTGGAATTCAAGTTAAAAATTCTTATAGCTTGACACAAAAATGAGGAGGGATAACGGTTTGTATGTGTTCTTGGAGGCCTCATTCTACCACTACGTGGAATAATCGAATCATTTAACTTACTAAACATGGGGTGGCTATTATCTTTCAACACTGATATTAACTTTTCGTGTACCCGATTTTCGTACACTGTGTCCACTGTAGGGAGAGGCACACCAACAATCCGACTAGCTTTCTTGACGAAGTTGTCAATGACCACCTTTAATGATTTGGTTGCATTGCCACTCCACGATATAATGGAGTATGACCAAACACTACAGATGTAGTGTTTGTATATCCCCCCAAGATGTGCCAAGATGTGCCACCTGGATCTGAACCTGGAGTCTACCATTCATCAAGACCACGAGATCGTCATCAAGTCAACTGAAATTCTGCACAAGATTAGTTGAGTCATCCTGGTAACGTCTTTACTTTCAAATGCCTAAAGTTTAGGGTGCAGGAAACACGTATAATTCCTAAGCAAAAGCCAGCGTCAGTTCTTGGGTATAAGTTTGATGACGAGCACAATAACTTGGTCACTTGTTACCGGCTTCATGTGGATGCAACTGTTATTTTGATAATGAGAAACTCGAGAGAGCGATCGTCGTTGTACGATTTCAAGATACCGTTCTTTAACAGGGTAGTAACTATACTTAGTCTATATTCAATTACATACAATTACATGCACTTTGGCAAACTGAATAGTTATGTTTACTATATTTCTAGCTATTTGAAAGGAATTAGGAGACTCATCTGACAATACTGTGTCATTACTTCACATGACAACGTATAACACAATTCTACAACATATCACATATCTCTAGTCCGATTGTATGTAGTGTGAGTTTGACTGTTGAAGTTCAACTTCCAAATCTATTTCTTTATGACGGTGTATGATTTCTGTTTTAAAATCGTATTCCAGCCCTAATTTGTCTGAGTTGACGATAGCGTGTGCATTTCAGATTCAATGTATAGTGAGGACAAAATAATGAGACTCGACATGCGAAAAATGGTTTTTCTCCAATGCAATACCCTTATCATACAGCTGCGTAGAGGTCTTGCTCAGACGTCACCAACAGACGGCATCATTTATTGCATGTATATTACAATGCGTACACGTAAATACGTATTGGAGCCAGTAGATGACATCACGTGGATGGCCACTACGTGTGGCGTATTGCCATGGCTTGATAAATACGACGAACATTAATCACATGTGACATCACAATTAACTTACGGATAATTGATTTCTTACGGTGACACAATGTTACAAATCAGTTTGGCTTCTAATGTGTATGTAGGTTTGATACTATCAGACCAGGGAGTTGATACTATCAGGGAGTTGACCAGGGTTTGATACTATCAGACCAGGGAGTTGTCCTAACAATTCCCTGATCAGACTAGGCCGTTAAAGTCTTCAAGTCGGCAATCTGGTCACCAATGCTGTCTTTCATATCTGCGAAGTGCAAGTTGCCATTTTAGCCTGTTGTCAAGCGACTCTTAGGTAGGTTTCGAGGGTCTTGACTTTAAAGATGACCCTTCGAAACTACCTTACATCATACCGTTTTTCTTTTGGAATTTTCTGGCCAACTTTTGGTGAAAACAAAGTGATAAATATATATTTAGCATTCACATACTACTTGCCGCACATATAGCCTAATTGAAAAACATTTTAAAGAAATTACACACGAAGTGTTGATTGCTTCATAACTATTTACTGAAAAACCGGAATTTCAATTATTTTTTTCTCGCCTGAATAAATCAGTTTAATTCAAAATACAGATTTCCAGCATCTGGCTTTACAATTGTTATTTCATTGTATAACACATTGCGATAAATTTTCTTCACATTTTGCCCCCGGTATAAGAGAGCCCAGAAATAAAATAATAAATTGCGTTAAAATTGAGCATAGCTCAGTAGCTTGGAACTCTTTCAAAAAATATTACACATGCGAATAAATGGATACTCATAATTCTTTTCTATTATTAAAGAAAGATAATTGACTTTAAAGACAGACAGTCATCATCCCAAAGAATATTTTTAGTGTGGGGTATCAAAATTCTCAGTTGGTGACTGCTGTTTTGTTGACGTCAAAGTTTAAAAATTCAAAAGATGCAGAGTAGCTCACATTCCACACAATGCAGAAAGAGTGCTTGGATCACACATTATAGCCTTTTATGCTCACCAGGACATGGCTTGAAGCAATAAAATAGGTTTGTGCCTGCATAAGGAGGAGCTTTATACAGTTATGGGAGGAGCTACAAGTTGCATCGTTGGGATGACGAGAATTGCCCTTTAAGAGCTGATGAGCTTAAACAAGAACAAGTACTTCTCAAAGGGACGACAATTGAATCCAAGCATCACTTAATTTCAAAACATTCTATTTTCATGAAATTATAATCATCTAAGTCGGTTTTGCGATCTTCCGAAAGGATATCTTTTAAAGAGGAATTACTTCACAGTAAACTTGGTCTTACGAGCGTCGCTTTTAAAGTTGGTTTGTTGATACGGACTTTGATCATTCCCACTTTAGATTAGAATCATCTCAGCACCATACATAAATCAAAGACAGATTTCCTCTACAGAACTCCCCTTGGTAAGGCACCATTATGTACAGATCACGAGCCTTGAAAATAACAGAAATAAGATTTCACCACTTTCCAAATACAAACAGTATCCATCGAGTTATTCGTGGCAGTAACACCCTGCACTGCAGAACAGGAGTTACTGTGACTCAGGGCCAGCTCACTGAATTAAAGATAGACCTAACAGCAAGCTATGCATGCTAGCATCACCTTCGATATAAAGTATTTTCCTTCGAGTAGATCGTTATTCGAAGTAATGTGATAGTAACAGCACGTTCTTCGAATCGTTTCGAGTTTCTGGATTTCGGTTGTGTTTTCTCAGCCGTCTTAAGCGATGCAGATAGGAATTTTAATGGCAAAGTTGAAAGTGTCAGGCAGATTTTACATACAAAGTTTTGTGCTAAATGATGATTATTTTCCAGATTCAGGCCAAAATATCCTTCTCCTCTGAGAAATTTTGATATTTGTGCTTTCTTGCTAGCGTGATGTTTCTTTGGTCTTTAACCTGATAAAGTAACAAAAAGTCGCTTCCATCAACGAATTGCCCAACCCAATAGATCCGTGGCCAAACTTACCAGACAAACCAGACAGCTCATACAGCTAGCCATGCATTACTTGCACGTGTCTTCAAGCTATGCATGCAAAGCCCATGATTGCTTAATAAGCTACCAGGCCTTGTGACCCAAATTATTTATGCATGACATTTATATTTAATAACAATATATGGTAGAAACCTGTTGATGGCAGGCACTTGTCGAAGTTAAAGTTTGTACCATTATTGCTCTTCTTTACCAACCTAACTGCGTCTCGCGTGCCTCTTTTGAACATTTTGACGGCCAGGCTTTCATTGTATCACAATTGTACCCAGGGTTCCGCTCTGCGCAAGCACCGTCAATAAATCTCCTACGCATGTTCTGTGACGGCCAGCATGTCACGTGAAAACCTCTGTAGCGGTTCTTCACTGACGTCACAAACACATGTGGCAACAACAGAGTCAGGCATACTGGACGTCAAACTTACCGAGCTCAACATGGACCCTGCTTACAAAAACATTGGTCAAAACTTTTCAACGAATGTTACTTTGATAATGACGAAGTTTGTTACATAATTTTCAAGGAAAATCTTAGCCCTATAGTTTTATTATGGTTTTCCGACAGATAAACACCGGAAAGCTTGATTGGTTTGAAAAATTGTCCAGAAGTAATATTGAATTTGGGAGTCCACATACTAGTTTGCGCAATGCTCTCTTCATATCCGGTGAGCGAGTAATGATTTTACCATAGGCCTAGAGTATTTTATATACGATCGCTATAGCCTACAGCATTTAAACCAAACATGTGGCCTACACGCAGGCTTACATCAGGGAGTTGCTATTGACAAATAGCAGTTGCTATTGACAAATAGCAACTCCCTGCGTACATCCCCCACAGTTTAATGGACATCCCCCACAGTTAAATGTACGCCCCCACCCCACAGTTTAATGAAGAAAATTATGTTTGAAAAAAAAAAGAACAAAGCATTTTACGCTTTGACCGATAATGTGTGTATACAGTGTTAGGTCTTGCGCGGTACAGGTAAAACCTATTATGGCGTCACGTGAATAACCTAAGGATTGACGTCACGCCGACGTCACGTTAGAAAATAAACAATGAAGCAGCTGGATAATGTACATGACGTAACAGTCACACAGGCTTAGTCCCGTATCCGACAGGTACACAAATTACCTGTATGCATCACTAATCTATATATGACATACATATGGATCAGTAGCCTGATGTATACATATTTATATCCAACATATAGATAAGTGGTCTTCATTTGTGTTGATCTAAGTTGTAATGGTACACGCGTACCTCAGCCTTGGAAAAAGTACTTCAGCCTTTTGATGCACTTTTCTCACGCTACTTTGCTAAGATCATGTTTAGTACCTGTTCTTTTCAGTCAGTCTAGAACGGGACCACGATGGACAGGCCCATGATGTAGAGGTCTGAAGGTCAGGAAGTTGGTCAGTTACCGTAAGTTTATTACGGTCCTCTCGTAGCTCGTTTGGGGAGCAGGACTCCTTCGAGAGTAACCTTTGGTTTCGCCCCTTAGCTTTTCGCCAGAGAGTGAATGGGGAGAAGTGCTTACATATGCCAGGGGGTACTTTCTATTATGTGACGTCCTATGCATAAGGTCTACAGCAGGGGTTCTCAAGTGCTTTGCGGCCAAATTTTACCTAGATTTTAACTTCGTAATAATTTCTGTATCCAGAACTAAATGAAATGGTATGATGAGGGAATTGCCATTGACAATGGCAACTCCCTGGTATGCCGAATCATCGTGGCCTTTTGGCTAAAATCATGTGTAGTATCTGTTCTTTTCAGCCAGATGAGAACGGGACCACACATGACAGACCTACGATGTAGAGGTCTGAAGGTCAAGAGGTCGGTCACGTTAAGTTTATTGTCCCCTCGGGGATTTAGCTCGTTTGGGGGAGAAGAACTTCAGGAGTAACGTTTGGTTTTCCCCCTTTGAGTCTCCTCACAGAGTCAAGGGGATTTTGGAAAAAGTCGGCAACTCTACCGTATGATTTCTTTTTATTGTGGTTTGTTCGATATTTCCACGGACCATTTTAGTAAACTGTACGCCACTTGAAAACCTAGGTGATACAGTCTGATTTTGGAAATTATTCCACAGCGCTATTATGATTACATTGTTTTCAAAATATGAAAGATCGTCTCATAGTTACCTTGACTGGTACAGCAGAAGAGACACCTCGACGCACAGTGTTTTGTCTTCTTTGCCCTGTTGAGCATCAAGATATTTGACTAGTAGTGTATACCTATTTCCTATAATGGCCAAAATCTTCGGTTCCTTTCACTTAATTTCGATTTACAGCTTACCCTATATGAGATACAGCAGGTGGGAGTAAGCATCCATGATGTACACTAAAGAACTAAATGGACGGATACTGAATGATTAAGAAAGCTCTTAAGAGTCCGATCAAACTAAGACGCGATTGGTAATTTGGAAGGCGAATACCCTACCGTACTCTTTGGTTTTGTATAAAGCAGCAAACTGTTTGCGTAATGGTAAATGCACTTGTAATCGTGGTCTCATTTGTTCCAAATTTGTAACTTTACGATAACGCGCAATTTCCATTGCTCCATTAAGATTTTCATTAACACAAAACGAGATATAAGAGGATTTTATCTGCCTTAAATTAAGCAATTTATAACTTGTTTTTACACTTGCGACGAGAAGGCTGTTGGGTTTTTTGTTTTTACACTTGCGACGAGAAAGCTGTTGGCTATCAACTTTAAGTTCACATTTAAACGTCCTGGTGCATTAGATAAATTACCATTTATCGGGTAAAATGAAACACTTTTATAGTATATGGATTCACATTGATTTCTTTAGTCCTGAAACCTTTTAGAGTATTACCCTTTGTCGTGATTTTAGACAGCCGTTGTTGACTTACCTGAACTCACTCTATCCCACTTTACAACTTTACTTTCCTTTTATACTCGTTGCTGTGTGTTGGCTTTAATTCATCTTCTTCAACCTGCTTTTTTCTACTTTGTTGTTGACCTTATGGGAACAGAAACTGTTTAGCCAGTTTTTGAATCTCAACTACGCATGCTCCAAGCTCCGCGTGGAGTCCAAGGGCTCGTGTCAGGGCCCTGGGGGTCCAGGTTTAGAGTCCCGATGGGGGTCCAGGGGCAAAGCCCCGGAAGCGCCTGCAATGTAAGATAATAAGACCCCCGAAAATTGGTTTCAGAGGCTTTATTGATCAGGTTTTATTCGTTTCAGATTTTGTGAAATCCGATGTCAATGGCTGAGAGTATAGGCCGTTGGGTCGTTTTGATTGTCATAATCCACTTGCGGGCCACAAACAGCTAGGGCGCAACAAGCCTTCCCATTGGGCGTAGGATAAGAGGCCCCACATAGGCCCTGGTGGGTCTAGACTGGAAAATCCTTGGAAGTGGGGAGGGCAGCCCCGGGAGCTCTGCAGCTTGAACAAATTTGTAGGCAAAAGAATGTTTATCCACTACCTTTAAGTGGCATTGAATGTGCAAAGCTACACAGATCCAGGCGCGGATCCACACAATTCGAAGGGGGGGGGCGGAGAGCCCCCTCGAAAATTGTCCTAGAATGACGTTTTGCTAATTTTTGCGTATTTGTTATTGTTGATGTGGCGAAAAGGGGGGGGGGCTGAGCCAAGGAAAGCCCCCTGGAGCCGCGCCTGCAGATCAGAAGTATCACAATAAGACCATTTGTCTTTGTATCCTATAATGTAGCCTAGTAATGAACGACCGGATACGCAAAGTGCTCACGAACCGGGCCGAAAAACCGCGTATTTACATTACAGTTTACATTTATGAATTGCCTGGGGGCCGGATAAAATTGTCTCGGGGACGGGAGGTTCCCCACCCTTGGTTTAGGTAAATTATAGTAACCAGCTAATGAACTTTGACAACATATCCATGAAATGAACAATTCTTGATACACTTTGTTTTGCCTGATTAAAGAGCTGGCTTTCTTATCATGAGTGAATTCGATGGGTAGGAAAATTTACACGTGCATTACTTTCAACACACTACACTCCATAGCGGAGGGCTATTTGGGTTGCATTAACAGAATTAATTTCACAAGGAAAACCAACAGTCCGGCCTTAGGGTTCAAAAACCATTGACCTAGGTAAAGTAAATTGTTTTCACCAATGGAAAAAATGTAGCTCTACAGATTAATCTCGTTGCACCTCATCGACCAGGTCATGTAGTATACAACCTACACACATTTTCCATGTATTTCTAACAGCGAATGGACCGACCGTAATCCGTATATACTGACGTGTTCAGGAATTTGTCATAAGCTGATTCCTCAATAGTTGGACTGTACAGGACCGAAACCGACCTCAGCCTGATTGAAGTTAGCACTGTTGTCAGAAAATTTGGCATTCCGAATGATCCAGGTTGAAGGAAACCCCACTTCACAACACAACTGACTGGAGTGTGTCTAATACCACGCGTGGTTGCCCAGTATGAGAGAATATTCAGCATCTCAAACGCCCCAGAATGTAGGAAACTGCATTCTAAGCCACTGCTGAAGACGAATATGTCACTACAGTTCTGTTAAGCCTGCCGCATCCATTCATACGTGATCCGTGATCCGTGTCCGCGCCCGCGTGCTTGTACGCGTCCGTGTATGGCAAGCCAAATGCCCAATAATTCGAAAAACTTGGTTTATCAATCGATAAACCAGGTTTATCGGTCGATAAACTTGGTTTATCGACCGATTAACCTGGTTTATCGACCGATAAACTTGGTTTATCGACCGATAAACTTGGTTTATCGACCGATAAACCTGGTTTATCGACCGAAAAACTTGGTTTATCGACCGATAAACCTGGTTTATCGGTCGATAAACCAAGTTTATCGAAATATTGGGCATTTGGCGTCGATAAACCAAGTTTATCGACCGATAAGCCAAGTTTTTTGATAAACTTGGTTTATCAAATCGATAAACCAGGTTTATCAATTCGATAAACCAAGTTTATCGATTTGATAAACCAAGTTTATCATCAGAAAAGTGATAAACCAGGTTTATCGAATCGAAAAACCAGATTTATCAACCGATAAACTAAGTTTATCAGTCGAAAAACCAAGTTTATCGACGCCGAATGCTCAATAATTCGAAAATCCAAGTTTATCGAACCGATAAACTTGGTTTCTCGATTTATTGGGCATTTGGCTTGCCATAGGCAAGCCGAATGCCCAATAATTCGAAAAACTTGGTTAATCGATTCGATCGATTCGATAAACCAGGTTTATCGGTCGATAAACTTGGTTTATCAAAAAAAAAAAACTTGGCTTATCGGTCGATAAACTTGGTTTATCGAGCGACAAACCTGGTTTATCGTTTGATAAGCCAAGTTTTTGGAATTATTGAGCATTTGGCGTGCGCAAGCTAAATGCCCAATAAATCGAGAAACTTGGTTTATCGACCGATAAAATTGGTTTATCGATTGATAACACAAGTTTTTTCGAATTATTGAGCATTTGGCTTGCCTATGGCAAGCCAAATGCCAATAAATCGAGAAAACCTGGTTTATCAACCGATAAACCAAGTTTATCGGTCGATAAACTTGGTTTATCGGTCGATAAACCAAGTTTATCGAAATTTTGGGGCATTTGGCGTCGATAAACCAAGTTTATCAAACCGATAAGCCAAGTTTTTGATAAACTTGGTTTATCAAATTGATAAACCAGGTTTATCGATTTGATAAACCAGTTTATCGATTTGATAAACCAAGTTTTATCGATTTGATAAACCAAGTTTATCATCAGTAAAGTGATAAACCAGGTTATCGAATCGAAAAACCAGGTTTTATCAACCGATAAACCAAGTTTATCAGTCGAAAAAAAAACCAGGTTTATCGACGCCGAATGCTCAATTATTCGAAAATCCAAGTTTATCGAATTGATAAACCAGGTTTTATCAAATCGATAAACTTGGTTTATCGACTTTTTAAGTGAGAATTCGATAAACCTGGTTTATCAACCGATAAACTTGGTTTATCAAAAAAAAAACTTGGCTTATCGGTCGATAAACTTGGTTTATCGACCGATAAACCTGGTTTATCGACCGATAAACCTGGTTTATCGATTGATAAACCAAGTTTTTCGAATTATTGGGCATTTGGCTTGCCATATTCGTGTATGGGTGAAGTGAACATCCATTCATACGTGAAAACTTGTCCATGACCGCCCACGTTGCAAGCTAGAATGTCAATTTCTGTTGCCCCTCTTTCACTAGGCCTAACACGACGATTGCTTGCTAACACGATGTCGAGTTCGCTGCGTCGCAAATAAGAGGAACCAGAGAGTTGCAATTCCCTGGAGGAACACAATCATTTCATGCTGCTGGCCAGTATAGCCATTAGGAAACGGCAAAATGATACAACGCTGCCATCTGTCGGGATACTAGGCAGGGACGTTTTGGTTTGTTGCATTTTTTTTTTTTGCTATAGTTGATAAAACTGTAGAGCAGACATCAGACAATCAGAAAAGATGCGTTATGACACACACCAAAATGTTCAAAATTGGTGTGTGTCATAACAATCCACTTTCTTTCAATAGCAGAGAGATCAGTAGATCTAGTTATTCAGTTGAAGGAAATATTGGGCATAGAAAATGATCCCAGACGACAAAATTTCCCGAAGAAAAACAAAGAAATTGCGAATCTGCAGTACCACTCATTTCATGTAGGTTTGAATCTGGGAGTCCAAATTTTCCCCACGTACTACCTGGTTATAGGACTACCCATTAACAAAAGTTAAAGGTCGTTGGAATACACACTTTAGGAGAATCTGGTACTCAATTCGTCCCCCGGCACCAAACTTATCAAACTTGCCGGTTTTTGGCGAAAAGGGCCATATTTCGACAGGTCACTACAACAAAACGGAAAAAAATGGAGCACATACTTTTCCGGCCATCCGGCCATCGTGCCTAGAGACACACTTGTATTCGTTCCAGGCGTTGTAATAATCATTATAACTGTTGTTTTTTTGTATCTTTTACGCAGGCATTACAACTCGCGATTCTATGGACAATGTTTGTACTGATTTTCGTAGGCAACGGTCTTGTTTTGCTGGCTCTGTTCAGCGTCCGACACAAAAAATCAAGATTAAATTTCTTTGTAAAACATCTTGCGATTGCAGGTAAGCGATAACATTAAAAATTTATTTAAAGAGAATTAGTAGTCGCCATAACCTAAGTTGAACAAAAGGTTACAGCTTTGTTTTTCTCATTAGCATAGTGGTAGGGGCCATTTTACAAGGGGCGGAAGTATGGGCGCATGGGACCGTGACGTTTTCCTCGGGGCTAAGCCTTTTTGCTCGAGAAAAACTTTACAACCAGAGAAAAAATTCCAGAATTTTCCCCCAAATTTGCCGGAGAAACAGATTTTCCCGAACTCGAACTTTTTTTTTTGGGGGGGGGGGAAGGATGCAGCATCCAGGTCTCGACCCTTATGCCTATGGGGGAGGGTAGTTCCCTGAAGTTTCTTTGAGTGGTGTACAAAAAACATGACACAAATTATTTGGTCTAGAAGTAAGTTCAATGCTGTGCTCTGAAATCGGCATTTTGCCCCCCCCCCCTGAAATGTACATCCCTTCTAGGGGAGGTGGTGGCTCTCACACCCCTGCCCTATAGACCAATGATTACGAGCATCTTTGTTGTGGTTTTAGTTCTCTGCTAGTCAATAGAAAAAGGGTTGCAGTCATTAATGACTTCGTAAGCTATTGCTCAATCTTTATTAACCGCGGTGAATACAGTTTTAAATATTAGCCCAGTTCCATTTAGGTTTCAATACTTTAATGTAAAAATAGCTCAAGGGATCAGGAAGATGAGTACTGGAATCGAGGAGCTACCTTTTGGTGGTTCCAATCACGGGATATTGTAGTCATGAAGAAAAGCTTTAGACAAGTTATTTGTTTCTTAATCAGATTTAGTTATTTTATTAAGGCAGCTGAATTATTCAGTGCCGCAGGTCCATTATCCATACCTCCTGGTTTTTGTATCATGATTAATTTTCACAAATTTCCAATTACATGATAGATTGTAGCCCCAAATGAGATATTGCCACAATACATGAAAAGGCTCCCTTATTAGAAAGTAGCACCCCCCCCCCTGCCCCCACACCAGTCCACTTTCCTCAAAAATTAGGCCATCCACTCGAAACGGGGTAAGGTTTGCCGCAATAGGCCTACATGTAGCATTTTATTTTCCGATAATGTATTCAATCCATATCCGTTGTGATATACAGTAAAAAAGCATGGGCTATACCATATTATTATGATTTTGCTTACTGTATCAAAAGCTTCTTATAAATCCATGAAAAGGTAAATATTTCATCAGACTTAATATCTAATTACATGTCACCTTTTAATTTCAATGTACTTACGTTGTATGGACATACGATGATCACAAACCGAGGTGCAACAGACGATTCAGTTCATACAATACAGACAATGTAGGGGATACGTGAGTTCGGAAATGCGGTACTTCCGGTGGGGTCACAAGGTCGGCTGTACCTTGACAACTGTCTCACCAGGGGCGCATGTCATACAATATAGATCAGTGCTTCGACGCCAAGGCGCACTAGCGCAAACTAACATGTACCGTATGTCATTGGATTAGTGTGTGCGTGTGATCACTACCCCTTTGACCCATTCCCATGATGCATTGTGCGCAAACATTTCCGAACTCGTGTAATGCTCAAGAAGAAAATCGTAAGTGCTTTAATGGAACTAGCCTACTTATTTCACTTTGTTGGGCTGCGTTTGCCCTTTACCTACATCAAGTCTGTGAAATTTATTTAAAATGGTAAAATGGCTTATCAAAGTGGGTAAAATGGGGATATGCCCGAACTACGAATGATCACCTCGCTAAGAGCCTGGTATTATTTACTGTAGAACGGTATTAAGCTTGACAAAAAGTTTACATGGTAGAAAGATGCATGTTGCACTCATGTTGCAACAAAATACACAATGAAGATTTATTTTAACATAATACATTTAATGAATACATTCAAGCTGTTTAATTGTACCTTAGGTATAGAATTACAAAAAAATATATTTCAGAGATTGAACAATGATCATTATTTTTCCATCTTCCATCTTTCATGGCTTAGTCCGTTGCCGGAATATAAAAGTTTGAAATTTCTTCAGTTAATTTCAACAGCTGTTTTTGCAATATTTTGTACCACAGTATTTACTGCTTTTGTTCTCTTTTGAATTATAAATTCTTGTATAACCTTGGACAAATACTATTTTCTTGCAAGGAATAGTGCAAGGAGTGTGCTTCTATAGTCAAGTCATTTTACAACAATAAGACTGATTATGTTTCGGCACAAAGTACAATGTTTTGACACAAAACTAAGACGGACAAAGAATATACTACGAGTAGTACAAGAGTGACGTCACTAATTATTGCGTAACCTACAATTTCAAATTGATTGAACAGACTTCCATATTTTACATCTCAGCACACCAATGGCTTCTGAAATTGGGATTGAACCTTTAGGATTTATTTTTCAAACTCTGTAACATATATTTTAGGCTTATAGGTACTCTCGTACGATAGCCTACGGTAAGTTAGTTCCCCGTAATTATTCTCCCATTGAGTTATATTCTCAGTCTGCCCAGGGAGTTGCAAACTGCCTGGTCTGCCACAGTTGTTTGACCCTTGTATAGAAGTTATAACATTTGGAAGGAAGAAGCTCCGAGAGTAGCAGCTCCCTGATAGAAGCTGCTCCTCATATGAAAGCTCACAAGCTGCCCTTTCAAATTAATTCCAAATTTGTGTGTCATGATTGTAGAGATTCTAAGCTACAAGAGCTTCCATAATATGGTGATGGTTCCCATTTGAAGTTTCACTAAAAATGCCTTTCGTAACAAAAAGGACGCTGTGTTCCCTCTCATTTTTGCATAACGAACACATAGGGAGCACTCCCATTCATTTGTTTTAACATTTTTATCACAAACCTGTAAACCTCCTCAATATCGTAGTCTTTTCCCAGTCCCTTCAAAAAGTTTTAGGGTCCAAGTTCGTAGAAGAACACTTCAAGCGGAGGAATTCTTACTTAATGAGTAGGACTTTTAGTGGAAGAATACGTGTCCTCATATCCGTTACACAAGGTCGGTGGTGGACGACCAAGCGTTTTAATACCCATCCAGTCCATCCATAACGTCACAATGGGGTAAAAGTTCTTACTAATATCCCATTTTCTAGTAATCTCATCAAAAACATTTCCATAATCACAAAACTTGCAGAGTTACTTCTTTTTCTTCTTTCCGCCCTTTCAGATGTATTAGTTGGCTTGGTGAACGTTTTACCGGAGATCATTCTTAGACACAAGGATGGATTCAACGCCGGGACGCTTATGTGCAAAATTAAATCATTCGTTGGGGTAATGTGTGTGTATTGATCTCTACTTGTAATGATTCATGATATCTCCTGCCTTCTGGCTGTTTCTTTATGCGCAACTTGAAGCAGAGTGGAAGTTATGTTAAGATATGCATCAATGACAGATGTCAAATTTACGGTCGATCACGTACACGTACTCGAAACCTCAAACTCGTCTTTGCAACAAGCCCGTACCCAAGGTGGGGGAGGGGCTAGAAAAAAATTCTCCCCTAGAAAATATATCAAGTTATTATTGCCTTAATACATGTTTACACATCTCATCCCCTCGTTCGGCCCGGGGCATCTCTCCCCCATCCCTTTAGTATCTTGTCTAGCCACGGGATTGCTTTTTAAGTTATGTTTTTGTCTTCCACTATAATTATATAAAGCTTCATTAGGTTACATTTAAGTGAAACGACTTAAAGATCGTCCTACATTCAGTGTTGCAGTGTTGAATGGAGCCTTTTAAAGGTCGTGTGACATGAAAATAACATAGTTGGACATTTGATGTAAAAAGCATTAAAAATCCAGAAAATAGCCGCAATTTCCATTAAAATCCATCAAATATTGACCATTTTACAGGGAAATTTCTATTTCACACTTGTATCATGAATAAACATGAACTAAATATGCAAATATGTGACATCGAAAGAGGGACATACCTTATATGGCACATGTTAGCCTTTGTTTTTTCACCCTAAATTTCAAGGACACTGGTAGCATTGTCATTCCCTGGGGGATTTATTATAAAACTTAAAATTTTTTCCTTGAAAAATATTGATATCACTCACCGAACTGTAATTTATATGATCAGTAATTAAGACATAATTTATATAGGGTTAACAAAAGAAATCATAACACTGTGCAACACTCCACATCATTACTTTTGCATAGGCAATTAGTTTCTTCAGAAACCATCAAACTTTGAAGACGTATATTTTGAGAACGGTAAAAGATATTGAAATAATTCCATTGGATCTTTGATTGGAGGACTTAATTCTTTAAGTGACAAGTGAAACAGCTCTTTTTGGTGGCATGTCACACAAACTTTAACGCATTTTGCATGATGTTAACCAATATCAATAAAGCTTATTTTACGCAACAAATCTCAATGCTTTTAATACGAAATAGCTTGTAAAAATAAAGACAAAGTAACGGATATCACATGTGACAACAGGTTCTACCAAGAACTCAAACACGTAACTGTAACTAGCCGTACACTTTAGGAATTTGCACATGCAACTCGACTCTCGCGTCCGCCATAATCGTGTAGTGTAGCCTACTTGGATTACAGACTATATGAGGTGGTTTCGAGTACGGTTTTAAAAGTCGCATTGGCCAGCGCTGAGAAAAGTGGGCGTCTTCATTTTACGACTGGACCCATAGGCGGGATGACGGAGAATTTTCAATAGCCTATGATGATTAAATTTTGCAATGTTTAATGAAGGAAAATAGTTATATCAAAAACCATAAAATTGCGAGGACAATTTTTCTCGGCGCGCTTCGCGCGCACATTCAGAGAAGACTGACTATTACAGTTAAAATTTAAGTCTGGCATCGTAAATTTTTTTCCTCCTTCCCGCCACACTATTGTGACTTGAAGTTCTGAAATAAGGGTCACTGGAAGTACGAATGCACGTCATAAAATGCACCATGGTCCTTGCAAACAAAGTCCCAAACCCTTCCCATGTAGAGAGAACCGCAATTCTCGAACAAAACAAAGTCAGCGTGCTTCGCATGAGCTTATATAAATCACTGTCTCATTGGTAATGCTGTACTCAGGCTGCTGTGAGTGGAAACTTTGGTGGAATTGCCTCGTTATTACTTCCTGCAGGACAGCTTGACTGAGTTACCATTTTCAAAACCCTCGCTACACCTCTGGCTGCTCACTTTCCTCACTAACTCCAACCATCTTCAGCAAATTGACAGACGGTTACTATCTTAAATTTGCGATCATCATATGAAAACTAGCCTATTTCATTAGCATTTCAAATTACACCTGAAAATGCATGATTTTCTCAAGAAATGGTCCAGAATGGCAGCCTAAAAGCCGTCAAATTTAAGAAAGATTTCTCTGGGAGGACCCTCAGTCCCCAGCCTTAGGCTTCGCGCCTCCGGCGATCGGTTAAAGGATTCGCCGGACACAACTTCCCAAGATGCAGCCTCCAATAAAAATTAGTTCCCTGGCACTTTAACTACCGTTTCCCTTGACAATTTCCTAAGTAAAAACTACCCACAAAAGATTTCACTGACTTCTTTAAGTATCACATAGTCTATAACCTTCAAAATCGGCACTAACCTTACTTTTCACGCTAATAAAAAAAGTTAAGGGGCACTTGTCCCAGACTATCGACAAACCAATGAAACATGAAGGAGGGCCTCCATAGAGCAGGATATAGATTCCCATATCCTGCTCTATGTAAAGAACAGGCATCTGGGGAAAGGAGGAAATTTTTTATTCAATAAAAAAATACTGCATTTAAAACTAAAGAAAAACAATAGGCTACAATTAAATGTATCAACGCTGCTTTCTTCTGTTCACACCCGTTTAAATATTACTTCGGGGTTCCGGGTTTACTTCCTGTAGAACATCCTGCTCTTTATAGCTTCGTACAAACTCTTCTATTATCATTGAAATCACCAATGCCCCCATGGCCGTACGAAGCGTAGGGGAAGAGCCCCCTCCCCCAGAAATTTTCAAGACAAAAGTTTTATCACCATCGATCAGTGTAAATTTACCGACTCTTTGAAGATTGTTTAGATGCAAGTTGTTCGGCACGGAAAGTGTCATTTCCGGTTACGTAATAAGGGACAAGCGCTTAGCGAAGGGGGGGGGGCCCTCCCCTCGAGGATACTTTCCTTTCTTAACATTTACATTACTCATATGACTAAAAAATATGAGAAAGGCGATTTTTTAGTGAGCTTCGCACGCACCCATTCTGAATACTAGATCTCCCATTCTGAAAATTATTGTTCCAAAGCCCCGGGAAACCCTCAAAATAATCCATTCTCCCCTACTTCCTCAAGTCCTCAGCATTATCGATCCCATTGACTGTTAGTCACATGGAGTAAGAATAAAATTGCAAAAAGTCAATTTGTGATTTTTGTGGTATGTTGATTACCCACCTAATGTCATTTGAAGTTGAAGCTAAAATGCACCATTTCAATGCCTACAATTTCGTAAATACCCCAACGCTTCCGGGGGCTTAGCCCCTGGAACCCCACAGGGACTCTGCCTCTGGACTCCGCCAGGGGCCCTTAAGCGGGCCACTGGACCCCACGCCGTTAGGAGGAGCCCTTCGCGCTCTCGCGGCGCCTTCGGTGCCGTTTGACAGTTTACCCGGCTTTGCCCCCCACTTTCAGACATGAAATCCCGCCCCTGACTGGACCCGTACCGTTTTAAGCAATCAATCAACCATCTATCATAGATTGTTTACGAAACCGTAAGGGGGTCCTCAAATAGAATGAGGGTGGAGGGTTTCTGTCGTATGAGGTAATATCATGACTGCGATTCAAAAGTAGAACACGACAATTTGAGTTACAATGTGTTAAATCGTAAAGTGTGAGGTGGACTTGATAAGGTGGTTCAGTTTTCTGAAATCTGAATTTCCCTCATAACCGAATAGCTGTTTCTCTAAAATGGGTTGGCTCAGGGGTGGGGGCGGCTCAGGGGTTTAATCATTTGATCGTTTCGAGCAGAAGGAACGGATGGGATGAATAAGTATGTGTTCCGTGATGTAGGTCAGCTACTTGACAATGATTACACATTTTTCTATGTGCACCGTAAATTGTGGCGCACTTCGCTCGCAGTGCAATTCAGAGTGAGGTTTTCGAGAAAAGTGTAAAAAGCACTTCACTCGGTTCACAAAGAACGTGCCCTGTGTTTAAATGATACGACGTCGACGTTGATTAGTGTTTCATGATTGCTTTTTAGCATCTGCCCTCCCCAGTGCCTACTATTAACTCCCCGCGCCACGATTCTCACCAGACCCCGTCTACTCTGAGCTTCGGGTTGCTGCCTCTTTCCCCCGTGGGGCAGCTTGGCCCCTGTTGGACAACCCCCTAGCCACCCCTGCCAAAATTGGATATTTTCTAAAATTGAGAGAGAGACTTGTGCCCTCTCACCCTCTCCCCAAATTCGTTTACCCTCATCCCGCTTCTCATTCACGATACAAGACAATCTTGAGCTAAATATTATATTTTTTGTCATCTACAGGCTTTCGTTGTGTACGCATCAGTTTACCAGATGGTAGCTCTCAGCTTAGATCGATTCTTTGCGATAGTCTTTCCAATGGATTTCATGGCCAGTCGTAAGAATGCATATTTATTTTTTTTTATTATTCTCAATGATGATGTGTGAAAGGTTAAATGGCTTACACTTTAACTCGAATTCCAACTGAACACAACTGCACGTATATATATATATATATATATATATATATATATATATATAATATATATATATATATATATATATATATATATATATATATATATATATATATAATATATATATATATATATATATATGTTAACGGAAATTATATATAACGATAGTGCTACAGGAATGAATGGCTGGATCTCAAAAGAAACACGTGACAGCAAAATAAAACAGCCATAAACGGTTTTTGCAAAGCTTTCGGGCAATACTAGCTCTTCTTCAGTGCTTGATCACAAGAGTGACAAGGAGTGTACGAAACTTACAGTTTTTAAAATTGTGAGGATATATATGTATATATATATATATATATATATATATATATATATATATATATATATATGTATCATCTTGCTCTATCACTGATTTGCATTTGAAAGATCATGCATATCTACGTTTTCTATAGGTTGAAAAGTATGTTGTGGCGGTCAAAAGTGCCCTAGGTAAAGAAGTCGCCCGCCACTAAACTTGTTTGCAGCGCGATTTGGATTTGCTCGAACAACAATAGTTTTGAGATTGTTTATCATGATCATTGCTATACCGTTCCATCAAGTCGGAATAACAAAGCTTGCATACAGAGGAAAGAATGAATATGTGAGACGCATACAATTTTATCACCAAAGAGTATCTCATATCAGTCATATGGAAAAGTCTGGATAAGCAAACCAAGCAACAGAAGAACAGTTTGGGTTTACTGGTTTACGAAGGATTTAGTGTCAATTTAAATCGATATCTATCTTGTATTCTCATTCACAGGTAGAAGATCAACCCTTATGGCTGCTGCAGCGTGGATTTTACCCGGGTTCATGGCGTCCACTAGTCTGATTCTGTTCGTGTCTATTGATGTTCATGGTACAACACAGTGCGTCCCTCCAGCTCTCATGGAACCCGGGTCCTGGAAGTATAAGATCTATAGCGTCTACGTTGTATCGATCACATTTCTCATTCCGCTCCTCATTCTCAGTGTTTGCTACGGGACCATGATTAGCGTCATATGGAGAAGGGGGAAGACAATGGCGCCCCCAATGAAATCTGACAAAAACGCCAACTCTGGTGGAGGTAAGGGTAGAAAGAAGTAGAACTCAGGTTTAAGAAGTACTTGGAATTTAGAACGCGTTAAGTAGCCGCTCAATGATTGCTCAAGGTGTTCTACATAAAATCTGCCATAAGCTGTTGATTCAAAGTCCATTTGACTTCCCCTACACACATACACACACATACACACCCAGACAGACAGACACACACACACATGTAGCTTGACCCGGGCCTTCTGCATGCTGTTACTAGTCGGTAGGCCTATGTGTTGGGCCAAGGGCCATGGGCCTAGAAAAGAAGTCGCCTTTAACGTCGAAATCATACCGCTGTGCTACGAAGGCACAAAAGCATTCACAGGGAAATTTCAACTGATCAGGTACCCCAAAGTTTGCAACAAACATTACCGGAATTTTCATCAGGGGCAGATTGGGGTGAAGTGAAAATGGTGCACGAATAAATAGAAAGGTGGTTAATTAAACCAGTTAGTTGTCATTTAGACTAATTTTTTTCAAGTGAATGAGGGCGACATTTAATTTCTCCCGGGCTAGGCCTATAACCAGACAGTGTGCTTATGGTAGAAGAGATTCTCCAGATATGTTAAGTCAAAAGTATATTTTTTGTTGGAAATTATTTGTCTTTGGGGCTGTGATGCCCCTCCGTTGCCGTTTGTAACAGGACTGTGAGACCCTCACCTTGTCGCTTTTGTCGGTATCTGTCTTTTCCATATTCCTGCACTTGTCGGGGGGGGGGGGGGCACGGAAATTATAATGAAACTCAAACCTACTCTGTACTGTACTCATACCTCACTAAAATTTGTTATTCTTTTTAAAGAATATCGCTTTCCTCTTAACTTTGCCTGAGGCTTTTCAAATTTTTTGAAGTGATTCAGGTACAGTATGCTCAATGTGAAAAAAAAACAAAAATCTTTCAGAAATATTCTGTTACATGATAGAATTATATTTCCAAAAAGTAACGTACTTTTATTCGTCCGTATAATGAAGGAAAATTGACTTTTGAAGTTACATAGTTATTTTAGGAATGTGGTGCTGAGGGGACGGTGTAAATTTACAAATGGTGATCACTATTTAAATCCTAGAATAGCTTGCTTCGGGGTCCATCGAGTTCCTTAAAAATATCGATGCCCTATGCACTGGTGTTGTCTAATTCAGACGTTTTGTTGCGAAACACTTTTTGTACAGAATGCGAAAGGAAACACATAGGTCAGGGAAGTGTATGTAATAACTTCCTGAGCTTTCGCCAAAATTTAATGGAATTTTCAATTTTCTTGTACTTTGTACTCTTTTTTACCCAAATCATTCACTCAAAGGTCAAAAGCAGTCGCCCCAAACTTATTTTGAAACAATAGCTAAATGTCATAAATTTCTTCTTATTTCTCTTTCAAGTATCTTTCATAATATTTTAGTACATAAATATTGCATATTGAAGGTAAACCAAGCAGTTGCTCCTTGTAAATTTTACAATTGAGTGAGAAAAATACTGTCACATGATTCTCAAGAGCCTTCAGAAAGTAGGATAGTCTACTATATAATTCTTTATTGGGGTGACTGCATTCTCCCTTTAAACGCTCGCAATGTGCCTGCCTCTGGTGGTTTCGGCGGGCCATACCCTCACCCTTCATTATTGGATTCCCATAGTTCATTGGATTCCACGAACCTGTAAAGTAGCCTGTGAAGTATGGTATACTTGTAAAGGTAGCAAAGTGTTCACCAGGTGTCAAATAACGCCACAGTTAAGCCGCGGTCACACTACAACGAATTCGGATCGGATTCCGATCCGATTTTTGTGAGTTTTCATTAAAATCTTCTCCATCTCTGGTCAGAAAGAGCCCAAAATTTGCCAACCAGTGTAAATATATGATTTGCATCAACGGCCTATGAAAATAAAATGTTAACTGATTTTTTTCGTGACGTCACACCGACAAACAGCTTTTATCGGACACGCGTAGTCCGATAAAAGCTGTCTGTCGATGTGACTCGGACGTCACGAAATAATTCGTAAAAATCTGATTTTCGTAATCCTGCGATAAAAATCATATAATTACACAGGTTGGCAAATTTGGGGTTCTTTCCGACCCGAAATGGAAAAGATTTTAATAAAAATTCACAAAAATCGGATCGGAATCCGATCCGAATTCGTTGTAGTGTGACCGCGGCTTTATACTGGAACAAAACTAGTGAATCATGAAAACGTAGAGTAAGTACATTTATTCGTAAGCAATTTTTCTGACCAAAGCTTCTAGTCAGGAAAACGACGAAACGTTTATACTTAATATTTATAATTCATATGATACTTAATTAACCTATACACTGTATACATAAGCTTAAACATAAACGTGATATCATCGTGAACTGTCCGGTCGTCCCTCTTAAATGACCAATGTCACATACAAATCGTCATGCACCAGTGACCTAGCCTACCGTATCTTCCATTACTCCATCCCGTAGGCCTATCTATACCTTAGTAAAAATAAAATGAGTTATTAAAAATAACTCGAAGATGGCGAAACCGTGGATGAATCAGTCTGCACCGAAAAGGTAACAAAGTACCTTATTACGGCTAAAACAGAAACAGAATAAAGTAGGTACGTTTATTATAGGATTACACTAAGTATAAAACCGTGAACAAACTACTTCGTTCCATGTGTACATAGGCCTATACGGCTTAACAATTTTCAGAATCTGAAAGGCGTGTAATGAACTTTTTCCATAGAGGCGGACGACAATTTTTCTGTTTCAATTGTTTTGTCAACTTTAACTTTACTTTCTTTGTATTTAATTCTTTAAGTCTATCCTGGAAATCCATTAATTTAACCACACATCTTTCCGTCAGTTTTTTATACACATTGAAACTAAACCCCGGAATGTTAACACACAAGCTACATGTGTGTTGGGATAGTCATAATGCACAAGCTGACAAGTACGTATATACCAAAACCATGGTTATCTGGTAAAAACGGCAGACTCGTACTCAAGGGGGCCCAAGGGGTAAAGCCTACCCTTCAACTGAAAATCTCTAGCTCCTCTACAAGTTTTAAGAAGAAAAAATACTATTTCCTTAATAATTATGAAAATGATCTCGCTCCCTGAAAAATGTTTCTACCCTAAGAAGCAAATCACAAAAGGCTCATTGAATACTACTGTATAGGATTTAAGCAGCCTTTTTCTAAGCTTTGATTTCAAAATTTCCTTAGTCCATCGATTGAGATGGAAACTTCGGTTTTCCACATGAAAAGCCTGACCACTTACAAGAATTACGAATAATACATGTTGTATGTTCGATGGCGAAGTCCATTTGTATTTCGGCAGTGGTTTCAAATGCGCATGCGCACCAGCTGAAGAAATTATAAACGTAACAAAGCGGGTTTTATCTCTTACTGTAATGATTCAATGCGTGTGTTTACAGTGTAGGACTTAATTTATAGTGATCATAACTTGAAGCGTCGGGATACTGTTTCTTGGGGTGGTTGAGTGGCCAAGGCCCTAGAAAAACTGAGGCTAGGGAAAATTAAGGAAATTGCAAAGGAGTTTTGCCAATAACTGCCTCAAAAATTGTTTATGACCCAAATCCGGGCCTGTAGCCCCCAGCCCTCTGACATTTTCGTCTATGATAATGACAATATAAAACATAATATTATCACAGATTGTATCATTAATAGTGTTTTGCTACTTTTTGTTTTCCAGTTAAATACACAGGTTTGCACAAAAAAGCCAAGCAAGATGATAATAATTTTAAACATCGATCAAGTTCTCGAGGACTCATTCCGAGAGCTAAAATCAAGACAGTCAAGATGACTATTTGCATAGTCATAGGTAAGATCATTTCCGCAACAGTTTTCCAATCCAACCGATAAATCTTATGCATTGACGACAGACGTCATCTTAGAGGACAAACGGTGAAGCTAACTAGATAAGGCCATAGAAATAAAAGTAAGGGAGAACGCTAACACAATGCATCCATACATGTTCAACCGGTGAAGCCACGAAAATTGTGAGGGCGCTTTCGTTGTACGGCAAAGACCGGTTGATTGATGTCTCTCCGTACGTACAGTGTGCATCCTGCTGCAGAAGTTATAGCTTATTTTATGCGTTTTTCGAAAGATTTGGAGTAATTTTCACAACAGGAATAAGTCATGGTGCCTTAAGTATTTTGTTTTATACTCCTAACTTAAAAACTTGTAGTTTCTTACTTTCTTACTTTTATTTCTATGGATAAGGCACATGCGTACTGTACGCACGACGAAGCCAAGTTCGCACGCGCAAGTAGACTTATGGGCTTATATCCGACCGGTGTTGGTGTTAGTTTTAATGCCAGCAGACAGTGCTGGGAGCCGTATAGATCGATCCATCCACAAATTCCATTGTAGGCCCTATGAATTTTAAAATAAATTGGTCAAAACGTTTACGTTAAATAGTCATATGAAACATTCTCTTTACTACAATTAGACTAATTCATGGTAGAGTACAGAGGTGTCTGTAAGAAATATGATTGACAAGCATTATTTCATTTCTCTTTTTTCCCCACAATTTAGCTTATATTTTGTGCTGGATACCATCAAGTGTCTTCTACACGTGTGAAGCATTTGGGTTACTGAAGCCTAGTAGGGATCCGAAACACGCGATATATTGGGTAGCACTCATCTCACAGAACCTTGTTTATCTTAACAGCGCCACCAATCCTTTTATTTACGGTTTCTTCAGTTCCAACATTTGCAAGGAGTTAAGGTAGGTGTATATATATATATATATATATATATATATATATATATATATATATATATATATATATATGTATGTATATACGGAAGTATAGATGGGACGTTGCGACTTCTAAATATATAAACTGAAGAGTGGTAGGAAGCGGACACAGTCGCATAATTTTTTAAACCTGTGGAATATGCGTCTAACATTGGTAACCTATGCGACTGTGTCCGCTTCCCACCATTCATCAGTTCCTATATATATGTATGTATGTATGTATATATATATATATAATATATATATATATATATATATATATATATATATATATATATATTAACTACTGACCATGCAATACAGTTGAACTATACACACACACGCATATATATATATATATATATATATATATCTATATATATATATATATAACACTAAATTAAACATTTCGGAGACATTGGGGTAAAATCCTTCCTTAGGGAGACAATCGGTTATATTCATAAAATTTAATATATTTCCATATCTAAGCATACAAATATTCATACAAAAATACCAATAATTCTTAATGAATGCCTTTAACTTATGGTACGTTTGTTTTCACTGTATCTTTTACACAGAAGGTTTAATTAAATAAACAAAATATTATAAAGTATTTCGCAATACTTATTTGTCTCCCTATACTACATATAAATTACATGCAACACATACCACACCTGTATTTCTATGGTCAATAACAGCTTCTATGGTGTATTTATGCAGCTTACACAGTGGCATAATAAAGAGGGCGCTAGTACGCTACCATAGAAATAAAAATCTTTTAGAAAGAATGTAGAGAAGGGGTTTAAATAATGGTGCAAAGAATTAGGGAGACATGAATTTGTCTCCCTAGTGAAAATGTCTCCTTAATATACCAATTATAACTGGAATTTGTCTCCCTAATAGTGTATTAATAGAAATATATATATATATATATATATATATATATATATATATATATATATATATATATATATATATATAACGCTAATTCCCACCTTTAGGGGAAATTGTTATATCTGCTTGTACATAGGGCGAAAAAAAGATAATAAAATACATTAGAAATAAATTCGCCTTAACGTCTAAAAATATAATTAACGTTATTTCAATGGGCAGCCATCCGTTCGTGTTAACAGCTAGGTGTCCGTAAATTTGACAACTTTGAAGTAATGGCATCTAGTTTGTAAATCTAAGAGGGCGCCCTTGTAAGTTTACGTATTCCTATAGAAAAAGTGTGTGGAAACGTTAAGGCGAAACTTATATTTCACCCGAATTTTTTTTTCCCCTTAAGGTCGACTTTTCAACAACAACTTTCCCCCTAAGTGCCGAATTAGAGAAATATATATATATATATATATATATATATATATATATATATATAGCCTATATATAAACATATATATGTTCAAGCTTAAACCATTTAACTATAAGGCTTATACAGGGTAGCATTTTAGACCCTATAGTATAGGACAGGAAGAAAGGGGTGGCGATTACGGAATCTGCGACAAAAGTCCATACACTACACCTCAAACGAGTGCATGCATTTTCTACCAAACATATACTGTCCAACGCAAGAGAAGCCAGACATCATTAAAAACATGAAAATTGTGATATTTTGTGGGCATTTTGAAGGTAAAATCTGCCATTCAAAGCCAGTATATTTCATCCATATGCGAGTAAGCTATGCAGTTGTGAACTTGTTTGTGACACTGCTACGTAAAAATAATTCGTGCAGGTTTCACTTATAGGCCTGTTCCCGGCGGAACCCGGCTTGCGAATTTAACACCCAAAAAAGTTGGGGGCACAGTTAAGACTACGTTGCTGAAGTGATATGCTAAATTTATGATCTTCATGTGGTGGAAAATGAATTGAAGTACTGATTATTCAGAAATAAAGAAAATTGAAGCTATTTAGGCACCCTTATGCATCATATCCTTCCACAATTCTAAACGTCATTTTAAATGAAGTAAAAAGGTAGTAGCACAAACCTATTACACAAGCTCTCTTAGCTCAAAATTTCAACCGTCATGGTACACAAATTTGAAACCATTGTGAAAGGCCTACTCGTGAGCTTTCATATGAGGAATAGCTTGTGCCCGTTGAAAACTTCTACCAGGGTCCAAAGGCCTCGGAAAGGACCAAATTTAGAGTATAAATCAAAGGAGAAATAATAAGTGGTGCTCTACCTTAATGCAGCGTTATATAAAATTACATGTTAACTTTGGCGGTGGTGGATTTAGAAGGGGCTGCCTAGGCTCTGGCCCTGGGCCTCATGTTGGCAGGGACCTCCCCCCCCCCCCCCCTCAGTCTCGAAAAGCTTCCTACGCCTATGGTCAGTACAATCCTTGGCTGGTTTGCTTACCTGCATACCTTAGTGCAACATAAGCGAAAAAAAAAATAGAATCTTTGTAGAGCACATTATCAAAACTACGATTTATCCCACAAATATGGACCAATCGAAAAAATATTGGTCTTTTTAACTTTGTTGACTTTGGTAGCCGGTTTCTTTCGGTTGCGTATTGTTGTTATAAAGTGAATGATTATGTGTTAGAATGTCCCACGAATTAACACATTGTGTTTTCAAATGCGTTCATAATCTGAAGGCAGCCTGACCTTATTCCATGTCGAACACTGTTTTATTGCACTTAGGAGGTGAATTATATAAAAACGGGGTGCCGCCAGCTTGGGGAAGTGTGGGAATGGCCCCTTTGTCGGAAAAGTATGCCCCTCTATCAGAGCATTGTTCCGATTTCGTCTGGGAGCCTCAATGGGCACAATAAACTAAAATCCGCAAGGTTAATCGGTCATTCCAATGATTTTATTTGCTCTCAAAGAGGGGATATTTTTAAAAAAAATCCCAAAATTTCCCCACGCTTCACGCTCTGTAGAGTTTTGTTGTTCTAGTGTTTCACATTTTCTGTTCTGTACAGCTTACATAACAAAAGCCTTACCTCCTACCGAGTAGCCTGTACACAATTTTCTGCAAAGGCGGGGAATTTTATCCCTAATAGTATAGTTGATCTCGTTTTCATCATATGGTATGGCAAGCGACTCGTGACGGGGGGTTTGACCATTTCATCGAGGAGACGGGGAATAAAAAAGGAACGTTATCCCGGAAAAGGGCTAACCGCCCGACATGTGATGTTTTTGCTCTCACTGAGTACAGATTCTTCTTTTTGTACCTTATATTGGGCGCCCTTAGAGCGCTGGGCAGTTTCATGAATCAGATTTTCCGGGAAAATCTGATGTCTCACAAAACTTGGCACATCGAGTACTTTACATTCGTTTATTGTGCAAAGTATGTTCGATCATGGGTTGGAAAAGGAGGCATCCTTCCAACCCCTCCACACCCCGTCACCATACTTCCCACAATCCGTCGTCGCTGGCCGGGCTTCTGGTTACACCAGCTTCCTTCGAGAAGCCTAGGCCTTGGGGGGGGGGGTGTCCTGGCGCCACTCCTGGTTACAATAAAATGTAACTCGATATATCGCGTGGAGAACGTTTCAATGGAACTGGTATATATGAATTATTCACCGACTACTGAGTAAGCAAGTTTATATTTACCCCGCATTCCTACCGGAGTAGTGTCCCATACACCCTACACCCACCCTGATCTATGGTAAATATACCAGCGATATTTAACACTACAAATTTCTATTTTTACAACTTTCCTATACCTGTAATGATAACATTTAACATGGTCAATTACTACTACTGCAACGCCTTACCTGAAACACTCAATTAGACCTATTATTGCCATTTTGGATGTCCGCGTGAGTTCCTGCATACGAGGTCTCATGCAGACTGCCAAGTGACCATTTGTAACGCTAAAACACAGATAGATCACTTTAAAGGGAAAATGCATTCCCCCCCCCCCATTTGAATTAGTAAACCCGGTCATCCTAATCAGAGGTGGCTTTTATCAATCATGTGACACTATTTGTGATAGCGGTATTGAATTCATGCAGAAAAGCTCCTTGGTTTACCTTCAATACCCAATGTTTTTATACAGAAACATAATGAAAGATACTTGTGAGCAAAATAAGAGCAGATTTGTAAGATTTAGCCATAGGCGTACGAGGCGGGGGGTCTGGGGGCTGCAGCCCTCCCAGAGCAGGGAAAATGCTCATTTCAGGGCACTGACACTTGTATTTTCAGGGCAAGTGGGCAGTGCAGTGGGCAGTGCGGCGGGCAGCTGCGTTTGCTAACAGTGCAAGATGCTTATTAGTTACACAACGAAATAATATCTCCCGAAATAATATCTTTCTTAATAATTTGTGGGGGCCGGGGGTGGGGGACTCATCCATACCCGTCCTGAGTGCTGTCGTGGTAAAAGGGGAAAATCAGGGCAATTTGCAAAATTTTCAGGGCAAACACCCTCCGCCCCACTGTGAAATGTCTTCCCGTGCGCCTATGGATTTAGCAGCGTTTTAAAAGTAAACTTGGAGCGACTGTTTGCTCCCTTTAAACATCTTAATGTGGTGTGTGTGTGTGTGCATAAGTTGTTTCGGTCCTTAGCCATATCCGCACACACTACACAAAATCATACACTCATAGCTCATACAATTTGGACTGTGCCAAGGTTCCTAGGTAAATGAATGTTCAAATATAGGCAAGAAAGCAAAGATCTTGATAAAAGTACACAATCAAAAAAGTTTTATAGTGCCAGAATAGCTAAAGGATTACATACAAACAATTGGAAGAGTTCTGAAACCGTAACGTGATCAGATGGTTGTTAAATTTATGGATTTTGATAGACGCATCTAGATAGCAGAACGTTTTCTTTGGGAAGTGGTGATGGGGGGGGGGGGCTTAAGCAAACTGTATTCTTAACCATTCTGTAAATTGTAAATATGCCAGCTAGTTCTGTCGGTTGACCTGGGTGAAGTCAGGGGCGTAGTTTTGGGGTGTGGTAGGTGTGGCAACCCCCTCTTAGGTGGATGGTCTGTCGGTACATTGACCAACAGTCGGCACATCGACTCTTGGGGAAGAGAGAAAAGAAAGAAAGAAAGAAAAGAGAGAAAAATCTTTTCGTTATGGCTATATTCAATGAGCAACCAAACTTAAACGAATTGCTTCGAAAATTTCTTGTAGAAACGTTGACATTTTGCGCGCCCTACTAATTTCTCATCGATTCTTTAATTCCAGCTTGCCTCAGTTCATCTAGATGTCTCTATATACAGAATCACAAACATTTCAGTATATGAAAAATATTTTATTCTATGTTATTCTATATTCTATATTTTATATTATGACCGCCTATCTGCCGAAAACCGTCTAATCATGAAACTTGGAACCCTGTCCCCACATGGTCTGAACGTTAGACTTGAACTGTTATAACTCAGCAATTCCTGCATTGTTTTTACCTGTGGTAACCACTTAACACAGCCGGTTTTACCGTGTCCAACTTTATTGTGTATTTTTTAAATTGTACGTTTGGCCGTGTCAACAATCAGTTGCATTTTTGCCACCTGATGAAGGGTTTAAACCCGAAACGTCGTGGAATTTTCACAAACTTTTAGCACTATTTACTACTTCTTTTTTACATGTATATATATATATATATATATATATATATATATATATATATATTATATATATATATATATATATATATATATATATATATATATATATATACACAGTAGACATAAAGAATATATATATATATATATATATAAAATTGAATTGGGTAACTCTACTTTGGTAAGTCTGCTCAGATATGACATGGGAGGACATTTCTGTGTGCATGTCAGGCGGTTTTGAAAGACGTTTGCCATATTTGTTTTTGCTAAACTTACAACAGTTAGGACGTAACCTTAACATGTACGTGTTATTGCTTTCCTTCCAGACGCTATTACATCATTCGAGAGATGTTGAAAGTTATGCCGTGTTGTCGCGCAAATCAACCTGGATACGGACGATCTTACACAGGAACTGTCATGACAGAATTCAACAGCCACACCACAGCAGGTTACGACAACAACCACC
This sequence comes from Holothuria leucospilota, assembly GCA_029531755.1. Taxonomy (NCBI): domain Eukaryota; kingdom Metazoa; phylum Echinodermata; class Holothuroidea; order Aspidochirotida; family Holothuriidae; genus Holothuria; species Holothuria leucospilota. The sequence goes on along the minus strand of CM055983.1, from coordinate 2,352,498 downwards.
GTCTCAATCATGCCGCGTCGAGTAACGAGGAGAAATCGGTGAGAGAGACGAGTCACATTTGATAACGATCAGAGAGAAATATGACAGAACTCACGTGATATGAGAAGTCATATCTGAACAGTTGGTAGAAGGCCTATCGGGACATGGGCCCTGTTTTATGTGCGATGCGCCTGATGATACAAGACGCCAGCCATAGAGGGATAGACAAAATGCCTAGATCTGCTCAGGGAGACAATGTAGACGGAGTGACCACTTCGAAGTGGTCACTCTAGATCTCTTCTAGATGCGAGGGAGACATATGACTGGAAAGCACGGAAACTGTGATATCCTTCTTTAATTTTCAACATTTCAACTGATGTAGTAGCTTTATCGCTATCTTAACCAAATACTGTAGTAAAAAAGCGAGTTACTTGAGATGGAAGGAAAAGTAACTAAAGTAACAACTTTGAATGATGAGAACATGGCGATTTTGAAATGGCGGAGAAGTCTTACTAATTTCAAAGTTATCGTTTCTCTGATATTTATCATTAGATTTTGTCAAATTCGTGTTTATTGTATTCAAATATTAGGGAAGTGGTCAGTATTTGATGAAAATAAATGATTTCTGGTAAATCATTGAAAAACTGTGCATATCAGAAAATTGGAAGATAAACCTTCTTTGTATGTCTTACTATTTAATTCCTGTTAAAAACAAAATGTTGTAAATTAATGATTAAAATATATTATAGTTAAGATTAAGAGAATTGTAATTTATGGATGTGTATTTTTTACATATGGTAGAAAGTAATGAAACCATTCCGTTTCACATTGTTCTCGTAAATTATTGTGAAGCTATTGTCATAGTTGTTTATTTTGTAAGATGTAGTGATTCAGATTTGCAGAAGATAATTTTTGTTTCCCTTAAACTTGTCCGTCCCTATTAAGTAGGAATCCAGCAGAGAATTTGTTTACCAAAAGCACACGAGACCACTTTCATAGGTGGGGGCTGAGAACTTTTGCCAGAAATTTTAAGCACAATATTTTTTAAAGATTTTTCCTGAAGATAGCAAAATTGCTACCGGATGGTAGGAGGGGGCTGAAGCCCCAGCCCTGTCTGGTACGCCATATATGCTGGTTACTGTCACAAGAGGGAGATGAATTTTGCAGATCTGATGAAGGCTACTTTGAAATCGGGTTCGATGATGAACTGATCTATTCTAAAATAGTTGGCATTATCGGCATATACTGACGACACGGGCTTTACATACTACCCACGGACTAAAATGTCCCTGGACCTTTTTTGTACTCAATTGTTGTTTCGCTTCTAACTCTTGTTGTTGACCGCGTACATACACGTAAGGGACTACTTCCGATTGGGGGCGCTGCAGTACTTTCGCCAGGAAATTTAATACATGTTTGCCTGAAAATAGCATACGTTTTGCCCCCAAAATGGCACATTTCTGCCGGATGGGGGTTGGAGTAGTAGCCTGCCCCCTCCCCGTCTCGTACTCCTGTGACAGCGTAAATACTCTTAAGAAAATATGTATGAAGGTTTGATGTTTTCCACTTACATTACACATGTACAATACTTAGGCCTACTAGTTTCACGAAATTGTATTACAAGTGCGGAAACCTGTAAAATATCTCGTGGATATAGTCTTCGACATTAATGGAACTAACTTGTGGGTAAAGAGCATTTGACATAAACCGACCTGTCCAAATTAGTATGGGTTCAGTATCGTACGCAAGGGGACCAACGGACCGTCCCAGTTCCCATAAGCATTTGCACCCCCTCTCTCCTCCTGCATACCGGAAACTTACGACAAGGTGTAACCTAACGATGCATTAGATTTCATCATTTCGCCTTTCGCAGTTACAAAATGTAACAAGGCATTCTCCATTTGACTACTTGGGTTGTGAACTGTGCGGTACGGCTTTCATTACAGTAGATTCTCAGTGATATGACCTTTAAAACATGTATTTGATCCACTGTCCTTGAATCTTGGAATTCTTCATTAATCTGGCAGTTAAAAGTGCCCACAACTCCATCTTAATTTTCTAACGGATCTTCATCAGGTACGTAGCCACGGGGGGCACGTGCCCCCCAAATTTTTCAATAAAAGGTCTTGCACTGAAGGAGGACAAAGTATTACAAGACCAGCATTTTTGGAATACAAATATAAGAAGAAACAATGGAAAATCTCGCACCATTTTGCATCTAGAGTCCTTGAAATAGGCAAAACATTTCAAAAAGGTGGGGGACACTCCCTCCCCTTAGACCTCAGGCTGGAGAAACTCCAACATCGATGTGCCCTCCCAAATTGGTTATTCTGACTAAGGGCCTGATCTTCATTAAAAGGAAATCGTAGTCATCATCCGCCCTCCAGTCTCCTCCATTTGCAATGTTCATTTTCCACATTCACAACCAGTGAAGTGATTGATGACAAGGGGCAACTGAAGCTGTGGGGCAAAATGAGCTGTCAAATTACCCACTTGCCCACTTTTCGTAATAGAGGCCTCATTTACAACCATGACACCGCCATGGAAAATTCACGATCTTTTAGAGCGAGAGCAATTATTGTTACCAGCTTACCTTTTGAATTCAGAATCCTTATTGTAACATTTCATATTATTGTCTTGTTTCGATTTTTATGTCTTTTATAAATGTCTTCAAAATACCCTCTTCTCTCTTTCTCCGGTTTGAATCGTCAGCCCTAACACGTGCTATTTATCCGGCTGCGCTAAGGTTTTAACTCTCTCGTGAATACAACACCAACTTTTAATCCATTACAAGAAAACTTGACGAATTTATAAGCTGATAATGAGAACATGAATCACGTTCTTTGAATCTAAGCAACGAAATATCAAGGTGGCGGTTACTTATAATTTGGCAGAAAAATCAAATATACATTATTAAAATGCAAAGGCATGTCAATCGTCTTATTCTGTCTATTTCGCATAATATCGAAGAGAATAAATGCCCTTCCTGACAAAGACCGAAGGTAACAACAGGGTTCCTGACCATGACAGGAGAGAGCTACGCCTACCCGCGAAGCACCCAGAAAATGTGCAAGATGACGGGATCCTAAATGCACTACGCCCACGGAATGATCCACTAAGCCAAGCCCGGTCGGGAGGAAGACTCCAGAGGCCGGTATAAAAAGTTGTCGACATTCGAATGAAGTTCAGTGGCGCAAGGTGCATGGAAAGAGTAGTTTAAAATATTTGGTAGACTAAAACACGGTCACTACAGAACAAAGTACGTCGAATGGAGAGAGATAATTAACAGAGGGCCCCATAAACCTTGAATTTAACTTTCGGAAAATTAACTTTGACACATAAACTAATTGTTACAAATTTAATTTCGTCTTGTTTCTATTGTAAGCATCTTTCATAATGATTCAAAACATACACAGATACATGGGCATTCTCAAGTCAGACAAAGGGTTTATTTTGCATAAAGTTAAAAATTCAGTTACACAATTGTCACATGATTTAAGAAAGCCATTCACAAATTAAGATACCCGGGTATACTAATTCAGTTTGGGGTGACTGAATTTCCTATAGTGCTGCTAGGCATCGTCAATTGAGTGCTCTGAAATATACACTTTCAAAGTCACCCAGAATACAGTTGGATCGGGGAATATTGGGACGGAGTACAAAATTTAGGTCTCCCTTGGCGATCTTACTGTCGATATGTTGTAATTCTGTTTCAAGAGTAGCAGTTTTGTAACTGTTTTCATAATAAATAATATGTCAACTTCTTCTACAGCGTTGAAAAGAAGAGACAATATGAAACGGACGATGTGAGGAGTCCATGTAAGGAGTTTGAATACCATTACTGTCCCATTTTCACACCCCTATCAGGAGCGTATCGAGGGGAGTTCTACTCTCCCAATGGTAGCTATACTCGTTGTTTGTCAAAGCTGAAGTCAAGTCCCGTCCAGGCGCGTAGCCAGGAATTTGCCAAGGAGGGGGCGAAGTATGTAGGCAAACTTTCTAAGCGTAGTGCCACCACTGGTTGGCGCGAACGTACAATTAAATTTTGGCCTAAAATGCCTCCCATATCGCTGGAAATGGCACTTTCCAGACCTTGTAAGTTGCATCTAAACATTTTTTTTATTTTGAGTTTCTAGCAATATCATAAAAGAGCATAAAAAGGCAAAAATGTGCTCAAGGAGGGGGAGGCTGCCCCTTCTCCCCCTCCTTGGCTACGAGCCTGGTCCCGTCCCCTTCCCCGGGTTAAAAGGTCGTGCATACACAGATGTACAAGGCTGTAGGTAAACGAACCCCAAACCATTCCCCCATTATTAACTTTCCACGAAAACTGGTTGTTTTGGACGGAAGCCGAGAAGTTCAACGTAAAAAGAGAATGCACAATTTCTCTGTACAATACCATTCTAACGGAAAATGTGAACAGAAATCCAAATTAAAAGAGGGGGTACTTCTAGAACGTTTCACTACATCATGACAGGCATTGCATATCCTCAAAGTATAAATGGACGAGTCTCAATGTTAGAGAACAGACCAGTCTGGACAAGAATATGTATTCTGCCCAGTTTATTCTACCGTTAATAGAGCAAACATGCTTAGAGGCAGCAGTGGCGTAGCCAGGTTTTTTGTCAGGGGGGGGGGGGGCAAGAGCACCAAGATTTCCCCCAAATCAGTGATCTGCTTGCTAATAATCAGTGTTCTTGCAGGTCCAAATTTTGTCCGGGTGCTTTCCTCTGACCTGGCTGATGTGTCTGATCGCCGTCCTGGGGGAGGGGTCTAAGGGGAGGGGGTGTCCTCCTCCCCTTTGGAAAATTTTTGCTCATATAAGGTGGGATGGATGCAAAATGGTGCCACATTTGGTGCTAAATGTAAACTGAATACATCACCAAGAATTCCTATTTTTTAGGAAGCTTTTTTTTTATCTTGCTTGTCTTCACGTCTTGGTGAATTTTTCTTGAGTCCTACTGGTAGATCAGAATCACAATGGGTGAAGTACAGTAATTAAGTGAACCCTGGTACACCTTTCCCTTCATCAGTTCACCACATTCACCACAATCATGCAGTCCAAATTTTACGAGGACCTGCCCTTGTAGCAGAGTATAGCACTTGACCACTGACCCATTCTAACAAACTGCATATACCCACAATGCTGCTGCTTTAATCATCAAGAAACATTGGAAGTAAACAGTAAAAGGACAGAGTCCCTTGTTTTGCATGGGATCCAGAGATCCCATGCTGTATAAAACAGATAGTAAAACACAACTAGTACAACTATAAGCATGGTGTCATCATTCCATTTCTGAAAACCTTATAGGACTGGTTATGCCAGTGTAGCATATACTTTTAAATAAGTAAAGTGTAGGCCTACTGGTTGAGAAATTTAAAATTTTACCAGATCATGCGCAAATTTCACCATATATTCACTTTCAAAATTTCCCCCAAGATTTTTCCAGAGGGGGCAACTCGCCCCCCTGCCCCCCCCCCCCTGGCTACGCCACTGAGAGGCAGACAAAAATGTGTGAACACACAGGAGTCGATTAGCAAAAAGAAAGACAAAACAGGAGCCTGAAACAACCGCAAAAACGAGGTTGTTGCATGTGGTCAAAACTGAAAAACAGCACAAGCTTAAACCGCACAATAAGAAAAAGAAAGTCACACTTCCCTGTGGACTTGAACCCGCGTACCAAGTATCCAGATTTGGCAAGCGCCTTACAGTCAGATAGCAACTTCCTGCTTACAGACTGACCTAAGAGAAGGCAGGCTGATCGCGTTTTGACATATTTCAATAGTAGTTCTCTAGTGTTAAGCTTAATGACGACCGAGTAGATGCCTGCGCTACAAAATGGCGCTACAAAAGGCAACAAAATGTTAGCACTTCTAGTTCTAACAGGCGCGTAGGCCTATCGGGGTGGGGGAAGGGTTGAGGGCGCGCGCCCCAAGAATGGAGCCAGGATTTGCCCGACTGAGGCAGAGACCGGAAGCCCCGAAGTTGACAGCGGAGGTAATTTGAAAAAAAAAAACCTTTGTGCTATACCATGCGCTGTTCGGCTGTTGTAGGACATATTTGAAGTGCCGAGTTGCGTGGTGATTAAGTGTTTTCCGGGAATCTGAATCGTGAAACTGTAAAGCGCGCGAAGCATGCGATTTTTTTTTGGGGGGGGGGTAGGTCCACACAAAAATTGCGTACTCCTTAAGGGCAAAAAAAAAATATAAAGGGGAGGTTGGGATCTATCGGAAATAACATACATTTTATCGAATCCACCCGTATTATCGATGAAATAGTCAAACTTCTGTCCGCAATTGGCTTGCCGCCGCAATTGGCTTTTCGTAACGCACAGTTACACAAGAGTATATTAGCTAGTTTATACGATATGGGATGAAATTTCGTGACCTTCACGTATGAAACTGGCTATTTTGCCTATATGTTTCTTGGTAAGGTGGAAGGGGCTTGCACTATTTAGCCGTATGGAACGGAAATATGGAATAAACTGAAAACCACAGCTTGCGAAGCGCGTCGAAAAGTTTGAAATTCTATTGGAAAAATTACCCTCTTAAGAGCAAAGATAGGTAGACCGTCGGGGCTACTGGTCGTCGTAGGGGACTATATACCTTATCGCAATGCCTAAGGCTCCCCGACGAAACTAGAAAAATTCCCCACGGGAGTGGGGGAAGTTTTCCCAGACGGGGCCCCTGCTCTCCAACTAGGGCCACCCCTTGTCCTCCCCCCATGTTGAAAAACGTAACGCTATCCCATAGTTTGTAGCATTCGGCGTTTGTCAAAACTGAAGACACACCCTCCGGTTAAAAAAATCATGCATACCCGGATGCTGATGGTAACATCACTATCTGGTTGTAAGCATGGCCGTACGGGCCGGGGAGCTGGGGGCGGCCTCCGACAAAATGTCAAAAACCTGACTAAATCGGGCAGATATTTTGTCTCAGTTGAAAACTGGACAGTGAAATTAGGTCTGGCGTCGGGCAAAAGTCAACGTCCTCCGTGAGAAAAAAAAAAACAGTCCCGTGCGGCCATGGCTGTATGCTTATGCAACTACAGCCCTCTGACCCTAAAAAATAGTTGACAACTAGAATCTGACGAGATGCCGACTACGACAATAGCAATAAGAACTGAATCCTTATCATAGGATATGCAAAATTACCCTTCCCCTCCACCCACACCGTAACGAATAATGTGCGGAAATCGGGTTGGAAATAAACACGTAATTAAGGCTTTGTTACAACTTTTACAGAATTCTTTACTTTGCTATGAACAGGAACTATCTAGCTAATGAAGGAGAAAGGAGTTGACTTATAAGGAGACAAGAACACTGATAATTTCCATACTTTCCCAAATGTCATGTAAGGTGTCCCAACGACCATCAGATTGATCAATACGGACAAGGAGTTACTACGCAAGTGCACGAAGCACGCTGAGCAATGTAAACAATTCAGTGGTGCCATAACACATTTTATTTTAAAATGGTACTCAGCCATTCTCGGCGCCGCTAAAACTCTCCGTCTGCCCCCCCCCATCCCAGGATGGCCACAGCGCCCTCACATTCCCTGATCCTCTTATGCCCCGGACCGGTCCTGCGGGAAGTGACGAAATATGAGTCGGTGATCAGGAGTCACTTGAACGTCTGCACACTCAGACCAGTGTTTACGCAAGGGTTCAGAAACTGGGGGTCCTCTTCTCCCACATTTTTGAGGGGGATTTCAAATTCGGGGGGGGGGGTCCAGAAATAACAAATCAGTGAAATGAGCCAATCAGTTATGGTATTGTGTGACTCATTGATTTCCGATTGTTCTTCTGTGTCACAGTCTCACAGACAAGTTCAAGAGTTCCAAATTAACATGGAGAATGTAGAAAAATAAAGTGTGGGCCGCGAGGTATGCGTGGAATTTCCCGCAGACAATTTTCTTTGTTGCGGGACTTGGAAAGTCAGTGCAGGAATCGCGCAATCGTGCACCTTAGCGTGAACACTGATTCAGGCTATGAATTTTGATGACTTCGTGGGGTCTGAAGCGCTCCGAAAGGGAGATGACAGCTCCCCGGATATGAAACCAAGTACGCGTTTGTTCAGATTAGCACATTGATCTAACATGGCATGGGGTTGTCAGTTTCCCCAATATAGGCGACAGACGTAGGCGCTGTTTCACCTTGTTCAAAATTCTGACAATGTCATCCTTCCGAATTTCATCAACCGACAACAGAAATATCTTCCCTGTTTTCGTTCTTCACTCAAAGATGATCCCACAAAAAGTTTGACTATTTCAGTCTTGTTTTGGTACGAGTCCAGTCATCCGCTACCAATTTAATATTATTGTCACATCACGGATTTCTAAACGAGCAGCTTTTTCGGTCAAAACAAAACAACAGCGGGTCGTCTCATATCCATCACTTTACATACCCCCACCTTAATTTTTGGGACGATGTTTTTGTAAACTTCTACGTGCGTGTCTTTTGCACCAAATTTGGAACCAATTTTCCCCTTGAGCTGTTCTCTTTTTAGCTTATTCGTGTATTTTGTCACATTATCTTGAGCAAGGGGATGTAAACCTCCCATAAATAGAGCACGGTAAGCCTAAAAACGACGTCATTTCAGCCAAGCATTTAAGTTCATTAATCACGCTCAACCAACTAATTTATGAGACAACCCGCCGCCCATGCGGCATTAACGTCTCTTTACGTTGTATTAGGGAGAAAGTAATAACTAACCGCCTCTTCGAATCGTTGAGCGCTCGATAACTACTTTTTTGAAGTTTCTGCAAATTCCTCACAGCTATATGCACTAAAGTGAGATCAATCGAATCATTGAAGTATATTAGCAAAGAACACACAATTTCCGGGATTAATTGTCCTGGAGTTTAACCAAAATTTTCAGTTTGCTTCACGATAACTTTTATCTTCCCTTCTGATTTTTGTTTGGGATTTCCTTTCGTTCTTTTAAACAGTTGACTCCCACGAGCGTGTTAATACGGTTGTAGAAACAAAAAAAGCAAACCCCTCACATACATTACTCGTTAATCTGGTGAGACATATCAGTAGCACCTTAATTTCCATGGAAATGGAAACACGTCATATTAATTAATGGCATCTTACATAAGGTTAACTCTCGCTATTTTTGTGGTTTTTGTTTTCTTTAGGCAAAATAACAATTTGAGAGTGTCACCAATGTATGAAATCATCAATAATGGCTTGCAATGAATTTTAGCAAAGGAAAAATTTTACGGTTTCATCGATTTTCGGAGAGAGGAGAGAAACGTGTTCATTCGTAGCCGGCGAAGCCGGTCCGACTTAAACCAATTGGTTAGAAACTGAATCGTAAAACCTCATCTAACTCTAACTCGTAGCCAGCCTGCAGTCGGTACCGTCGTGTTGGTTTGAACCAGAGCAGGATATAGCAACTACATCCTTCTCCGATGGACTGAACACTCATTTGATGGGCGAAAAGTGTTGTCGCTTGTACTCGTTTGCCAATCAGAAAGCAGTGTTCGCACTCTTTGACACGCACTCCCAGCAATAACAAGCCTATCGCTTAAGTGACCGATTGATTGATTGATTGATTGATTGATTGATTTTGTATCTTGTTGCTGAAGGGATGCGCTCACTTCGTGATGGGGAGGTTGTAGCAGTTACGTGAAATGAAGAGAATGGGAGGTATTTTGGCAATATTTTGTGCAAAATCACGGTACATAAACTTGGAAACAGGATGAAATAAAAGCTTTCTTGCGAGTGAGGCTGTTACTCGGAGACTTCAAAAATTGTCAAAAGGCCACAGAACAGACCAGATGTATTATAGGGAGCTTGCACCCAAGGTCAAATTCTGTGAATGCGCTAGTTGTTCTAGAGGACAAATGTGCGGTTGCATTAGTTGACTTTTGCGACTTCCCTATATGTCAAGTGGTTCATCAGGCTCACACTATCCGTAGCTAATAGTCTGAACGGTGTGGAGTGGTGTCGTCCTAGGTAAAGGGAGACACCAAAATATCTGCTATTTATGGATGACTAAACAAGATGGTTCAGCTGCGGGTAGTCAGTGCAGGGGAGTCCAACGGGAGTAGTGTGTATGGATTTACAGTACCACTCTCCTATCCCGTATCTCTGAAATGCACAATTCGAATTGTAGGTCTTTCATCCATAGATCAGTCCTCCCCAAATGAAAAGTCCTGGATTTCAAAATGGATACAAAAAAGTACAAAAACAGCTTTTTATGCACAAAAATTTTAATTGTTCTGACGAAACTGTATTTCCTCATTTTAAGTAAGTCTCTAGTTCTACTGAGATGAAATGAGGCTGTACAAAAGAAGAGAACGACTTCTAGCTCATGAACAACAAAATAAGAGATTAACTTAACACATTTTACCAGAAAATACAGCATCTGCCTTGGTTTAATTCATAGTCTATTAGGTGATGGGTAACACAGAAGTTTTCAAACCAAGCACAATCTTTGACGATCGCCCATAATTTGAGTTGAACCTTAGTTTGGTCACTATATTTGACGGAAATGTATTCTCTACAAAACATTTGTTTGATTGTTTACAGTGAGTGTCGGTTCCAGTTTATGCTTTTACACACTGATCAGAGTACAAAACAGTATTTTCTTAGGCAAAATCTGGTGAAGCGTGGCATATCATTCGTTCCTGTGTAGATAAATCAAAACGGACCATGGAAAAGCCCTTCATTTTGCAAAATGAAACCTTGTCATTTTTTAATGAAAGGGTTTTCAAAGCAGAAGTGAGAGAAACAATGTGTTTCACAAAGGCCTTACTGACACACAAAGGTCATTGGTCACTATAAGGTTCTACTCACTGAAGTGTCAACTACCCCATCCACTCCACCTGTCCCACCCAACCCCAACCTTAATCCCTGACCACCCCACCCCACCTTACTCCCTGACCATCCACCCCACCCCCAGCTTACTCCCTGACCATCTTCAGGAGAGATACCTGAAGGCACAGTTGGTTTGTATTACCACTAAACTTTTTAATTTCCCGGCAAACTAAACTTTCTTTCCTGGCAATATAACCATTGATTACAACAACATACTGGAGAGGGGTTGTTAATGAGCAAAACAACTGAAGAATTTTATTCATAAAACCAATCCTGATGACTTAAGGAATATGTTTGAATTTGAATATGTTTGACAATATTCACATCATACTAATTACTACATTTGTGGTTTTGGAAATATTGACATGTTAAGACACAGTGAAGTATAATGTCATTCATGACGCTTCCAAAAAACAAAAACAAAGTCTTTGAAATGTCAAAATAAACTAATTAACTAGTATAAAATAATTCATCATGTACGTGGCAAAGCACAACGTAAACAGATAAATACTTGTTAACTGATACGAACAGCAATCTCACAGCTTTAGTATACAGAATACATAGTTCTCTGACTAAATGTAGCAAGTCCTATGAGGGATTTATTGCACCCCTAAGGCATCCTGGGGAAGAATAATTACCTAGCCAACTTTGATTTGTTTTCAACTAGCAAAACACTGGCACTGCTCATGGTTACAGCTCCAAAGGGTATATAAACGTACAAATCTTGAGTCCGCTAATTAACTGGTCTTCCTAAGGGCACTTCCGTCTGGCCTATAATCGACGTTGTCAGCTTGGCAACCGATTTTGATGGCAAGCCCTTGCCAAGTGGGAGGAAAGCAGAGTACCTGCAGGAGAACCCACATACCTCAAGCGGGATTCGACCCCATGCACATGTAAAACATATTGGCGCATAGCAGCTGGAATAAACCACTCTGCCAATTGAGGACATGAGTGTGAACATGGGAAAATCAGGCCCTTTGAAATGCCAACCTTTTAAGCATATGCCTACAATACAGCCAATCAGGAATTAGAAACTAAATGGTACAATGCACTACCTTGAGTATCAGCCAATGAGCAATGGGTATAGCAATGACATCATATCCATACAGCCACTTGCTATGCCCAATTCTTAATCTTCCAAATCACCAAGATAATGGGTGTATGCAACTAAACATATTATCTACGAAGTGAGTGTACAAGACATGTTTTTCTTCTTTTGAGAGAAGTTTTAACTCTACCTGTAATCATGTGGACAAACAATGCTATCTGGGAAATTTTTATTACTCTTATTACGAAGATTTGAATATATGATTGTTGGATAACATACAGCTCTGAGAAGGTGGAATGTTTCTTTTGATTCTTCTGTCATGTGAGCAGAAAATGGGAACATGTGGTTCCTGCCATTCCAAGGGCAGTGGATACTACTGTTTTTCAACTTAAACAGGGTAAAAAAAAGTCTTTTAACATCAACAAATAAAATGTTTTGAAACCTAACACAAAAGCAAACCACAATGGTTAGTCACAACAATGTTTAATGTTAAATGCATCATCTTTTAACTTTAATTTATTCGCATAAGACACACCCCCATCTCCAAATAAGTCTAAGTTCAAAGTAAAGGGACAACAGACAAAATGATCATTACTTTCACAGTCTTACCACCAAAACCATTCTAGCAAAAGGTATTTACAGAGATTAGAAATGTTTTGTACTCCAAAATTCCAAACATCTAACTCACACAGTCACCCTGTCATGTAAATATATGCAAAAAAGTGGCTCTTTGCCTATTTTTAATTGTTATTAGGGTAAACTATTGACTAACTGCATACCAAAAGTAGCATGAGAAGGAATACAGGGATACAAGAAAGATACACATGCATTCCCCTAAACCGCAAGTTACATCCTCTCTTACCCCTATACCCCTTTCCCACACACTGCCCCTAGATCTATGCCTCACTCAGTCATACCATGTTGCCCATGGGAATATAATGGTCAGAAACAACTTGCAAGTTGAAAGTCCTCAAAGCATCGCAAATCTGAATCAGCTTGTCCTTCCATATCTCATACCACACTCTCTTAACAAATGTGTGTAATCTATCCAGAGATTTTATGACACAAAGTCCCAGGGCTACCTTGATATGAGCCCCAAAAGTGGTCTACTTCCTGTATTATGACTGGGTACCTCCAACTTATTAATTGGTTAAGGGGAATGTACACAGTATGAATAGTACCTCCCCTAATGCAGGGAATCACTTTCATAATTATACCAAAGACAAACCAACGAAGTATAAATCATTCATCTTTTCAAAAATTCATTCCTATTGATTTTAGTTTTAAGTTGTGACTTGGTTTAAATATTTTGGCCCTTTGAAATTGAAACTTTACTTTCTCTGATGAACTGTAAAATTTCTTCTCAAGAGCTATTTCAGCTACAAACTCTCTGTAAGGCTCACATTAAGAGTTTGACACTTTTATAACACAATTTTAACTAAAAACATCCCAGATGGTTTGAGACATTTATATCAAAGACAGCAAGCATTCCCTATGTTGATCATATCACGTTTATGACACGATTATCAGACACTTGATGTGAGTTACAGAAAAGAAAATTGCTATGAATAAAAATGTGTCGAACCAAGGTGAGACCAGTCACATCAAAAGTTAATTTTGGCAAAAAACTGCTAAAGTTACCTACAGTCAACTAAGAAATCCTTAACAAATTGCACCAAAAGTATACTAACTACTGGTGGTTTGACAGAAATTTTAATTCCTTCTCTTTCACGAAAAAACTGTTTAATTGACAGACAGCAAGCACCCAAGTGGGAGAAGTGATGTGTACTAAAGTTACAAGATATACATACAGAATTGTCAGTGTAAAATGAAAATATTCTGTATATTATAAAGTGTTGATAGGTAATTAAATGCTGGGATAATTTTTCAAACCTACGACACCTGCTGAATCATGTATGTATCCTGTTGTTTTACTATGCTACTGTCTGCACACTGTTTGAAGACAGGGAGACAGGGAGGTGTTACCTTGACAGGAGATCCAACTAAAAAGTAATTTATTCTAATCCTGTTTGATCCAATTAAGAGAGAGGAGATAATCATTTAATGACAGATCATACGACTTCAGAACCTTCAGTTCTTTTGTCTAATACTTACAATTTGTACTACTTCCTGTCCCAGTCAACCTTTGTTAATGACTCTACTACGCTGACAATAACATTATCAGGAACAATGGTGTGATGTTTAGCAAGTTACCGACAGCCTAGTGAGCACCAATGTTTTAAAATTCAAAACGACTGTTTGTCGCTACTAAGCCTAAAGATCCTTGTGGTGAAAACACTGCTTATGCTATTTGCAAATGCAAAAAAGAGGTATGAGGCTATAAGTTACTGTTTATTTTTCATCAATTTGCACATTATTTTGCAACTTGAAGGTGATGTATTCGTGTTCAAAATGTAACAATGGATGACAATGGAGTATTTTTGAAAGTGGCACAATGCGCCATAAAGGCGCAAATTAATTTGCAACTTGAACGAATGGCAATGTAAAATAAATGGGCAAACATTCATGTGCTGCTCTTCAAGATTTAGCAGATGATGTGACCCTTTGTGTTTAGTTTCTTAAGTACCTTTAAGCCTATTATATATGGAAGATTACTACAAAGAAGGAATTACGGTCGGCAACTAGAACAGTTCAAAGAAAGGATTGAAGATGTGTCTCCTGTCAAGGTAACACCTCCCTGCATGCAAGGTTCACCTTTGTTCATACCAGCAGGTCTGGTGCACATTACACAGATTACAGATGCAACCTAAAGCAGACAGAGACAACTCTACCAGCTACTTCTCAGACCTGGCAAAGTAAACATTTACAAAAGAACATGATCCCTCAAATTCCCACACACAAATGCCAACAATACCCTTTCAATTACCCCGACCTGAGCACCAAAAAATGTTCACATGCTGTGATCTCCTTTTGACACGTGTGAACTATGCAATGAACAACATCTCTGGTGTTTTCCAAAAACCAAGCAAACACATAGAATCTCACAAACAAAGAAAAAAGAAAAGACAAAACCAGAAGCTGTAACATGACCAGGACTTCATCTGGGGTGTATCTAGTCAGAACCGTACTTGATGAGCTAACGAATATTCATAGTTTGTGATGTCATCACTCATCAGCCTTTACCAAGGCAGGGGCTTCCTTTTCTTCTGCTGCTTCTGCAGCCTTGCTTGCAGCCTGTTGAGAACAAGAAAGACAAATATACAGCACCCTCCAAGCTAGCATGAACAAACTGCCACCTTTCAATAAAGACGGTAATGATCAATAATTATGACAATTTGCTAGATAATTTTCATTAAATAATTAAATGAGTTCAAGTGTCAGTTACAGACAACAGATGGTTTTACTCCTCCCCATGCCATCTACTAGCTTTTCATTACTAATTCAGGTATCCTGTACCTCATGGAAAATCAATCTATGACTTTCACATCAACTTTTCATGACCACATTATAAAACAGCCATGATTATTTGTCCATTCACTTTAGAATCAAAGTTCAGGATAAATATATGCATTGAACATGCATTCACAAGAAGTTAAAGTTTTGATTTTCCATGAATTTTTCCTCAAAAGTGACATTTAATATCCTTGATATTTTCATTGTTACATGAACAAGTTCTTCACCTCACTCTGAATATTAATTACAATTAGTGTAAAATCCTGTTGGGCAACATCACCTTAAGTCTTGCAGTGAGCGTCAGGCTTTACACGTAACATAATGCTTTCTAAAGGGGATTAAAAGCTCACTTCCAAGTTTTCTAGTCAGGTAAACTGGGAAACCATTTTCAGCCTGTCTTGCCAGCTTTTTAAGCCAACTGATTGAAAGTGGTAATTAATTGAAATTTACTTTTTGGACAGCAAAATAATCCAATGAAGTATTTACCATACTTAAATACCATGAAGACATGATTTTTTTTATTGGTGATCCTCAGAGGGAAACCTTGGCTGACTCTAATCTGGCTAGGTTTACAGGTTGGTTCATACTTCAGTGTAGTGATATAAAGCTAGGAAAGTTGAACACTATTCAACTCCGAGCTATGTCTGTCATTGGCCCCCCAAAAAAAACAAGAGATGACCACATATGGTTCTTGTAGCTTTATAGCACATCAAAATTTGAAAGTATGAAACAGATTTAAATGCAGATGAGGAAAAAAAATTATTTTGTGAAGAGAGGAAATTTTCTTCCTTTTTAAAGGCAATGTCACTCTAACTTTATGACTCATTTGGGAACTAAACTTTCTACCCAAGTGGATATTCCCTCTCTCTTTCACTTCTGTCCCCTCCCATCACCACAGTTTTCACACCTCCCCACCCTCAACAGTGACACTGCTAAACCAATTACAAACCTTTTTCTTCTTCTTCTTGGCATTCCTCTTACTAATTGATGTTTGTAATAAGGCCTGTAAGGGAAAGAAGAAACAATTTTACATGAGAATTGTATTCTCTGCCTACAGTATGAATAAACATTAGCTTTTTATGCAAATCTATGAGACAACAAATGAGGGACTCCCAAGATGTGTCTTTTACTTATCTTTTGTGTCTTCAACTTTCATTTCAAGGATGACTCGAAAAATAGCCACAACACAGACCAGCTACAAACTAGCTGGCAAGTAATTAACAGAAAGTTTATAGAGGTTTAAGAAAAACAACATACATCCTTTGAAGCACACTTCACATCAATATTTATGCATAACAAATGAGTTATTTCATGAATGGATACACTATTGAAGCGATAAATTTTGAAAACAGTAAAAGTAAGCACTAAACCTAATTCCACCTATCTTGAATATGAGGATTTTTGCTTCCAGTGGTTTTTCACTTTATTACTGCATCCCCCGTCTCTGTTTGCTGGTCAATTTGATTGTCAAACGTTCATAGCTCTACAATAGCATCTATGTTGCTGCTGTGCACATGTACTATTGAATACCTTCTGGAAGGAGTCCGCATTTGAGAAAGCATGGCAATTGGACATGAGCTGATGTCACATAAAAGGCCTCTTCCCACATTACCACTGAGCTTTAACTTCTTTTTAGTTGCCATGTCAACTTATCTTTAGGACTGATTTTAGCTTAATGAAGTGCAAAGGGAGTGCAAGGTTGTTCTCTGTTCAAAACCAGTGATACAAACATAATGATTCAAATGCCTAGATATCTGCTCCAAAACCAGATCAAGCTTTTCTGATAACATCAAATTTAGGGATATGCCGGAATAATCAGGGCTGGAAAAAATGTTTACTTCCCGGGAAGGGAGTCAAATTTTCCACAATTCCTCCCATATTTTCATGTACATAAAAGGTGTAAATTTCCCTCCAATGACCAAAATTTCCCTCCAAATACCCAAATTTCCTGGGAAGGAGCCTCCCAGCTTCCCAACTTTTTCCACCCAGGCGCCGGATATCCGGTCCAGTCGGAGTGTCCAGTCCCATTGGAGTATCCGGTCCTGTCGGAGTATCCGGCTGGATAATGAAAAGTTATCCGGTTCTGGTTGGATCTTTGAAGAAATCTGGCTGGATCTTTCTCAAATTCTAGCCAGAATTACCTCCATCATCAAATGATAGGGTTAGATTTACAGATGAATTTAACACTTTTGCAAAAGATTTTCTTTTTTCCTGTCCATGCAAGAAATTGTCACATTAAGGAGGTGTTGTTTAGGTTAGGTAGTCCTGACTTGTTGTGGCAAGTGCTGACAGTGACCTTACATTCATATTGTAGTCTCACAGCCATTATAAGCATGTACAAAATAATTCGGGGCCTCAACTCAGGGCCCTGAAGGGCAGTTGTTTTAAGACGCTAAGCCACCATGAACATGGAGGAAGCCTATGGCTTGTGGATTACAACTTCATGTCGGGTGGCAGACAATAAGTGGAGCTGCTGTAACAATGAAGATAAATTCAGAGTTAGCCTATTTCCACAAGTTATATCACAGGACCCACATCTGCAAATGTGATAACGTATGAACATTTAAGTTATTTATTTAGTATACATTCAAATCTGTGTCAATTATTCCTTGACAGTATCATGCACAATCTGAGTCACATTCATCAGAACATTTTAATTTACATTCACTGTCAATATGACCATCAAATTGATTTTAGTTGTTTCAAAGAACTTTGCAGTATATTGTTTTAGTATTCTTACTTTGTCAATTAATTTTCTGTCTGCATCATTCTATTTTAAACTCTACAAAATTACACCAGCTTTATAGTGACCTACAGTGGGACCTACTGTAACACTATCATGAAGTCAGCCACCAGCTCCTCTGCCTTGCCTCCCCCTCCCCCAGCCCACATTGCTATTTTTTAATGTTTCTCTTTACAAGTGAAAAAAATTTGGTTCCGACCGGAACCAAAAATTTGGATCCCGTGCATCCCTAATCAAACTGACAAACTACAAACTAATAAAGACACCAACCAGCATCTCTTTGTCTTCTATCTTCTTATCTGATTCATACTCTTCAAGATTCAATGGTCCCTGGGTTATTCGGAGTGGACCATTCGGCATCAGAAGTACCGTGAACTTGAACTGTGCCACAAATTCACCTGTAGACAAAACAAAAACAATTCTTGAAACTTAGGAATGAAATATTGCAAAAATGGGCCATAAATGATAAATCATGGCTTAGTGTTGTCTTCTTCTGTTGCTTTTTCATTTCTTTCAATCATCTTTTTTAGTAGCTCATTCACCACATCACTGAAGTGAGGTTGCTGCAAACACCTGTTCTACAAAATCAAAACACTCAAATACTATCACATTTTGAAAGCCACTCAAGGCCTTCAGTGATGGCCAAGAAGACAGAGCAATGAGATTAAAATGGACAACTTTGAGGGAGATACTATATCCTGTATCAATTGCAGCTGAAGCACACTTAATGCAGCTTGGGAAACCCTTCTGATGTGACAAAAAAATATCTGCCTTAGTTGCAGTTAACAGCCAGGATGGACCACGATTCAAGAAAGAAACTATCAAGAGACAAAGCTTTAGCAATTTTATGTCACAGTCATGAGAATACATTTTTTTACAATGTGTTACAAAAATCAGTTTCATGTAAACTTATCTTTTGCGTGCCCATCTCAACATTCGAAACATTTTGAACTGCTATTAATCCACTTCAGTTTTCCACAAAGCCTGTTTTTTTTTTTTTTTTGAGCTAATCTATAAATCCCCTTTCACACTGCTCCATTTTAACAACCGTCCAGATGCCTGTGGCCACCAACATTTGTGATGGATGACCAATTAACAGGTTGCCAACAAATTTCATAACACAAACAAAACAGATGGGACCTGGGCCATCTTAAAAATTTCCTTTCTGAAATCTTACTTTTCTTTGGAACAACCAAGAAGGGCAGACAGGCTGTCAAATGTACAACAATAACATTGAGTTAAAGTACAGGCTTGTATAATTTTAGCTCTTTTTCCTTCAAAATCTATCTTTTACTAGATCTTCACATTTGTAACTGGATCCTCTGGATCAACTTTTTTGCAATATAAAAAAAAAATGTTCTTGTCTTTGCCAAGTCAAATATACCAAGACCATCCTCAAATGGGTGGCATTATTGAAAGATAAAGCACCTATCCACCCTAATATCCTTGACAGGAATCCTAGTTTAAACATTACACCCAGTCTGCCAGTAAGGCTGTTCACAAAACCGGTTTTGATTTTAAAACCGCTTAAAACCGGTTTTGATCTGATTCGGTTTTGAAATTATTGTACAACCAAAAAACTGGTTGTTGGCAAAGAACCGTTTTAAACCTATGGGAGGTTCGACTTCTGTTTCAATATTTTACCCTGCCACTCATTTCACACATTCTCGACACAAAGTTCGCTGTCTTTTTAAACAAATGTATATGGGAATATCGACGACTGTAACTTCCAGGAAACTTCCGACAATTCCCAGTATGTGGCTAGACTTCGTGCACAGTACATACACAAGGCCACTGTACATTTTGAAAAACCGGTTTTGATTTAAAACCGGTTTAAGCGGCTACAGAAACCGGTTTCTGGATTTGTACTAACCGTCACAGCCTTAGCTGCCAGTGAACCTTACCTTCTTTTTCATAGAAGACAGGATACGGTTCCACCAAGCCATGATTCACACACTCCAACACACCAAGTCTGGCCTTCTTTTCATCTTCAAATCCTCTGTAGGAATAGGAAATGATGAACAGTCACATATTAGCTACAAAGGATTTGATGTCAAACTGTAGACAGGGTGGGCATGCAAGGGGTGGGGGGTGCTTAAACTTAGTCAATTATCCTGTCACATTAGTAAGATGATTTCAATGAGTACGTCGTCAAAGGTCTTGAAATAGTCAAGCTTTTGTCAGAAGTGGCTCTGACTGATGCAAGGAGGTACGTGTGGGGTTTTGTCACTGTACAAGCTCTTAATGAGCTCCTTCAGTGTAGAGTAATTGGTGTACTCAATTGGCCAATGAGCTCAGAGAAAATGGAATCAAGACAAGGCAATTTAGGGGACAAGTGGAAGAGGCGACAGAGAGAATTTGGCTTACGAAGGGAATAGACATTTATAGGTGTGAATGGAAGACAGGGAATAAAAAGCTTTAGAGAGTGGAGCGTTAACAAGGGAACGGTAAGTTCGGTAACAAAGGAAGTACAGCAGGTGGGTAAGAGTAAACATGCCAATCTATTTAACAGTTCGGGACACAGTACTACAGCCTAGTTAAAGAAACCCAATCAAGCTGCTCTGTTTCACTGTAGCACAGTTATGAGACTCACAGGAGCTCTAGCTTGATTATAAGTTAGGCCTCCCTCGCTCGATTAGCATTTCTATCTCAGCCCATTCTTTCAATTTTAGAATATCTAGAGGGGTATTTACTCCATTATTCTTCTATTTGCAATAAGGTGAGAGATGATTACACTTTGAATACTTTTATCGATGGGGAGTTTTTTAATTTGTTTAGTATTTATTGTTTTAACTCTTTCAAAAATAGTTTCCATATCTGTGGCTTTCAAAATAAGATTTTTATTAACATAGGAGGTTATTTTCAGAGCCCATCTAAGAGCCATGGTTTGAAGCTGCTCTTGATTTGAGAAAGCTGTATGACAAGTGGTTAGATAAGTTATACTACCATACTCCAAGACTGGTCAAATGAGGGTTTTATAAATAATCAAATTTGAGTTTGGTTTCATAGCACGATTTTGCAAGATATTTGTAATGATTTTAACTTTACCCAGGCTTTACATGTTATATTATCATGTGGGGTTTTAGAATTAACCATTCATCTAACAGTACTCCAAGGAATTTAGCTTCATGGCTTTGAGGGATTCTTATATTGAGTAGCGTAAGGTTTGGATTTGTAGGTGCCTTTATAAAGGCGTAGTTATGTTTGAAAATTACATACTTAGATTTTGTTGGATTTATTTTGTTCTCCACTTGCAACACCACTGTTCGATATTATCCAAAGAGAATTGTAGGTTAGTTTGATTTAACTCTGCATTAGAAGAGGTATTCCAGATGGCTATTTCATCGGCGAATTGAGCCAGATTGGTGTTGTGCTCTGAGTTTGTTGGAATATTATTTACGTAAACAATGTAAAGTAGTGGGCTTAGAACGGACCCTTGTGGAGTACCAGCTTTAAGGTCAAATGGGTTAGAATAGGTATTCCTATGTCGAATCATCATGGTTGTATCGTCAAGAAATGACACAAGAATCCTTAGAGTATTATTGGGAAGATTTAGATTGTAAAGTTTCATATTTAGGCCATTGTGCCAGGTTTGGTCAAAAGCTTTTTCTAGGAATACAGCTGAGGTTAATTTCCTGCTCTTGAAGGCATTCCTAATGTTTTCTGTAATTCTAAAGAGATGATGAAATGTTCCTTTGTTTTTATGAAAGCCACATTAGTTTTTTGATAGGAAATTAGAATCATTCAGAAGGTCAGTAAGCCTATGTACGATTATTTTTTTAAACAATTTTCCTAAGCAAGAGAGTAGACTAATTGGCCTATAGTTATTAGGGTTTGATTTCGGTATATTTGGCTTAGGAATGAGTACAGTTTTGGAACATTTCCAAGGCTTGGGGAAGTAGCCAATATTAAGTAGAATGGTGAAAAATTTGGCTAGGATGATAAGAAAAGTAGAGGGACAGATTTTTATGTGGAGGTAAGTAACCTTATCAAGACCTGGCGAAGAATTATTTTTTGTTCTGGTCAGAGCATCCTTGATGTCAGGGATTGTGACCATGTCAGACACAGGAGTAGTATTAGCTTTGTTAAAATCAGTTTAAGTTTGTGCTCATGGAAAGCAACAAAGGTATCAATGTAATTCTTCTGATTTTCATCAAAACTTTCGTGATTAATGGGTTTAAAAAATTGCTTCCATGGTCTTAGCAAAGAGTTTCGATTGGTCTATAGGACTTGTCACCTTTACATTTTGATCGTCATAAAGCATATGATGTACTTCTTTTTTAGAAGCAGCTGGGTTTGAGAACTTATTAATGGTCCTCCACAATTTGGTTGGATTAGAACCATTTTGGATACTTAAACACGTTATCCCAATTTTTTGAACGTTGGATGAGAATTTCTCCTTTTATTTCATGCTTGAGTCTGTTTACTTGAGTTTTCAAAACTGGGTTTCTGGTACGAAGATAACTACAATGTATTTTATGCTTTGCTTTAATAAGGAGCATAATTTTATTAGTAAGATGCCAACTATTTTCCTTTTTAGTGGTTATAGGGCAGTTCCTTCCAAAACTAGTGGCAATAA
Source organism: Holothuria leucospilota (assembly GCA_029531755.1). NCBI lineage: Eukaryota > Metazoa > Echinodermata > Holothuroidea > Aspidochirotida > Holothuriidae > Holothuria > Holothuria leucospilota. Next base: position 2,329,910 of record CM055983.1, on the reverse strand, counting down.
CTTCAGCCAACGAGGAGGCAAATTTATCTAAAGTATCTTCATTATGGTTCGGGGAATGAAGCATAACATGAAGTCTAGGGACTTCATTACAGATGTCATTTTTTAAATTCAGTCCAGTTACAGTTTTGTGGGTTTCTAAGAATCTTACTCTTATTTTGGGTTGCATATCGTAACTTTAATTTATTCAAAAGTAAACAGTAGTCGCTTATAATGGGTTCTTCGAAACTAATGTTAGAATCGTGGAGTTTTACAATTTGAGCTGTTTCAATAGCTAAATCCAGTAGTCCAGTTGTGTTATTAGTAGGATTATGTCTAGTGGGAAGATTAGGGTTTAGTAAGGTAAGATTATAGTGCTCCAAGTAATGTTTAAGTTTGCGGCCATTCTTTGTTGATCTATTACAGCCAAAGTGTGTGGGGAGTTTAAGTCACCTATAAGAATAGTATCAGAGGTACAAAGTCTAATGATTTCTTCATTAAGATTTTCATTAGGCAGGTTATAAAGAGCTATAATTTGAAGATTGAGATTGAGATTGATATTGTTACAGAGATACTAGTACATTGGTCAGGTAAATCAGACAGGTCATTAATGGTAACAAGTACAGTAGACTAGGTTTGAAAGCAATCACCACACCGCCCGGGTTCCTAGAAATGTCCAATCAGTGAATGTTGTAATCCTCTAATTGCAATAAGTTGTTTTCGTTTTGGAAGGACTTGTTTGCCGGGTGTGTGAGCTGTTCGGGCTGCTCGGGGCAGCCCCTTCAGCCAAAAAAGAGAGGTTATTTCTGTGACCATTACAAAAAAATTTAATTAAATCTAACGGGGTAAATAAGAGAGAAAAAACTGGGAGAGTACTTGTATAAGAAAATGTGAGAATGGGAAACTGAAATAAAGAAGAACCAAGGAGGCAGTGATCAAGAACAAAATGGGTGGAGTCTAAGAGGAACCAAAGAAGGACTCTGGTTGGAATAAAAAGGGATTCCGTAAAAATAAGCCATTTGGGGGTTTACTCCCTTAGACTGCCCTGTTTCCCCAGTTGCCCAGGTATGAACTCACAAGGGCTCTATTCTAAGGGTACTTAGGCCTAACCTATAGGTCCCCCCTCCCTCAACCAGAGTCCTTACTTCAGTCCAATCAGTACAATTTAATATATCAAGAGGTGTTTTTAATTTGTTTCTGGTCGTGATGGAGGTGAGGAAGTTAACGACAGTATTTGCGGCATTTTTGTCGCTGACAATCCTTTCTTTAATCCTCTTACTATTAAGCTGGGTGAATCTTTCAGTAATAGTGGGGAAATTTGCAGCCTCAAGGACGTGCTTTTTCGAAATATAGCTAGGTATTCTGAGAGCAAGACGAAGGGCTTTAACCTGGATATTTTCGAGTTTGACTAAATTGGTTTTTGAGGTTGAGAGGAAGGCAATGCTTCCACATTCAAAAACAGGGCATAAGAGGGTATTATAAATGAGAATATTTCAGGGGGGGGGGGGCATATTTGTATTTAAGAAGAGATTTTGTAGTTTCTTAAGTTTCCCCCAGGCATTTTTTGTAATATCATCAATATGGCAATTCAGAGTTAGGTTTTCGTCTATCGTGATGCCTAGGAATTTGGCCTTTTTAGCAGGATGGGATAACATGATTCGACAGTAGGAGGGGCAGGGTCAGTAGTCCTGGAGGTATATTTAAAGTTTGATTTTGCTGGGTTTATCTTAATTCTCCATTTATAACACCATTTTTCGATCTTGTTGAGGGTCTTTTAGAGGTTTTTACATTAGTTTTACGGGTAAGAGATGTCTTCCAAACGGCAATATCATCAGCAAATTGGGCTATATTGCAACTAAATTCAGGGCTTGTGGGAAGATCATTTACATAAATAATATAATGAAGGGGACTTACGACAGAACCTTGAGGAGTTCCCGCTTTAAGTTGAATTGTATTGTAATAATTGCCTCTATGGTAGATGATCATTTCTCTATTGTCCAAAGAGGGTGAAAGAATTCTAAGGGTATTAAGGGGAAGGCCTTCTTGGAGATGATAAAGTTTACATTTTAACCCATTGTGCCAGGTTTGATCGAAAGCTTTTTCGGCATCTAGGAAAACAGCAGAGGTGGATTTTTTCTTCTTTAAACCAGTTTTGATTTGTTATTGTTGGGTTAGATTAAATAGATGGTTTACGGTACTTTTTCCTTTTCTAAAGCCACATTGATTTCGGAAAAGAAATTTATTCCTTCAAGATAATTTTTAATTCTAGTAGTGGTAATTTTTTCGAAAAGTTTCCCTACACAAGACAATGAACAAATCGGTTTATAATTTTCAGGTTTTGAAGAATTCTTATTTGCTTTTGGAATGACTATAGTTTTAGAACACTTCCAGGGCTTTGGGAAATAGCCGTACCTGATCAAGAGAGAAAAGAGGGCAGCTAAAACTATTAGGAAGGAATAGGGGCAGTGTTTAGTTATAAGGTAAGTGACATTGTCTAGACCAGGAGCTGAATGATTAGGAGTAAGTTCAAGTGCATCCATTACTTCATTTACAGAGACATTACTAGTAAGAGGATGGTCAGACTCCTTAGAGATAAATTCAGGTGTAAAGGAAGAGATATGGTCCTGGATTCAGTATGATTCTTAAAGTCATTATCAAAATTTTCATGGGTTGGGGTGTTAAAAATGTTGGAGTAATAACTGGCAAAAAGGTTAGCTTGATCATAGGGGGTAATAATATCCTCACCTCTTTCATTGACCAGGTTGCGGTAGGTAGTATAAAAATTTAGAACTGGGCTTTATAGTATTATTATTTTCTTCCAAAATTTATGGATATTGGTTTCATTATTGATATTTTCACAAGTTGCATTCTAATTCCTAATAATTTGAAGTTCGATCTCTCTTTTAATTTCGTATTTAAGAATATTAATCTGTCTTTTAATGTTATGGTTGTGATTTTTTTTAGGTAATCCCTTCTTAATTTTCTCTTCACTTTAATCATATTCATAATTGTTCTAGTCATATTCCATTTACCTCTGGGTTTGGTTTTTAGGGGGGCAGTTCTTACTGTAACTACTTGAGATTATATTAGAGATATTGTCAGCTATATTATCCAGAGTTGAGCTGTCATGTCTATTCGAATTAATTTGGTCATTTAAATTTGGAATATTTGATTCAATATCATCTTTGAAATTTTCCCAATTACAATTTTTTGGGTGTCTACTTAATCCTACGAGGGAATTTGGGACATGACCAAGGGCAAAAGCGGTACATATGAGAAAGTGATCGCTAATAAGGGGGTCTTCAACAGTAAATGTTGAAATATGATTATGGGTTAAGTCATGAGTACAGATTACAAGGTCGAGAAGTTCAGCTGAATCATTTAAGGGATTTCTGCGAGTATGAGTGTCGGAGTTAAGGAGGGTAAGGTTTAGCTCATCAATCAATCTGCGAAGTTTTCTTCCATTTGTAGTAGTACGATTACAACCAAAGTAAGTGTGAGGGGCATTTAAGTCCCCTATCAGTAATGCGTTACGGTTACAGAGGTTAAAAATGGTACTTTTGGTGGATTATAGTAAGAAATAATTTGGATGGGGTGGGTATGGTTCCTTACAGGAACAGTAGCTCTTAGAGCTTGGGTCTCATTCATATTAATTTCATTTATATTTGCTATGATGTTTATATTAATCCCAAAAGCGACTCCTCCCTTACCAATTTTGACATCCTTCCTATGAATTTTAAAACTCCTTATTTCTAATGGGTTATAGTCATCTAGTTTGGTTTCATTTAGCAGGATAATATGAGGGTTTATGTCATTGATATGTGTAAGAAGGTCTATTTTTTGACGTGCACCATTAATATTTAGGCGGAGGATTTTTAGATCTTTATCCATCCCCTTCTTCATCTGAGAGTCTTCTAACCTTTGTTTCCACTTTCTCACCCATTTGTAGAGTTTTTAAGGCATCAAAGAGTTGCTTGCCAGTAACAGTAAGATTTATTTAAGTGGTTAAGAGCCATCATTGAATCATAACAGAGCACATCAGAGGTTCTGATATGCAATGCTAGTTTGGCCAAACAGGCATGAATAAGTTCACTACAAAACAGGGCAATTTCGATTTTTTTCTTTTCTTGTAAGTTTTGCATCTACTTCAATTTCAGCACCATGAGTTGCTTGGGCATGTTTTTTGCTGGGTGGCTACCTTACCCTTTTGGGCTTCCACCCTTCCTTCACAAAATTTTGGGCACTCTTTGTAGAGAGCGACATGGTTGCCACCACAATTAGCACATTTTTTGTTTTCTTTTTCTTTGAGGCACTGTTTGTGGTTGTGACCTTCGCCACATCTTACGCATTTTGGATTTGGTTCAGGACAATTGTTTAAGGTGTGTCCAAACCCTTGACATGTGAAGCATTGAATAACATGGGGAAGCTCATTATAGGGTTGCACCCTATGCCTGGTATAACCAAGCAAGACTCCTTATTTTAACAAAGTGGCTCTTTCTTTTTCACTATACAGAGTCAATTTGACTTTCCAGATGGGTTTACCCATAGCTTTTGAAATGAAAAGTTCAACAGCTTTTGTTTCATACCCCATATCTTCAAGTTCCTGCTTACTTTGGTTCTCTTTAATGTCAGGATTAATACCACAAACCACAAATTTAATCGGTGGGGGATCCTGTTTTTGCAGAATTTTCGGTATTGGTTTTGAATTTACGTCAGATTTCCATTGCTTAAGAAGAGCATTAGCAGAGTGTTGATCATATGGATAAACAAGGATCGTATTATTTTAAGTAGCTTTCATTTTTTTAATTGCTAACATAGGCTTTTGCTTATTAATATATTGAGCCAATTTGATGGGATTCCTGGTGATCTCTCTACTTATACCAGTAGCAATAACTGGGTCAATTTGCGGAGTAGACAGATCAGGATTCTTGTCAGACGAAAGAAGCTTTCTTTTCTTCGAATTGGCTTTTTGAACTAGAGTGAATTCTGTGGTTTCCCCGGGATCCAGGTCAAACACAGTTGTATTGTCTGCCATAATGGTAAACAACCAAAAAAGAAAAACTCAAGGCCAACAGAAAATAACCAAAATAATAATACTCACACACACAAAAAGCAAAAGAGTAAGAGCAGCTGAGCATAAGAGAGCTACAGAACAAGGTAAGGTGGAAGGTTCTGCTTTGGCTGAGCATGCTCACTGCAATAACCACACACCTCTATGGGCAGATGCCAAAAGCATTGTTAAAAGTTCAACATTTAGGGATACACTAATTAGAGAGGCTCTAGAGATCAGGATCAATGAAAAATCCACTTTTAACAGGATGGATGGAAAAGATGTCAGCCACATGTGTAATAGTCCTTTTGCATCCAATCATGGTCCTGTCTCACTTACGTCATGAAATGAGAACACAGATAAATCGGCCAATCAGAGCAGAGAATCCTCAATCCAACTGTCTAATCAGAACACAGACAAATCAGCCAATCAGAACACAGAATCCACCAATCAGGTTTGCAGCATAACTATAACTTCACTGCACTTACTTCCTTGCATCAGTCCTGAAGAAGTCAGAACCAATTCTGACGAAAGCTTGACTATTTCAAGACCTTCGACGGCGTACTCAGTGAAATCATCTTACTAATATGGATTCCTGTTGTGAAAACCTTTCTACTTACCCTGTCACATCTTACTGGCATGGGCAGACTTGGCAACTCTTCCACTCTTACTGTATTACCAACTGCTTGTAAAATTGTTACCAAATCGGATGATTCACTACCAAAATTAACAGGACTGTCATGAAAATTGAAAAGATTGTTCAGAAAAACCTCAAACCACACAGTATGCAAGTCAAAGCCAAAATTTTCTGTTTCCTAAATTCGGGATTCCCTTTTGTTAATCTTTCTTTTGCCGTGATCTTCTCCTTTTCCCACCGTTTTCGGTGTTTTGTCCATTTTTCATTAAATAAAGGATTTTAACTATGAATTTGTACAGTTTGCTGTGGACAGGTCTCAGTAGTCCTGAGTATGTGCGTACGTTTTTCACGCTGCTAAGCTGTAGTATAGTATTAGTCTTGAAGACCTTGATAAACAGTAACAGTATCCATTGTTCTCTCTCTGAGTGTTCTAAAACTGAAAGTTTACAACTTATGCTCACATTTCCTATGTTTTTTTCACTGCCAGTCAAAATCATGAATTCCGTGTTCTATTACCGATTCCGTGAATTCTGTCCGTTTTCTGTAACACGGAAAAATGTTGCCTGTACTGTAATTCAATGTACTGACAGTGCCAAGACTCAACAGAACAGCAGGTGCAAAGGATTTCACAGGGAATAGAACTGAGACTAAAAATGTACACATTTTGACGAATATACATGACATACCCCTGTTCAGACACAATGTATGGAAGTTCCATGAGCTAGCTGTTATGTTATAACTAACTTGGGATTAGAACCCACCTGGTCTGGCCAGAAAGTCAGCACTAACTGGCCAGGTGAGTCATAACAAAGCACAAGAGTCAATAGCACCCATAGCAACTAAAGCACCTGAAAAAAGATAAACAAGGGAAGGAAGAGGTGATCTTTTCCTTCCAAAAGGCTCCTGGACATTAAACAGTATTTCAGACACTGTCCTGAGGTTTTAAAACAATGTCATCATTGAGGAAGATACATCCTGTGAAACATTGGAAGATGGCAAGAACTGTTTGATGATGGAAACTTACCGTAATGAAAACGGCATGTTTGTATACCGATTGCATACATCACTGAAAAAGACTCGAGAAGTCTTCGACCTGAGGTTGTATTGAGCGTCTGTTTTCTTGTAAACTGTTGTCCGTGTCTCCAATTCCTTCCCCTTGCCTTCTCCTGTGCTGACCAATACATCGACTGCATACACTTCGTGAAGAGCAAAGCTGCACTTTTCATGTTCACGTCTTGAGGAAGAATTACAGAAGAAATCAAAACTTTGCTATTAAAAGTTCATCCAAAGACAAACTTAGCCTCAAGCTGAAAGATGGTATGTACATACTGCATAATGATCATTGAAAGCTTGCTGTCAACATCCTTCGTAGTTACCTAGCAGTTGAAACGAAGGGCTTGAAATATGCCTTACAACCATGGAAGGACAGGAGAAAAGTTCCACATATTGACATGCTTTAATGCAGACATGTGACTGGCAAATCCTAAAAAAGAGGAAATAATTTGGAAGACAAGCAATGGCGCATGCAAAGCCCTGCACCCTCTCAGTCAGGGAACCAGGGGTCCACTCAAGGGCCCCTGGTGGCATTGATGTCATTATAATACAGACTTCTAATTGGATAGAACTCCGAGGGCTGTTTGTACAAGTTTAAAAGCTGAGATTTATAAAGACATTCATGACAGAAACTGTTCAGTTCTTTGACGTGAAAAAGAGGAATGAACAAAAATAAGAGGAAAAGTAGAAACAAAAAAGAGGAATTCCTCTAAAAAGAGGAAGTAGCATATGCCTGTTAATGTGAATTTTGTACTAGTATGTTTCATGCACAAACTAAATTGCAAGATATAAACAGCTAGTTTGATTTACTGATGTAAACCCGAGTCATCCAAAGACAACAAACTAAAAATTATATTCCTAATCAACCTGTAGATTCTGAGCGTTAGAAAATTCTCAACTCACTTTTGCTCATCTGTTGGATTCTGAATAATACTCTTCTCTCCATTAATGATGTTTCTCTTCAGTTGATGTGATAACATACCCTGGACAGGCTTGCAATTGAAAGATTCTACCACTTTCTGGATGACATCTGTGACTTCATTATTCTGCAAAGTTAAACAAGAGCCCAATGGGCACTGTGGTTCCTTGCTGAATGTAATGAAACTGAGACAGCTACTGAATGAACCAGTATTTCTGTAGATGCACAACATCTGCTCTGTAGACAATGCACATCTTGTGTTAACACATTCAAGCATAAATAAATTGCTCTGAAGAAATACAGGCACTTCAAGGGATATCAACGCAGACAGTATACAGTTACAATTTGTTTTATTCAATTAAGCAATCACAATTCATGCACGCTCAATGGTATCTGATCCAAATGATCAGTAACTTAGTTCTCTTTACAAAACTAACAACCCATAGTCACATTTAATTAATCAATTCGAATTTCCAAAAAATTCCTGCAAGCTCACATGTCCTAAATATTGTCTGTCTAGTGAACTTTCACAACACTGACAACAGTCCTCTGCTTTGTGGGCAGAGAAACTTCTGCAATATTAAAAAGCAGTATTTGATGCAGGTTTTCATAATGGCAGAATTATGGATTAAAATCGTAATACTATAATATCAACTAAAATTGAGATACTTGGCATCTCTGAAAGATGTCTCACATCTTTCAGTCATTGGGTGAATGTGATCTTAATGTGCTGGAATGATACAGTTTTGTGTTATATTTGACTTTAGGAATTCTTGGGAATTTGCTTTTTGGCATCTGGTGATTTCACCTCTGACAAAACTCATATGGGTTTTCTGCTGCAATTAATGCAACACCTCAGAGCATAAATCTATTCAAGCTTCCTACACTGAGATATAGAGTTGAAAAGGTTTGCAGAGTTTGACCTCCAGTGAGTGACCCCAGATGAACTTTGGTCTCCACCAAAAAAATATTTTCCCCACCATAAGGCATCCACTAAGTATGAAATTTATCCAAGCTTCCTACCTTGAGATATTGTGCTAACAACAAGGTTATCAGTTTTTGACCCTTGGTGACCCCAGATGACCTTTGACCTCCACCAAAAACTGTATGGCATAGCTTCTCACTATGGTGGATCTATATACCAAGTATGAAATCTATCCAAGATTCTTTCCTTGAGATATTGCGTTAACAAGGTTTTCAGTATTTGACTCTCAGTGACCCCAAATGACCTTTGACCTCCACCAAAAATGACAGGATTCATCTTCTCACCGTAAGTCATCCACATACCAAGTATAAAATCTATCCAAGCTTCCTACCTTGAGATATTGTGTTAACAAGGTTTTCAGTGTGACCCCAGATGACCTTTGACCTCTACCAAAAACACCAGGACACACCTTCTTACTATGATGGATCTATATACTAAGTATGAAACCTATCCAAGCTTCCTACCTTGAGATATCTTGTTAACAAGGTTTTCAGTGTTTGACTGTTGGTGACCCCAGATGAACTTTGACCTCCACCAAAGATAATAGCATTCATATTCCCACCATTACCCATCTACATACTAAGTATGAAATCTATCCAAGCTTCCTACCTTGAGATATTGTTTTAACAACAAGTTTTCAGTGTTTGACTGCTGGTGACCCCAGATGACCTTTGACCTCCACCAAAAGCTACAGCATTCATCTTCTCACCATAATGCATCCACACACCAAGTATGAAATTTATCCAAGCTTCCTACCTTGAGATGTCGTGCAAACAAGGTTTTTGGTCTTTGACCCCTGGTGACCCCACATGACCTTTGACCTCCACCAAAAACAATAGGGCACACCTCACTATGACAGATCCATATACCAAGTTTCAGTTTAGTCCAACTTCCCCTTCTTGAGTTACAGCGTACCGAAGCAAGTGTCACACACACACACACACACCAAGCTGACTACATAGGTTCCTTTTGCTTATGCAAGGAACCAAAAATATCCAGAACTGAGCATTTACTGGTAAAATCATTTGTCACTGACAAACTCAATCTAGTGTATGAAGTCCCATTCAGAGATGACTACAAACTAATTGTAAGCCACTTGTAGCCTAGCTGTACAAAAGGCTGGTGACAATGGCCATTTGGGCTGTTGTAGCCTGGCTGTAAAGCACATCGACTACAGCCTGGCTTTACACTGATGGGAAGTACTGTAGCCAGGCCGTGAGGAACATCAGTTTCAGACTTGCTTTATGCTGATGTACAGTACTGTAGCCTGGCTATAAGGAACACTGGCTACAGACCGGCTTTATGCTGATGTATAACACTGTAGCCTGGCTGCACATTCATTGTAAGCTAGCTGTAGACAAGCTGAGGCCTGGCAGTAGATTAACTGCAGCCTAACTGTAGTGTGTGATAAGCTACTGTAGCTCCATCCTTATTGTACAGTTCATAAGTTATAGCCAGTTTGTAGTTTCACTTCAGTCTGGATGCATGCTGGCTATAGTCTATCCCATGGACTCTCAAATCTTCTGGGCCACAGACCACTTTTACTTGACTATATCCTTTAAAATAATTGTTGCATCCAGAACTTAAATCTAAGACTTTAATCTTGTATTAAATTTTTGGCTGTGCAAGTGTCCTACATGCCATCTACACCAACTTCATTGGCCAAATACCCCATGGGCCACCACTTGAGAACCCAGAAAGACTGCAGCAGTTACGCTAGGGTAAATGGGTGGGACTAGGAGTGAACACATTTTGTTACTAAGCTTTCTCAAATTCACAGCCATTGAGCTTCCTGTTTCTGTACAACTCGTGCCAGGCAATGCCTCTGGTGCATGATACTCCTACATTCAGTAGAAACAGAGAACCACCTCCCCCCCCCCCCTTACAGACACACATACACACAAACATACACACTCTGATCCTCCTGCCAGTATGGAAATGGCATCACTGAGAGAAAAGAAAGATGGTTGTGGAAACAGAAGCACATAATTGAAATGCTCATCCAAAAACAAAACTATATCTACCAATGAACCACTTACCCCTGCCTTTCTTCCTCTTGTCCCTTCCTCTTACCCATCCTCCATTCAGAGTACTACAATGGAATTTTAATTCATGTATGCTTACCTTTGCAGAGCAATGCTCCTCTCTGCGCTCTCACCAGATATTCTGATATGTCTTCACTGTGTTAAAGTAATGACTCTAAAAATCAGGGGCACCAAAGACTCCATTACAAACAACTACATTGTGGTAAAAAACAACTACATCATTGTCAAAAACAACTACATCATGGTCCAAAACAACTACACTGTGGTCAAACACAACTAGTGACAGTTTTACTCACTTGGACTTCAGGCTTGAGTTTTCTAAGCACAGCTTCTGAAGCATGGTATGCTGCTAGTATTGCATCAGCACGTTGATCTTTCACTTTACTATCCTTGGAGGCGCCAATGACAAAGGTGTAAGCACAGACTGCGATGAAACCATCAACATGAACGCCTAAATCACTGCCGCCAAATGAGGAAAAGTTGAGACAAATTATGGCTTGTTGCAATGTACCACATTTTACACAGTAACTGCTGCTACATGACGTAATTGTATCAACATTCATTAGTAGTACTGTGCTCCAATTCTCAACCGCCCCAACCCCTATCCCTGCTTCACTGGCATCTCGCAGTGAGACCCAGACTACCATTATACCTGGGCTGCCAACACTGAAAAACCATTTTTCTTATTCTATAATTCAGAAAACCAGGAATTATTGCACTCAAAGTTCCTTCCTTTTGAAATATGATAAATTTTTTGACAAAGTGTACTCTTAATACCCCCCCCCCCCCCTCCAAAATTCCTTCAAGTAAAATTGCAATGATTTTGGTACTGAGAAACAACAAACAAAATCCTTCCAGAATCAGCTTTGCAAAGTTTACTAAACTAGGTCATTTTCCAAAAAAATATGAGGGTAGAATATGTTTAAACTTGTCTATCATACCCCTTACTTCTTTGGCCTACATAACACACGAATAAAACAAATGCAGTCTGTGATAAGAACACAGGCCTATCACTTCAGCAATCAAATTGAATGATCTCAGTGGCCCTTTCAATTCTTAAGCTAAACCAATCCAGACATTACAGTCCTCACAAAAGTATTGGGAATACTGAAAGGTTGATCTCTCTCAGGAATATTTAAGAACATAGCTGAAAATTTGTATGTAAAGTGATTCATAGTTAGTTTAGAATATGGTGCCATAAACTGCAGTATTTATCTCACTTTTGAAACTTTTTCACTTTGGAGAGTCATAATTTTTTCTTAATATTAGATCCACCCTCTTCCTACACCAAGTATCAGATTGCCAGCATGGCCCTCCAACTTAAGCTCACAGTAATATTTGGCTACAAGTCATGGGAAATTTTCCATGATTGAGTAGCTGGGGTCCGTAACTTTATCGAATTAAATATTTAAAGCTTACTACCATAATGATGTTCATTTTAAAAACTAATTTCATTATTATGACTATAAGGTTCAAATTTTTTACTTAAAATCTCCCTATCTTGACAGATGATCTCACAAGTTTGACATCTAGATTTCAAATTTTCAATTACAGTCTCATATAACTGGCAATTAATTTCACTTTTGGACTTTTGCAGTCTACATTTTGACATCATAAATATTCTTCGTGGTAATATCCTTTGCACAGCCTGTTGCAGAGAACTACCTTTAAATACTATCATGGAAAGAACTCTACAGCTGGCTATAAACAGGCCTTAAGTGGGGAGAAGGTATGGCCCTAAATCTTTTAACTTAAAGCGGCACATTGAGTTGGTTCATGAAATTCACCAAATTTTACCAAACCTGTTAAGTTTTCTTCACATACTAATGACAAATGGTCAAACTTAAACAATCCCCACATCTTGCATACAAATAAATGTTTCATAAGTGAGTAATAAACAATTCAATTCGGTTTCAAAAATTCGTGACCAGACACTTTTTCAAATTATGCAAACAACTGTTACAAGCCAGGATACCAAAAAATTCAAAATTTTAACTTTATGTGTAACTATTGGATGTGAAACTTGACTAATTATGCTAATAGTAATCATTGTCATGTGGTAGTACCCTTCAACACCCTCATTAAGTTATCGATATCAACTCAATATGCCCCTTTAAACTACTACCATTGTATTGGGCTAGACTATTAAACACTGCATTAAGTCTTAGGGATAATACCGAAATATTTCTTTAACACAATACATGAATGATTGTCCACAGCAAAGCTGTCTCATGTTTACATTAGTCCGAGTCTGCTTGCTGGCTTCAGCTGGGATAGGGCACACTCATTTAGTGGAACAGAAGGCTCTCCTCACATTCTCCACCTGAAAGGGTATCACATTTATTTGGTATTTGAGTTTTTCTTCGCGGGCCTGTCTCAAGGAATCAATCTCCTCCCACTAGGCTGCCGAAAACCCCATGCATTTCTCGCATGGATCCTGCTGAGTGCAGGACCTGCACACACGGCAGACCAAATGGGGTTCTGTTTGGAATTAGATGTATAAAGTAACTAGTATAGAGTGATAAAATTTATGTCCACGCCTGCAAAAAGCTGGACGCAAAGACGCATTGCGTCCGCTAAAATCATGCTGCAGCTAGAATTTTTCATCTTAGTCCCAAATTAAGTAGATCAGGTGAGCCAGAAATTTTGGTTTTCACAGTATGTGTGCCCGCGAAGTTTTGCAAGTTTTGCAGCCATGTTTATGTCTGTGAATTAAACACAGCAGTCAACAATCAGCTGTTGTTGAGTGGTAGAATGAAACAACCAACATTTGAAATTTTTTCAGAAAGGATCTGTATTTATGAAACTATTTTTCTGAAAAAGATTCAATAAAGCTTCACATGACAGCTTCTTTCAAAAACATGACAGAGTTTAACTAGGCCTGTAGTCTAAAACAGTCCTTCTCAACCGGTGGGCAGCGGCCCACTGGTGGGCTGCGAAGCTCTCACAGGTGGGCCGCGAGATCCACCATAAAAAATAAAAAATTAAGAAACATGAATAAACTTTTTGTAGGGTGGGCCTCAGAAAAATTCTGAGAGTGAAAGTGGTCCTTGAGTTAAAAAAGGTTGAGAAGCACTGGTCTAGAATGTCAGGGCAGATGGGGTACAACAGTAGGATGCTGACACAATACCAGCATCCATGAATACAGGCATTACAAACAGTTACTTTACTGAGTAACTATCAATATGAGGTATGCCAGTTAAGGCCACAGGTTTAACACTTTACATGGGGTAGTTTCCAATATTACATTTTTAACTTAAATTGTGGACTATTTTCAATTTACGCTTGTCATTTCAGGTGTGAAAACACTAGATTTCTCTTGGATGAAAACCCTGCCTTTAATACTATGTCTCAGCTGGGAATCAGACCCACAACCTGCTTACTGCTAAGTCTCATTGCTTCAAATACAACCACCTTTATTCACTTAATCAAAGTAATTTTATTCAACTAATGTAACTAGTTTTGGTAGAAGGAAAATGGTCAGTTCAGTGAGGGCTGATGTAAGCAAAATAAAATTCTAGGGTCAGAGCTTATTCAGAAATCAATGAAAAGAGAAAGGACCATCTTAAAGGCTTGGACAAATTCTATTTTCATTCCTTGTCTGCCAGGCTAGCTGTTATCAATATCTACTTGCCCGCATGAGTATTTACTCGTCCAGTTTTAAACTGCCTATAGCCTTGGATGTGGTTAGTAGAGTGGACTTTGCTAGATTACTTGCCAAGCAGACTACAGGGTTCTGCCCAGGTTTGTTGGGATTCCAGCAGGTCCTTTTCTGGGACTGTAACAAAGACCAAAATATAAGCTGTGGTGCAGGATGTCCTACACACCAAATAGGCTGGGGTAGATAAAGTTAGTTTGTCTTGCCCCAGGCTGTTACGGGATTTGTCCAGCCCTGTCATCTTCCCATCCCCATCCAACTTCCTCCAAACCATCTGAACTTAAATAAGTTCTGGAACTTTCACAAAACTAATGTACAACTTACACTTTAACCAAATCTCCATCTTGGAAAAGCAATTCTTTGTCACTTCGGAGTGGAGAATAGTGGCACACACAGTTATTAATGGAAATGCATGTTGGGAAAGCGATACCTGCACAGAGAGAAATATGCAAAATCACATGATAAGAATCTTGTGTATGGTCCAGTGATATGTTTAACTGTCTGTGGGGTCTTGAAGGGAGAAATTCAATTACACCAATTTAAATTAGCATCTCTGAGTATACTCTTCTCCCTATATGTGAATTTCAATAACTTAAGATGGCTTACCAGGTCCTGCTCCCCCCACCTTCTCTTCCTCTGTTAAACCCCTTCTCCCCCACCCCCAAATGAAAAATTTTGTATCTGTCTGCACAATATTTTTGGATCACTGAGTCTCTAAACAGGCACTTATTAGATAATGTACTGTAACTGTGATCACATGCAAGCACATAGCTTCAACAAATCCCACCAAAAAATGGAATTTCAATCAACTTACTTCACATGGTACTGTATCATACCAATCCATATTTTTCTTGGAAAAACAGCATTTGCAATAAATTACAACCCTGTGACATCATAAAAACTAAAGTGGGCTTTGATCTGTCATAAACCAAACGTGAGGAAATGTCTCACAACCACATAAATTATAGCAGGAGTGTACAAGGGATTAACAGGGGCACTGTAGTATAATCTTCTAGGTTAAAGACATTTCCACTTTGGGAGAGGTTATTGGAGCATTGAACAAGAGATAAAATTCATAATTCAAAACGGAGTAATTTTTCTTGCTCTTTACACAAGCCACTCATCTACAGGTTAGGTAGGTTATATACCTTTCTTAATATCTTTGTTTTTGTAAACTTTCGACGTTTCTTCCAGGATTCTATTATCTCCAAAGGCACACACATCTATCACTTTCTTGCCTGGAGCTATCTGTTCATGGACTTCCTTGAGAATTGCTGCAGAAGAAGTAGAAAAGGAAAGTTTGTAAATATCAAAAATTAAAATCCCAGCAACTTTTTCACAGATCCACTTTCAGAAGCAAAGTTTTGTGATGGATTCAAGGCATTCAGCTGAAAGTATTCTAAAGTAAGTCTTCATCCAAATCAATCAAATGACATGGGTTGGAAAAATTTCTAGATTCTGGGAAGCTACTTGCCAGGAAATTTTGGTATTTGAAGGGAAATAAAACTGTTGGCACATGGAAAGAAGTTTTGCTCTTTGTACATGATGAAAAAATGAAAATAATTATGGGAAGTTTGTCTTGCTTCCCAGCAAATAAACATTTTGTCTGGCCCTGTGATGTACAGGAAGTACATCAAGGCAAGAGTCAGTAAAAATTAAGCTTGAGTTGTTGTATAAGTGACACTTCCTACAGTATACATGTATGTTTCTTTAATGAATTCTTTAATTGGTTAGAAATTTGAGCCGTAAAACCTCATCTAACTCTAACTCTTTAATGAATTCTGTTAACAAATACTACGGGTAGAAATGCACTGAGCTGATCCTATTTGTAGGCCTAATAGATACATTGAGCCTGTTATTTGATTGGTATAGTATTGAAATGATGCACTAGCAGTCTATTACTGTACTTTCCTATAATGGTGACCAACTGCTCAGCTTACTGTAGCCTGTACATACTGTAACTATGACACAATGTCCTTCAGCATCTGTTGTTACAGTATGCAGTCTTTTGTACTTAAGACCACTGTGAAGCTTGCATAAAACTACACACATTTACAAACTTTTCCTTTTACAGGGACCATCTACTATAAGGCAACATACACTGCATTTATAAGTTTGAACTTTTTGTGCATAAGTTGTCTTTGTGAACCTTGCACCTAATATTAAAGTAATGTACATGCATACTGTATTTGAGAAAATTTTCTTGACAACCACCACCACTCACCTACCTCCCTTCGATCCCCCTTCCACCTAGTAAACTTAGTTGCTTATGTAAGTGCACAAGTTTGGTACTCCAGAAGGTTCCCACAAATTTGTCTCTAATGCAATTAAATCATTATTGAAAGAGGCAGGGATGTAGCTAGCCAAATTTGAGTGCTGGGTAATTGTCTGATCTGGGGAAAGCACTTCACCCCACCCCATGGCATCTACCCCATTTTTCAGCCATTAATTTTTCATTTTTCCCTCATTTTACTTTAGGGAGTAAATTTTGGGCTAGTTTTAGGTCTTGGTAGGCAGATTTGTGGTGGGCGGGGAGACGTGTGTTTGCCTGGAGTGCCGGGCAGGAATATCGAGTGCTGGGTGTCACCACCCAGTGCCACCCACTGTAGCTACATCCCTGGAAAGAGGTACTGAGAAAGTGAGCAAACTGCTGCTACAGTACTACTGTCCTGTACATTTGGTTCAATTCACAAAGTTTCTAAATAGACTACTGTAACATTGATGTTAAACTCTCTTCCAATAAAAAATAAAAAATTAAGAAAAAATTGAAATTTACCAAGTACTGTAAAGTATGCTATGAAGGATCAGGATTCCCAATACCCAGTATCACATCGCATTTTATGAAACAATCAAGAACAACAGCCAAACAAACTTACTTCACAATTTTTGACTATTGAAGGAGTATGCACTATTTTGTCCTTACTATTGAATTCAGTACACTGTGACTGATATCAATAATCAATATTCTAAATTTAATAAACTTAAATTCTGAATCTTGACACTTTTCAGTAATATCATTTTACATACAGCTCTATACTGTTCCACACATTTATTCTGTGTATTATTCTGCTTGCCATGATCAGTATTTGTCTTGCCCAAACTACATACATGGTATGAGTGCCCAAGGATTAGTCTAAGAGTTTTTAATGCAGAGATGCACTTCTCTGCACATATAATCACTATGTAACAACAGCAGGCAACTGAACATAAGCTGGAGCTTAAAAGACTAGCAAATAAGGTCGACAGGCACTGTTCCTCCTTTACGTAAAGTGCTGTACAAACTCTGAAGATTATGTTAATTACCAGAAGCCAGCAAATTGTATCTAGCAATGTTAAATGTTAATTTATTCTTGGGAAGACCCCTGACTCAGTGTCTTGGCCATTTGACTGATGAATAAAGAATGTGTTTAACAGCATTTCCTTGGGATATTTTCCTGAGGAGGACCCCCCTCCCCCACCCATTAGGTCATCCACCCTTCCATGATCACAAGTTTAAGTTTTGCCACCACATACCTACACAGAGACCGCATTTAATACCCTGTATCTAACCATGTTGTTTCATTTTCTTGTCAGTCATATTTTACAGACATAGGGCATTTTTTTACTTTCATTCATACTTTGAAGATACGAGGGGTGAGAATTTGCTCACCACCATTCAGACCAAGGGGCGATCAGCAGCTGACAAAGGTTGGGAAGCACTAATGTACACTAAACTAAATGTGATGTGTCCTTGTAATTAGCGGTGAGCCTTGCGAGGTATGTGTTTGGATGGTTGCTTCAATCTATGCTACACTACAACTTTACTTTTTCTCGATCCCTGATTTTTCAATAGCCGTTCTTCCTGCGGCACAATGCAGTCTCAAATGCATGAAGGAAAAGCTTGCGTTTCTGTTCTTAGATAATTTTATGGTAAAATATTCTTGCCACAGTCGGCGATAAACATTGTCATTCAATGTCGCCAAGTCAAACACGTTCCAGTCAAGTTGTAAGTCTTTTTTCTCTATGTCAAGTCAAGTCACAAGTCATATTTCGTCAAGTCAAGTCACAAGTCAAGAAAAGTATGACTTGAGTCAGACTCAGTCCAAGTCAGTGACTCGAGTCAACAACTCTGCAAAATTCATTTTCAATGTAATTTTAATGTGATTATCAATGGGCTCTTTTCTACAGTAAATCAAAGCAGTACACCTAGTGTTTCTGGCTGCCAATTGTAGGGATCCAAATAATGTGTAGACTAATGGCTGCAGACAAGGGCGTGGACCATGAGGGGACAGGAGGACACGTCCCCCTCACTTTTTTGGAAGGGGGGACATCTCCAATAATTCCCCCCCCCCCCCTTTTCAAAATGAAAACTAAAACTGTGTATACCTACCTGACTACAACAATTGTGGCAATGCTTTCACTACATGCACACTCTCTATAATCATAGTTACTGTACGTGAAACTTCCATAATTATTTTGAAATCAATTTACAATGATTCAAGAAGTACGGTACTTGTATTATAATAACAATAAAGCTTAGGTACAAAAATGGAGTGATTTGATCATAGTAGGAGTAGCGAAAGGGGAATGGATTGTAACATTTCTGTGCACCCTGTACGGCTTGGAGCTAAATGATCTCGCCAATCAATATTTTCAAGCACATTTTGATAGTATTTACAACTGTTTTTCTATCAGTAAAGTATCCATGCAAATATGAAAGGAAAAAAATGCTCAGATACTGTATTATCCACCCCAACAAAGGATCACTTAACCTTACTGTGACCTCAAGCTCAAAAATAAGGGACTCTATCATCCATTAATTCCCTAAAGTACAGCACCTTGGCAAGTAGTACTTTCCAAGAATTTTTAAATGGCAACACTATTATCCATCAATTCCCTGAAACGAAACATGAAATGCATTCCCAAGAATTAATAGCCATTTGCAAAAACAAATCTCTTTTGTACTTTGCCTCACAACTAAGCTAAAGCATATACATGTAGGCCTATAGTACATACTTTACTTACTTATCCACTGATGACTGCACATTTAGGCCTACTGTAACAGTGTCTATTATTAAGTGAAAAAGTATGAAACTAAAAAAAAATATTAAATTATACTGTTTAAATAACTCATAACCAAAATTGCATATAGGTATGCAGTTACTGTTATAATCACCATGGCAACCGCATCACTGAGTATACTTTTATATGCTATCAGATAAGTGTAGAATTATTAACCCATCAATCTGATCTGTTATGCCAAAATTAAACCATTTGCTGAAACCTGCTGGGCTATAATGTTACATGACAAATCGCCATGGCAACTCTTTATAATGAATAAACTGCACTTTTCTAGGAGAGTACAATTGACAGGATGGTATAACTTAAACCACAAGATATTATCTCATATAATTTGAGAATCAAAGTTCTTCCCTAGGGCCAAATACCATCCAATTGCCTTGGGTATTATTATTTCAAGGACATCAAGATGTCTTTTGAACAAGACCATAAGCAACATATGTAAAGAATTGCTTAATATAGTAGGCAAAAAGTCATAGTAATTTTGTTTCCACAGACATATACTGTACAACTGAGCAGACATTATTCTGATATATGAGAACATTTAGCCTGTTTGCCCTGACGTGACCTTTGTTTCTATGGATATCATTCCCAAAAGGCCATGAACCACAGATAAATTAATCCCTGAAGCCACCAAATGAAATTCCATGAAGGACAGCTTTCCATCCCTACAAACCAGAAAGAGGAAACAAGTACTGTACATTAGAAGAAAGTATATTAGTTGCAGACTGATTGCAGCCAGGGTAATACTTTCATAGTTGCAGGGAAGTGATGCACAAGATAACATGTGTGTTTTTGTTTATTAAGCTTGGAATAGACTTAGCAAGTTAAACTGAAAGGCTTACACATCAACTCAAAATAAAGCAGCTGGAGAAGTTTCATAATCAGAAATTTGAATCACCCTATGAAGATTTGAAATCAATTAAGAGGTAAGAAAAAAATCTTATTTTGCTTTCATTTTTTAAGTGTAACTTTTTTAAAGGGCATATAAGCAGTTATTGCTACAGGTTTATTTTAAAATATTGTGCCACCTGGCAACAGAGCTAAGAAACCAGTCTGAACCTACAGATGACTACCAGTTGCCTGGGTACTTCAGAGCCAAATTTTATGATAATTGGTGTCAAAGAAGTGTACAGCATGTGGCACATACCTACAATTGGCAGACAGCTATCTCTCAGGACATCTTTTCATTTTTCACTGTTGAACATTTATAGTTAATGTCATGTTTTGGTTAGCTTTCATTACATGGTTTGCTGATTCTACCATTTTGATATCAAAGCTACATGTAACCAGTCTGCTCTTTAGGGAACAATACATATCATAATGGATAGAGATACCAACCTTAAAGGCAGTAGGCAGTCACCCCAAACAGAGTGAGTGTATCCTGTCACTCTAGTTCATGATTGGCCTATTTTGATCATGTGACAATATTTTTGTGAGTGAATTGTGGAATTCAAGGAGAATTTTGCCTTTCTTTACCTATTGTTTGTAATAGTTATGTTCAAAACATCCTCAGAAGTGCTTTTAATGCAATAAGAGGAGATTTGCAAGAGTTTGCTGATTTTTCAGAGAAAATTTTGGGGCGACTGCCTATTGCCTTTAAGATAACTAACTACCAGTACCTGGGGTATTTCAAAGCCAAATTTTATGCTATTTGGTGTCAAAGAATGTACAGTATGTGCCTCCAATTGGTAGACAGCTATCTCCCAAGAAAGCTTTATTTTTCACCGTTAAGCATTTATAGTTAATATGATTTATTGGTTAGTGATTATTACATGGTTGGCAGTGTAGGCCACCATGAAATTACAGACCTCAGAGGACAGGGTTTAACATATACACATAGAAGATGAAGAAATGCCATCATTTTTTTTAACTTGACCTTTGACCCCATGACAGATATAGGCCTCTTGTACCTTCCATATACAGTATATTTTGCAATGATGGAGCTGGGAGGGGGAGGACACAGGCCAACGGTCAAAATGTATTGACCTGTGTGTTGACCTTTAGCCCGTTTCTTACCACCCATGAAGACAAAATTTACAGCAGTTGTTGCTTTGCATATCTAATCTGCTTCTACAAGGGGTATCAAAGGTTTGTGTTTGGGGTCTTGTCTCCCTTCAGACAAAAAGGCCTAGATCTCACATAAAAAAAAAAAAAAAAAAATCAGTGAATACATACAGGGCATAATTTATCTGGATTAGCATAGCAACAAACTTTTCAAAATCACTGAACTGCTAATCAAATCTCCCTTTGAAAACAAAGCAATGCCACAGAGGCCATGGCCTTCATATGTTTGGCAATGGCCTTGTAGTCCTGCAAGATGGCACACTTTTCCAGGCCAATTTGGCCTTTGTGCCCTTCTTTACATAATACAACCAAGCATATACACCAGATAACACAAAATCTTCTGTTTAGCCTTGGTGCCCTTTGAGATGCATAAATGTGCCCAAAAAGTTAGTATGAAAATGGCCTTGTCCTCTTAGTGTCATACAGGGTTGTTTGATTAAAATCACACTGATTAAAATCAGCGATTAAAATCAAATGATTTGTTTAAAAAAATCACTGATTTAAATCACCTTTATTATATTTTTAAATTTTTGGATGGAAAAATGGGAATAAAATCAAATACAACCATTGGGATCAACTAATTTTGACAAATTACACACTGTCAGATGATTTTAGCACAAGTTGTACCCCCTGCACAACATTTTTTGTCAACCATACTTACTCCAGGGTGTTTCTTACAACACCCTGGTTACTCAAATCATACACTTGCTTACTGTATAGGAATAAAATTCATTATTTTGCATTGAAAAACTTCAAACTCAGTCAATTGATGAATCTAATGTTTGTTTTGTTTATATAAAGATCTGATTATGGTGCACATTGATCCTGTATTATAGGCTTAGGATAGCAGACCAAAAGTCTTGATTTAGTGATTAACAGTGAAGAAGAAACAATTGTGATTCTGTTTTTCGAAAAGTTTCTCTCAAAATTGTAAGAAAACTGTAGCTTAAAGAGCGAGTCACTTAATTCTCACAAGCAGCATTTGCCTTTGCAGTGTTGTTCCTCACTTAACAAATCCATTATTTCTATAAAATGTGAAAAAATGTGTTTCCAAACACACGAACATGTATACTCGGAGACTTGTTTCAAAAGTTCACATTCATGTGCAGTGAATCATTTCATGTTCAAAGCCTTAAATAAGAAGACAAGTTTTGCAGCCTTGTGTGTGCCGAGGCTATTTCTCAGTTTAGACTGCACCAGTCCATATGAGCTGAAGACCCTCTCTACACCTGAAGATGCAGCCACAGCAGAGAGCAACTTCTTAACAATGCACAAGTTTTCTTCTTTGATTCCTTCATGAAAGTTAACTGTTGTAACTCAGTTGAAATTAGGGGTGAAAATATACTGGACCTGCTATGCACTATGAAGTATGTGATACTGAACTGAACTGTAACACTGATGTGTACAATAAACCTCCCTAGATGAGTCTAAACATTGAAAAGAGGGTAACACTTCTAAATTAATCTACTGAGTCAAGTGTAAACAAACATTGCAAGGAATACAAGAACCTAATCCCCAATCAACTTCTGGGTATTATGAATGTATTTCCTGTGTATAGAGGCAGATACCCTGGACCACTAAGCTCTTTGTATACAAACAGGCCCCACAGTGCTTAACAATAGAACTGACACAGCCTTGCATCTTAGTACACCACAACAGTCAAATAGTTTGCGGTCCATTTATGGGACAAGGGACAAGGGGAAATATTAGGCTTATGATGACATAAGTCAGTGTAACTGCCAGAACAGAGATTTCAAAAACATTTGCAAACAAATTGTATTGAGGATTTACGGAATTTAAAAAAATCAAAAAAATCTGATTTTAATCAAAAAAATCCGATTTTTTTGATTTTTTTAAAAAAATAAAAAAAATCAACAACCCTGGTGTCATACTTCCAGCCCCCTTTTTATCTTTTTTATTTCATGTGTGAAACATGCAACATACCTTTTTAAATTCAATATGCTCATTTTGCTGGTTTTCATTTATACACTTCTATTTTATAATGGAAATGTAGGGCAAAGTCAAATTATTTGTAAGGCAGCTGAAAGTTTTCACAAATCTTGGGATACTGTTAGTGGTGGGCGAAATTGACTTTTTTACCATCATGATAACAGAACAAAATTTATCGCGATAATTCGATATCCACGATAATTTTCATAAAGACAATTTCCCTTGGAGTTTGCTTCCATGCTCATGCATGTTAGAATATTCAATGATGAACTTTCATAGATTTTCATCAGTTCAATGTAAAAAAAAAAGAAAAGAATGTCTTCAATTCAAACTACATTTTGGAGACAGCAATGAGAAGAAATAAAGCATTACAAGGCAAAGTTTTCATTTTTTTTTCAAGAATTTATCGTCATTTTTGAATTCTTGTTATCGTATCGCAATAAAAGGAAGTTATCGTGACAACGATAATTTTCGATATATCGCCCAACACTTCATACTGCATTAGGTCTACTCTGTACACGAGGTATCCTATGAACACAAATAACAGTTCCACCTTATTCTTGTTGCAGGTGAATGACTTAGTCAATTACCTGATTCTGGCCAGCATCTTAATTGATAGTTTTGATGGATTCATGACCATTTCCAATGCTAAAGAGGACTTACTTGGGGAAAAGAAAGCTTTTCAAATCCAGACTGGATTCCTCATCAGCTGTAAGGCTCCACAGTTCCACCTTACATGTTGACAATACACTTGCTACAAAGTTTTTCTGTTGCCACTATTTTCTTAATTCAGGAATAGATATTTTTATTTTGTTAGATCCTACACCCTTGTCCTCTCTCCATTGACAGGCTATCTGTGATTATGAAAACATTGTCTGACACCCACACATAGAAGGTATTAACAATGACATGTGCCTAGCTATTTGTATCCATGTTAAGCCTGCAGAAGTCAGAACACTGGTTTTTCACTTTTCTTAGACCAAAGTGCACTCTTCCATACGTGCTCTGGCTTGACAATATATTTAGAAATGTTCTATTATTGCAGACTCCTCTGCCTCAATGCTCCCACCATTTTTTTTAAGGTAAGACCATTTTATTCCATAAATGTAAGGCTGAAACATGTACAGTAATAAGTATTGTTTCAATTTAATCTTCTTACGAGATTGCCACTTTCTGAGAGTGTTGTATTGAATAAAGTGTCCATAGGATGAGGGGGCATTTTACATGCAGGCAAATATTCCATGGTTACTATGCAACAGTGTGCAGGAAATTGCAACCCACGCCCTCACAAAAGTAGTCAAAAGTACTCCAAGACCAGAGTGCAGTAACCATCAGGGGTTTCTTTGTACCAAGCTCATAGCAACTTTAGCAAGTGCAATGAATCATGTAGAAACAGCACACAACATTGCAGAAAAGCTGTACTGTGGGAGTCTTTGTGGGTGGAGTTGGCTTGGTGGTTTAAGTGTACTGCCTCGCATACTAATACTGAAGTAGAGGTTCCCAGATCAAATCCCAGTGGAACCACTTTGAAATTTTCTGGTGTCTAAAATTTACTTCTTCAGCATACTGTATGGCTGTTCACAGTAATGCTTGGGGGGGGGGATTTCAATTGGTGAATTTTAATTGGGTATCTGACAGTCCATTTCAGGAAGTTGTCCGACTGGGGATGTTGTCTTACTCAGGATGTTGTACCTTTTTACCATTTGACGGGCTTAAAGGTAGATTTGAAGCAATTTTGCATAGAATTTGCTTCTTTTTTTTATGGAAAAAAAATGAAAAATGGGTGATTTAAATGGATGATTGACAATAAAACATGTCATTTTAAATGCAATTTAAATCACTGATTTAAATTGGCCTACCCTGACTTAAGGAAAAGATTAAATCTTCTGGGAGAAGGAATCTTCCTCCAAAGCATTTATAATGCCAGTCATCATAAAGCCAGTGCCTACAGTACAGTACATTCAATTTCCATGATGTGAAGTGCAACATTAAGTAACAACTCCCCCTAATGGGATGTCACTCCATCGCCAGATAACCCCTAATTGAAGATTCAGTAGTACCCATTTTCAGGTGGGTAGACTGGAGCAAGCAGATTGAACTGTCCTGCTTAACTGATGCATGCAGTATTAACCCACTCAAGACTTACCTTTTAACTGAGAGTCATAAGCACTACTGTATGACTACTGTACATCCATTGCATCTTTACAATTGTTAAGTCTGGGGCAAGAAAAATATCACTTGGGCAAGTGCACTACTCAATATTATAACCCCTACCTTCAACATCTGCAACATTTTGGGGTGAATTTCCCCTACACCTAACATTTTGGGGGGCATTTAAGAATTCTGGAGGAAGGGGGATTCAAACCACATGAAATATTAAAAAAATCAGAAACATTAGTTTGATGTATATATCTGTCTAGGGCAGCGCTTCTCAACCTTTTTTCATTCGAGGGCCACCTTCACTCTCAGAATTTTTCTGAGGCTTACCTTACAAAAAGTTTATTCTTTTTTCTTATTTTTTTTATTTTTTTTTATGTCGGATCTTGGGGCCCACCTGTGAGAGCTTCGCGGCCCACCGGTTGAGAAGCACTGGTCTACGGTATAGGGCTGTGACCATGTAGCGATTAATACAGTATGTAAAGGATCGCATGTGGAACAAACGTTTAGTAAAAGCTACTAAGCGATTAATCGCAAAACCTTTTTTTTGTCCATTTGCTATCCAACTGAACACTCTGTAAATGCAGAGTGCATAATATTGGAGCATATGTAGTATGCAGTATGCCATCATGTTGTGATTACTGTTTCAACTATGAACAAACCTTTACGGGAATCGCGTTTGGGGTTCATGAGTATTATCAATTCAGTTTGAATAGGCCTACTTATGACGTCAATCAACACACACCCAGTCTTTCTGTTGTAAGAAGGTAATTGCGATTAATTGCTAAACAATCGAAAATTTTTGCGGTTAAACATTAATTATTTTGCTACACATTCACACCCCTACTAGGGTATGTCTAAACATGTGGCTAGTAATCCTCAAATTTTAAGTTATGACCCTAACCATTAAACTACATCTTGACTTGCAGTGACATTCTACAGCACTGTCTACTGCTGGGTACTGTTGCTCCAATAGCTGCAGATCTGCATGTGATGTTGTCCTACTACAGCAGCTTAAATTTCAAATGGAATACCGTGATGAGGTCCCCTACCAGAAAGTGTGACAAAACATTAACTTACCCAAAAAACTTGATGCAGCGACAAATATCAAACAGAATCATCCACTTTTATCAAATAGTAACACTTACTTTGAGAATCTATGATAATAAGCATTTTGTATGCTTCTAAAGTGCCAACACTGTTGTTTCAAAATTGAGCTCTTCACACTACAATTCGTTTGTAGTAACAGGTATGGAGTAACACAGCCTGGGGGGTGGCAATCTTTGATTTGAAACTGAAAGGCACAAGCTCATATCAGGGTTTCTGCCAAAGGGAGAAAGGGGGGATTTGTCCCCCCTTTCCAGAAGAAGGTGGGTAAAATCCCCCCCTTTTCATTTCCATAAAAATTAAAAAAATTGTCCATATCTTGGTTTCTTACTTAGGAATAGGACACCTTTGCAGCAATGTTTGAACTTTCATAAGTAAATGGCCTTTAAAACCCTTCAAAATGCACCTTACAGGGGTTTTGAAGCAAGCTTTTGTCCCCCTGAACCCACTTGTAACTTTAGCCAGGGACAGCATCAGTTTGGACTATGGGTTTAGAAGCAATTAATCCCCCCCCCCCTTTTTTGCATTTCTGGCGGAATCCCTGCATATGATATCCTAACATGACTATAACATGGAAATATATATATAACAGACTGGCAATGGTGTGTATAGTACCACCATGAAACAATGTAAACCTACTGTACTGTACTTAAAAACCTAATGAATATAGTATGTTTGATGTACATGTGCATTGTTGTTACATGCCTCCAACAGAATAAGTATATTGAACTAGGCCTAGGCTATAAGTTTTTTCATTAAAATGTGCAAAATTGTGTAAATTATGAAAAGCACAAAGTATGATTTTGTATACTGTACCTTCCTAGCTTTGAAAATAACCCAGTAGTCCTGATTCGAAGTGAAGTGGAGGCAGGGTACTATACGCACAAAAGATCTTTGACCAAGACGAAGGAAATCTCAGTGTGTTGGCATGAGGAGGCACTTGAACTGTCTTATGATTTACTAATAGCAATGTATTTTGTACTGCAAAGTAGGCCTACACTTACAGTAGTCAAAACAGCAGAGCTCTACAAAACTTCCTGCTACAACTTTCCACTTAATTTACATTAAATCTTACACAAATACATGATTACAGTACTGTATTTCCTTCGAAAAAGGATATACTGTGTGTTAGCTTACTGCTTCCAGTATGACAAATGATCATGGTACAGCATATAAAATGTAATTTTATATTGTGCTGTAAATCACAGGTTTGTGTTTTGTTGGTGTGACTCTTCTCCTTCTCGGCTTGCGGGCTGAGAGAGTGAGTGTGTGAGGGGGTACTAATCAAGGTTATGCCTTAAACGTATTTAAACTGCTGGCATTGACAATCCCTTCTAGTAATTTGTTCCACTGCTTTATAGTTCTTGGGAAGAAGTTTTCTTGTTTTGATACTGCACAAAGGTTGATAAAAGTTTTGCCTGCTCCTTCTCTGGAGGTCTCGCCACATCACTGGCTATAGGGAAATGGTCCCTATCATGAGGTATGTCAATGTGACAACTGACACCTGGGCATAACTTCAGAATTGGCTTTACATGGAATGCACACTGCAATACTTGTTACTCCACCCCTGAAAGTGAGTCACAACTCTGAAGTAAAATAGGTAACCTGCCCAAGCCTACTGTACTCCACACATATTTGGCATACAATTCAGGCCTCGATTTTAAAAAAATTTTAAGGTCATCCATTGGACAACCTGTCTGTCTTTTTGGCTGTCCAAAAGAAAATTTAGTAGTCCACAAAGAAATTTGCAGTAACCCTAGAAGCAGTCTATTAAACTTGTTGCATGAACTTTGGTTGTCCAATGGACAACCAACCCACCGTTTTTTGGTTGTCCATCACAAATTTTGGTCGTCACGGGCGACAGGACTACTGTTAAAATCGAGCCCTGCAATTAGCCTAAATTATGACTTCACTTGACTTTCCACCTAACAATGTACTACTAGTTTAAAGGCTTACAAAGTTACTGTAAGAGTAACATTAGACTAGGCCTAGTCCTCAGTATGAGAATGCCGTGTTTGTACATTGAGACGTCACAATGGAACATTCGATTACTGCAGTTGCTAATCCTAGACATTCATGTGGAAAGTTGCATCTGCAAACATTCCATAATGGCGTAACAATGTAATCATTGGCATACTGATGTAAACAAAGTTCCTAAGCCAGACAGTAAATTCTATGGCACAAAAATGTTGATTTTATTTTAAATTTTTGAACCTGTCCAGAAGATCTCAGTGATCAAAAACATTTGCAGTAGGCTACTCCTGCAAGATTTGGAGAAGTAGAGTAATGGTACTTAAATAAGATTTTAGTTTCAAAATTTTCTGTGAGATGAAAGCAACTTTAGACCAGCACACAGATGGCCCATCACCCCGCCATTTCCGTAGGTCGTTGTGGGGGCAGTGCTAGCCCTTGAATGCATTTGGAAGAACATAAATTTATTGCATTTCACAAATCAGCACATGTTTATGTATCTGCATGGCCAACACTCAAATTTAAGAGTGACGACAGTCACCACGAAGATTTCCGTACACTTGTCATGAACAAGCATGGAAATCTCCTAGACGACTGACATCATGCTACTGTATAGATATTTTGGTGTTGTAGACACATACATACTACTATGTAAGATGTAATGATGTACTTCCAAAAGTATTGTAGATGTATATTAAACGTATCAGGCCTTTTCATTCAAGGCAAGCTCTAGCTCGGCAGCGCCTAAACTCGCCTAAAATGAATTTGAAGCGAGTCATTTACTAGTACTCACCTTGACTGTCAAAAAAGCTTGTCTACAAGAGCCTGACAAGCTTTCTGTTGCATGTAACATCAGTAAAAATTTAGGAAACAGCTCACCATAGCAGCTCTAAGGAGAGCTGTTATGGACTTGCTTTCCATTTTCAAATGTTAAGGCCTGCGTATGCGTAAGAACCAATTCACCCACATGATATCTGTAAGTGAACATGCATTGCCGTTGACCACAACACGTAGCCTGATTTCGGCTTCAAATCGCAACCTTTTGAAAAAGTTTGCCAGGGTAAGAGTATTATCTGCTGGTGTATTGTGTAAAGGAAAAGTTAATGGACAAAGTTTGGTGAGAAAATATTGTCATTTGAGGGCGTGAGCAGTCCCCGGACGTTATGGCCAGGGGATGTGAAAAATTTGTACACAGTGCACAAGGGCTGTGATGGAGGAGTGTTTACAAACAGAAACACAGCACTGTTCAAGGGCTAGGGCAGTGCATAGTGAACTGCAGCCTAGGCAAACAAACATATATGATACTGTCCTCTTGAGGACACATGCGACTAGGGAGAGAACGTCATTCTATTGTTTAAACAGGGTTTGGTCAGGGGTTCCACCTGGGGGTTCGATTATGCCTGGGGTTCGGTTAAGGATAAGGTTAGGGTTAAGTCAGTTTAGGGTTTAGGTTAGGGTTAATTGTATGCAAAAATTGATCGTGCCTAAAATAACCCAAGCTATTGATCAATATGGAGATAGCAATAAGTTTGCTTATACTGTAGGAAGGGGTTGTCATGTACCGATGCTGTTTTAACTCTCATTCACAATATTGTCACAGGATTAAATAACAAAGATACTACTATTTCTAAGGTTTTATTTCTTGATTTTTCTAGTGCTTTTAACACGATTCTTCCAAATCGTTTAATCCAGGACATGCAAGGTTTCATTGAAGAGCCATGGTTGTTACATTGGATATCAAATTTTGTAAATGGCTTGGTCCACACAAATAAATTATTCTAAAGGTCTTACGGAAAAATCAGAAATAAATGTTGGGAGTCCCTCAAGGCGGTCCTCTGTCCTCTCTGCTGTTCACAATTTATACTGACAAAATAGATCTACTTCAAAATGCACTGTGGTGAAATATGCTGATGACACTGCTGTAGTATGTAATGTATCAAAGCGAACGCATCAGGCTGACCAAGCAAGATATAAAACTGATATATCAAATATTGTAGATCTGTGTGATGGGAAGAATCTAAGACTAAATCCAAAGAAATCTAAGGAAATGGTTTTTGAGAATATTAATAAACATGAAGGTCTCGTATCTTGTAAGTTAACTAAAATCTCAATTAAAGATGCCGAAGTAGAACGCACTCATCATACAGTATATCTAGGTGTTTGCATTGATGATAAACTGAGTTTCACTGGTCATATAAGCATAATACTGAAACAGGTGTATTTCGTAGTCTCAACTCTATCGTATATAGTTCCATATTTTAATGTTGATGTAAGGAAAAGAGTTTTCACTGCCAATATACTACCACATCTACTATATGCTATTTCTGCTTGGTATCACTTTCTACTAATCAAAGATAAGAGAAGAATAATTACTTTTTTAAAGTTTTGTTCTAGAATTTGTATAGATTTTAACTTTCTTATGAGTGCCAATCCAATGCTACTAAAAATGAGTTCATCAGAAGTGTAAATTGCATACAGACAAATGACAGACATTCTTTACATACCGAACTTAACTCTCTTTTATTCGAGAAACTACTAGGCCTAGGTATATTCTGAGAAGCAAAGCAATAACACCAAAATTCAGAATGTGTATTAAAATAGCTTTATTTATCGTGCTGCACTTTATGTACAAAACGGTAGTCTGGATAATTTATTGTAGACAGCTGCACTTGTATATTTTTGTATATATTTTTATATTTTTTGTACACTAACAGTTTTATTATTATTAAAATCCTCGGTTAAATAGTACTCATTCGTATGATATCCTTTTTATTTGTGATTCGGAGATTGCTTATTTTAGAGGCCACTTAACCCTAACCTAACCCCTAAACTGACTTAACCCTAACCTTATCCCTAACCGAACCCCAGGCAAAATCGAACCCCCAGGTGGAACCCCTGAAAACCCCGTTTTAACAATAGGGTGACGTTCTCTCCTTAGTCGCATGTTGGATATGACTGCTGTGTAACAGACATCAACTTCCCAATGTTTAAGTCTGATCTCATCCTTTTATGGTTGGCGTAGGCCTACATGCAACTTCCATCCCACACTAGCCCTCAATCAGGGCCTAGTATACTACGCTCCGTAAGACTACACTCCGAATACAAGGCCCTTATTCTCTGCATAGGCATTTCCAGTAAATAGGATAACAATGATATATCACAAATTTCCCGTACCTTGCGATCACATATGACACTAACGAGCACTAAATACAATCAGTTACTTTTATATCTTCCTTTTTTGGCAACTTATAGAGCGTCATTCGGTTATTCTGCATGAAATTTTCAAGAAAATTGGTCTTATTTTCACCTGCGATGCGAGGCCTAACTCTTCTGCAGACGAAATGACTTCTTAATCCCATAATCCTACTCGGCATTCCGCTCCACAACTACACCCAACTGCGTATGCGAATGATCTTTATATCATACGTTGAAAAGTGTCATATTGTAAGAACCACCTCGGCCCATTGACGCGGATAATTTCCCATGACCCTACTCGGCTTTCCGCCATATAATTCTACTCGACTGCGTATGCGAAGAACCTTTATAAAGTATGCTGCAAAAGTTTCATACAAAAACATCACTTTGACCCACTGACGCAGACGGTTGAGCTAACGGTGGTCAAAGGTCACTGCAGATAGCTCTAAGCAGACGACTACTTGAAGGCAGCCTGGTAGTGAAATAATAAGTCATTTTTTCGTAAAATTTATCAACATTTTCACTCATTGAAGGTGTTATAGTGTTTTTATCGTTGCCAACTTACATCGGTGACAGTTTGGTGAGTAACCGAGCCGATTTATAGTCGTGAGAGCTTAAAGTGTTTGCCACAACGCCGCGGTTGTGGCTAAATCCTGATTTTGTCAATGTATCGCCTAAGGACCTACTACACGGAGCAAAGTGTCAATGGAGCGTAGTGTGTAGGGCCTGATTGAGGACTAATCCCACACCTGCAAGTAGTACTAGTAGCATGAGCCTAACTACTGTTGCCTATGCCTAACGTTACAGAACTGTACGCAATTGCCTAACTTAGCTGTAACAGCTGTGTTGCACAATACAATTGCAATGTCAACACACAATGACGCATGTACGGTACTGTGTCACACAGCCTAGGGCCTAGGCATTAGTACGTACTGTACGTTGTAACCAGTTGCACTAAACATAAGTGAGCATAAAAGGGTAACCACTGAATTTGGCATAATTTCAACCACGAGATAATTTTAAACTTATCCATGGAATATGAAATACTTTTGATTTACCGTTGACCATATCACCGGCCATTTTATACTTGGTGACGACCAAGTCATTGGCAATAGTTTGCTCTTCTTCGGATGCGCTGTCTGCCATCTTGAGATCTTTCGCACGTGGGAAAATCTTTCAAATGTGGTGAAATGGCGCCCTCAGTATTCGCGCCAAATTTGTAGGAAGAGTATCATATCCACGTACACGGCAAGGCAACCAACCATGAAAGTGATGTGTAAGCAAATGGTTCTTGGGTGGTCAAATACCCGTCACTAGTGGGTGGGTTCGATTCCCGCCAGCGTTAGGTAAGGTTTGGTCACTGGTACTCCGACTTTCCTCCCACCCTGAACGGCCTGCCATCAAAATCGGTTTGCTCAACTAATGAAGTCGGTCGTGTGAGGGGATTGAAGTACAGCCGACAGCACAATACAATTCTGTAATCTTGTTTTTCATATTTTCCGTCTTGATTATTTCTCTCTTGCTGTACGTTAATTGTACTTTTTTTACATAAAGTTGTATATAAAGTTTTTTAGTGAAAAATAGGCTAGTGTATATATGTTCTTGGATGGTAATAAGGTTTATCCTTCCAAAAAACATGTTGTTGCAGTCACTAGCGAATCCAGGGTATTTGTTTGGGAGGGGCCAAACTGGTAGTACAGTTATATGGGGGAGGGGTCTAAATATCCCCCTCCCCCATTGGAAGATTTTTGTATAACTGAATGCTCTCAGATGCGATTTGGTGCAACAAAAGTGTACACTTGTGATGTTAATTTCCTTTATTATTCAGCGAATTTTGGGCAACCGTTTTTGGCCCACCTTTGGGTGGGGCCATGGCTCCCGTTGACCCCCCTTGGATCATCCAGTGGTTGCAGTTAGACTTGGAGTACTCCAGTATGTTCGAGTAAGCTCTTGTATTGGAGTGAATTTCTCTGACACTTGGCGTAGTCTCTTACTATATCGTGCTCATGGGTTTATACTCATACTTGAACTCCCACTTATAGACAGGACCGTAGCCTGGGCAAAATTCCCATGGGGGTAGTTCATGACAGCCGGCGTCCAGTGGTACACATAGGATAGTTAATTGGAACCCTGGCGGATACTTTCTGTCACTCAGTGCCACCCTGAGGGAGGGGTCTAAGAGGAGGACCTGGAATTCATGCCCGTTTCATATGTGCAAATTGGTGCTGCATGTATTTATCAAACTTAGTTTGAACTGATGAAGTGTTTAGAAATTCTCATTTTTAGTTTTTTTTTTCTATGGCCCGCGGTGGTTGTTTAACTGAGGGCCGGGGTGGTACTTCTACCCTTTGGGAAGTTTTGTGTATGTAACTTTAGATGGCTAAGATTCAAAATGGCGCTATCTTTGGGAAAGATTTAAACTGGTAAAGTGTTTAAACATTCTCACTTTTTGTGCCCTTTGCTATTTGTTTTTCACTGGGTGTAAGGAAGGGGATGCTGTCTAGGGCCCCTCCTCGTTCAGAAATTCTTGCCTCTGTAAGATTGCTTGAATACAAAATTATGTTACCTTTGAAGAAGCTTTGTAGTGATCAGATGTTTAAAACGTCTCATTATTTACTGATTAATTGGTTGCCGCATGACACGTGTTCCTAACGACATTCGAAGATTGGTACCCAGTACAGAAGGTACGGCCCAGACATCGAATTCTGGCCCCCCGTCAGGATTTTTTTTTACAATTTCGTTAGAGATGAAGTGGATAAGATAAAATGCAAGAATTCCAACGGTGGTCAATCACATGAACAGGGAACAGTTTGCCTGTAATAAGTTTTGCTCTTAAAGAGGGCGGTTTTCTCAATCAACCCCCAAATTTTCAGCGTGCTTCAGGCGTGGCAGAGTTTCATTGCTTGTCATACATTTCTTTGGTTTCATGTAGAAAAGGCAAGTATAACAATCCCACTGTCCGATTCCAAGTAATTTTAGAAAAACGTTACAATGAGTCTGGGTCAGTGGCGTAGCCAGGTCTTTTGTCAGGGGGGCAAGAGCACCAAGATCTCCCCCAATTAGTGATCAGCTCCCTAATAATCAGTGTTCTCCGCAGGTCCCAATTTTGTCCGGTGCTTTTCTCTGACCTGGCTGATGTGACTGATCGCCGTCCTGGGGGAGGGGTCTAAGGGGAGGGGGTGTCCCCCTCCCCTTTGGAAAATTTTTGCTCATATAAGGTGATGCAAAATGGTTCCACATTTGGTGCTAACTGTAAACCGAATACATCACCAAGAATTCCAGTATGTTTTTAGGAAGCTTTTTTCTATCTTGCTTGTCTTGGTGAATTTTTCTTGAGTCCTACTGGTAGATCAGAATCACAATGGGTGAAGTACAGTAATTAAGTGAAACCTGGTACACCTTTCCCTTCATTAGTTCACCATATTCACCACAATCAGTCCAAATTTTACGAGGACCTGCCCTTGTAGCAGAGTATAGCACATGACCACTGACCCATTCTAACAAACTGCATATACCACAATGCTGCTGCTTTAATTATCAAGAAACATTGGAAGTATACAGTAAAAGGACAGAGTCCCTTGTCAGAGGTCCAGAGATCCCATGCTGTATAAAACAGATGGTAAAACATAACTAGTACAACTATAAGCATGGTGTCATCATTCCATCTCTGAAAACCTTAATGAGGACTGGTTGTGCCAGTGTGGCATCAGGCCCGTATCCAGGGGGGTTCGTCCGAACCCCCAGCACGACTTGGAGTTCCGCCCCGGACATTATGAGTTCCGCCCGAAGGCCCGAAAAAAAAACTTTCCCACTTCGTCGGGGACACAAAATAGGCCTCTAAGATGGTTAAAAACCAAAAAAAAAGAAAGAAAGAAAAAAAAAGGTCTTCAGATTTTGGAAATACAAAATACCAGTTGAGAAGGGTCATATACCGCGCGCCCAGCGCGCGGAAAATTTTTTGTTCCGCTTAGCGTAAAATCGAACCTCCCCACTGAAAAAGCTGCATACGGGCCTGGGCATATACTTTTAAATAAGTAAAGTGTACTGGTTGAGAAATATAAAATTTTACCGGATCATGCGCAAATTTCACCATATATTCACTTTCAAAATTTCCCCCAAGATTTTTTCCAGAGGGGGCAATATTAATGACATTAATGACTAATAATGGTGTTCCTATTATTAGTCATGTGGTATTAGTTTTGCCTACCACGAATCCTAATAGATGATACGGGTGGTCGGGCATAGCTATGAAGCTGTGAAGCTGTAAACAGCTTCCGGTTAGTTACTTTGGTATGAGAAGAAATGAACCATCAGGCATATTAGAAAATCAGAGTAGACGGGGAAATGGGGGTAGGGTGACCCTCAATGTCTTTTCAAATAATTGATCTTTTCATTTCTTCTACCACATGCAAGTCGTTCCAAACTACCAAAATTTTCCCGCGCTCGGGGACCTTTCCATTAATCGGTCACTCTGGAAAGTTAAAATCAGTTCAATAACCATGTATTTAGGTCATGCAAGCTCAGATCCATGGTAGGGCTTAACCGACTCGTGGCGTCTTCCCCTATGTAACTACTAATGAATTATGAACTTGTCTTTATCCCGATTATGACCTTAGGGGCCTCGCCCTCACAACAAGAGGAAATGCCTATCGGGGCCTAACCTGTACCCGCAGCTATACCTTCGGTGCTCTTATGTAAGGACTTCTTCCTCAAATATAAGCCGCACTTCTCCAAATCCTGTTTCTGTCCAAACGTTTAACAAATACTTTGATCTGTTGATGATGTGGTTGGAGTAGGGGGTTACCAGCAAACAACACTCCTTCCTACAACTGGTTTGGTTTGGAAAAAAGTGGGTGGTCTAGTGGTGAGGTGTCTGACTATTTCTTGGTCAAACTGAAGGTATACGGTAGTTAACGGATACGGGTTGCTGCAAGTTTTTGGCTTTCTGGAATTTTGTGGCTTCAGTATCCACCTCATTATTGGAAGTTCAGCTCCATCCCTACATTACACATACCACCATGCATCCTCCTTGACCGCAATCCCACTTTATCCGCAAGCCCACTTTATAATCAAATCCATTAGCGGTTTGTCAAAGGTAGGCTGCAGATCAGTGAGGCGGTTTGGGTAGAGGGAGCCAGGAAAACCAATTTGCGTGGGCTAACGATTGTTTTTTTTGGGGGGGGGGCGGGGGGCGTATGCGCTTAGGTAAAAAAGGTATACACATAAGCAGTTTTCACTTGTATATGCCTTTCCATGGATATCTGAAGTATTTTGAATCATGAGATGTCAAAATGAAGTCCACATTCAGATACATTTTAAATACTTGGTGAGAGTTGTGCCAAGGTAAGTAATTTCATCCTCTGTCGTATCGGCTATATCTTCTCTTGTATCTATTGTAGGTGAGGTGAAGAGTCTGCCGTGGAGGTCTGACCATTTCGACTTTCAGATTGGGCAGATAGATTATTTTGTTCCGGTAAGCGTCAGCTCTATTCTGTTTTTATTGAGCACATATTCTCCCGTGTTTTCGCCAGTAAAAGATCCGACGCTTTTCAAGGTCGCGCGCTTTGCAATACCATTTAAAAGAAAAATAAATCCTTTATTATGATGATCAGGATGTTATAAATAGCCAGGCATTTTTTTCCTCTGATTTCTCGCGGGGCCGCCACCAAGACACCAATATGGTGGTCTCCTGGACCCCAAGTTTCGGATAATGAGCTTGGGTTCGTGAGTCTTTTTGGGCACCGTTCGGTGAGTCCGACCTGAACTTCCTTGAACCAGGGAGCAGCTCCCTCGGGCTGCTTGAAAAAATCCTAGTTGGGCAGGGTGCTTGATACCGGTGTCCACGTTCATGACTTCGATCCGGATCAATATGATGTTCACCGGGAAGCAATATGAGTTTGCCCCCCCCCCCCCATGGCCAGTTCCTCCAAATCCTCCATGAATGTTGATAGGTAGGCCTACTCATACTATCCGGGCATGCACTTCTTTACGCTCTTCTTTGCCATTCGAACCAACTCTTTTCCTCCAGATGAGCATGGATTCGAGTTAACTGAACAAGTTTCTACACATTTTGGGCCCAGTGGCGTAGCCAGGTTTTTTGTCAGGGGGCAAGAGCACCAAGATTTCCCCCAATTAGTGATCTGCTTCCTAATAATCAGTGTTCTCCGCAGGTCCAAATTTTGTCCGGGTGCTTTCCTCTGACCTGGCTGATGTGACTGATCGAAGTCCTGGGGGAGGAGTCGAAGGGGAGGGGGTGTCCCCTTCCCCTTTGGAAAATTTTTGCTGATATAAGGCGGGCTAGATGCAAAATGGTGCCACATTTGGTGCTAGATGTAAACTGAATACATCACCAAGAATTCCTATTTTTTTAGGAAGCTTTCTTTATCTTGCTTGTCTTCAGGTCTTGGTGAATTTTTCTGAGTCCTACTGGTAGATCAGAATCACAATGGGTGAAGTACAGTAATTAAGTGAACCCTGGTACACCTTTCCCATCATCAGTTCACCACATTCACAATCAGTCCAAATTTTACGAGGACCTGCCCTTGTAGCAGAGTATAGCACTTGACCACTGACCCATTCTGACAAACTGCATATACCACAATGCTGCTGCTTTAATTACCAAGAAACATTGGAAGTATACAGTAAAAGGACAGAGTCCCTTGTCAGAGGTCCAGAAATCCCATGCTGTATAAAACAGATAGTAAACATAACTAGTACAACTATAAGCATGGTGTCATTCCATCTCTGAAAACCTTAATGAGGACTGGTTGTGCCAGTGTGGCATATACTTTTAAATAAGTAAAGTGTACTGGTTGTGAAATTTAAAATTTTACCAGATCATGCGCAAATTTCACCATATATTCACTTTCAAAATTTTCCCCCAAGATTTTTCCAGAGGGGGCAACTCGCCCCCTGTCCCCCCACCCGGCTACGCCACTGTTGGGGCCTACTCGTGCTTGCATGCACCATGTGAGACAAATTTTCCTGAAAAACACAATTGTCGCTGAGTTCAATTCATCATCTTTATATATTACAGCTGTACCAAGAAATGGAATAGCAATCTGTAAAATTTATTCCCAACCCCAATGAAAAGAGAGGGTTAAGCTCAAATCAAGTGTTAATTTGTTAAAGGGGTACTTATTTTAAGCATTATGGTGAAATTTGCAATGAAATCCGATGTATGGTTCTCAAGATATTAGCAGTTAAAGTTTGTCACATTTTCAGCACTTGAACTTGAAGCAACCACATATGACGCCATGTAGTCTTTTGTTTTTCCTCCACAATCAAATGTTATCGGAATGTGATTGCATGACTGCATGAGATGCATAAGAATTTTACAAACTTTACATTCCACATGCGGAGGTCCTATCTCTATTAACTTCAAGGTCACCACAACAGACGGAAAAAACAAGGAGACAAAGCATTTCTCATCAATGTGAGGAGGTGATATAATCTCTGCTTGCCTCAAGCTCAGTTTAGGTCACAAATGTACTAACTTCATCTGCTGATATCTCGACTGAGTACTACATGTCCGATATGAACGGAAGTTTTCACAAAATTGCGTAGATTTTAATTCCTCTTTCACATATGAAAATTAATTTTAGTTAAAACCCTTCCTTTAACTCCCCGCCTCTCTTCTCGCGAACATGTCCCTCTCCTCACTTCCTCCCTAGGTGTGTTTCAGGCCCGTGGCCAGGAATACCAATATGGGGGGACACACCGATGTTGGAGTTTCGCCGGCCTGGGGGAGGGATCTAAGGGGAGGGGTGCCCCCTTCCTCTTTGAAAATTTTTGCCTATTTCAAGGACTCAGGATGCAAAATGGTGCGAGATTTTCCATTTTTCTTCTTATATTTGTATTCCAAAAATGCTGGTCTTGTAATAATTTTTTCCCCCTTCAGTGTAAGACCTTTCATTGCAAAAATTTTGGGCGGGGCACGTGCTCCCCCGTGCCCCCCCCCCGGGGGGCTGCGTGCCTAGTGTGTTCCCTAGCCCGTGTCGGAGCTTCGTGTTGCTGTCTATCTGAGGCCAATCTCTGGTGTCATTCCAACCCCTGCTTCGTTTCCTTGCCAATACATTTGTAGGGCTTAAGATGAAGATCCAGCCCAGCGAAGCCCCTTTGGGAAGTCCTGGTAACTTGTTTGACGGTAAAATATTTGATAAATGTATACCAAACTATCTCTTGAGGAAAGCTTCCAACCTTGATTTGGTGTATGAGATAAGATATGAACGCTCATAAAGTTGGGTAGGAATTCCTATGTGAGCAGAAAGAATAGACAGATCAGGTCAATGGCAAAATGAGACAGCCTCACTTTGTAATGACTAACCAGGGAGTTACCACTAGACTGTTGGCAATGCGCCGTCATTGGTTTCTAAACATCATTGTTAACGGACTCGCAATATTGTATTAGTCACTTCACAAACTTAGCAGAGAATTGTTTCCGGTAGTTACCGGATTACAACACTGATCTAGATCTCTTTACACCTTCCTTGAAAAGTCACTCTAGCAACGTTGTTCCATTTTCAGGGTCGTGCCATAAAAACCCGTTTTCATCATCCCTAGAGCCAACAAAACAAATCCTTTCTGTACGTTACGTTTACGACTCGGAATTCTGGAAACAGCTGAATTTCGTAGTTTTCATTATCGGTAAGTCGGTACAAACTTTTCAAGTTAATTTTTGCTTTCCCCAGGTAAAAAGTTTCCCATGGTCCCGCAATTCCCTAATTCAATTTTTAAATTGAGACAATGTCTCACACATTCTCTATATATTTGAGTACTGTATACCAAAACAGGTGTTCGAAACATGGAAGTAGCCTACTAGTACTTCCATGTTCGAAGCTAGACATTTTAGTTTAGAGGTCGTGGCCATTTACCCTCATCAGGGAGTTGCAAGTTGCCCTCATAAAATCTCTTTGAATTTGCTGCTGCCGGGGAATTTTCACTAACTTTCGAATACCAGTATGTAACACTTGCAAGCTTATTCACTCTTTTCTCTTAATACAACACATGAGACCGGATTGCTCCAGCTTGTCTGTAAGTTTAATATATATTCGACGAACTAGCCTTTACCACATTTTTTTTTTCATTTTATGTTTTTGTGACTATCTTCTCGCCTTGTCCAGGTTATATAGATCTAAGAAATGTCGCATTCATGTTAAAACACGGTGTTGGTACATTAAAAACGATATTTACTTTAACTCTATTTTAATTCGTTATTTTGAGACATATTGAAACAGATATATTGAAACAGATATATTTCCGTCCTGGCTTGTTTTACTGTACTGAGTTTGCAAGTATGTTCATGGTCGTGAATTTACATTTTTCTTTCTTCAGACCAAAATATATTTAGTGTATTGTTAACATTTCTGGCTACTTGCCCCATAGTTGTATTTTCGTGGGGCCTAAGTCACCAACAAACAGTAATTCATTCTTTCAAGCTAACAATGCCCGTCCGTAATTCTTTTATGTATGTTAAAACATATTAATAAGTTTCCGTTTGCCCAGTGACTTTGGTATGCCGTCCCGGGAGGGAGAGATGTCCTCCTCCGTTCCTAGGATCGGTCACCGAATATAACATGACCGGAGTACCCACCTCCCTACCCGGACAATTCCCACAGGGACAATTTCCAACCGGGCCAGTTTAACATTGGACAATTTCCACTCATGGAAATGACCCATCAGACAACTCATCTCCCACCAAACTCTAATTGTCCTGGATTGTAATTGTCCGATATACTACCTCCAACAACTTTTGCTGAAATTGGTTCAACGATGTTAAGTCTCCCCCCCCCCCCTCACCCCGTCTCCTGGATGAACACCAAATTGACCCCACCCAAATTTTGTTCAATTTATCGGAACTCCAAAGTCCGCACAACTTCTCTTCACTTTTAGTCTTCCCCCTGAAATCACCTTGCCCATAAAGTTCTGGGGAACTAGGCGGGGCCTAGGCCGAAAGAGAGAGAGGGGGAAATTGTCCGGTGTGGTTATTGTCCAGGTGGGTATTGTCCTGGGCAAAATGCCCAGGAGACAACTGTCCTTGTCCGGGAACGGAATATAACTGACCTTTACTTGCAAACTAAGGCAAATGGAAGTCTGTCGGGACTATCCAAGTTTTCCTTTATTCAACCTCTGTAAGTAATTAAGTAATTTTGAATTGTATTTTTGAAATTTTAGACTTCCTGGCCTTTTCAATCAAAATTTTGTTGTTGAAGTTCTTCGAGACCAACATGTCTTTCGCGTTTATTATTAAGTTGTAAACATTTCACGAATAGCTTTTAACTATCAAAGTTGAAAGAAAGGTTCAAATCATCTTCTGTTTCCTCATAGCATTTCAACTTCCTTCTGCACGTCGGTCGACAAAAATGAAATTTTCGTCCATCTGGAAGTACTTCCTTTGTGTCCTGGCTCTAATCCTAGGATCATACGGTGAACCACTAATTGACATCGGAGTATATCATAATCAGGTGGCAATGACGTCAGCCTTGAAACTCTTGAACGAAGCGTACCCTAATATGACCTACCTATACGACATAGGAGAATCTATGGGTGGTATGTTTATTATTAGTATTTGTTCTTTTATTCAAGGTGGTTGGTTTTTTTTTCGTCATGCAGTTAAGGCCGGTTCATACTCCATTATAGCGCTATAAAGCTGTGTTTAAGGATGTTAGCTGGGTCTCGATATGCCGATGTAAAATTGATTCATACTTCAGTTTTCTCGCATAGCTCAACTTTCGCAGAACTGCCATGCAATGCACAGTCTCCCAATACCTGCCTATGCAAAGGCCAAGTACAGTACATATGTGTATGCGGTTTGATCGGCTCTACGACAAAGTACACTATTGATTACCGTGATAATTTTAGGGAATACAAGAAAATCCTGCCTTACTAACCTTTATGTCTTAATTCGTGGAAAGCAATAACTGTTTCCCTCCATTCCGACAACTCTCACTGTCACAATCAGGCCGCCGATAGTCGCACGGAACCCAAATACATGTAATGAGCCGGTATCTGGAAAGGTCCGCCATTGTTGTCGAGTAGGATCGTGAGCTCGTTTCAAAAGGTCGTTCACCTACCAAGCAGCCAATCAGAAGCCGTTTCCTTTGCGATATCTCGAGAGCTTGCGAGAAAAGTTGAACAATGTTCAACTCCAAGCGATGACCGTGAATCGAACTGGCGGTAAAGATATTTTGACCATATATGGTTATTGATCGCTTTCTCGCGCGAGAAATTTGGAAGTATGAACCGGCCTTTATGATTCCTTTGCATATTTTACTTGAAAATTTTGGAACAATTAATTCAATACATTTTGTTAACTCAAGACAGTCATATTACAATTGAAACTCTTATTGTCTTATTGTTACATCAAAACAACAAATTTCTTTCCATCAGCAATTACAAATCAAAAATGAAAACATAAAAGCGTTCGAATGAATTTTGATACTTCAAGGCCTGGAAGTCATCAACTGATCACAACTCGATAACAGTATTAATGTCGGGTAACAGTTGTCATGGATACAGTTTATCCAGGGAGGTGACACCACCTTCCTAGTTTACCATTCTAAGTTTTAGTTACATTTCTGTTCTCTGCAGTGGATTGCTC
Organism: Holothuria leucospilota; assembly: GCA_029531755.1. NCBI lineage: Eukaryota > Metazoa > Echinodermata > Holothuroidea > Aspidochirotida > Holothuriidae > Holothuria > Holothuria leucospilota. The sequence goes on along the minus strand of CM055983.1, from coordinate 2,286,483 downwards.
ATCATTGCTCAATGCTAACAACTTTAAAAACAAAATATTTTGAAGGCACAATCTCGTCCAGACAGTAAGAATTTTGACTAACCTTAACTTCTAGCTCCCTCCCTTTTAAATAGATCTATCTTGTGCACATCCCCCAGTCAAAGCTATAGTAGCCTGCACTGAGTTGCTGAAGATCATATCCACACACTACTGTACGTAAGCTGTTTACTATATGCATCGGTACACCACCTATCTGAGGAAGTATAATCATTCACCAATTAGAGTGATACTACTGTTTGAATTTCATGTCAAAGGCCAGTCAACAATTAATTGTTAATAGATATATGGAGACATTCCTAAATATGCTTAAGGTGATGCAACATACCCTTTAAGATTTTTTCTCTTTTACGTAAACTGCATAATGTACTCATATCGTGTTAATGACTCCAGTTAACCAGTGCAATTAAAGACAGACTTGATGCGACGACTATGGGTTGATCCGTTACAACCCCTAATCCAAATCAAATAAACCGAGTGATATTCATAAGTTATGATTCAGCTTGAATGCTGATCCCGTTGATCAAGGTCGATAGATAAGGACCTGACAGAAATTATCAATCTCTCATAAAAAAGACATTTTGGATTTTCGTCCCTCACCCACTATCGAGATAAAACAGGTTATTAAAAGCAGTAAACGGATTTCCTTACAACTCAAACAAGCCAAATATTATGATATGTATGCTATGGGGTTGTTTATTTATCCCTTTATTTCTATTGTTGACAGTAGACATTGTATGTGAAGGTAACGATAGATTTCCGTTTCCTTTCTGGCTTTAATTATCTCTGAGGTCGATCGGTTCTCTTGGCAGGTCTTACACTGTGGGTCATTGCAATCGCAGGAGAATTGCCTGATCAACACATGTCTCTCAGACCAGAAGTGAAATATGTTGCTAACATGCATGGCAATGAGGTTTGTATTAACATGAAAAGTCAAGACAGAACTATTCAGCTGTAGTCCTATCCAGTCATTACAGATTACCTTCGGTATAAAGAGGTCACTTTATGACAGCACCATACATGAACTTCTTCCCCGGAAACCAACAATCGTGCACGTATTTTGTCCTCTGCACGCCAGTTTCTTCCTGAATTAACATAAGACAGCGTTCCTAGGGACTTGTAATGCGAGGGATGAGTGAACGAATTATACCTCTTCCCCCTCATGGTAGAATGCATTCTGCTTATGTCAATAGGGCCTACCATGACTCACAAACGGCGTCCGTTATCCAAAAGCTGCCTTTCTGACACGAGGTAACATCTCGGTGTCCCATGGTGTAAAGTGGCATTTTCCTAGTTTTATCTCCACCCCTCGCGTGCTTCAGTTGCCTCCTTTACTTTTCACTTAGCCTATACCATTCATGGGGTACAGGCCTTTAGTCAATGGGGCACCAGATGTTGCCCTGAAAACTCACCCTGCAAGCTCTGTCAGCCCTTTAGCCTCACCTTGATGCGACCCTGTAAGCGACATTTCACAGTGAAGCGTACACCGTCGTGGTGGAGTTTCTCGAATACCGAAATTCGTGTCCCATAAAATGACTCACTGAATGCCATAAATCCCAGTGTGAAACACAAGGGAACTCTTCTAAGCGATCATCGTCATATCAGGTTAGTTTTCTTGGCGATGGCTCAAGGGGATGGGGGAGCTATTCAAGTCCATCCTCCTTTCGCCACAACTTGCTTTTGAGGTGATCCCAAAACTCACATATCAGTAAATAACAATTACCAATTTCAAAGCTTTCCCTTCTTTTAATTGGTGGTAATCGTTCTAGGGGTTAGATCGTTACTAGCTACCGTATTCCGAAATCTCAAAATGTTTGCATCGCATAGTAAAACACGATTCCATTCAAAATATTTCTTTCGGTATACATGCTACTTATCTCGATCTTCAGGTGCCAAGAAATCTCATGTAACAGTGTTTTAATTCCTACATTTTCCCGGGAGAGGACCCTCAAATCTCCCGTGATTTTGCTAGTTTGACGATTGCCAGAGAGCCCCGTTGTCGTTTTTTCCCTTTTCAAAGGAAAGTAACGCTACTTTAAAAACGTATTAAGCTGAGACTCAACATGGCAGCAGTTATCGCCATTTGCAGTAAACATGCACTGATTGCTTCAGTGAACGTTAGGCTATGGACCACACTAGTAGCAGTGCTGTAGTCGAGTCCCACCTTCCGAGTCGGAGTCCGAGTCCTCACTCGCCGAGTCCGAGTCACTGACATTCGAGTCCGAGACCGAGTCCGAGTCAGAAGATCCGAGTCCGAGCCCGAGTCCCCCTATGCAAAAGTGTACAATAAGAAACAGGAATTTACTAATGATCAATATTTACACTGCCTTTTACACAATGTTGTTGTGTGTTATCACAGGCGGATAACGAAGGGGCAAGCGGGGACACTTGCCCCCACTTTTTCCTAGACCTTTAAAATGAATAAAATAATTAAAAAAATGAACGAAAGAATGAGAGACCAGAGAAATTATGGGGCAGTTTTTAACATTATGGTCAATTTTTTCAGTGTAAAATGAAGGAAAAGCATTAATTTCAAACATCAAACAATGCCACAATTTTTTCCTCGGCGCACTTCGCGCGCACCCGCAATGAGTACTAATACAGTGGCAGATCTCAAAGGTGGTTAGGCAAGGGGCAATTGTTAGTGAAAGGTTTTATAGGTACTTTAATTAAAATTTCTTCCAAAGCATGGTCGTTTGGCTCCCAGCCACACTTTTATGACATGAAACCCTGAAATAAGGGTTGCCCGGAGTACTAACTGTACTTCATTACACCCACCATGTATGGTTCTTGCATGCACAATTCAGAAACCTACCCGTGTATAGGGAATCGTGATTCTCAATAAATTTTTTGAATGCTTCGCGTGAGCTCAGTGGAAGTAGGTGTATCGTTAATACTACTGTCTACGGAAGCCGAGAACATCGCGGTGGTGTGAAATCTGACATGCCAGTTTTCCCACCCCTTTCTTCGGTGAATATGGGAAGGAGAAAATCAAGATAAGATTTCTCCTTACCATTATCCAACGATAATTTGGAGTGGAGAAAACCAAACTTAGTGAGGGGTACTTCAAGAAAGGACCATTACACAGTGTCTATTTTCGAACACCCTGTCCATAACTGGACGCGCCCGCACATGACACTGATTGCCGCTATTTAACTTTGGTTATATTAACACCAACTTGGATAATCCCACCATGTGGTACGGAGAATGGTAATGGTAAGAAGAAATCGTATCTTGATTTCTCCTGCTCATGTTTACCGAAGAAAGGGGTTGGAAAGCTGGCATGTCAGATTTCACACCATCGCGATGTTCTCGGCTTCCGTAACTGCCCGTACTCCTTAGTAGACCTTTGTCGGTGGAATTGTCTCTATATTACTTCCTGTAGGATCAGTGCTTGAGTAAATTACTATTTCAAAACCCTTACAACCCCTCCTGCTGTTCACTTTCCACACCAACTTCCACCATCCTCATACAATTGACCGAAAGTCACTATCTGAAATTTGCAACCACGATAACAAAAGTATTCTGTTAGCATTTCAAATTATCCCTGGGGACCCGGGGTTTACTCTAGAAATGGTCCAGAATGGCCCCAAAAGCCATCAAATTTAAAAAGAATTCTGGGGAGGATCCCCACGCTCCGGCTTCTTACCTTCGGCACTCGCAGTTAAACGCTTCCCTGGACACACCTTACGAAGGTGCAGGCTCCAATCAAGATTGCTTCTCTGGCATCTTTTACTGTGGAAGCCCATGGTCATGCCTCTGTACTGTAAGAGTTACCCTTAACATTTCATTCATGTTGAAAAGTATTAAACACCATCACCCTCAAACTTTCATCGTCCTTACAAATTTGTGCTTTAACATGTATATTCGAAACTATCTTATTTTTCACAAGTAATGAAAAAGTTAGGGGGGAGGGGGTTCTTGGTCCCAAATCACGGACAAAAATGAAACAAAAAAGAGAAAATAGCCCTGTATTTCTGATTGAGGCTTTTATTAAAAATGTCAAAATGGGACTCTTCTGATCTGTTTATAGTGTACATCCGATGAGTCTTAAGATAGCTAAATGCTTCATTATAATGGTTTTAATTCTTTTAAAACCTCAGGACTTCAGCAGGGCGTCGTTTGGTTTTTCGACAGGGTTTGCCCTCCTCACTTTCACACACCAAATCCCGCCCCATGTGTCTTATGATGTAGGCTCTGGCATGGCAGTGAGAGATTGTCCTTCTTTTATTTGTCATGTGGTGTTACTGTTCGTATGCAGAACATGGTACTGCTTTTGTTTCCTTCCTTACTTTGTATTGGCGGAAAGACAGGAATTGAAGAACAGGTCTGTTGGGAAGCTCGGTGTCGGAGGGAAAGCTGTGACTGGAGGTAGGGTGGTTGTCATTTTTAAACGTTCCAGGAGAGTTGTTGAATCGAGTCTCTGACTCTGACTCGAGTCAGACGCGAGTCGCACTTTTTCTTGACTTGCGACTTGACTTGAAGATAAATGACTTGCGACTTGACTTGACTTGAACATATTTGACTTGGCGAAAGCTAAGCATGAATTTGTTCACCGCAAAATTAAGTAACAACAGAGCGCAAACTTTTTCTTCATGTATTCGAGATTGCGATGTGCCCCGAGTGAGACGATTCCGAAAGGACACTCAGGGGTAAAAAAGTACATCTGTAATGTAGCACCATAATTGAGTCAATCATTCGAAACCATGTGGTATAACTTACAAGGCTCACCCCTTATTACAAGCACACGTCGCACTTATAGTTAGTGTAAATCAGTACTTTTCAACATTTTTCGGGTGATTGCCATTTGCACAGCTGCTTGTACAGAATGGAATTGAGAAAACACCCTACCCTCATGTCTACAAATATAGATAAAAAATAAAAAACCCTATGTCTAATAAATATGAGTGCTAAGAAAATGAAACTGTATGGTTTGAAAATAAAGTGTATTAAATACGGTCTTTGTGTGGACCAAGGGAATACAAATCGATGGGGGTTCACTATGTGATGGACAAGTCGAAACTTACAATCGTAGAAGGCGCGATGTTCTAATGGGGTTTAAGCGTCCTCCTTGAGAAAAAACAATGAAGCGCTGTAGAATTCAATTTCTTGGCATCTGACAATCAAGATTAGATCGCAAACGGCAAACTTCTTTTCTGAAATTTAATATTATATATAAGGCATTGCGACAACACGGAATTGAGAAAACTCCCTGCCCTCATGTCTACAAATACAGATAAAAAAATAAAAAAACCTATGTCTATGAAACATGAATAATAAGATTAGATCGCAAAGGCAAACGTACTTTTCTGAAATTTAATATTATATACAGTATAAGGCATTGCGACCTTTGCAGTTCTGGAATAGGGTGCCAGTAATGATTATTTATCAGTCAAATGGCCATGACAACGGGGCAAGGCCGTCAGGGGTCTTCCAAGAAGCAAATTAACAGTTACATTGTTTGATGCATTTTGCTGGCATCGAGCAATTGAAATAATTTACGAATATTTCAGTGCACTTCAAGGCTGTAATGAGAAGTAATACTTGTGGTCCTCATCCTATCTCCACTTTGTGAACACTTATTTAAGAGTACGGTGGTAAATGTTTAACATCTTCTAAAGCTCCAGCGTATATAAAAAATATTAGTTTCCAAGAGGCCCCTGCTGCCCTTAGCATTTCCCCCTCCTCATGAAGAGCAAAATCCCCCTCCCCCATCATCAAAGCATTTCCATATTTGTGTGGGAACGTACGGTCTATCATAATCATACACCACTCCTTGCGCGATGAGAGAGAATTATGGCATATCATCAACGCTGCTTGTCAGAAATTTTCTGACATCTTTTTCATAGTATAATTCATTGAAAAGGTTTCACGAATCTTTAAGGAAAATAGCAGGCATATTTCAACTATTTTACTATTTTAAGCATACATTCAGTTTAATGGTGGCTTTAAATAGGTTTAACAGAAAACCTGCACCACTTGGAAAAAGTTTCACACATTATGCTGTTATCAGTGTTATGCAGTGTACCCATATAACTCAAAAATAGTGAGTGGTGTTGTGTTTGGGGAATATCCTTCTTACTTTTAAACCTTTTACATATCCGTAAGAACTTATTTCGGAAATATTGCGTTTAAAATGTATCAACATGGTATACGGAGGATTGGAAATACCTTTAATCATTATTAAACTGTGCAGTATCCGTCACCAATAAACTCTAGCAATAGCTTTATCTCCTCAAAATATTTTGCAGTACAAGAGTTATATATGTTGCATCATTTGAATTTTTGAAAGTTTGGGTGAAAAAATTATTTTTATGCAATAAGTAACCGAATTTCTTCCAGTGAGAACCAGTGATTTCTTGAAAAGAAAGCTACCGTACCGTTCCATTTTGAATTGTCTATCATTCTGTATCTATGAATATTGGCTTAAAAATATGAAAATATATGTACAACAAACGCACTATTTCCCTTTCACATATTGTTAGCTGTTGAAAGTGATTGCTTAAATCTTATGTGATCCATTGATTGCTCTTGTTCTGAGAAGTTGTTGCTTGGATGTTTGTTAGTATGGACAGAGCATATTTCGTAAATTTTCCAAAAGAAAGTCAACTTGTGACTTCTTTGGATTAAAATTTTTCAAGATCTACCACCTGGTCTCCATATTAAGACTCTGTCTATGACTGCAGTCTAGTTTATAGGCTTATTAAATTTTCCATTTTGAAAATTATGACTTGTGACTTGACTTGAGCGAAAATTACTTGTGCCTTGAATTGACTTTGGTGAAAATGACTTATGACTTGACTTGAAGTTAAATGACTGCGACTTGACTTGAAGGTAGAGGACTTGGGACTTAACTTGAGAAAAAAATGACTTGACTACAACTCAGCGTTCGAGCTTTTAATATTTTCTGTTAAAAATTGTTGCAAACTGCAGTGATCTGCCGCTGCCGGTCGGCGCCGGTCGGGCCCGACCAGGACGCAGCATTGCCGACCGCCACAATCTGCCACACTAACTCTTCCGACCGGCACTTATTCCTTATAAGAAACCAAATAAAATAGCCACGTGGTCGAAGGATCGACTGAAAAGAAACTGTTTATTGGTCATAATTCGAGACTGGATGAAATCCAGTTCATAATCGTCCATAATATCCAAAACACACCTTGTGAAAAATACTATAATTTTGCATTCCAGAGCAATGACTCGATGCTTGATCGTTGCGCTGTATTTCAATTATTATAAGAAGCGATGTACAGGCAACCAGCATGCCAAAAGTATGTTTTTTTATTGAAGTACGTACGACCACGAACCTACGCAGGGCTTACAAAATCCTATGCGCCGGGTGCCTGGGAATCCTTATTCCAATGTTCGGGATTGAAACTTAATGATTTAAAAGCCCGTCACGCTACTGCCATGAATATTGCAAACCCTTGGTAGGCCCTCCACTTAGCGAATGAGAACTATAAGGAGTAAAATGATGCTGCCATACCCCTTGCCTATTGCGTTTCTTAGTTTACACTCAGAATCATAGCCACATTTGCTAACAAAAGGAACGGTAAAACAGAGACCATCAAAGCAAGTGCTTGGCATACATAACAGTGTAGGCTATGACGAGTAATATTTTCTTACAGCAGTACGCAAAGCATACACGTACTAAATATCCGTAGTACATATGTTCAATACTTTGCGTAAATCAATGGTGCTTATACTGTACCACGGTCATACCTCAGCTAGCACATACTGTACGAGTGTAACAAACTGTCATGCACAGCTACCTCACTGGGCTACTTTTCAGGTATTGTAATTGCGTAAATCATAAATGCACAAAGCACAATTTACACCATACGAATTAATATAAGTTTCCCTGGTAGCCTACTTAATTTACGAGACGGCTGCCTTGCTGCTTTTTTGCGACAACCTCGCCTTGAAATTACCGCCTCTTACTTTTTCTCCCTTGAAAATTACTTGGAAGGCACGCACTAGATCTTTTCCTTACACATGGAGAACGTTTTCATGTTGACAATGAAACCATACAGAACTCCTGAAACATTTCCCATGCTTTTGCAATTGCCTTTAAACAACTTGAATTTGCACCCAAGTTCTAAATTGGCCAAAAATATCCTCCGAAATCTAAGTGGTGGGAAAAACTCTCGTAACAAGAATTAATTTGAGGGAGACTCTTGAAAAAATGACAAGAAATATCGGTAAGGAAGTGTATAATTACAGGCCGTAATCAACGAATTACGTTTTGTTTTGCCAATACATAGATGCAATTGTAAAAGAATGATTGTGATTGGCTACAGTCCAAGGCTCCAAACTGAAGCATGGACAGTAAGTGAAACCATCAGACCTCGATAAGTGTTGACCGTATCAATTTGAATTGACTTCAAAAATGACTTAGATTGATATTTTTTTAGAGACAATTTTGGCACATGGTTAATTATGGAAACAAATTCTATTTTAATCCAAAAAGGAAAGGATTTCAGTCCTGAATACCGCTTCGACCCCTAAAGCAAGCTACAGTCCTGTCCATACACTTTGTACTGTGTAGCATATTTGATCGTCAGAAGAATAAAAAATAGCCCAAATCATTAAAAATGCCAAAAACATTTTCCTGACATGTGCAAAAGACCCCTAAACAACAATTCGCATGATAATCGCAAGCTCTAGTCAAACAGGGTTTCTGTACCGGGTGTCTTTCTTCATAGTGTCTTAGCACATTGGCCGTTGCCTAACGTGTAGTACGTGTATACTGAGAACCTAGCCTTACACATGTGTAATTTGTAGGAGTCCCCTTACAAGTTGAGCTATATTGCCAAGAACTTTGATAAAATTTCGTTCCAAAGTGCTTAAAAATATATGTGTTCCAGAAAAGGTTGTTTTACATAGAAGGGGTGATATACTGACAGGATGGCTTTTTTTCTTGTGAAAATGACTTTCATGAAATTTTAATTTTATTACCATATATATAACTGTTACGTGGAACAAACTCATGTCTCCAAGTCTATTCAAATGCAATAGAGTTGCTGCAACCTACCCCACTCTTAATTAAAGATGTGTCCAAAGCCATGAGAGGAGTATGAAAAGAGTCGTGGCCCCTACCCCACCCCTTCCCCCACAAAAAGGACCCTCATATATCAGTACTATGCCATGCCTGATTCCAATTAGTTGATCCAAGGGCAACCACAGTATACATTAGTTCAGTGTTAAAACGAATGCCATAAAAGAAGAAAATATAAATCTGGACAGCAAAAAGAAGAAAGGAAACAATACAAGGCAAATAATTTCATATTTTTTCGCAAGCATACAGTACATCATGCTTTTGAATTCTTACAATTGTATAGACTCACAAGAAAATTATTATGATAAAAGTGATTTTGGAGATACTGCCCAAACTTGGCCTCAGCGCTATGTACGGCATGAAATTGCTTCAAATAAAAAAAGCTAGAGCAAACTTTGAAGTAATAACAATAAAAGGTGACATCTTGTTTTTTCTGCATCTGATATATATTACAATTTTTCACAGATTTTTTTTTTTTTTGATAATTTGAGAAATTTTAACAACATGAGATCCCTTTTTCAAGGCCGTGTACAGACAGCTTAAAACACTCGGGAAGTGCCGTTTCCGGCCATCTGGGGGTCTGTAAATTCCAAAATTTTTCTTGTACGCTCCGCGCCAACCGATGGTGGCGCTCCGCTTAGATAGTCCTGCCGGCACTCAAATCATCCTGGGCAGAACCCTGAAACTGTCAAAATTTTCTTGAGTTCATTGCTCTGCTAATTAAATTTGAATCGGAATATATTGATACCTTTTTGTAAATGTTCCGGACCCAACGGGCCCTGCACCCGCAGATGTACCTTGGGTATTCTTTGCGTGAGAGCGAGAATGTGCCTCATTTCTCCAACCGTTTCGCTCTCCTAAGGGTGACTAGCACCGAACGCTTGTAAAGAGGGCGCATATTTGGGATAAAAATTTGTCAACAAAACAATTGTGCTGGCAAACCCGACAAACACATCAGTTTTGGAAGCGAGGGGTAGGGGCTAGAAGTGAGGTATCTAGCTACATCTTGGTTAAATGAAAGAGCTACATCTTGGTAAAATTAAAGTTCATAGATTGACCAGTTTGGACTACTACAGTTGGAATTCTCTGGTTTGAAACCCACCTTGATTTCAGCTTCTACATACCATCACCAATCCCTCTGCTACATCCCCGTGTGCAAACCGTACCATAATCCAATAACCCCCCACCCACCCACTCACATGCTCACTCAGGCTGCAGTCAAATCGACGGGCCATACAGTTTGACGTATGTAATCCAGTGGTGGTGAGGGGGAGCTGGCAGGTCAGTTGAAATGAACTTACAAAATCCTAGGAGACCATATGCCATTTGATAGAAACATACATAGGCCAAAGATTATTTTCTTTCCTCTTATTTGCCTTTTTTTATTTGAACTGTGCATTTCTAAATAATGGTATTTCAGAATAAAGAATACGTACGGTATCGAGGTACAACTTTTGCAGCCTGGTAACTTGCCGCTCATGGCAATTTAGGAGGCTTTTTGGCAAAAATATTCTTGTTACGCTGTACAAGCCAACAGAAACTGACGCTCCGCTGAGATAAAGTCACGCCAAACCACCTTCTCAGAAACTTTTTCAGAAAGGATATGCGCCATTATTTGTTACCCGCTCTGTCAGGCCGGGATTGGGCCTAATGGTCAGATTATTATACTTGTGATTATCAATTGAGTGCGCATTCAATGTCATTTACAGATAGCGCAGATAAATGTTCAGGTTTATGTCCACTATTTTGTAAATATCCTCAGAACTTCCGGGGCTACGCCCTTTTTATTCCATTCGGTGCTGCTCTGAACCAGGGGCCTTTCGACGGACCCCTAGACAACACACATTCAGGTGAAACGCTATCCATTTCAAATGAGCCCGAAATCAAGGATACGCGTCTGGCTGTGGCCCGTGAGATCTTCCCGATTAAACATATAGGCCACCAACGGAAATAATCAAGGACCTCCATGTACGTTTTTTTATACGTTTAAATACCGTGTGTTGTATAGAAACTGCAGAGGACAAGGTAAAGCTATGTGACGTTGGATTAATTGCATAAAAGTTATTCCCACATTCTGCCGGTCTCGAGCCCGGTCTCTGGAAATGTAGAGCCGTGTCACGAGTCCGGACTGTACGAGACCGAGTCCCTGCCTTTCGAGTCCGAGCACGAATCCTTGACCTTGAAATCGTGACTCGAGACGGGTCTCGAGTCCGAGACCGGTCTCGAGTACTACAGCACTGAGTGGTAGTAGTAGGTTGATGATAACGAACGATTTGCTGTCTGAATGACGTCACGATTGCGATAACGAACTGGCATACATTCACTTTTCATTTGTGAGTGTGATAGTTACGCACTGCAATCATTTTTCGAGGGTGTCATTTTCTTCGTTAACAGGTCACTGGCAGAGAATTTCTCCTCCACTTTGCTGAGCATCTGTTAAGTAACTATGGTAAGGATGATAACGTAACCCGTCTCCTTGACAACACACGGATACACCTCATGCCAACAATGAATCCTGATGGATTTGAAAAGTCTCATGTGGGAGAGTGTTACGGTGAATTTGGAAGGTAAATCATGGAAGCATTACCTTTGTGACATACATAATAATTTCATGATGTAGCATGTATAATTTTAAATGGCGCGGAATAATTACATGTTCAGCAAGCCTTGGTGAAATCTGTGACAAATTTGACCAGCGGTAGATGGCAGACTTGGGTTTGCCGTGTATGTGTGTGTGTGTGTGTGTGTGTGCGTATGAAAACTAGCGAGCAGGCTTTTCAGACTGTATACAAATTTATGAACAATGAGCTGTGACATTTTAAGTCACAAGAGCTTCAATGATAGAGTAGGGTTCGCCTTTGACACTTCACTCAAAATATCTTTATCCACATTGGAAAGATAATGTAACGTTTGCATAACGTTTAGGGGTAGATGTGTTGGGTTTGGGTAGCGTGAGGCCAGCAGGTTGGGATCCTTGGCCGATGATGGTGTATTTTGATTGGCCACTCACGACTTTCGAGGAAGCAACACAAAGACGACCGAAACAACTGTAGACTGAGGCTTCAAATGGTGTATTCACAATGATTATAAAACGACTTCCGTCAAAGTAAAATATGGTGCATACGAAAATAAGCTGGAATTGTAAAGTTGGTAAGATATAGCAGCAGCAGTTGGCAAGCTTAACTTCAGAGGCGCCTTTAAACACTTGCTGTACAGCTTCAGGGCGTCAGCCTGCTAACAACTATAAGTGTAAGCTACCTTGCTAAGTTTGTCCTTCTGTTGGCTAGTTGTCCTGGTGTGTACCGAGGATATGAGAGTGAGACTGTTGGACTGTGAGAGTTAGACTGTAGGATTGTCTAGCTTTTACACATACACCTTTTTAAATGATCCATTTAATAACAGGCTTTAAAATAATTGCCCCCTTCAACATAAAGATAAGATTAAGCTAACAATAACAGCTAAAACGTTCTAATATAATCCACAGCTGGAGGACCATTCAGTGCAAACCCTGAAATGTCAAAATACATCTAACTCTTTGTAAAGCGAATACCTCATTGCGTAACATTACATAAAGTTACATCACATATGCAAAACAGCAGATACAAATCATTGACACTAACAATGGGGGGATTATCCTGTTGATAATCTCTGACAGCAGGCAATGCATGGCTCCATAGAGGCTCACTCTTACACAATAATTAAGCCAAATAGTAGGCAGGGCTTAAGTACAGGAATCTGGGAGCTCCACATAATCCCAAAAGTGCTCCTCAAGGCTCCGCATAATCCCTTGGGGCTCCACACAGCTCCGCATAGTTCGACAGCTGACACGTAGAAAGGGCCAGCCTTACAATATAATGCAAAAGAGTGCTTACAAAACCTTCAATTTCTTGTCATGTTTGCATGATTAATTTAATTTAATTCGTTTGCTACAATATCAATATCACTGATTGAGCACATCTTTTCAAATATGATATACACTGCGGCCTTTTAAGTAACTACATTTGTCAGTTAGTATTTTGCTTGGAGGAAATCTGTTAAATTTAGTGGTATGTTTCTCAATGTTGCCAGTCTTGGGGGTGTTAAGGATCATCACAAAATGGATTTAGTTTTGGAAACATTTATGATCTGTTTTCTTCTTTTCTGCTTAAAATTACAATTCCATGAGCAGGTTTAATTTGAATGGAGTGGATCTTAACAGAAATTTTCCTGACTTCTTTGAAGAAATTGAAGGCGAGACCCAAAAAGAGACCAGAGCAGTAATGGATTGGCTAAAAACTGAACATTTTGTCTTATCAGCCAACTTACACGGCGGTGCTCTCGTTGCAAGCTATCCTTTAGATAACTTGGATCCAGGTAAAACTTGTTTGAATGAAAATTTTGATTATTTTTGGTCATATTTCGGTGTGTATCCGGGGGGAGGGGGCTCGGGCGAGCTACCCTGGTTAAAAAAAAGAAGAGAAAAAGGAAATAAGAAAACGAAAATGAATAAGGCAAAAAGGGGAAAAGAGAGGAAAAGGAAAGACAGCAGAGAAAGCCGAAAAGGGAAAATTGTAAAACAATCTAAGGCTCTTAACTTAGATACCGCTGCAAAGGGTAGGGCAGGCCCGTGCGCGGGGTTCGAATGGTTCTTCAGTGGGTTCTTTTTTGAAATCGAATCTCCCTATGACATCGAACCCCTTTTGTGAGCTAGGGGTGGTTCGTCACGATACTTATGACTCCCTCCTTTCTCTTGCAATGCAGAAACAGACATAGTTACAAATTATACACGTTTCGTATGATTATTAGGATAACATAATAAGTATGAATACGTCATTATTCCAACACCTCAATTTTTCGCGCCCTTCGAAGGCATGCAATATCATTGATTCGAGTACGCTAAAAACGAAGTTAGGCTATATGTACATTTGCTTTTTTTTTTTTTTTTTGCACACCCATTTTCTTGTAATGACTGAGCTGGTCCTGTCTAATGTAAGTTTCCGAGGAATGGCCACTGTGGTTTTATGTTTATTAATATGACAGACAAGTGGGTGATTAAAGGGGCGATTGCGTCAGCTCCTATGAACCCCGATTCCAGTTTAATGTCTCTTCCTTCCATACGCGTGATAGACTGCGTTGAACTATATAGTGAAAAATTTGTGTTTTCGAGTGCAAACTTTCCCGCAGTCTATATAGAGCTTTTGTGATGCCAAATTTTCTCTTACCTGCTAACACTCTGGAAATAATGTTGTATGAAAGACAAGAAAGTCTGCAATAACACGCTTGTGCTTTAGAATAAGTTATTATGCAGTCTAGGGGGTTTCCAGTCTGTTTTGTTTTAGTCTCAGCTCAATCCATGGTGAGGGCAGAGGTCAGGTCGGTCCAAGGTGGTCAATGAGCCATAGTCACGCATGGTGCAATGAAGTGTGTAATCCCCTTCGGCGGACAGTCTCCCCGACAGTTACTTGTATTTGCTTTTGAGGAGTCCGTTTCGTCAACAGAAACCAAAAATATATCTTTCTTTCTTTTCCCACATATTTCTGGCAAAATATTACAGAACAAGTCTCACCCTTACTATACGTAACCCTCAATCGCTTAGTTGTTATCGTATCTGTCTCGCGGTACGGTAAACGAGTTTGGATGGGGCCATTTCGTCGTCGTAGACGGAGTAGATACCTGCAGTTCATGCCATTTCCGATAGGGGTCAGATGATAAGTTTTTCCCCTTTTCATGAGAAGTAATTTTATCAAATCATAACTGCCAAACAATACCAAAATTTTGCAAATGCTTTGAAAACAATCAATATTTCCACTCGCTTACAACCCCATGGCTATATGATTATAGCCAATACCGTCTAATAGCATCATTCAAGGGCAAGGGCTATCAAAATTATGCCTATTGTTTTAATGTTTATGCGTGATTAATTTAAGGAGCAACACAGCGTTGCACTTTTGGAAGACAAATATTTTATGATAACCAAAATATTTAGAGGATTAACTCACCATTGCCTTCTTGGTAGACATATTTTGTTTGGGAATTGAAAGAGTCTGTGTGCAAGGTCTGGATGCAACTTTTGTAACGAAGTATGGTTTTTGCAAATCAAAATTCAGGCGCGCTTCGCGCGCATTCGTCGCGGTTTAAGCTCTGCATCTAAGGGCAATAATATACAAGAAACACTTTTCCGAAATCTAGAGGTTCATCTTCAGCCCTCGTCGGAGCCGGGCATTATGAGGGCAACATGTACCAATCAAATATCAAGAGGACGTTAACGTGATCAGCATGATTTAGAAGAATTGAAGTATACAATTCTTGTTCTGTATTACTTTCAAACAACATTTCTTCTGCGTGCTTGGCGCGCACCCATTATCATAAGATCCTGACAGCCTGAGAGTTAATGCATTCAGGGAAACGATGTAAAAGTATTCTAAAACTTGCTTATAAATCCAAGACCCATTCCGGGTTATTCCTATTTGCCCCTTGCTCACTCTCAGTAGAAGGTGGTCTCTGAATTCTCGTTCATGCCATGCGTCTGTCCCCATGCATTTCGTAATCAACGCTTAGCTTCCCCATGACCCCATTGAAGTATTACCTATGACAATCCGCAAGGGCCTGCCATAAGACCCATGAACCCTATGCCTGATGAAAAGCGCTCCAATTGCCAAGCCGAAAAGGGGTAAGTACTCTACCTAACGTTTTCTACCAGGGTCTTTTAAACCTAAAGTGTAAATATCGAAGACATGAGATCTCCAAGAAAGACATAATACATGAATGACACATGCAGGTGCATAAGAAGTGCGATTTTGCAACTTGAAAGGCATTTTGGCAAAATTTTCCTGGATATGTTACACGCTAATCGGTTATGTTCTTTGCTGAGATATTTCATGTCTTTCTGTTTTTTTTTTCAAACAGCCCCCCCCCCCTCCTCTTAACTGAAAAACTTCCTATAAAAGGACCTGCTTCCTACGCCTCTGGAAAGATTGTGCCAAGATTTCTCCCGCTCTCCGCGCGTATGCACATTTTACGCCGATGGAGCTACCTGGGATGGGTTTACGACATTCTCTGCGGTGACAAACTAATGACCAACCTCTTGTAATTCCTCTGAATATCAGGATTCAACATCCATTTCACCAACGCCCCATTTTTACCGCACGCAAAATGCCGCCATGTAGGGGAATAAGCGAGGCGCAGGTATGCATATTCAAATGATAAATCAGTCGAAATCAGGTTATGGTACCACAGCTGCGTGTAAAATATAAGCCTACTGTGCGTGCACTGTGTAGTGTACAACTAGTGTGTAGTGGAGAAAGGCAGTGTGCAAAATAATGCTTGTTCCATGAGTGTCCTCCACATAGCCGTGTAAAGAAAAGATGACGTCATGTGACACGGTCTGTTCGAACCCCCTCTTGAAAAATCCTGCGTACGGATCTGAGGCCTTTTCGAATGAACGGTTGATATTGTCTATTTTGATTGTTTTCTGTCACAAATCTTTCGGAAGCTACCAAAATTTCGTCAACTTTAAAGTGTCTTAGAAAAGAGCCTATATGCAATATGTATCATGGGAGGAGACATCACATGAAAAATTTTGCGCGCTTCGCGCGCAATTATGCACGGTTCCGTCTTTATGCCTGATAGTCATTTTAAGAACAAAAATACATGGAATTTTCCTGGTGAGTATGGCAAAATTCTCTTGCCGACAAAAAGAGGTAACCTTTAAACTTCTTTAATAGAGACCAGGCGTCGAGAGCGAATCAAGAGGCGTTACTAAATTACTTAAATATCATTCGTAGTGTGTTGTACACGATTTCAAGTACACATATATATGTCTCGTTACAAAGAGATTTAAGGATGTGATTTTGTTTCGGCACGCTTCACCCGTTTCCACAATCACTCTCCTAGGATGACTGTTTTATTTAAACATTTTCAGAGAAAATATGCGTTCTATAATCCTCAGTCCTTCGGTGATGCCTACTACCGCATATCTAATATCCCCTTTTAACTAGATGTTCGTTTGAATTCTTGTTCGAATCTGAGACGATTCTGGGAAATTCTTAGTGTACTCTCCTTTAAGTGGGTCAGCTAAAAGCTTCATACAAGTGTCCCCATATTAAAAATTCACGGAACTCCCAAGAGCATCACCCTCTGGACCACGTCGTTAACAGCGCCGCTGGAGAATAGGGGTATACACCCCCACTCTTCAGAGCTGCAAAACGTGTAATTGTCTAGGGGTTGGTGAGGCATACCTTCTGGAAGTGAAGATGTCATTTCCTAGATATTTACGTGTGATAAATACCAAAACTCAAAAATTTTATTCGCGCGTCGCGCGCGATGTTGCTATCAGCGATGCACAAAACAATCTCACATTTGTTATGTCTACACAACCGTCCTCATCATTCTAATTTCACAAGTTGGTTTCTGTTTGATAAAACCTGTGATTGAAGAATATGTTACTTGTTTAGGAAAATTCCTCTACTAACATATTGTAACATGACCAGGTGGAGAAGACACAGACACCAGTTGTTGAGGTTACATGGGTAAAAGACTTCGTTTAGGCAAAGCAAATCAAGAGATCAAGTCATTTAAAATAACGTTCACTTAAAGCCGACTTTAACGTCGACAAATCATTGCATCGTAAATCGATGCCCCCCCCCTACCCTCCCATCCCCTTCAGAGTGGCAAAGTCAGAGTTGTGTTGATTTACACTAGAACTCCAAATTTCAAGAGTATTTATACCGTCCACGTTGTGGAAGGCAGGCCCGTAGCCAGGAATTCTGACACTGGGGGGCACCGACACCTCATAGAGGGGCACCGAAGAAGATTATATTTGTTGTCAGTAGTGCCACCACATGATTACAGTTTGCCGGAACTACAGGGGATTACATCTCAAGCTTACCACACATAGCTTAAAGATATCGGTTTTACGAGTGCACATACGCGCGAAGCGCGCGAAAATTTCACTCTACTGATGGAAATTTTTCCCTCCGCTTGCAATACAGAGACGTAGAAATTCTCCACAAGTGAAGGGAACAAGACTATAATCACGATATATCTTCAGCTTAGCAAGCTCAGATGAAGCCGGTTGAGTACTTTGCGAACAGCAAGGCGGGACCACCAGGGGCTGCCATTAGGCAGGCTTGGTGTGATCCAGTATGATTTTGTTAGAACCCAGAGGGAAATTCCCCGAATATGTGGCGAATTACCAATATGGAAACACCAGCATGGAGCTTTTTGCAGGACTTTGAATGACAGTGAGAGCATACCAGTGTCTTCACAGTTCACAATTCAGATGTTCATCATTGTATTTCTACTTTGAACGAAAGTTTGCATGAAAAAAAAACAGAAAAAATAAATTTTGGAAAAATTTTTTGGTACAAGTAAATGTAGCTTGAAACCGTATAGTCGTCGCGGAGCGAATGTTACTCAAGATACTAGATTACTACATAAAAGCCCCTTGATGTCCAGGATCTAACTCTGAGCATTCACCTACCTTTGGCCGGAAGAGTTCACTTGAATTTTTGTACTAATAATGTTCATGGGTGGTATTACTTTGCGTGTGAGAAATGCGCGCGAAGCGCGCCGAAATTTTGCAGGAAAATTATTTACCACGGTAAAACCTGCATACAGACTCAGCAAGGGGTGGTGGAAAGATAAGCTCGACGAAGGGACCAAGCTCTCCTAAAAGGTCCAGCAACCCGACGCCCCGTCAGAAGCAATGGGTTACAGATTGGATACCAAACGCAAAATTTTAGGCGACCGGCGAAAAATTTGGGGGTTTCTGTTGAAGAAAAATTGAAAATATTTGGTTCTTATTAAGGAAAGTTAGAAAATTTGGGTTTCTATGGAAGAATCTGCTCCTCTTCGTCCTAGACAGTTCCAGTTCTCCCGACTGAGTTACTCCTTCCAAAACTGTGTTGAGCCCCTCCTTGTGCAGACACAAACTAGTTTATTGCTTAAGGGCATATCCTGTTGGGCATACAAGGCCATAACATGTAACCAGAACATTCTCTGCGCATGCTGTGTATTGTGAGCTTTGATGTCAATCGAAGAGCATTCACCTATGACCAATTGAGAATTCTGCTTTCTCCCAACCAAAATGTATTTGGGGTCATCATG
This sequence comes from Holothuria leucospilota, assembly GCA_029531755.1. Classification (NCBI taxonomy): domain Eukaryota; kingdom Metazoa; phylum Echinodermata; class Holothuroidea; order Aspidochirotida; family Holothuriidae; genus Holothuria; species Holothuria leucospilota. The sequence continues at coordinate 2,267,303 of CM055983.1, read as the reverse complement.
ATGTTGAGTCTGAATTAAGAATCTTCCCGATCGTAAGAGAAAGAGGATGGAACTTTTTATGGATTCAATTTTGTGTTTTTCCGGGAATCACACCTACACGAGAGAACAATAGCCTAATTGTGGAACCTGTACATTTATAAATTAAGCCAACATATCTGAAACGGGTGTTAAAGCTATATGTAACTGACGATGAAAGCGCGCGTAGCGCGAAAATTTTGTATTTTTAGAACAAAAATGTTACAGAGAACAAAATACGTTCATTATTAAACTCCTTTCGAGATCATTTTTGGTTCCAAATCGGTTGGTGTCATACCAGGGCCACCGTTTACATGTACTAATATTTTATTTTCGATCGATTTTCCGTATAGGGGGGCACAGTGGTCCGCACGGGGGCACGGCCCCCTCGTGCCCCGGCCTGGATACGGGCCTGGTGGAAGGTATTCTTTTTGACATGAAATTTTTTAAGGTTACCGCCTATATTTTGACTCTGTCCAGTGATTTCATTCCTTTTGTACCATTAATTAAGGAGGCAGAGAAATCGTTTTGTGCTTAGAATGTGCCCCCTTGTATTCCAGGGGTCTCTTGTTCGAGTCCAGGTGGGGCCTTCCGGTAGTTTTGTATTGTCTTTTTATCAGTTCTAGGTTATTTTTCCGCGTATAGCTTTGGTGTTGCTGCTGGGGAGTTTGGATTCGGTGATAGTGATACTGAAGGGGACTAATGCAAGTCATCCGGTGCAAGTATAGCAACCAATTCGGGTCGTGTCCCTCTGAGTGACTGTAAAGCGGCCTTTCCGAACAGTGGTCCCCATCCCCAGCCCTTCGGGAAATTGGCTGGAGACTGACAGTGACCTGGTGACTAAGGCCTTAAATGCAGGGCCGTAGCGAGCGGGGGTGTGGGGGTGTAACCACCCCCCCAATATTTGGTCGTCCGTCGGCAAATTTTCGGTCTGTCGGCAAAAAGAGGAGAGGGAAAGGAAAAGAAGAGAAGAGGAAAAGAGGAGAGGAGGAAAAGAAGAGAAGAAGGGAAAAGAAGAGAGAAGGAAGGGAGGGAAAGGGAAGACGGAGAATGAAAAGAAAAAAGGAACAGAGAGAACGGGCCATTCTGTTATCGGCTATTTCGATTATTTTCGGCTCTTCATCTAATTGGCCCTTTCAAGTTGAAGGCCCGTCGGCTAATTGATTATGCATGTGACGGCCTTATACGGCCGTATCAACGGCCGTCGGTGTAATTGGACGAGTGACTGAGTCCGTCTGGAACTCGGGAAAAGAAAGGGAATTAACGGCTTCCGTATAGGTGCACTATTTCGGGTCATATGACATTCTTGAAAAACCACTTTCTGCACATTATTCTTCACTTTTATCATCACCATGGGGAGCAGCACCCGAATACCCATGAAGAGGGTAGCCTTAGCCCGTCTTTTAAACACTAACCTTGACTTAAAACTAATTTTGCAAACTTCTTAGGATCCGGTTTACCCACAGGCATCCTGGGAAAAAAAAATAATGCGTGCCGCGCGTCACGGTCTTCCCTTCACTGCAACCTCAGGCAAATGCAAATCTCTTCCTTAATGCTCCACCTATAGTTCCTTGGAACTTTATGAGCTTGATGGTTCCAGTGAGACTAGTCCAGGCCACCTAATGAAAGGCCCCAGACGGACGTACCTGATCTGCCGCAGCTTATGATTCACTTTGAATCGTAGTAGCTCCCCCAAAGCCAGCCCGACAGATTCAGGATTGTATGTTTGTCTCAAACTTTTTGAGTGAAGGAAGATTGGTGATCTTGTTTTTGGTGATTTGGCATTCCTAACTCCAATGCTTGTGCGGAGCATAACGCACACATCGGCAGTTAGTACCATTTTTAAAGTCTTTGGTATGACCCGGTCGGGGATTGAACCCAGGACCTCCCGCGTACGAAGCGAATGCTCTACCACTAAACTACCGCCGCGGTTTCACGGTTTAAACTTTTGAACATCGAAATGAAAAAAGATACAGAATCCATCTTCAGATCCTGGCGTTCAAAGCATATTTTGAATGCTTGTGTTAAGATTCTGAACACCTTTTCTCCCTTTTTGGGCGCCAGAAGTCTATCCACTTATCGTATTTGAACGCCTGACTCGTCTAGTGTTCAAATGCTGAACACATAGTGTTCCAATTCTAAACGACAGGTTCAGCTCCTGAAGTATAATGGCATGACGGGAGGAATAGCCTAACTAATTAGAATTAACCGGAATCTTGCATTGGATAATGCATTATGAACCAAAATATATCCATCCTGAGACTTAATTTTTCACCCAGAGATATACTTAAACCTCAGAGCTTCCGGGGGCTTCGCCTTCCGGAATCCACCAGGGGTCCTTAGGCGGGCCCAGTGTTTTAGCCAGCCCCTATTTGTGCGATAATGTCGCATAAACGGCGACAAATGTCGCACAAAAAAATCTGACATGCAAATTCTAGCCGGGTGTAAATTTTGAGGTTCCTCATTAGGGCAGAAATCCACTCAAATATTGCACCATTTGCGATCTAGGAACCTTACAAATTCCAAAAATTTCCGAAGGGCAGGGGAAACCCCTCCCCTTAGACCCCTCCCCCAGGCCACAAATCAGTAAATGTCGCATTGAGAAAACGTCCTAGCTAAAGCACTGGCGGACCTCTGGATCCAAACCGCTTAAACCTATAGCGGCCTGACGAGAGGAATAGCCTAATACATTAAAATTAGTGGGGATCTAGTTTGTATTTGATGATGCATTATGAAACAAAATATATCCATCCTGAGACTTAATTTTTCACCCAGAGATATACTTAAACCTCAGAGCTTCCAGGGGCTGCGCCCGCTCCACCAGGGGTCCTTAGGTGGGGCCCTGGACCCCACCCGCTGAAGCTCGTTTTCGCACTACGCATTACCAGATCCGTCGGCAAAACATAATCTCCACACCCCCCAAAGATAACACCTTCGCTACGCCCTTGCTTAAATGATGGACCCGCGAGCAGGACTGGGAGTAACTAGTACTCTGTTTGCACTTTTTGGTTATCTTTTTTACACATTTTCCATTCCCCAGCTAAAAAGATTCTTTACTTGTCTCTGAGAGACCTTTCTCCGTACAGTGCATGTTCAGACGATGACGTATTTCGCTTTCTTGCCATGACGTACAGTGCCCATCATGGACGCATGAGGATTTACTACGAAACAACCCGGTACGCCAACTTTTCTGCTGAGTATGGATTCAAAGATGGCGTAACCAATGGCGCTGATTGGTACGCAGTAAGTGGTAGGTACAATCGTTCGGTCATCCTGCGTAGCAGACTGTTATCCATATCTTCTGTCACGTTTTCACAAATACATAGACTGCATGAGCAATAGACGGTACCGGTGTACTACGAACTAAATTTACTAAGCAGTACTTACGCCCAGCACTAACAAAGTACACTTTAAAATCCAGGACTTGAAAAAGGACAGAAATAAAATCCATATTTAATTCTCATTTCCACGGGGAGTGGTCGCAGATTGATCAGTATCCTGACCATTGAGGTTTTGTATCGAAACAGGAAACAACAAAGCAATAACGAACAGAAAAATGGAAACAAAGAGTCAGTTAACATACTTTTCAATACAAACGATTGAATGACAATATAATGTACGTGCCAGTTATGTGATTTATGTGATGCCATCATTATGTATGTGCTTGCCACATCGAATGAAGAAATTTTACCCCTTCATGCAGGATACTGGATGTTGTAGTCACCAGTGTTAGGTTTATAATTCTGTGACGTATCAACAATAGCTGTATGAAGTTTGACAAAACGCTGTATTGGCATGGTCAGTAGATATAAATGTAGAGCTGCTAGTCATTTGACTACTTTGTAAAATTATACCGACATAGTTATGTTCAATATATGGTCAAATGCTGAAGATCATGCCATTAAATAAGTCCATTATTTCCGAAATGTAAACATACAGTTATCACGTGAGATATCACGAGATCTCAATCTTTTATCGTTTTAGGGGGTATGCAAGACTACAACTACTTTGAAGCCGGTTGTTTCGAGATAACGTTGGAGTTAGGTTCCTGTAAATATCCCGAACCAGACATGATAGAACCCCTCTGGAAAGAAAATCAAGTACCCCTGTTGGAACTCTTAAAGCAAGCACATAGAGGTAACTTTGTGATTCGTCTGAGGTACTTTACGTAACATTACATTTTTTCTGTAAGTCCAGTAATTGACCCGTTGCAGAGAAATGTTCTCTAATACTGAAATAATTACATTTTCTCGTTGTACTGTTATTACATGAGTTTGAATATAAATATCCCACCATGGGCGTCCGCAGAAAAAAATTCAAGGGGGGGGGGCAAAATTTTTTAGGCGGCCCAACTTTTTCATGGGAAATATTTTACTCCCAGAAAAGAGTTAAGATGCTACTTTCACACAGTGTTGACAAAGGCGTAGTCAGGAACTCTTCAAGGGGGGGGGGGGCGAAGCCCATAGACAGACTCTCAGCGCTCCGCGCTACCATGGGTTGGCGCGAAGCGCAAGAAAATTTGGGCTGGCGCCGAGTGCAAGGAAATTTTGGCCCAAAATGCTTCCCAGATCGCTGGAAATGGCACTTTCAAGGCCTATTTACCGCATATAAAAAGGGGAAACATAAGCAATATCATAAATATAAACTTAAAAAATACCAAAATATGCTCGGGGGCTGCTGGGGCCTGAGTGCTGATATTTTTATTCAATTCCTGTTTTGAGAGCAGAAATTCACACTGATTGAACTGTTAAGAAATGTTGATGTTATATTTTCTTCGTTCTTTTTTTCTTTATTTTCTCTTCGTTTTTTCAAGTTTTTGATTTTCCAGGGAGGCAAGTATATATGTGTGTGCGTGTGTGTGTGTGAGTGTGTATGTGGGTGGTTCCACAAATACGGAGGCCAGCTTAATTTTTGCTATTGAATGTTTTGGTTTAGCTGCAGCTTGTTCATGCATACTTTCATACATTTACTGTTAGAATATTTTGATAGAGAATATACAGCAGAAATTATATATTGTGGTTGAGTAAATTTCCATTGGTTAAAAATTTATATCTTTGACCAAAAATCGTTTAGTGTCTTACATTTTTTAGGGTACCTAGTGTGACATAAAATACAGCCTTATTCATGATTCAATACAATTTGTTTTGGAAGTAGGTATTGTTTCATTTTACTTTTAAAACATAGACAATTGAACAACAAACCTATTCAGGGGCGGATCCAAGGGGGGTTTTAGGGGTTTAAACCCCCCCTTTGATTTTCGAGGATTTTTTTTTCATTTTGTATATTACATTGTTTATTTTCCCCGGTATGTTTTGAAGGTTATTTTCAGTTACAACAACACAATTAACATGCCATGATTATAAGTTTGCTGACAGCGTATTTTTCCTTCTATCGTCCCGATTCTCTCTCATTCAAAATCCTTATAGATCAGTGAGTCCTTCAAGAGGAGGTCCAGCTCTAATCTTGGTTCCCATATGCAATGAATCGCATCCAGTAGTGCCTAACTCTGTTTTAAAAAATGTGAACTTGACTCCAGCTTTTCGCTTGTACTCCCGCTGAAAAATTCAAATATTGTGTTGACTGGTAGTGGTTGTCGTTGAATTGGAATCACTTAATATAATCAGAAATCGAGAAGGCCAATCATACTTTGGACATCCGTTGGATGTAAAGACGTTCAGGGAAAATTAAACTGTTCAGTAGGAACATATATCTAAAGAAGTTACCATTGTTCTGGAAGGTGTTATAATAGTACGTTATGACCAAGATCACGTTTAACAGTGGCGTAGCCAAAAGGGGGCAGGGGGCAGAGTGCCCCTCCCCCCCCACAGAAATTTTCGGGACGCAATGGGCGATGTTAAAAAAAATGAAGGAAGCAAATTAAAAAAAAAAAAAAAAAACGAAACCAAACCAAACCAAAAAACAAAAACGGTGAGAGGAGGGAGGGATGGGAAGTCGGTTGGCGGAGTGGGAGGGGTAGGGATCAAGGTCTCGGGGATGAGTAATGACGGTGGAATCCGCAGCAGAACGGACGACATATTTATTTTATGCAGGACGCATTAGCAATAGGCTCCCGAAAGTCAATCAAAACCTTGGATATTAATGGTGTCATCTCGTCTGGAAACAGTGTTCCGGATTTTTTCTTTCAACAGATTATGCCCTGGGAACTGAACCCTAGCCCTTTTTTCGAACCCTGATCCTGATTTTGAAACAAAATAAATAAATCCCGCAAAAGTACTGGTTGTAAATGTCATTTTCACTAGGAGGGCGGGCCGCCCCTCCAGGGGTTGCGCCAGGTGGGACAGGGGGAAGGGGACCATGGCCCTTCGTCGGGGAACTTTTATAGTTTCGTCGGGGAGTTTTAGTCGATACGATAAAGCATGCAGACCTCGAAGGGGACAGTCGCCCCGACGGTTTACCTGTTTTTGCTCTCAAGAAGATAACTTCTAAATCGTAAAAACCCAAAATTTTCGGCGCGCTTCGCGCGCTGTAGGGTCACTCCATTTTCTTCAATATTTCCATTCCGCATACAGTAGCTAGATAGCACAAGTCCTGTCCACCTTACCAAGTAACATGTAGGCAGAGTACACAGCTTACGTAGAGGTCGTAAATTTCATTCCATATCGCAATGCCTAGTTGCTGTTCTCTAATGTGTGTCATGCTGTTCGGTCAGTTGGTGAGGGAGTCCAGGTGGTTTCGATACAATGTATGTTATCCCCGATACGGTCTTCAACCCCTACAGTTTTCTTTCTTTCTTTTTGCTCTTAATGATTAAATATGTTTTTTGTGGAATCTACCAAAAATTTTCGCGCGCTTCGCGCGCTTTGCAGTATCACGATTCAGATTCAAAAGAACGATATCAGTGCGCAACTTGGCTTTTGAAGTATTAAGTGATATTATGTAAACTATGCCCTGCAATGGCATGGGATAGTTAGGCTCCTCCAAATCCCTTTCTCACCACGCACCCCCCTCGACATAGTGGGTTGTCGGAACTTGGGGTCGCTGGCATGGCCCGGCCCCCGTTTGGGAAAATTCTGTCGCCACCCGTGGTCGGTTTACTTATTTTGGCTTTCAAAAGGATCATTTCTGAGATAAAACCTACAATTTTCCGTACGCTTTACCCAGTTCCATTACTTATAGCTATATATAGTACAATTACATCTCATTTCGGCAAACCTAGTTAATGTTCTCTTATGTCTGTCGTGAGGTACGGCTAGTGACCAGAGGAGGGAAGTAAAATGTAAGTTATGTCTGATAGGGCCCACCGGCCCGAACAATTGACCTATATAAGTTTTAAATAAGCACAGATTCCCTTTAGTGTAGGCTTACCCAAAAAATTTCGCGCGCTCCGCGCGCTTTGCAATTTCACTGATTCCGGATAAAAACGGTAAATCTATGTTCCTCTAGTATACACAAATTTTATGCAATACATACCCCGCAATGGCATGGTATAGTTCACAGGTTTTCTTCAAATCCTCCCTCACCAACCTCGACGGCATCGGAGCTATCGGAGATTCGCCGGGTCCCTGGTCTCCCCGTCGGGGAGTCTAGCCCGCTTCGGGCAAATCCTGGCGCCACCCCTGGGCCACTCTAAAAACCCTTGTGGATGACACTGGGATCTAGTATAAAAAGAAGCACCATTTTGCATCTAAGCCCTTCGAGATAACAAAAAAATTTCCCCTCCCCCGGGACTGCGGTCAAGAATGGGGACGATGAGTCGACTTTGCCCCCTCACACCAAAAACCTGGCTACGCCCCTGACGTTTAAACATTATTCCATGCAAAAGAGTGGGTGTTTGCCTGGAGTTTCTTGCACATGGGAAGTGCCAGTGACCTGTAGGTGGTATTTTAGCATATTTTCCTTCGTGCCTCTAGACGACATGGTTGTATGTACAGCAAGGGAGGGTATCAAAGAAACGTAATGTTTCCATGGAAATGACAAACATACAAAACATGAAACATGAAGATGGCCTAACTATAGATTGTAAAGTCTCAGAAGGGTCAATTTTTCTTGGTTCACGTGATGGCGCCAGTGATGGCGCCAGGTGGGGGGCAGGGGGGCCATGGCCCCCCGTTGGGGAATTTGTACAGTTTCGTCGGGGAGTCTTAGTCGATACGGTAAAGTGTGTAGTCCCGTACGGCGACAAGTCTCCCAGAAGGTTTACCTGTGTTTTGCTCTCAAGAGGACAATTTCGCTTAAAGTGTACCTAAAGTCTGAAAATTCAAAAATATATATTACAGAGCATGAAAACTGAATTCCAATGGTCCAATTCCCATCTTCACAGGACTTTCTTAAGCTGAGGTATAAAATGTTGAAGTTTATTCACTCGATTTAAAAAGGTAGATTGCGCAATAATTTGTGATGTCATTGTTGTACTACTCAAATTACAGTCTTTGTATTTCTTTGTTTTTCTGAAAGCCACCGCACCTTGTGCCAAAATGTGATCGCGTTCTTACTGCTTTGGGGTGACTTGACTATATAAGCCCTCTCTGTACAGCATGTCATGCAAGAAAACAGGAAGCGGTCAAGGTCATATAAACATTTTTAATTTAAAAGAAAACAAAGCATTTAATGTGAGTTGTACAACAAGAATGTCAAAAATTATTGCGCAATGAACTGTTTGGATTTAAGTGAATAAATTTTAACATTTAATATCTCAGCAATGGAATAAGCTATGACAATGGAAGTTGGACCAATAAGATTAATTTTGTAACCTCTAAAATATATATTTTTGAATTTTTAGACTTTAGGTCCACTTTAAGTGAACCCAAAATTTTCGGTAGAGTCACTTTAGTTTCTTCAGTACTTCCATTCTACATTGCTAGATAGCACTAGATCTGTCAGACTTAACCAGTAACATGTAGGTAGAGTACACAGTTTATGTAGAGGTCGTAAATTCCATCCCTTATCGCAAAGTCTACTTGCTGTTGTCTTGTGTGTGTCATGCGGTTCGGTCAGTTGGTGAGCGACTCAAGGAGCAAAGGTTGGGTATTTCATAGGGCAGTCAGATGGTTTCGATAAAATGTATCTTATCCTTGATATGGTCTACAACCCCTACAGTTTTTCTATTTTCCTTTTGTTATTAATGATTACATATATTTTTTATGTAAAACCATAAAAAAAAATTTCGCGCGCTTCGCGCGCTTTGCAATTTTACGTTTCAGATTCAAAGGTACACTATCAGTGCGCAACTTGGCTCATGGAGTATTCAGTGATATATGCTCTGTAATGGTTTGGGATAGTTAGGCTCCTTCATATCCCCTCCTTACCACCCCCTCGACATAGGGGCTGTCGGAACTTCGGGTCACTTCACGATGCGGCCCCCTGTCGGGAAAATGCTGTCGCTACCGACCAGTTTGGTTTACATATTTTAGCTTTTCAAAAGGGTCATTTCTACGATATAACCCAAAATGTTCGGTACACTTTGCCCACTCTTTCTCAGTTCCGTTACTAATAGCTAACTATAGTACAAACCCTTTCCACCTTTTCAAGTAACTTAATATAAGTACTTTAAGTAGAATACATGGATTTATGTAAATGTCGGTCATTTCATCTTATTTTGCTAAACATAGTTAACGTTCTCTTGTGTCTGTTTTGCGGTACTGCTAGTGACTCGAGGAGGGAAGTACAGCGTAGGTTATGCCCGATATGGCCCAACTGTCTCGACAATTGACCTATGTATATATGCTTCAAATAAGTACAAATTCTTTTTGGTATAGGCCTACCCAAAAAAAAAAAATCGCGCGCTTCGCGCGCTTTGAAATTTCACAGTTTAGATTCTAGGAAAAACGATAAGTCAGGGCGGAAATATATTTCTCTAGTATATACAAATATTATGAAATATATGCCCCGCAATGTCATAATCTAGTACACAAGTTTTCTTCAAATTCCTCCTCACCAATTCCTCGAAGACATCGTGGCTGTCGGGGCTCCGGGTCGCTGGTCCCCCGTCGGGGAGTCTGCGCCCCGTCGGGCTAATCCTGGCGCCACCCCTGACGCCGCGCCAACCGATGGTCGCGCTCCGCTTAGATAACGAGGCAACCAAAAATCCCATGCATGCGATCAAGCTACCAGTTGAATTTTAACGCCCCAGTACCAAAATACTTTCAGAAGATTTCAAAAGAGAAACCAAATTTTCTTTATTGAGCACAAGCGAGCAACTTTGAGTGAGTCACTGTGAGTGCCTAGAGAGCACAATAAATGACTGAATGCTGATCCGAACTCCTGACGCCCAAGATCGTTATCGGGTTGTAGAGCATGCATCTCTCACAAGAAGGAAGACAACTTTCTGACAGGACATTTATAAAATTTCTGACACAGGGAATTTCAATGAAAGCTTGTTTTTTATACGGATCAAAGAGCCTAGGCAACGCGTGGGAAATGCCATTTCCTGCAATCTGGGGGTCTTCTGGACCAAAAATTTTCTCTGTACGCTTCGCGCCAACTCATGGTGGCGCTCCGCTTAGATAGTAACTATATCGCAAAACCCCCCCCCCCCCCTTTAGTCAAATCCTGCATCCGCCCCTGCCTATTGCATACGTCTAATGTAGTGAACAGGCTTGTGTGTTTTGCCTGATGCGCATCCATATGAGGGATTTCACATGTAACATTTGGTGTCTCAAATGTTACGCGTGAAATCCTCCACAAAAAAAGCAGCAAATCTCAAAAATATTGAACTTTATGAAGGCAAAGTGCTCTTCATTTTAGAGACACTGCTAGCCCAGTACCCTGTATCAGTAATAAATCTCATGAAACATTTGAATTTTGATGAAATTTTTACAAATAAATATCTCACTGAAAGTTTGGTGTCTCACAAAAGTGTTACAGCGTGATTTTTGCTTGCTAAATAAAATTAGTTATCTGACAAATAGTGAAACAAAACTGGCTTATTTGGCATATCTGATGGTAAGCAACATGACCTAACTAAAAACTTCTGCTGCTATTATCCCCTTAAGGAAAATATTCAGGAAAAATGTTTTGGTTTCTCTCCGTTACACGTGACATGAATAAACCCTATTTTGCCATATTTTGAACGTAAATTTAAATAAAAAAAGTATGTGTTTCACTACTAGAATGGATAAAATGGCACTCTGAGACAATTTAGGCAGGCAGATGAATAACATATGCAAGTTCTGTGTTAGGAATGCTGAGTGAGTCATTTCACGCGTAACGGAGGAACCAAATTGGGTTTCTCCGTTACGCGTGAAATGTATTGATGTGAAAAAGTGCATGTATCTAGCTTTTATTCGATAGGACCAAATGAACTACATACACAGTTGACTTTAAACTGTGGACATGTCTGTATTTATTATTATGAATTATTTCACGTGTAACAAAGAAACCAAATTTAGTGTCTCTGTTACACGTGAAATGACTAATTCAGTGCTATTTGGGGTGTAATTGTAATGCCAAGTTGTAGCAGAGCTGAAGTATGTATTCTTTTTGCCAGATAAAGTGGTGAGACAAAAGTGGTGGTATTAGAATGGTTTAGAGGTCACCCAATATGATAAATAACACCCAACATGCCTGTCATGCCATTTTCACAATTTACTAAAAATTGTTTAGGCCCACTACATCTTTTACCAAAATGGTGCAAAACAGGAAACCCCTAATATGTTGCTACCACATCTTACACCATTGTAAATGCAACAAATTATGGGATTATCCCAAATAATGATTTTCCTGTGCTTGGTGAAGCAATGTGTTTGGTTTCTCTGTTACACGTGAAATATTGTTGATTCTCTTTTTTGTTATCGCCTGGCATGAATAGATGGAACAACTGAATGCAAAGAGATTTTGGACATTTACCGTAGAGATTATACAGGTACTCAGTATAACTGAGAAGACAATCAGGCAATCTTTAAATTTTGACTCTTATGTCACACACTGGCCTTCTTATCTATGGAAAGACATATATATATATATATATATATATATATATATATATATATATATATATATATATATATATATATATTATATATATATATATATATATATATATATATATATATACATAGATAGATAGATCGACCTGTTAGGCGAAATCGGTATACTGCCAATACAACCGGCGAAGGAAAAAACAATAAAATACACAAGATTATATTTCCCCTTTTGGTTCTGAGATATATATATGCACGTTATTTCAATGGCCCGTAAGTCCTTAGTGTTAATGGATACATGCACGTAAGTTGGTGTGGAACTAAGTAATTGCATTAACATTATGTGGTAAATCGGACTTGGGTATAGAGTTACGCATTCCTATATAAAACAGTGTGTAAAACGTTAAGG